>OX335791.1:12334843-13534843 GCA_946896805.1 Scutellaria galericulata | reverse complement strand
AAAAACACAATCCAAGCGTCTTCATTCGTAGCTGTTGATAATCGTTTTAATCTTTTGATCTCAATCATTGATGTTGTTTTACACAAATGAGAATAAGAACTATACCATCTATAAAATGACCATTCATTTCAACCAAAAATTCACACTTGAAGTAACTACATCTTTTGAATTCATTTGTTTCTCAAATCTCATTTATAACTTATCAATTCTACAATGGCCTTCTGTAAAGCCTCTTATTCTATTGATGAAGATATACATATTTGTGATGTGTTTGTTGTCTCCCAAGATCCAATTGTATGTGCAAATCAATCTGGAAATACTTTTTGGTCATGTGTAGAAACCAAATACAATTCCACATGACCAAACAATGTCATTGAATGTCGAAACATAAAGTCTTTGCATGATTCATAAGGAAAAAAAGAGAAGATTCATCTCGTGTTATAGAATCCATGGAAGAAGCAAATAAAAAGTATTTGGATTTAATGGTTGAATCAAACGCACGTCAAGATCTTATTTTAGAAGAGCTGAAACGAAATAGGGTAGATAAAATGCAAAAAAGGGCAGATAAAATAGTGAGCATTGATTTGGAGGACGTTTCTGATCGATCGGTTAGATGTTCATGATGGCAGAATGAGCAATTCAAAATTATGAATCAATCTCAACCTGAAAATTCCTCCAATACTTATGGAGAATATTTTAATGATATTGGAGGGTTTGGAAGTGGTCTACCGGACTACTAAAATCCATATTATACATGGAGTTTAAATACATTTCGTTTATATTTTTGTTCTAGTAAATTTAGCATGACGTGTAATATTAGTTTAAATTTAACATGTTGTAATGCTTATGTGTTTTAGTAACTTTCATTGTAATTTGCATTAAATATTGTATGATATTCCAATTATATTTCTATTAGTTATAATTCGTGCTTATATTTAATAATTACACTATTTTTCAAAAGTATTTGATCAAGATATCTCAAAGTTTGTAATACGCACCTACATAGTAAAATATTATATAGTATATGTGTATTAATATCAAATAAGTGAAAATTATTATAAAAAAATCAAAAACAAAAAATATATATTTGAGTTGTGAACAGACTTACTGTTCAAAGTATCAAATCTGCGTAGTGATTTGCGGCTGGGTTGGAGGCCCATTTCCTCTAAATTTGGGTTTGAGTCACAATTTGAGTAGAGCATTGGAGATGCCCTTAGAGCATCCTTAGTGGAGTCTTCATAACACATGAAGGCTCCATATTTAGAAATTCAGACCCAAAAGTGATCTCACAATAGTAAAAATTTGTGGGCTCTAAATCTAATATCTTTTCCAATGGCTGCAAATTCATCCTCAAATTTAATATTGAGTTTGCAATCCCATTAAATGGGACCCATGAAGAACAATCACAAAATTAATAAAAAAACACAAAGATTTTCATAATTTTCAAACATAAATTCCAACGGGATTTTTTCAAAAATAAACAACGGTAATATTAAAGTTTCTATAAATACTGGATTCTCTTCTTCAACCTTTGCTTTAACCTTTTCTATTTGTTTTTCCAGTCTCTACTTCGGTGGCCGGCGACAACTTTCCGATAGTAGCAATTGCATCAAAAAACGATTTGAGAGAAGAAAGTTTGAGAGAGGGCTGAACAGAAGCAAATATATAGTGAATCGTTTCTTGCAGTCGTGGAAGACCTTGTATCGCCGCC
This sequence comes from Scutellaria galericulata, assembly GCA_946896805.1. Taxonomy (NCBI): domain Eukaryota; kingdom Viridiplantae; phylum Streptophyta; class Magnoliopsida; order Lamiales; family Lamiaceae; genus Scutellaria; species Scutellaria galericulata. The sequence goes on along the minus strand of OX335791.1, from coordinate 13,533,132 downwards.
ACTGAGAGTCTTCAAGTCTGTGGAAGAGAAAGAAGTGAGTTTGTTTTACGCCGTGGAAGAGAAAGGATTGTAGCGTTTTTGGTGTAGAAAGGTTTTTAAGTTGTTAATTTGGATTGGGCTCTCTTGTTTAAAACTAAAATGCATGGGCTTAATTAAATAGCTAGGCCCTTTTTTATATAATTAGCTAGACACTTTTTTTATATAATTATTTTCCAACAATCATATTTTTTAAATTTATTTTAGTGTTTTGTTATTATTAGTTTGGAAACAATAGAAGATACTAGAGAAAATTCACTAGGTCCAAATTTCACCAATAAAGAGGATATAGTTCTATGCCGCTCCTTCATCGATGTTACTGAAAATCCATGTATATGGAGGTTCCAATCGAATGAAACTATATCGGGGTAGAATCTAAGAAAAATTTCACGAGTTTCTCCCGATTGAGAACGGAAACACGAACATCGAACGGTGAAAAGTCTTAAATCTCATTGGACGAGGATCAATACGAATTGCACAAGGTTTGCCGAGTGTGTTACACAAGTAAATTTGAGACCAAGAAGTGGACCAAATGCTACTGATAATGTGAGTTTCATTTATTTAGTTTTTTTATAGAATATTTTTTTATTAATAATTACTATATTATGTTTTTTAGCTAATCTTTAGATATTTATAGATGGATGATGCAAGACTCATATATAGCCAGAGTAGGAAGAAAAATTTCAATGATGATCATTGTTGGACAATTTTAAAACATGGGAAAAAATGGAGGTCAATTATTGAAGTTCAATTCTCCCCTAGTGCAACTATGACAGCAAATGCGACACCATTTTCAAGTCAAAGTGAAGAAAATGTCGAGTCTGTGCAAGAAACTTAAACCATGCCACAATCTTCAAATACCAATGCAAGGCCAATAGGAATCAAGAAAGCTAAAAAGCTAAAAGGAAAGGCCACCATGGATGATGTTGTGAACAAAACCGATGCTATGGCCAAAGTAATGGATGATTTCCAAGAGAAATTTGGCGAGAAAACAGACTATAAAATTATGATGACGAGTAGGGCCTCAATTGAAACTCTCAAAAGAAGAGCTTGGTTGATTGAGCGACAACACGCCATTATGGCCAAAAATGCATGTAGTTCGTTAAATTTTGACAATGATGTCTATCATCCCGAGATGCATCCATCCGACTAAGTTCACTAAATGTGGTTTATTAGGTTGTTTTAAATTAATATCGTTAATTAGGTTTTTTTAAATTAATGTCGTTGATTAGGTTGTTTTAATTATTGTTTCTAATTTAACGTTGATTTATTAGTACTTTATGTTTGAATGCTAAGTTTTTAATATTATTCAATATGTTGTTTTAATTTTGTAATGTTCTATATATAAAACATTGAAATACAATTACAAAAAATTTTCATATAAAATAGTGAAAATAATTATAACGACATTTTATATAAAACATTGAAATACAATTACAATGACATCGCAATTGATACTTATTGAAATCAAAAAATTATAATTACGCATAAAGACATTAAAAATTTAAAAATTGAGATTTCCATCTCGATACTCTTTCCAGACATGTTCAACGAGATCATTTCGGAGCATGAAGTAATGATCTGTATCTGTGACTCCGTAACGATTGCTAAGATATTCAATAATAGTTATTCAGTCTCGACTAGGCTCAATAGGTGGCTCCTCTACATGGTATCGTGATGGGTCATCAACAAAATCATCACCTTCTTCATTGCGGTTGTCTTTCACTATCATATTATGAAGAACTATACTCCATTTCATAATCTCAGCAATATCTTCCTCGTGCCAAAATCGACAAGGTCCTTTGATAATCTCAAATCGTGCTTGGAGGATACCAAAAGCTCTTTCGACATCTTTACGATAGGTCTCCTGCATCCTTGTAAATAATTGTTTATCCCGACCTTGTGGATCAGGAATTGCTTAAACAAGGGTGGACCAATGAGGATATATACAATCTGCAAGATAATATCCTCGTTTGTATTCTCTACCATTAACAGTATACCGAATGTGTGTAGCCGTACCTTCAAGGACATCACTAAAAATAGGTGAATTATATAATACATTAAGATCATTAAATGCACCTGGTGGTCCAAAATTTGAATGTCAAATCCAAGTATCATATGAGGCCACAACTTATAGGATTATTGTAGGATGACCATGATGCCCATTGTATACATCGGCCCACCCACTTGGGCAGTTTTTCCATTCCCAATGCATGCAGTCCACACTGCCTAGCATATATACCAGGAAATCCACGTTCATTAGCTTTTCGAAGTAGCATAACCATGTCTACATTGTTGGGTCGTCGGAGATACTCATCTCCATACACTGAGTTGACAACACGATAAAATTTCTTAAGGGCCAACAAAGACGTTGTCTCTGCTATTTTAAGATAATCATCATTGGCATCGACAGGGAATCTGTATGCAAGCATACGAAGCACATCTGTCATCTTCACATATGGAGAAAAGCTTGGCTTTTGCACGACATCCATCTTTTGCTTGAAATAGTCGTCAAAATGTACAATGTCTCCTATAATTCATAGAAACAATTCACGCCTCATGCGAAATCTATTTCGAAATTCAAAAGAAGGATACAAGGGGCGGTCAACAAAATAATCATTCATAAGCAAATTATGTGCACCTACCCGATCTTTTCTTATGGAATTTCGACTTGACAATGTTTCTCCATGGGTCTTTAGACGTCCTTGTGCAATCGCTGACATGGCTTGATACTGCGAGTACATTTTTACCATCATTGCATAAGAGTTGCTATCATCATCGAATGAGGAGTTATCAGATCCTTGTTTTGCCATTATAGTATATAATTGATAAGAAAAACTGATAGATAGAAAGTGTGGTAATTGTGGAAGGTTCAACACCTAACATATATAATGACATGATTGAGATATAGATAAAAAAAAATTTGGCCCAAATTGATATAGAAAATCCAATCAAGTGGACTAAATTCAGATAAGAGATTTGCGATATGGATAGTAATTTGACATATTTATATAGATAAAATTTTAGTGGACGAGATCGATAAAGAAAATCCAATCAAGTGGACTAGATTCGTATAAGAGATTTGATATACAGATAATAATTTGAAATATTCGTAAAAATAAAATAAGGATTACCCACATAAAAATTAATTATTTATAAAAGTTAACACATCAAAAATAACTTATAATCAAATTATTATATAAAACAATTTATAGAAACTCAATTTATAGAGCCCGACCACTGTGACGAGTGTCGTTTTAAAAACTCAAAAGATTCCTCTGGAGCTCTAAACCAAATTATAAAGCCCTGATTTAGAAACTCCACTAAGAATGCTCTTACACAAAAACTCATGAAAAATACATATTTATAATTGTAAAACAACGGCCGAACTAGAGATCAATAACGTTTTTTAAGTGTGAATCTCAAAATAATTTGATTGTTTAACCTAAAAAAAAAAAAATTGTTTGTTCCAAAAATCATGCTTTACCAGATTTCCCCCAATTGGAAACAAAACTGAAATGGCCAGAAAAATTAATTATGAGAAGAAGGTAACACAAAATTGGGAATCATGGAATCCAAAGTAGCCCCATCCCCACTCCCACCCTCCGCCCCCACCCTCCTCCGCCGCGTGGTCAACCTCGACGCCGCCGCATCCCTCCATCTCTACACCTTCTTCCAACCCATCCTCCCTTTCTCTCTCCTAAAATCACTCGAACTCTCCGGCGATGGCCGCCTTTTCTTCCCCATCGTCCTCTCCATTCTCGTCAGCACCAACCCCCTCGCCACTCTCACCACCCGCACCACTCTTCTGCTACTCAACCTCCTCATAGGATCCCTCTTAGATCTTCTCCTGATCGGTCTAATCAAGCACCTCGTCCAGCGCCCCCGCCCTGTTTACAACAAAAATATGTTCATCTCTTTCGCCGTTGACCACTGGTCTTTCCCCAGTGGCCACTCCTCTAGGGTTTCGTATATCGCCACATTTTGCTTGTTTTACTATGATCGAATTATCGATGTTTTGCTCATAAACATTCTCAATTTTGACGCTGAGAGTGGGATTGTGAAGTATTTTGCTCTGATGGTGGGGCTGTGGGCTGCGATGACGTCGGTTTCTAGGGTGCTTTTAGGGCGGCATTTCGTGCTTGATGTTATTGCTGGGGGGATTCTGGGTGTTCTTGAAGCGGTGATGGTGTTTCGAGTTTTTAATTATGAGAACTTAAGCTCCTGGTTTAGATGACATCTGCTGCAGTGTAAGTTTTCGTTTTCGATTTTGTTTTGTGCTTCATAGTTGGTGTATAATGTGTTTTTATGGAAGTGATTGAATTGGGGTACTAGTTTGTAGAGATAGAATTTTGGTTTATTTTCATTTCCTACTTCTTATTTAATCTAGTATTTTGCTTTTATTGAACTTAGGATATTGCTATTGTGTGTATCTGTAGAAAGTGAAAGAAGGAATAGAAAAGAGATAGTTTGTTTATTGATTGTTCTCATTACATTGTGAAATTGATATCCCACTAATTTGGATTCAAATTATTGTAATTATAGTAGCTTGTCCTGAAAATCATATTCAATCAATATCTAGAAATATAGACCAGGAATCATGAAATACGACACTAATTTACCAACACTCGCCCTCAAGTTGGTGCAAATATATTTGTCATGATCAGCTTACAAGCTTGAAGCTCAAACGGTTATCTCAAAAGACCATTGATAGGAACAGATGGAATGGATTTCTGAGCATAAAAATCTATTTAAAAATTCTTTTTATGCTTGATAAATTGATTTTGGATTGACTTTTGGAAAAATCACATTCTCAAAAGTCCATTTTAAAGAAGTGATAATTGGTATTCTTATAGCGAAAATGAAATTTATTTAATAATGTTAAAAAATACTTCTGAAAAAACACTTAATAGAAAGTCCATTTTTAGATGCACTTCCGTTTTGGCAGTGTTTCGAAACAAGCACATACCACCTTCAAATTACTTCTATTAATGAAGTGTGTATCAATCTCAACAAGTTTGTCTTAGATTATTGACACTGCTGATAGCCCCTTTGTGATCACAATACATTAAACAACGTTATAGGAAGACTGAATGAGTTTTTCAAGTAGCCTTTTAGCCAAAGTACCTCATGCACTCCTTAGCCGTTGACCTATTCTCAGCTTCAGCAGCACTACTTCTGGCAACAATACTCTGCATCTTACTTCTCCAAGTGACTAGAACATAAAGTACATTGATGTAGATCTTAAATATTTGATTGAACCTGTTCAATTTGCATCCATATAATTATGCCTCCCTTTTCAGTATTCATGAAGAAGAGCCCTTCCTTTGGTGTGGCTTTCTCACAGTTTTTGGATGTTCCTCGAACGGGGAATGCATAAATTGACTTACCATGCTTATAGCGAAAAAACTGTCTGATCGATTGTCGAAAAAGTAAATCAGCCTCCCAACAACTTTTGATATCTTCCTGCTTTAGCTAGAACACCATATTTAACCTCTCCAAGCTTGTTATTAATTGCAATTGAAGTGTTAAGAGGGATTGCAACCTCTCGTCCCAGTTTCTTTCAAGAGGTCTAAGATAGAGTTTCGTTCTGACACTGCAACACCCTTCTTTGATCTTGCAATTTTCATTTAAGAAAATATTGATGTCAAATTTCTTGGGCCTTGGCTAGACTTTACTTCAATCTTCTTGTCTTCTTTACATCACCACCTATATAATTTATACCATCTATTAGTTAATAAAAACAGAGATCTTTTCATAGTTTTTGTAAACAAGTGTATGATCAACTTGTCCTTCATTACATCCTTGTTTGTCTCTTGACAACTTGGTGAATTTCTAGAACTTCTCTAGGTGATTATTTAAGACCATATATAGATTTTTCGTTTAACTCGCATTCCTAGATCCAAACCTCTTAGTATGACTGGTTGGAGGTTCCATGCAGGCTTGCTCTCTACAACCATTTGACTTAATGACTACACTGTACCTGCATGGTATTTAGTTTTTTCAAAAGATAAAAGGTTTCAGAGTATTTGATTCCTTATGTCTGAGTGAAATCTTTAGCTGCTGCAAGCTTTGTATCATTAAGGATCTACTGAGTTGTGCTTCACAATGAATACCCAATTACAGGGCCAACAACTGCCCTACCAATTACTATTACCATCTGGTATATCTACATTCTTCCAAGTAGTATTTTTCTTTGTAGAGCTTTCATCGCCTTGATGATAGCTTCATGCCATTCAGGAACATTTTAGAACCTGCACACTATTTTGAAGCGACCCCAACTCTTGTGAAATAAAAGCATGATAAGGAGATGATTGATTTTTATTAGAGGTATAGTTTAACAAATGATGTTTTATAGATGTGATACTTTCCTAAAAGAAATGGGGAGGATCAAATTGAGTTGAACTAACATAAATTACTTGGAAGATTGCTGTTAGTAATTTCTGAAGGATTATTATTGATCTCATGATCTGATGCCCCTTGATTAGATTCATGGTGGTGACATTGCTGTTTTTCAGCGTGTGAATTGTATTGCTCTTTTGTATACACAAGACCTCTGAACCGTTGCACTCACATCTCTGTTAGTATTTTGACTTTGAGAACATTAATCAAGGACCTCCAATTTCAACATTTAATTTATTTGTTTTTACACACATTATGTTTTCTCCTTTATTATCTTTAACTGGTTGTGTAGCCTCATCAAACTCAAAAATTAAAAATCATTCAAACATACACCTTAACTATTATTCTCTCCTGAAAAGGTGGAATTCCCATAGTTTGATTCTCCCTTGAAGGTGACATCCATTAACACAACACTTTCTGGAGAGTATGATCAAGACATGTATGATCTCTTTGACCTGTAGGCCAACAAAAGCACAATTATGTGCTTCTGGGTCAAGTTCTATAATTTAGGTTCATGATTATGGATGAAAGCAGTACTTCCAAAACCTTTTAAGGGAATATCTGTTGTTGACCCAGTAGTGCGAATATTCACTGAAAACTTTGATTGGTGTTTTAAAATTAAAAAATTTGGGTGGGAATGTAATGACCAAATATGTACCTGTTTAAATGGCTTCCTCCAGAGATACTTTGGAACCATAGTTGTGAATGTATGAGCTCTTGCAACTTAGAGGACATATTTGTTTTGTTGAAACGTATGATTGCGAGAACTTTGATGCATAGTCCCTTTTCTGAAAAAAATTATTCCCCAACATTTTGTTGAAATTCTTTTATACACACTTTCAACATCAGATTTGTCTTTGAGAAGGAAAACCTAAGTGACCCTAGTATGATCATCTATTAATGTAACAAACCAATGTTTTCCAGAAAAAAATTGCCACTTTAGAAGGATCCCAAACATCACTATGAATCATTGTTAGTGGGTTTTGATTTTTTATATGTTTGAGAAGAAATAAATGTCTGATGATGTTTAGCTAATGCACAAGATTCACATTGGAAAACAAGGAGTTTCTTTTCTTGAATACCTTGGGCAACAAGTGCATTAAATATTTAAAGTGAGGGTGTCCTAGTGAATAGTGCCACAACATAATCTCACTATCTTAGAAACAAATTTGAGTTGAAACAAGTCTAATCTTGCCTTCCATATTGAAGAAATAGGGACAACCATTTTTTCTAGCACTAGGAATCATTTCCCCTAGGTTACATTCTGAACTCACAATGAAAAGGACAAAATTTAACATGACATGTATGATCATGAGTAATTTAACTGACGTGTGAGATTCTTCTCCTGACTGTACTTTTGCAGGTTTCCATGAATTTTCCAACAATGATTCACCAAGCTCTTTTTGACCCCTATGCTTATATCCTTCCAAATTGTTACAACAAGCAACATGGGTGAGTCAATTCGTGTCTCTAAGCTTCTCTACATACCTCTGCAATGACTTATTTGATTAGATGGCAGATGCTTTCACTCAAGTATTTACCCTTGACCCTCGTCAAGGTCTATTGAGATCACCAAAAAAGAAGAAAATGAATCATAATTAAAACGGATGCACATGAGTACTCTCAACATTCTTTGTACCGAATACTGTAATTATTGGTCTCCTTATCTTCATTATTAACATATCTGATTACTGCCACAATGATATGAGAAATTTGAACTGAACTGAAACAACATGATAGTCTGTAGTCTTATGTATGCAAGTTTAATAGAATGCAGTATTTGCACTTACAATATATGCATCAGTCTCCTTTATTTGATATAATCGTTAAATATGTATAAAAAAGGCAGTCATTCTTACTGTTTCTGAAATCTTCTTCTTTCCTTATTATTGTGTTTCTAGTGACCTATTATAGGCAGGTTAAGTAGTGGCCAATGCTATAAATGAATCTTGAATATATTATTCGAGAATTGTTGGACCATTGGTGGCAACTTTATCAATTTAGTTTCTTTTATGTGTATTTCGTTAGACAATGTGAGCTCTCCAATGGAACATGATATTGAACAAAATGCCGAATCCCACATGGAGGCGTAGGAATGTGATTACTAGTCCTATGTGTTTCGACTATGTCTAGTCAGTCGAATGGTGATGAATGACATGAAATGAAATATACTAAACACAGAGAACATACTCAAGGTTTGGTCTATCATGTGGTGTTTTAGTTCCACATTCTTGCCTACTAAGGTTCTACGATGATGACTAGACCCATGTAGCCTTCATGATAGCCTTTGTCTAATTGTCTCCCCAACAGCCTAACACCTACGATAGTTTCTCATCCCGTGATAGTTCGAAACCGAGCTTTATCCTTGTATGTCCTTACCTCGTGTCACTTTTGTTCCTAAATTGGTTACTACTTCCATATGAATAGCCAACTATATTACAAATCTCTATAATAGAACCAAGAATGAATAAACTTTTGTAGGGGACAAATAACATTCTGCTGCATATATAGGTGGGGATTTGGGAGTAGAACCAACACCATGTTCATAAAAGGTAATAACAAGACTTTTGTATAAATATGAAATAACCCAAGACATATTGGCTAATGTGAGAGTCTTTTGTAACTTGGGGTGACCAATTGGACAGTTCGGTTGAAAACCAAATCGAACCAAAAAAGTATCGAAAACTGTTTTTCCCCTAAAACTGAGCTGATTTGCACACAAAAATCGAACTACACCAAACTGAATCACTCGATTCGGTTCAAATTTTCGTATTTCTAGTGAATTTGGTCAATTCGATTGAAAAAACCGAACTGATATCTAGATAAAACCGAATCAAATCACTCGGTCTTGTTATGTATTTCGATTTCGGTTCGATTTTTCAATTCCTTTATCCACATAGGCAAATTGACATCTTGAGTAAAATAACAATATTGCAAAAAGTGATAATTAGATTATTGACATTTTGAGTAAAATAACAATATTGCAAAAAGTGATAATTAGATTACCAAAATACGTAAAATTCATGGTAAATAAAATCTAAATTACTTTAGAAAAATTGAGATTTTCCCTATTTTTAATTTCTCTTAAAGTTTTATGCTGGCAACTTTGAAATTGGGAATTTCATTAACTTCTGCATAGTTGGGTCGGACACAAGTTTCAGTTTTTTCATTACTATTTAATTTACGAGCAAATAGCTCTATGTACCACAAATGTTATAAGAAATCCCTTAAATGCCACCAAGTATAAATTTAACACTTTTACCACAAAATATAAGGATGAGACAGCAACCCGAAATACCACATTACAAATAAGAAATAACTTTTCTACCACTAATTATAAGAAAGTTATCAAAATATTACAAATGACAGAGAAAAGTACATTTATATCCCCACTTTTATTGTGTTTGAAGAGACATATAATGAGGGCCCAACTAACAATCAAATCATACTAGGTCATGACTAGAATTTTTGTATAATAAAATAAAGACAAAAACCTATTTTTCCAAACCACACAATTTTCATGTAAGAAGGCACAACTTTTGAAGAGTGGTGGAATTCATTTAAGGGTTTACAATATTGGTGGAAAAATTTCGTGGAAAGGGTGGACTGAATTTGGGGTGGAATTCGTGGAAACAAGAACAAAATAAACTGTGTAGAATTCATGGAAAGTTTCACAAAAATTTGCCATCAATCAATTCGTTAAGAGGATCGACTGGAAGAGGAGGGTGAAAATTAGGGCTTGGTCGGCGCAATTTGGGGGAAGAAATTAAAATTGGAATCCATGGATTCGGGTGCTAGCGAGTAGATTCAGGTTAGTAACCTTTAATTTTCGTGTAAATGTTTTCATTTTATTTCGAGTATGTTTGGGTTTGTGGAAGTTTCATAATTTTCATGTATGCTTAAACGAATTGAAGCCAAATCTAGAAATGTGCATTGTATCTTGCGTTATGTATTATTACGCAAAAAATCTTATTGTGTTTGTGTTTTTTATTGTTACACAAAAATTTGCAGTATTTGAGTTTTGTATTGTTACACGAAAATTTACAGATTGTTTGATTTTTGTATTGTTACACAAAAATTTGCTGTGTTTGAGTTTTGTATTGTAATACGAAAATTTGCAGAGTATATGAGTTTTGTATAGTTACACGAAAATTTGCACAGTATATGAGTTTTGTATAGTTACACGAAAATTTTGCAGAGTATATGAGTTTTGCATAGTTACACGAAAATTGAGTTATGCCGACATATTTATGCTTACACGAAAATTGGGATTTAGGGAGTTATGCATGAAAATTGAGCTGGAACTGGAATCGAACCGACGGACTGTCGGTTCCGGTTCCAGTTTGAAAATCGCCAGTTCAACTGCAATCGGCGGTTCCGATCGTTTTTTTTTTTGCTGCATGGCCCGAGCCGAACCTTTTGTTTGTTAATGTTATGCCACCCGACCGGGTTTCGGGGACACGGGTTGGGGGTTGGGTCGAATATATATATATATATATATATATATTTTTTTTTTTTTTTTTGCATTTTTAAATTTTTGTGCACTAATTTTAGATTTCTAATAAATTCTTAAGTCTAAACTAAGTAAAATAATTTTTAAATTAATAAAATACAATTTATATATAGAATAAAATACAATCATTAGAAGCACAAGTACAACATTACAATTTACAAATTAAGATTTTAAAAAAATTACAATAAAACATATTACAATTATGAAATAAAAAAATATTACAACTCAATATATTATGATCATGAATGATGAATCATACTACAATATTGAATAATAAATCATGTAAATAAATTAAAACATTTAAATAAAAAATTTAAATTAATCTATTTGAGAACTAATGAATATTATTTTATAAATAAATATATTATAAATGAAAATATCAAAATAAATCATACGTAGTTATATATATATATATATATATATATATATTAATTTACAAATCTTTTACATATTTTAGTTGGATCGTGTATGGGTCCGAAGGGATTGTCAAGGTCGGTTGGCTTATATTAACGGATACACGCATCTTAGTATATTAGATGATATAAGGATGGAGTTGTTAGAAATTGGTCTGGACTGCTTCAACCAATTTAGATCGACATGTTTCGGGCATTTTCTGTTGTGGTTCATTGATCATGAGTTATGCAAGGCCTTTCTCCATATTCTCATGTCTCGTGAGATGTCTTGGATGAGCAGCGATGACCAGTATAAGAGATGGTTTTGCATCGGGTAAGATCGTCTTTGTCGATTCTCGAGGAGGGAGTTCGCTCTCATCACCGGTCTGCGTTTTGGTGACTTTGACTTCTATCCCTCTAGCTGACATACACCACCTGAAGGTGGAATATACCACAGAGTTGTTGCCGGACATATGCGTGTGACTTTTAGATTTATGTCACCGATTTGTTCAAGGGGAGTTCCGTCTTAGTTAAGAGGATTTAATTAAGATTGCGAAGATTCTCATATTATATAGTATTTTACTAGGAGTCGACATTGGAAAGACGAAAGTAGACAAGTGGGTTTGGATTTTAGTGGAGCAAGAAGAGCGATGAGAGAGCTTCCCATGAAGGAAGTTCTCCTATCTCAATCTGTTACGACATATGGACAAGCTCCCCATCACCATTTCACCTCAGCAGGGGAACCGAACATTCACTTACCACTTCTATGGTTAATAGGTATTTTTTATTCTAAATTTGGACAGGCATTAGGTGTCTGCTAAACTCCATCTCTTGGAGATGATGTTGACATTGTTCGACAGTTTAAGACACGAGTGGAGTCCGCCGGTGGAAAAGCTTAGGTTGCAACAGACCCTACCCTTTAGGCGGGTATTACCACGTCTATTAGAGCATGTAGGATGGTATGAAAAGTTAGTCTATTATCATTGGCGCTTAGAGATGTTTTGCCTCAAGAGTGTTGAGTCACGACTTTGTTATAAGTAGGATGACCCTACTACTTGTGGCATTTACGCACTGAATGCGATTGAGAGTTGTATCAGTGTCATGTTTCCTACACTGATATTATTCATGGAGTTTTTGAGATGAGGTGACATATGGCTCTAGCTTTGTACAAGAACTCCTCAGATGCAGACACCATAAAGGATAATGATTTGGACTGATTATCTATTGTTTTAAGATGATTTGTGAACATAGATTATGTGTTTCTATTGGATGATGATTATGTTTTGCTATATGTATGTGAAACTTATATCAGCATTGGATTTTTTTGCCGTAATCTATTCAGTTTACTATTTGTCTGTTAACGTTGATTTCTCCATATATTGATGTCATTTACTTATGATGCAAACTGTCAATAATATATGCGGCTCATATAGAATTAGGAAAAAAATGTCTTATTTAAACATACATGTTAAATCTATTGTTCGTTTACGACATTCGCCGCCAAATAAATTGGACACTTTCTTCTTGTATGCTTTATGGACCTACAAACGAAGCAATGTTTCTTCTTTCTTCGTCTGGCTTGGCCCTCGTTTTGGAATGTGTTTTCATCATCGAGCTCGTCATCGAGGACTTGATACTCCAAGGTCAAGTGTTCGGTATAGCTCGCCTTATTATGGCCGGTTTTGCCACAATGACTACATGCAATAGTTTCGCGTGAATGTCCAGCATGCTCACTAGTCAAAGGAATACGTACGTCTTGATTTCGGACGACCAACTTTTTTGAGTTTGTTAGGCAGAATACATCGTTTGTTCTTAATATCGTTAGACACAACCCAATCTTGCGGATCAGACACATGATTGACATCACCTCTCCACATCCCCTCAACCATTTTGTCATGTAATATGAGCCAACGTATGAAGTCATTATTTCATTCGCAAAACTGGAAGCATTGGAAGAGAAAACAACGTTAAACTTTTTTATTATGGTTGCATATTCTCAATTGATAATGGTTTAGAGTATCAAGTCACTTACCTTATTGCAGCACATGCATGCGAACATGGTATCTATTCACTTCGTATCGGGATAGCTCAACGAGAAAAAATTTACTCCCATCTATGACTTTGTATTTGAATCGTCCAAGTGGCTCAACCTGCATTCGTCGTCCAAGCTTGGTGGCTTCTAGCAATCTCTCATGCGCTGACTTTGTAAACATGTTTTGTCTTTCTTTAGCAGTCATTCTCCTATCGTTAAACCATTTTTCTATAATCCGTCGAGCACACTCCGAGAAAGAACAAACATGTAGCTTTCTGGCCCAAAGAAGGTGAGCATTCCATGTCTCAGCACCATTTGATGTCATGAAATTAAATCTTCGAACTGGACATTTAACACGAGACCACCTATTCCTACCTGTTTTTGTTAAGGTATCCAGTACGCCTTCTATGTTTGTTGATTCGAGCATGGTTATGTACCTATCAATGATCACAACAAAATCCTTAAAATATTATAAATGTGAATATGTAAATATAAAATGTTTCAACAATATATGTCTTAAATGTAAAAAAACGTATTGTTCGAATTCATTGCACTGATAACAATATGTTGCTTTGTGGAATAGTCCAACCAAATGTGATCCATGTTTGACTTGATTTTGTTGTAAAACAAAACAACATAGACCAGGAGTTGCAGTTGGGTACACTGTAGTGATAGCAATACTGATGCTTTTGTGTTGATCGGACACGATAAACAGTTGATCTGGGCATCCACATGCTTTACGAACATGTGTCAAAAATCAAGTCCAAGATTCATCGTATTCCACATCTCTTATCCCAATGCTAGAGGAAAAATTTGATCGTTTCCATCTTTTGTCACAGCGACAAATCCGATTCCTTTATATTGGTCTTTCAAGTGATAACCATCCACCACTGTCACCGGTCATGAATATCGCTAAAATCCGTGAATAGATGCAGCCAATGCAAAAAACACATTAAATTTTTTTGTTTTCATGTGTATCCAATGTTGTATACGTTCCGGGATTTACAGCTTCCAAAACCGCCAAGTACATTGGCAGCATTGCAAATGACTTTTTAGGATCTCTGTATGCAACCCTTATTGCATGACATTCCGCACTCAATGCAACCTTATAACGGAGCTTCAAACCATGACGATGGTTCATTTCTTCAATGATTGTCCTAGGAACGAATCTCGAGTTCTTTTTTCGAAGTGTTTCAATATAATACTCACCGATTAAAGTAGATGGAAGTCAACGTTGGACACTGTTGTTTAGCTGAAATGAACATTCATGTGGGATGGGATGACAATCTTGGTGATTTTCCAAATTTCATATTTCTCTGAGGCGTGGAGAATGAATGGATAGTCCTTTAATCTGCATTACACAAACCATCTGTGTTTGTCAGAATGGTCAACACAGTATTTAACTTGATTCTCCAAATGGTAGAAACCAACTGCGTTTTTCAAATCAGGTTTACTATAAAAGGTGGATCTTTTGTGCAGACTATGTGTAGACGACTCGTTCTCATAGAAATATGCGATACAGGGCTCCTCGAATATTGGAATATCTGGGATAAACCAATTTCGTCTTTCAATGTATGTCATAAATTCATCAAGAGTGAGTCGGTCTCCATCCAAAGCATTCTCATCCACTTCATCTAACTCGAAGTCATCTTGTACATTGACAATTGCTGATCCCGATACATCTTTCTCATTGTTCAATTCTAAACACAAGGTAGACATAAATTAAAAAATATAATATTTCAAATAAAGTAATTTGATTGTATTAAAAATGAATTAAAAATTATTACCATTTCGATCATGTCTCTGTTATAGTCCTTCAAATTCTGCCGAAAGTGGTATTTCATTACATTGTATTTCTTCATGTTGTATACACGCAGTCGGAGACCTATTCAAGTCGATAATGTCAAGACCTAAATTTGTAAGATAGTCTACATGACAAATTGACGATGACCAAGATTCCCACTGAGCATTTGAGGATGTCCTAACCTGTCTCATATGATCATCATTCGATACACCATATTTTGCATACAATATTTCATCATTTTGTAGTCGAAATGGAACATTTGGAATATCCAAATTATTAGCAAAATAATCATTCGACTTTGTCACATCTATGATACATATAGAAGGATGAACATTTGGAATACCTTCTGGTGCATTTCTTTCTTCCGAGTACAAGGATATTCAAACATCTATTCTTATAAGAGAAATAAAAACGATGACAACCTCATTTTCCATGGACAATAATCGGTCCACATCAGAATCATTCTTTATTTTCATCTTTTTCACAAATCCATTTGTCTCAATTAGTGAATTGATCACATATTCCCAAAAATTCATGTCAGCACGTACAAGTCCATGAATTGAATCGAGTAAATCATGATATCCAATTCTTTGAAGGTGAAGCAGCTCTTGAGAACTGTTTTTGTACTTTGACCATTCCCAATACCCTCCAAACCAAACCACTACAGAGATAAAACTCATCTTTTTTTATACAATCAGAAAAATAGAATAAAAAAGTTGTCAGCTCATCATAATAACATAATTAAATTATTAAAGATTATTTATTTTTAAAGGTTTTCAATTTCATAATCTTTAATAATTTAATTGTGTTATTATGATGACCTGACAACTTTTTTATTCTGTTTTTCTGATAGTATAAAAAAAGATGAGTTTTATCTCTGTAATGGTTTGGTTTGGAGGGTATTGGGAAGGGTCATAGTACAAAAACGGTTCTAAAAAGTTGCTTCACCTTCAAAGAATTGGATATCACGATTTACTCGACTCAATTCATTGACTTGTGCGTGCTGACATGATTTTTTTGGGATATGTGATCCATTCACTAATTGAGACAAATGGATTTGGGAAAAAGATGAAAATAAAGAATGATTCTGATCTGGACCGATTATTGTCCATGAGAAATGAGGTTGACATCGTTTTTTGTTTCCCTTAAAAGGATGGATGTTGGAGTATCCTTGTACTCGGAAGAAAGAAATGCGCCGAAAGGTATTCCAAATATTCATCCTTCTATATGTGTCGTAGATGTTACAAAGTTAAATGATTATTTTGCTAATAATTTGGATATTCCAAATGTTCCCTTTCGACTACAAAACAATGAAACATTTTATGCAAAATATGGTATATCGAATGATGATCATATGACACAGGCTAGGACATCCTCAAATGCTTAGTGGGAATCTTGGTCATCGTCAATTGATCATGTAGACTATCTTACAGATTTGGGTCTTGACATTATCGACTTGAATAGGTCTTTGACTGCGTGTAGACAACATGAAGAAATACAACGTAATGAAATACCACTTCCGGTAGAATTTGAAGGAGGACTACAATAGAAACATGATGATCGAAATGGTAATAATTTTTAATACAATCAAGTCACTTCATTTGAATTTTTTTTTAATTTTATGTCTACCTTGTGTTCAAAATCGAACAATAAGAAAGATGTATCGAGATCAACAATTGTCAATGTATAAGATAACTTCGAGTTAGATGAAGAGGATGAGAATGCTATGGATGGAGACCAACGACTTGCTCTTAAGGAATTTATGACATACATTGAAAGATAAAATTGGTTTATTCCAACATTCGAGGAGCCCCGTATCACATATTTCTCTGAGAACGAGTCGTCTACACATAGTCTGTATAAATGATCCACCTTTTCTAGTAAAACTGATTTGAAAAACGAAGTTGGTTTCTACCATTTGGAGAATCAAGTTGAATACTGTGTTGATCATTCTGACAAAAACATATGATTTGTGTAATGGAGATTAAAGGACTATCCATTCATCCACCATGTAACACCTCATTTCAAGAAAACACCCTACATATGCATATTTTATGAAATCTGATTTAGTTTCGTATTTGAATTTGTTAAAGTGTGAACTTTTATATTACCTAATGCTATGATCGATGATTTTAAATTTTTCATGATCTAATATCCCTTTCGAGATTTTTAAGGATTTTTGCAGGATAATTTTTGAATTCACCGATCGTCTTAACTGCGCTCGACACACTTAATTGATTAGTTTCTTATGTCATATAACATAATCTTTTGTATTTTATATTAGGTTACTTTAACCTAAAGCATAATCATACTTATAACTTAATTGTTAAGCATTTAAACTAGAAATTTTAGACCTAAAATGACATATAAAGATGTAATAATTCATATATAATTCCTAAAATCACAAAATTATTCATATAATCACCTAGTTTTTCACTTCAATTTCAGCTGAAAAACAGCCTTCAACGATACTTTATAGGATTTGATGAAATACTTTCAAAATTTTACAGAAGTTAGAAAACACATTCAAGTATAACATATAAAAATATCAACTGAAAATAAGATTCACATAATTAATTATGAATTTTCTAAATAGGCTGAAAACAGAACATAATATATGCTAAAAACAGACTCACTTGCAAAAATCACCATAAATCGCATAAGGTTCCAAAAATTACATGGTAAATTTTATCATGTTATTAAGAGTCATTACGACAACATAGTAAATTATTGCTTATAAATTATTACATGGTAAGCAACTTATATTCCAAAAATCTAACTAAGCAACTTATAGTCTAGACACCTAACTTAGCCACCTCATCATCCTACTTCACCTTACAACATTCATCACACCCATTAATTGATGATATTCTTCTTCTCGTCCAAACCATTGATATGAAGATAACCAAAAATCAGCCATAAGTAGTTGAAATAGCAAGCAAAGAAAAGAAGAGAAACAAAAGAGAGAAAAGATCAAACAAAATACGTCAAAGTTCTTCCTCACAAACCCTAAAGGTATTTTGGCTAAACTCTTATAATATTTTCATTAAATTCTCATGCTTTATGACTAATATCTTAGGTTAGAAAGTCCAAAGATGTTCTTTGGCAATTGGTTGGGAATTTTATGTTGCTTGAATAGAGAAAGAAGTTGTTTCTAGGATATACTTAAGGTTGTGCTCTATTTTTCTTCTGTTTAGGAATTGTTCGAAAGATGTAGAAATCGAATTAGTCTAAATCCTTTTAACATGTTGTAATATACAAAGTGAAGAACAGTTCTGTTAAATTTCATAATATTTGGACTTGAATTCAATTTACTATGAATTTTCAAACATGACCCTGATCTGTGACAAATTCGTTCTGTTTTTAGGTTTGAATCAGACAATTTTCTTGAACAGTATCCTTTGAATTTATGTATGATCTTCTACTATGTTTTAGAACCAGTTCTTAGGTACGTGCAAAAATTTAGTATGCATTTTTTTTAGTTTTGTACGATTTATGACGAATTTTACAACATAGTCTGTTTTCTGCATGGACCATGTCTTGTTCTCAGTCTAGTTCTAAAATTCATAACTATTTATTTGAATCATATTTATAAGCAATAATTTACTATGTTGTTGTAATGACTCTTAATAACATGATAAAATTTACCATGTAATTTTTGGAACCTTATGCGATTTATGGTGATTTTTGCAAGTGAGTCTGTTTTTAGCATATATTATGTTCTATTTTTAGCCTATTTAGAAAATTCATAACTAATTATGTGAATCTTATTTTCAGTTGATATTGTTATATGTTATACTTGAATGTGTTTTCTAACTTCTGTAAAATTTTGAAAGTATTTCATCAAATCCTATAAGGTATCATTGAAGGCTGTTTTTCAGCTGAAATTGAAGTGAAAAACTAGTTAAATGTGTGATTTTTAATTCGTTGTACAAGTAGTTAAAATTTATGAAATTTCAGCATGTTATACTAAAAGAAGGTATGTGATTATATGAATAATTTTGTGATTTTAGGAATTATATATGAATTATTAAAATTATTACATCTTTATATGTCATTTTAGGTCTAAAATTTCTAGTTTAAATGTTTAACAATTAAGTTATAAGTATGGTTATGTTTTAGGTTAAAGTAACCTAATATAAAATACAAAAGATTATGTTATATAACATAAGAGGCTAATCAGTTAAGTGTGTCGAGCGCAGTTGAGACGATCAGTGAATCCAGAAGCAATTCTCGCACAATCAACGTACAAGTGGGTAACTTCTACTCTCTATTATGTGATGTATGAAAATCTACGATTGAAGCTTGTAGCTATAACCAGTATGTAATTTCCATACTGGGCAACGACCATAAGAGTGAGAGTGTCTAGTCTATGCAGCAAGGTTTAGTGGGCGAGCGACTCCCACATTCCTTCATGTTGACCATAAGGGCGAGAGTCTGGTCTATGTTTACAAGGTGGCTAAGAACCACATGTAGTACTTGCTTAATGATTTAATTGCTTCAATATATTATACAGTAAAGTTATCCCACTGGGATCCCTCTCCGAAGGTGTCTCATGATGTTACTTTTTATAATTTTCAGGCTCGGCCAATGATGATGTGGACGTATAGCAGACTGGACTGACTTCTCACTATCTCTATAAAGTTGTTGTTCTAGAATAATGTTTCCTTTTGAAAACAATATGTTGTTTATATGTATAGTATGATAAACTATGGGCCTAGACTTGTATCCTGTCCTATATATATATATATATATATATATATATATATATATATATATATGTTTTGGTGTGTTATCTCAGATAGACTTTTGGTTTGAACATTTTACCTAAAAATGTGGGTGAGACACAACTAGATTTGGTTTATATATATGTTATGTTTTAAAAAAAATTTAATAACTCGTGTCTTCATTTTAAGTCTTCCGCTGTAGTTTAGAATGTAATTATAATTTCTTTAATTTCTAAATAAATAAAGGGTGACGACCTATTTCCAATTAAAAGGGGAACGAGGTGTTACACTCCGCGCCTTAGAGAAATATGGAATTTGGAAAATCACAAAAATTATCATCCCACATGAATGCTCATTTCAGCTGAACAGCAGTGCCCAACGTCGACTTCCATCTACTTTGATCGGTGAGTACTGTGTTGAAACACTTTGGAAAGAGAACTCGAGACTCGTTCCTAAGACCATCATTGAAGAAATGAACCAATGTCATGGTTTGAAGCTCAGTTATAGGGTTGCATTGAGTGCGAAATGTCATGCAATGAGGGTTGCATACGGAGATCCAAAAAGTCATTTGCAATGCTGTCAATGTACTTGGCGGTCTTGGAAGATGCAAATTCCGAGACATATTCAACATTGGATACACATGAAAATGGAAAATTTAAATATGTGTTTTTTGCATTGGCTGTATCTATTCACGGATTTTAGCGATATTCACGACCGATGACATTGGTGGATGGTTTTCACATGAAAGGTCAATATAAATGAATCGCATTTGTCGATGTGACACAGATGGAAACGATCAATTTTTTCTTCGAGCAATTGGGATATGAGATGTGGAAAACGATGAATCTTGGAATTGATTTTTGGCACATGTTTGTGAAACATTTGGATGCCCAGATCAACTGTTTATCGTGTCCGATCAACACAAAAACATCAGTAATGCTATCACTGCAGTGTACGCAGCTACAACTCATAGTCTATGTTGTTTTCATTTACAATAAAATTTAGTCAAACATGAATCACATTTGGTTGGACTCTTCCACAAAGCAACCTATTATTATCAGTGCAATGAATTCGAATGGTAAGTTTTTTACATTTAAGACATATGTTGTTGAAACATTTTATATTTGCATATTCACATTTAGAATATTTTAAAAATTTTGTTGTAATCACTGATAGGTACAAGACCATACTCGAATCAACGAATATAGAAGGCGCACTGGATTATTTATAAAATAATATTCATTAGTTCCCAAATTCATTAATTTAAATTTTTTATTTAAATGTTTTAATTTATTTACATGATTTATTATTCAATATTGTAGTATGATTCATCATTCATGATTGTAATATATTGAGTTGTAATATTTTTTATTTCATAATTGTAATATGTTTTATTGCAATTTTTTTTTTAAATCTTAAGTTGTAAATTGTAATGTTGTACTTGTACTTCTAATGATTGTATTTTATTTCATATATAAATTGTATTTTATTACCTTTTAGTTTGGACTTAAGAATTTATTAGAAATATAAAATTATTGCACAAAAATTAAAAAATACAAATATAAAAACAAAATCGATCCGGCCGCCCGGCCCGTGTCCCCGGTGCCCGGCCAAGTCGCATAACATTAACAAATAAAAGGTTCAACCCGAGCCGTGTCCCAAGGCGCCCTAGTTGTGAAAAAAAATGGGTTGGAACCGCCGGTTCCAATTGAATCGGCGGTTTTCAAAACTGGAATCGAAACCGACAGTCCGCCAGTTCAGTTCCGGTTCCTGCTCAATTTTCGTGCATAACTCCCTGAATCTCAATTTTCATAAAAGCATAAATATGCCTGCATAACTCAATTTTCGTGTAACTATACAAAACTCATACATTGTAAATTTTGTAACAATTAATAGAAAACTTAAACTCTGTAAATTTTCGTGAAACAATAGAAAAATCAAACACTATAAATTTTCGTGTAACAAATACAAAAATCAAACAATCTGCAAATTTTGTAACAATACAAAACTCAAACTCTGTAAATTTTTGTGTAACAATACAAAACTCAAACTTTGCAAATTTTCGTGTAACAATATAAAAATCAAACAATTTGCAAATTTTCATGTAACAATACAAAACTCAAATACTGCAAATTTTCGTGTAACAATAAAAAACACAAAAAGATTTTTCGTGTAACAATACATAACGCAAGATACAATGCACATTTTCAGATTTGGTTTCAATTCGTTTAAGCATACACGAAAATTATGAAACTTCCACAAACCCAAACATGCTTCAACAAAAATTTGAAACAAAATGGAAATATTTACACGAAAATTAAAGGTTACTAACCTAAATCTGCTCGCTAGCGCCCGAATCCATGGATTCCAATTTCAATTTTTACCCCAAATTGCGCCAACCGAGCCCTAATTTTCACCCTCCTCTTCTAGTCAATCTTTTCAACGAATTGATTGAGGGCATATTTTTGTGAACCTTTCCACGGATTCTACACAGTTTATTTTGTTCTTGTTTCCACAAATTCCACCCCAAATTCAACCCACCCTTTCCACGAAATTTTTCCCCCAATATTGTAAACCCTTAAATGAATTCCACCACTCTTCAAAAGTTGTGCCTTCTTACACGAAAATTGTGTGGTTTGGAAAAATAGGTTTTTGTCTTTGTTTTATTATACGAAAATTCTAGTCATGACCTAGTGTGATTTGATTGTTAGTTGGGTCCCCATTATATGTCTCTTCAAACACAGTAAAAGCGGGGATATAAATGTATTTTTCTGTCATTTATGGTATTTTGGTAACTTTCTTATAATTAGTGGTAGAAAAGTTATTTCTTATTTGTAATGTGGTATTTCGGGTTGCTGTCCCTTTAATTTATAATATTATCTTTACTTGTATGGCTTTGCTAATTGGATCTTTGATATGACCAAGGTCTTAAATACATCTCTCGGTTAGAGCAAATTTCTATTGGCTGCATTAACAAAGTGAGTAGGACTCTTGTAATACCGT
Organism: Scutellaria galericulata; assembly: GCA_946896805.1. NCBI lineage: Eukaryota > Viridiplantae > Streptophyta > Magnoliopsida > Lamiales > Lamiaceae > Scutellaria > Scutellaria galericulata. Next base: position 13,510,223 of record OX335791.1, on the reverse strand, counting down.
CTCACGGATCTTATTTCGTGAAAGATCCGTGAGACGGGTCAATCCACATAATCCACAACCCACATTTTACATGAATTTGTGAAAATTGAATTGGTTGATAGGTAATGGGGCTCCATTTCACGAAAGATATCCGTGAGACCATCTCATATAAGTTTATGTGTAACAAAAAGTAGAGTTTGTTAATCAATTTGCTACTTTATATTTCAAATCTTTTCTCAAAACATTCAATCCAAACAAACCTGTAAGCATTTTTATTGAAATTATTCTTGTCCTTTTTTTCTTCGGGTGCAGATTGGAGAACCCATCAGTTTAATTTGCTCCATGGATTTGCTAGAAAACTATATATATATATATATATATATATATATATATATATATATATATATATATATATATATATATATATATATATATATATATTATTATTATTATTATTTTTATCTGTTCCTTATGTTTATGAATTGATTTAATTCTTGTTCAAATGTTTTCAGTATTCAAACGATAACCAAGAATAACCAAGATTCTTTTTATAGAATTGAAAAAGATCTTATTAAAAAAAAAAGGATTCTTTAAAAAAAACCAAGATTCTTTAAAAAAAAACCAAGATTCTTTTTATAGAATTTAAAAATATGTTAAATTTTGTAGAAGATGAGCAAATTTCTTTCCTTTTTACTTTTTTTTTTTCTTGATTTACTACGTATGTATTAATGTATAAAAGCTTGCTGGCAACTGAAACACCATCATTTTACTTGTGATCAAATTTAATGTGTTCCACTTTGTTGAATGGGTGGGGCTTTGTCAGATTGGCATGCCATTTAGCTTATGAAAAATAATGAATTATGAAATTGTGATCCTAATTAGCCTGATGATGTACACATTATATTTATTATCGCTTCAGAAATGGGTCCTTCATATGTCGTTCCAAATTCTTTTTATCCCCAGTCTAAGCTGTCTAGAAAACCTTAGGTTACTTTTCAAACCCTAGTTACATAAACAATCGTCATATTTACTTTAATATAAATGTAATCAAAATATTGAGATTGAAAGCAAAGAAAGATATGACTTTAATTATATCTTGCAACTCAAATCATCGATAAACTTATCAGTGATTGTATGATGATATTTCTGGCACTGACTGATTAGCTAATTTGACATGCTTTAATTCAATGTAACAATCAAAAGTATAGTAGATGAGTTGCAATTAGTGTTAATTATTTGTTATGTAGCTCCCACCAGATGTACATGACAGTATATTTACGCAATCTTATTAGAAATCCAAAACTACATCATTTCAAATTAAACTATGTTCAAAATAGGACGACCAACACAATAGGGGAGGCTAATCCGTGATGTGTACCTCCCAACAAACAACAAATGAAAAGACATGTGGGGGTGTTTATTGGCATCAAAGGCTTAGAGGGGACCAAAATGATGTATTGAACTTCTCTTCAATCCTCTCATTGTTTGATTGAAGGGGCTCTTATATGTCCTCCAGACTAGCAATCAAGGACACTGTAAGGATTGTTTCAAGAGAGAGAAAGGTGCATGCATGTGTAATATGTTTCTTTATGTGAAATTTGTAAGAGATTTGTTTCAATTTGCAGAAGCATATGTGGTCCTGTCTCTAATGCACACAGTTAATGATGGGTTTCTTGATAAGCTTTTTTTGGGTGGTAGAGCAGGTCATTTACCAGTGAATTTGTGGTAGTTTATTAAGGTACTAGTCTGCGTCTTCTCTGACTAAAGGTCCCTGCCCGGCCCAAATTATATTTATTACTCCTTTCGTTTCGAAATACATATTATTCGGTCAAGTTTTTCTAGTCCAATATAACCGTTATAGGATTTCAAAAAACATTTGATCATATTATTTTACCAAAACGGTCTCATTTACTGCTTAATAATTAAATTACATATATGTGATTATTGGAAATTTACCTATAGTTAATATACATTAATATGTGTAGATCATTCTTTTATCAAGCTTCTTTAATATGTGTGTAAAATCCTAAAATGATGCTTATTGTTGGCAAATAGAGTATAATATATTGATGGCTTGCTTATTATATAACATTGTGATTTATTTCACATAAGATGATCATTGTGATTTACACATTGGGGGTGAGAATATCATAAACTGGGCCTACGATACAATTTACTATTTGATCTTGTCTGACTTATTTAGCAAATGGGTCAAATTAAGACTTTTTATTATGTCCATCTATGAATATATGTCTGACTCAAACCTTAAAAGATGTCTAATATGTTGGTCTATACAAAGTTTAGATATGAAATATATAATATATTTATTTATTGATATATATCTGTAGCAAAATGTTATAGTTTATGTTTATCAACGTATTTCTTTGAATTTAAATGGAAACTTATTTTTTAAAGGATTTCATACTAAATAATTGTGTAGACTTTTAAAAGATTTTTTTTTGATAGGCTTTGGCCAAACCCGAACTAAAAAAAAAAAAAAAAAGACTTCTCGTATAAAATAAGTCAGATTAGACCCAATACTTACTATTCAGACATAAATTCTCGACCAAAAAGTCTAGCCTATTCCCACCCTTATTTACACATTAGTAGTGATAGTCCACAATAGGTGGTTAAGCATTTATTAATACATTATAATCCAATACTTTTATTATAGATAATAATTTGGAATGTTGGGTTGTGTTCTTGTTTGGTTTTGGACCTATTTTAAATTTCTCTCAAAGTGAGTTTAAGTTATGGAAAATATAAATTATCTGAGGCTTGAAGATAATATGGTAAAATTGTGTTAGAATAGAGTTAGTCATATTTATATGAGGTTCGGTTTAGATTCTCTTAGCAGCTTTGGATTGGGAACTCTCACCTCTATTACAACAAACACGTTTTGAATTGAAATTTACTACACAAGAAACTCTATTTCATGTTCGGTCATACAATACAATATTGAGTTTCTTAAGAAGTCTCTAGCAATGTAAAATAAAATACTACAAATTTTGAATTATTTTAAAGTAAATATTGTCACTCATATCTAGTCCTCTATCTCTTACAAATTAACCATATGCATATATGTCGTTTCATTTCAGGGACATATAACTATATATGTGGGGGACAATATATATATATATATATATATATATATATATATATATATATATATATATATTAATCAGATCTTCTGTCACAATTAATTCATATTTCATCTCGTATTTCATTGCTTCAAAATATACACAACATTTCAATGAAATAGAGTATCTTATGTAATGTTCCTACACACACATATTAGATACTGGCAGGGTCAAAGTGAAATTAAACATTGGTGGCTTGTGATTGTGACTAGACTTGAACCCAATGGAGAGGGATATATATTATGATGTGTATTTGATCTCGTGAACACTCTCACTGCATCTAACTCAGTCAATGCCATTTGAGGTTTCTGCAAATGTGTGATCATGATCTCATCTGCCCCTTTTGACCCAATCTGTTTTGGACACATGTCAATCATTTTCGAACCCTCGAATCTTTTCTTCTTCTTTTTTTTTTTTTTTTGAAAAAGGAAAAAAATAAAAATAAAATTTAAAAAAGAATCTGAATATGATCTTTTGGTGGCTGTTATTATATTTCGAGTAGTGTCAATGATACAGAAACCTGGGCAGAGGGATTCAGTAGAAATAAATTACATATGACACTAAGGAAAGTGATGTGTGCAAAATTCTTCTTTACAAATACATTGGCCAATGTGGCTTTTATTTTTCTGTCTTATTATACCTATTATTTTTTTTTTTTAGTGTTTTCTTTTTGCCATTTGAGGGGTCCCCTTGGACGTAAACCTTTGAAAAGTCAGAGTCTACGACTTCGTTATTGAATTATGTTTATGATATAATATATGTGTGTGTATATATAGATATATATATATATATATATATATATATAATGTATAACTCTACAATATAATTGAGTATATATAATGGTCCACCCTTTAGGATAGTATTTTGATCTTTTCATTGTGTGTGTGTCTCTCTCACTATATATATTCCTGGGTTAATTCAAATTAGTTTGTGTTATTTTATGCATTAAATTATGATATTTGATTAGCTCTCCACGAACAAACTTATTTCTCTATGATATGATGCAGAAAAATGTAAACATGGCTATTGTGATCATTGATAAGCATCTATTGATGCTTACTAATCATATGCATCATCTATCTCATAATTTTATCATATTTGAATACCATAATAAAATGATATGAATGATTCCTTACAATAGATGGAAGGACTCTAAGATTAATTCAACTCGTACCACTCCACTAAACCCGCGTGCCACACTAATCTATGAAAATATGATTTCAATTCAAAAGACATATGTAATAACGTACATGTATTAGTCGTAAAATTTAAAGGTATTGCTAGCACTAATATTTTACCCTTTTTTTCCTTCTTCTCGCTTCTTCTTCTTAATAGTTGTCAGTTCCTCTTTCTCCATATCAAATTGTATCTTCAGTCCCTTCTTCTTCTTCTTCTTCTTCATTTTTTTTCTTTTATACTTCAAAGTGTGAAAAACACAAGGAATCATCCTCCTATGATCTGATTATAGTTTTTCAAAAGTATTGATGATTTTTTGTTGTTCGATGGGTCTATTGGGATGAAATATATTTATAATTAGAATTTCGTTGTTTGATTGTAAGATATTAATGTCATAATACAACATAATTAAACAAAAAAAAAATCATTCTCTATCACTATAACAACTTTCCACTCAAGTTTTCTAGTCTTTTTTTGTCCCTCTCTCCTCCCCCAAGCTTATTAAAAAATGCACAATTTTTCCAAACAAATTTTAGTCAAAAAAACATACTACATATAAAAGGTAATGTTATTTTGACCAATAATAAAAAATTTGGTTAAAATGACAATTTGAGTAAATGTTGTCATTTTTTTGATAATTAACCTTTAAAAATATAAGATAGATATAAATATAAGCCTAAAATTACTAATGCACACTTTATGTTCAACTTTACTTCATAAGAAATCTAATATCCAATTGCATATGAAATTAGAAATCTTGATCTACTATTAGTTTGGACATTCTATCTATTTATTTTGTTGAGATCTTTTTCACTGTCTACTAGCTAACCCCATCTCATCTTACATATGTTCTTAAGCTCTTATTATTTTCTTGTAATAGTGAGGAAGCCATAAACTCCAATAGCATAATATATATGAAATAGAACAAAACTTATCGTTTCCTTGTAAATATAATGCAATATAACATTCTTCATCATATAATCAAGAATGACAGTAAACATTGTGGAGGTTTGTATCTTGTTGGCTCTCTCCTAAGATTGTCTCCCACTTAGATACATCTCTTGATTTACATTCTATCCGATTGATGGGTCTATATCGAATGAAGAGAGTTCTGACCTCTCCCTAATAAAACAATGACGGTAAACAAAAAGTTGGCGCTTTCAATACACTTTCAAATTCCAATAATTAGAGGGTGCACCTAACATAGGCCTACCCTATCTCTAATAGTAGCAAAAAACGATGGGTTTCACAAACAAAATATTCTTTTTTAATTTTTTTGGTGGGTGAGAATCACATACAATGTAATTGACTTTATGTAACATACCATAGTAATACTTCTAATTTATGTAACACATTTCTATAATACCTTTTTAATTTAATATATATATATATATATATTATTAATTAGTGAGTGAGAACTACAATATAAATGACTTTTGTAACATATCATTGTTTTCAATTTTATAATACCTTTTCAATTTTGTAATGATTTTATATGCTATGTAACACTTTATAACAAGGTAAACAAACATTTGTAACAATTTAAATAAGCAGCAACTTTTAAGTATTTTAGAGGTTATTAATTATTTGACGTAGCCAGAAATTGATGATTAAAATTTGGGTGTGAGAAAAATAAAATAAAATAACATATTTGAAATTATTTGATTAGGATCTACTTTTAGATCGATACATAATATGTTCTATTTTTCATGTATATATTTATAGGAAAATACTAAAGTGTTCATCGTGTGCAACTCTTAATATGTCCATCGATGACGTGTAATGATCTCATCCCCTGATTATATGAAAAGTGAAATTAATATATATGCTAGATATCTGTTAGAGTGGCAAGATATATTTCAGTTTTTTTTTTAGTAATCAAATCATTTATATTATCATTTTTCTTGTATAAAATGAATCAATATGACAAATTCACATCTGAATCAGAAAAATAATTTTTCTTGTATAAAATAATTTTGTTAGTTTATATAAATAGTTATTTTTTTAAGTTACACACTTAAAAAAAAACCATCATTGACATACATATAACACACACACAATTAATGTTATACATACATATATATATATATATTATTAATTTACATTAAAGAAAAAAAAAATAGAAATGGGTCTGTTATCGTTAATGTTATATACAATTTTTATGGATTCATCAGTATAGCTAGCCTAACAACTCTGACCATTAATTTATAGGGAAAAAAAAATTAAAAAGAAGAAGAAGATGAAATATCGATATATTAGATAAATTAAATAATTAAGTATTCTACTAATAATAAGATTGATAGATTGGTTCAATGGTTAGACCATCTCCAACCATCACCCCAAAATGCTATATTTCAAAAAATATAGCATTTGGGAGAACATTGGGTGCTCCAATGGAAGAATGCTAAATTTGTAAGAATTGTAAATTTACTTTTGAAATGCTATTTTAACATTTTCACTGTTCATCAAATGCTAAAAATTTATAATAATTTAATACAAAAAAGTAAATGCTATAACAAAAAAGTAAGAAAAACAATAAAATATCATTTAATTTAGCATTTATGGTTGGAACACATGGCCCATTTTCAAATGCTATAACACTATTTGAAATGCTAAAAATACATTTAGCATTTCATTATAGCATTTATGGTTGGAGGTGCTCTTAGACACAAAATTGTAAATCGTCTAGAGTTCAAATACATGAAGTTTTTTTTCATTCTATATGTAATATATCGGTGTTACATAAAGGGTTTTAGACCAAGCCTGTACGATGATATTATTATTATTATTATTATTATTATTATTATTATTACTATTATTATATGACCCGTGAAATATTCGGGGTTTAGAAATTCGAATTAGTAAAATAAATAAAAACTCTAAATATATTTTTTATTTAACAATATTAACATTATTATTAAAATTTTCATGTATTTTTAAATAAACCTAAACTTATTAGATTACTTTGAGAAGAAATAAATTATTTTTAGTATGATTGTGATAAATTCATATTGCTAAAATAAAGTGTTATTATGCATTTTTTAAGGAAGGTGGGTAATTTAAAATAGCATTGATTGGAGAGATGCTGATTTATTAATTTGAATTAATTAAAACAAAAATAAAACATTGAATAATAAGTTTGAACGGGAAATGGATACACTTTAGAACGACATTTGTCCTTAAATGGTTATTTTTTGAGTATATATGAAAGATTGTTATTATTATTATTATTATTTTTTTCTTGGCAATCCTAACGATCATCCACTTCAAACAAATACCACAAAGTCTCCCCTCAAACGATATTCCATCTCTCTTCTCTTCTTACATAAAGAGTTTTGTACCGAACACACAGACTTGATTTTTGGTTTCCATGTAATTTGTTTTAGATACTGACAATCATCTCTTCAATTAATAATCAATATTTTGCATATATATATATCCGACGTTGGATTTATTTGATATTAACTAAAACAAAAAAACACACAAAATTATCACATAAACATTTTGCGACAAACACTTTGTCTTTAAGTTATTATCGTAAAAGACTTCTCATGTTGTCTTTTTGTGACAATATCATGTTGTTGCAAATAAGTTTATTTAATTGTTTTTTTGTGACAAAATAGATTTTTCACAACAATTTTTGTTACCGTGAAACATTTCATTGCAAATACTCATTAGTTTAGGAATATTACTTTTCTAATGTACGGACGTGGATTAGCTTGCACTTATTACTTTTCTTTTCATCTATCACTTCAATCTTACTTAAGATGCTTTCATAAGTCTTTTTAGTACTTTATTATTTTCTACACCATATCTATATGCTTTCGAAATAGCTCCACGTTTATCGATATTAGGGTTTTATAGACAAAACGTTGAATTTAGCGAGCATCAAAGGGAAAGGATTGATGATAGTATGGGTCTAGGCACATGTTATGTTGGAGGAATTTTTTTTTCTTTAAAAAAAGATTAATTTTTTGAAATGATAGATTGAAAGCTTAGTTCGAGAGTAGAAGACATTGAAGAGAGTGGGGGCTCACTTTGTTGAAATTTAGTTGGCTTCCAACTGGAAAATTGAGGTTGATCATCATTGATTCATCGGATTTCGACATGAAATTCATAGGTTTCTTGTTTAGTACTTGCGATATATTCCTTGATCTGATAGCTACCACCTTGATTTCAACTCACCTAAAGTCATTATTATATATTCCTTATAAAGAAACACAAACACACCCCTACATATTCAACATTTGTATTCACACATAAAAAAGTGTGTTCCGTGTGTTACGTTAACATGTCAATTCTTTAAATAGGATTTCCTATTTACATGGTAGTAAGGTAACATGTCAAAATCGTCTAATCCATCATGTGTTTTATCTGATATTTAAAAATAATTACCACACGCTACATGTATGAATGACAGCATCTGTATTCGAACAATTTAAACTATGTGACGAAGTCAAAATCTTTCTCTTTCCAAGAACATTCTATATATATCACAAACAAATTCAAAGAATCGAGTTTGATAATGACTTAGAATTGAACTCGATTTCACAATTGATTTTCCTTTTTTCTTTTTCTTTTTTTGGCGAAATCATGTTTTATTCGAATTTGATTTTTTGAATTGGTTTGGGGTTTAGAATAAAAGGGGGAAACATTATTTAAGCTTTGAAGGGACGGTTATGGTAGATTCCAATAAATATGACGATCATTTTCTGTGATTTAGAGAGTGCTTGGCCGTCATTTTTTGGGATAAGTGGGAGTGGGGGTAATTATTTGTTGTTGTTTTCAACCCTTATGGTGATTAGGTTGAAAATGAGTGGTGTCGGAAGAAAATGAGAAAATTGTAAATTTAGTATACTATTTTTATGTCATTTATTAATGAAAGACATTAATTTTTTAAGTCCTGACATCGGGATATTAACTTTTCTATTTAAACGATTCTAGGACAAAAACATCCTGAAATCATGAATTTCAGGTCCAATCACAAGAGATTTTGGGAATTTGCTTATGTGATTTGGCTCTAATTTTGTGTAATTCAGCCTGAAATTTGTGATTTCGTATTTTTTATCCTAAAATCACCCAAATTGAAAAGTTAATTTGTCAATGTCAGGTTCAAAAAGTTAGTATCCTTCATTAGTGGATGGATTGAAGATAGTGTTCTAAATATGTAATTTCCCTTAATTTCATTGGGAAAGAGTGGTGAGTTGCAAAATTTCATGTTATTTTTTCTAATTAGATATCATGTGCCACTCACTTGTTAAATTTCAGATCATTTTTCCAATTTGAAGTTAATTTGAATCAAACTGAGAAATCATATGAGTAATGAGATTAAATAATAATAATAATAATAATAATAATAATAATAATAATAATAATAATAATAATAATAATAATAATAATAATAATAATAATAATAATAATAATAATAATAAAAGGATCATGCAACGATTTTGGAAAAAGTGAAAAGTTAGAAATAGAAAATGTTTTTCACTTTATCAAAAATGTAAAATTTGTGCTGGTGGATGCGATGAAGTTACTAAAATTAGGGTTAACCGGTAAATTAAAACTTTAATGATGGTATGGCATCATAATGGGTTGTATCTAAGGACAAAAATATCGGTATCGGTAGAAATATTGATACCTTAATTTTACGAAAATATTGACGGATATATCGATTTTGGTGGAAATATTGGACATTTTTTTTAAAAATATGAAAACTTTGTAAAAAAATTGAAAAATATGTGTAGTAATATACAAAATATTATAACTAATATTAATACATATATTGAACTTAAAATTACAAATAAAAGGATATATTTACAATAAATATAGAGATACACTAATATTATATTCATCATAATCCTTTTATTAAATTTCAAAAAAAAAAAAAACTAAACTTAATTAAATTATGAGAGGAACCTAAATGCTAGAGTACTAATTTATTTTAAACAATTTAACTAAATTTATATAAAGTAATTGTTTGATCCACTCATAGACAAAAATATAGATATATAAAAAGAGAAAGATAAATAACTCAATTTTAATAGATATCTTTCAATACACTATAAAAAGATTCATAATAAAAAAGAAAAAAAAATCACTTCAACTAAATTAATAATGAAAATGGGAAAAGAAAAAAAACCAGCATCGTTTTTGAAGGAAAAAAAAAAAAGAAAAAAAAAAGAAAAAAGAAAAAAAAACAATAGTACTACCAATACAGGCTATACAGCGCATGGAAGAAAAAAGGAAAAAAGAAAAGAAAAAAATCATGGAAGAAAATCAGCGCCTGCATCTGCATCACCGATATTATCACGATATTTCAGCCGAAATTGATATATTCACGATATTTCGGCGATATATCTCGATATTTCTACTGAAATTAATTTACAGCCTATTATTATTTCAGTATGTTCATTTCGGCGATATTTTGATCCATGGTTGTATCATAACAATGTTCACGCTCAAAACTATAATTAGAAGCTATACTAAAAATTTATTTTAAAAAAAAACTATACTGATAATTATGATATCCAATCATTAATGCGACCTTCATATATTGTATATATTCTTTAGTCTCTTTTCATTAGGTGTATGGATAAAATATGTCATAAGGAAGTGTAGCTATCTGATTCAAAGAAATGAATGATGAAATCTCAATGTTTTTCTTTAAAAATAGATGGTCTATTTTTTTTTTTTAATATATTTTGATTTTGGTTCTCTAGTTATTATTATTTTTTTTTTTTTCAATTTTGATCTTATTGTTTTACTTGATGTCATCATCCGCTTATGTGAACTTCAAATTTGAAAAAATCGCATCAGTATTAATTCCGACTTTTACGTATAAGCAATAATAAAAATTTCAAGAAAAAAAAAAATCAAAGTTTATAATTTTTGAACCAACTTTTATAAAGTATATAGCCAATGTAGAAAACAATTTAAAAAATAAATACTCCATCTGCCCCGAAAAACTCTTCACACTAAATTGGGCACAGTTTTTAAGAAAAAAAAATATTTGCTTTATAATTTAGGGTATAATGGTCAAATTTGCTTTATGATTGAGGTAGTAGGTTAATTATGACTTGAAAAAGTAATGACATTCTTTGTAAATAAGTGTCTATTGTGAGGGTAAAAATTATGTTAAAATTTGTCATTTTTGGATGTGCAAAGTGTTTTGGGACGGATTAAAAAGAAAAGTGTGCAGAGTTTTGCGGGACGGGGAGTAGAAAATATCGGTGAATTGGGCCAAAAAAAACCCCAAAAAAGAAAAAATAAATAAAAGGGCCCGAAATAAGACAAGCACGTGTTAAGTTGTAACTCACGTGTAATTTGAGCGTATTTTCAAGTTGAATTTTTTCTGAATTCGTGAAATTTTATAAGTTATTGTTCTAAAATGTCACCTAAAAAATTAATGTCCTAAGCTGTCTGACCGCCTAATAACTTATCGGGTAAAGTGGATATTAAATTCGTTTAATCTGCAATATATAATCACAAACGAACACCAACCTCATTCATCTATAAATATTGCAGTCTCTATGACTATTGAGCTCCAATAAAGATTAATTACAACCTTGTTCTATTTACTTTTTATTATAATTACACCTTAATTAATTATGTCACTACTGTATCACCATGCTAAAAAACCAAAAAAATAAAACTCACACACTCAAACTTCCAAGGAAGAAGAGGCAAGAAGGATAGCGAATGAAGAAGGGAAACCCATTTCTCTTTCTCACACACACACACACACTGCCTCTTTATACACTTGATGAGGTATAAGTTTTATACTCTTTAAGATCTTGACATTTTGATGCATGAAAATGAATATGTGCTTTTATGGATGTTTTAATGCATTGCATGTAGGAAATTTCTTAGTTTGAGAAAGATGTTGCTATGTGAAGGGATGTTGAAAGATAAGTCCATTTTTGTTAAGAACACGCATTAGTATTTGAGCTAGCATAAGAACCTGATGAATGTACGTACTTTATATCTTCATATTTTATGAGTAATAAAGAAAATATGATGTTTGGAGCCATTTGGCTATTTCCTTAAAATTTTCCCTAAATAAATCTTGTGACTTTTAGGTGATTATTATTATGGAATTTTGAAATGAAAATGTGCTTTTGATTTCATTGTAGATTGAAGCAAAAAATGAGGGGAAAAAATGATTTAACAAGAATATCATTTCTTAAAAATGCAAAAAATAAAAAAATAAAAAATTATATGGACTAATAGTGCGAACTTTTTTAGACATTAAAGTGATCATATCATGTATTGTAATTTAGTGTGGGAACCCTCGTTCTTAACCATGTTTACTTATAAATATTTTCTTTTAGTTAAGTTATTAAATTTTGTTCTTTTTTTAGTCAAGATAAATGATTTTTGCCTAATTATAGCCTTCTAACATTTGGGGATGATATGATGATACAGACTACATTAATTCTAATACGAACTACATTAATAATGATTCGAGGGTGTAATGGTAATACAGATTACATTAATTTTGCTACAGGGAGCTACATCAATAATGATACGAGAGTGTAATATGGTGGTACTACTTGATACAAGGTGAAATATAGTGGTACGAAGTAAATTCATTAAGAATACAATGATCCAAAAAAAAATCCTATTAGCTAAAAATGAATAATATCAAATTTTGGTTAAAAAATAATGTTTATAATTTCATCCCTAATTTAAGAAACACCAAAGTCAGAAGATTTGTAAGAACTCGGATAAGTCGCCTTGATTTTGAAACCATTACGCCAAAAAGATGTTTTCTATAATAATAAGTTTAAGAACAACAAAAGGGATGAGTAAGACTACATTTATATGTTTAAGGAGCATATATGCTCAAAATAAAACGTCCTCACTTTTATATTGTGCTTTAAATTTCAGTAGATTATAAACTACAGAGTACTTTCGAATATATTTTTTTTTTTGCAAATAAAAAAGATAATTAAAAAAAATAAAATATAGATACAGTTTGTAGACACAATTTTTTCAGTCAAGGATCGAGCAAATGGCAATCGTTGACAGAAATCGAAATAGACTTAATATTTAGAGTCAGACTTAGAATCACTATTATAAAAAAATTCTGGAAGCAGAACGACGATTTTGATTGAGCTCATCATGCATTGCGCGATGAGCTACATGGTTCTAGGCCCAAAATTCAATGTTTGGTAGTCCGTCTAGTCCTTTTTTCTATTTTAAAAATATTTTATATTTTCCGTTTAAGTTGTTTCCTTCTCCTTTTAGCGTTTTGGCCGGTTTCTTTAGTTGTAATTGGGCTTTTGGATATATTTCGTTTTGAACTATATTAATGTTTTCTCTTCCGTATGAAGAGTGTTTGCCTTCTACGATTATTCTATCCCATATCAATAACTAATAACAACAAAATAATTTCAAAGGATAACATATAGAGTATACAAGCTAGAAAAAACTTTTAATCCTAGAACGACACACAACACATTGGTTGTTTCATTATATAATAGAGGATATATGCATATATGTTAATAATTTGTTACATAATTCAGAAAAGGCAAGTTTGAAATGAGGGGTATATGATGAGATGAATGAAAAAAGAAATGGTGAGGATTGATTGTGGGACAAAGGGAAAAATATGATGACTAGTATCTCATTGTCATTGTTGTTGTTGTCGAGATTAGTATTATTCTTACTACTACTTGAAAATAGGCCGACAATTGGTTGAGGGTTGATAGACTACACAAACCAAACAGTTGTCAAACAATTTTGCTGTCTATATATAAATGAGACTAATTTTAGTTAAATAAAAATCATGCTTCTTTACTGGCTCTCATGTTTCGACTACTAAGTGCGTTGCCTCATATATATATGCACATGCATTGTTTTTGTGAGTATTTTTGTTGGACTAACTTTTCCTTTGAGGAGAAAATCTAAAAACAAAATAAATATATATGGGACCCACCCACTACATAAATGTTTTTAGTTAACATTAATATACAATTTAATTGTAATTTATTAGTTCAATTGGGATTTTACGTTGAGAGGAAAACAAGATTTTGTTCTAAAATTACTGCCCTTCACCTTTGTTTTTGATATAATAGTTTGGGTTAAAATAATTGTTAGTTTCATAACTTTTCATTTTTCCGCAAATAATCTTGTAATAATCTGTTTTTTTTCGTCTCATAATTCATGAAATTTCACGATTTTGATCTGAATTTAATTGGAAATTGAAACCACCAATTTCCATCATAATTCTCATATCATGGGTCGAAAACAACCAACAATCATTTCCCCATCGTTTATCAAATAAATAAATAAATTATGAACTAAATAAATTATGGAAAACGGCCACCTCACTCGTTGGAATCGGCCATAATCATTCCTCCAAAGTTAAAATTTTTGTTCTTTCTCAAACTTCAACCAGAACACATGTTCTATATGGCTATGCTATCGTTTCCAAGTTCATTTTAAACCTCATACCAATTCAAAAGAATCAAGTTCTAATCGAACTCGATTTCACAAACAAAATCATTTGAAACTTCAATTTTTCGAATTGTATGTATATATTTAATGAAGGAAATTTTCTATATTCACTATGTATGTTACATCATTTGAAGCCGTCGTCGATCATCTACTTTACAATTATGTTTGGAAAAGAATTCACATGCCAAGATGTTGGCTTTCAAAATTTTAAAATATGTTTGTTTCGTACTTAAATTCAGATCACAAATTATATTCAAACACAATTATTATTATCTATATTTAATCATTCAATCATTACCAAATGCACGTTCTCACAACAAAATATAGCATCAACCCACTTTTTTTACATTATAATCATACTCTACAAAATTCTCAAACAAACATATATTTTAAAGGGATAATTTCAATTTTGTTCATGTATGTAAGGTCATTTCCATTTTTGAACAACCAAGTATACGTTTTCTAAATTTGGTCTTATATGTTTCAAATTTTTCCAATTTTGATCCTATATGTTTCAAATTTTTCCAATTTCAGTTAAGTTTTCCAATTTTGGTCATATATGTTTCAATTTTTTCCAATTTCAATCCAATTTTGATCAGATGGTTGTCGGAAAATCTCACGTGACATCATCGATTTTGCGAATTCTGACCATAATTGGACTGAAATTGAAAAAAAATTGAAACATATAGGACCAAAATTGAAAAATTAGACTGAAATTGGAAAACATATATTTGGTTGTCAAATAATGGAAAAGACCATACATACAGGATCAAAAATGAAATTAACCCTATATTTTACTATACACCTTTACTTCAAAATTCAGAATTTTAATGGAAGGATTTCCTCAATCCCCATAATCGCCTTCCAAACATAAAGCTCATTTAGATCATTACCACCATTAATTAGGATGGAGTATAACTATCTAAATTAAAGTGGATATATTATATCGTATATAATATTAAGAAATAGTTTATAGAATTATATATTGATTATGTAGAATGATTTTAAACAAGAAACATAAGTAAGAATTGATGTGATAGTAGCCGGCCCATAAGGGAAAAAGGGTGTAGTTGAATTAATTAGTTGTGTGTATTAAAGAAGGGAAGCAATCTCCCCCCTCCTTTGCTATGAAGCACCCTAGTGGATTCCCACCACCATTACTTGCTCTCAACAAACCTCTTCCTACCCCCCCCCCCCCACCCCCACCTTTTGCTTTTAATTTCTTTGCTTTAAAATAATTATTTTATTAAAATATCTAATAATACACAAACACAATCTTATGGATTGCATAAAACAAACAAAATGCCCATCCCAAAACAGTTCAAGTAGGCCTCAAAATAATGAAAGGGAACATTAAAGTATTTAATTTGTTTGTGGGATAAAGAAAGAGATAAAAAGATATTGTTTCCTTCCATGTGCTTGCCTTTGAAGTGAGATTTGATGTTCCTTATGTGACCCAAACTGTGTTTTGGTTTACCAGTTTTCTTGCACTTATTGAATATCAAATCTAAAATTAAGCGAAAAGGCAAAGTTTTGAGGACTTGTGATTGGGACTAAATCCATCTCTTGTGGACCCATAATTACTAGGGAATTAACACACTAACATTTTTGTCTATTTAAAAAAAAAAAAAAAAAAAAGCTACACATTGTTTCAAATAAAGCAAACATAATTTGGTCCCATAAAGGGCTTGCACCATTTCTTTTCAAGTCTTAATTTTGCCCCATTTGTTATTACTGCATACTTACAAATGCGTCACCCTTTTATACATCCGTACATATACATTTTGTTTTGTATTATAGTATTAGTTATTAACTAGTATAAATCCTGTGCGATGCACGGGCATATTAATTTTACAATTTATATATATATATATATATATATATATATATATGAAAATGTTGAACACGAAAAATAATAATTTTTTTGGGACAATTTCGATCTAATTTATTACCCGTGTGACGCACGATTATAAAATTTAAATATTTCGAGTTTAATGTAAAATATTAATTTACGAAAAAAAATCAAGTTCTCGATAATATTTTAATCTCATTTTATACCCGTGTGATGTATGGGCAAATAAATTTCAAGTGTCGGTAGTTTTTTTTATGTTGATCATGAAAAATAAATAATCTAGTTATTCAAAGTTATTTCAATTTAATCTACTACCCATATAATTTATGAATTTTTATCATACATTGTCTGACTACTTTAGAACTATTTTTTTTTTTGTCACAATTAGTATGGAAAAAAATTATGCAAATACATGCTCATACCTTATTCATTGTAATGAGTGTAAAATGATGATATTATTGTATATTATAATTAAGTTTCAATAACATTTCAACCTCATTTGGTACCATGTGGTGTAGCAGATAAATTTCAAGTGTTGATAATTTTTTGATATAAAAATGTTGGTTGTAAAAAACAATATAGCTCTTTGAAGTTATTTTTTGATATCTACTTCCCATATAATTTATCAATTTTGAATATTTCTTATTTTAATCATCATTTGTTTGACTACTTTACTAATTTATTTTGTGACCTGGAAAAACACTTATGCAAATATATATTTAATAAATTATTCATATTGAACGTAATAACCGTGATATTATTGTATTTTACTCCAAAATAAAATTTCTAAATTTAAGATACCATTACAAAATTATATAATTTATTTCCACATGCCTTAAAATCAAAAACTTTTCTCTAAGAAAAATCATATTGGATGATAAACATTTTAAAATTTGATAAATCTAAAAACATGAAACAATATAACAACATAAAGTAAAATACTTTATCATTGTTCATACATATAATGATGAACTTCATGCTACCATAATAATGAAATTTTATATTTATATTTACTTTTTAATCATGGAGGAAATATTATTTATTCTTACATAAAAAAAAATGATTTTTTTTTTTTGCTAATTTTTTGTAAATATATAAAATGATTTAAATTAAGATACAAATTGTTATTCACAACTTTCTTGAACTTTTAGCATGATATTATTATCATATATACAAAAATCATGCTAAATTTATCACATATCAAATATGATCATGTTTTTTTTTTTTCTCAATTTTCATGTATATACAAAATGATTTTCATACCATGAATATATACATGAATTATGCATAATCCAATATTTATAATTTATAAATTATAAAATAATAAATATTTGTATTTCAACTTAAGAAAGTGAAAATTAGATTAGTATAGTTATATGATAGATATATTAGACTTGAGTATAATAAATGACATACTTGTCAAATAAAAAATATGTAATTTTTATTATAGTTTTTCAATACTTATTTCGAATATAGTAAATAGAAATAGTTAATTTATGTTGTTCAATTATTTATGCTAAGTAACTTGATTTATATATTTATTGAGGTGATATATATATATATATATATATATATATATATATTAAATATTTGAACAAAAAAATATTACAAAATTATATCTTGTCTTTGAAGACGTCCTCATAACTATAAACATTTTATTTATTTATTTATGTATGCAAGAATGTCATGTGATCTAAAGAAATGAAATTTTAGTTCCCACAACATTTTTGAATGCATTGATAATGTTGACATCATTAGAAACATGAGTCATAATTGTCAAAATAATGATTATTGTAACAAAAATCAAAATGATTATTTATCTTGAAAATGCGAGCGAAAAATCAATGACTTACAAACCTGTAGTTGACATGTATTTGTAGATGAATAATAAATTAAGAACACATAACAAAAAAAAAATTCACACACACACACACACACACATATATATATATATATATATATATAAAGTACAAAATCATGAATTTTATAAATCTATTTATAATTATATGTATAGTAAAATTCATAAAATGATTTGGATCACATTTTTGCATATGGATAAAATTATAGTAAGTCAGCTTAAATTCAGATTTTTTCCCCAATTTTGTTACAAATCTCTCTCTCTCTCTCTCTCTCTCTCAACATTATATATATATATATATATATATATATATATGTATGTGTGTGTGTGTGTGGGGTACAACATTAGAGATAATTTTTCATAATTTTTTTACTTTGATAATTTAGAATTCTTGAAATTCGATAGTTATATTATTTTAATCTATTCAACAAATATTTTTTAATCTTGATTATAACTATAATTAAACATTTATTAGATGAGATCATATTAATATTCATATACCATTATAGATTATAATCTTCAAAATTTTGTCAATATCATAGGTGATATTATTACCATATATATAATTAATATAATAAATTTTTAATTTATAAACTATGAAATAATAAATATTGTCTTTCTATTTTTGGGAGGTGGAAATGGGTGGGAAAATTTTACCATTTCTATTTTTAGGAGTAATTGTTATTTTATATATATATATATATATATATATATATATATATATATATATATATATATATATAGATGTCAAGCTTGCATTGATAATTAATGTTAGAGTCATACGGTCCCACCGTGCGATGGCAGGATTGGTCGAGTTAATGTGCAGGTCAACTTGTATCAGCTAATATTTTATTATGTATTAATTAAGTAATACTTTTTGTATATATTTTACGCAATACTGTTGCTTTTTCTTTTCAAAATGAAAAAAAAGGTAATACTTTTGTCATGTATATAAATTGCATAATACTACTTTCAAAATTATAATTTCTCAATAATATTATGTGATACGAATAAACAAACATAATATATATTATTATTTGTCAAAATCATATAAATATAACATAGAAACAGAATAACATGGTATGCATAAATGTATTGCATAATCAAAATAAAGTATTATTTATCATATTATAATTTCTCAAATCAATCATACATTGAGAGTTCTGATCCAAATAATTACCGAATATATAAAAGTATTACAATACATAAAAAATATTACAATATATGTAAAGTATTACCTCATTCATATAAATATATAACTTGATGCTGGGTAACTCAAGCCAACAAGCATTGATTCGACCTGATCCAAATCATTGTATCGTGCAACAATCTAACTCAAGAATTTGCCTTAATTTCAATTAATATCCGTGTAATAGTACTAATAGTATCATGTTGAAAAATAAATTTTCAACTAAATTTAACAAATATAGAAGGATGCATACTAACATATGTAAGCACGACCCTTCTTTCTCTCCCTCGCACTACATTAATGGAAATATAGTTGAAACTTTTTGGTGGGTCTTGTCCAGCTTGTCTGTGTTGGTGGGTATACATACTTTAATTAAGATCTTTTTTTTTTCCAAAATCCTTGCCCCATTTGTATTTTAAATGAATATTATATAGTTTTGTTTAATAAATTATTTGTGGTTGGAATTTATAGTTATAATTGAAAGATTTGTTTTTACGAAAATTACATAATTTTGATATGGGACATAAGTCTAAATTAATTGAAAATGGGTAATTAATTGGTTTGGTGTAAATCAGTCCTCTGTCACGGTGAATGCAAGTGAAAAGTGACAATTTTGATTTAATCAAATTTTGGCATCTTAGTTAATCAGTTTTGTCACCTGCACTCGTTTCAAAACATTCTAAAATTTTATTTAATTTAACAATATATACCTCATATGTACTTATTATTAAGTAAGGCATGTACGATATTGTTTTCATTAATCTTGGATATCATTATAATATTATATATATATACATATATACATACACACACATAAAGATATTGTTCCGTATAATTTGTATGATGTAACAGTTGAAATACCCCTTTACCACATGGATTAATAGAATTTTTTCTTTTACTGATTAAAAAAAAGAGAGAGGGAGAGAGGCATCTAAAAATATACGATGACAGATAAAACATAAATAAATAAAAAAAATTGAACATGACTTATGTTAAAATGATTTGAAAAGGATGATTTCAATTTAATGACTTTCTATGGAATAGATTTTAAATCCATTACATTACTCAAATTTAATTCAAGATAATCCGAGTTAATAGATTAAAACCTCTTGTAGAAGCAAACCAAGCTATAAATACAAACAAACTCAATAAATTAGTTATCATAAACTTTCAATCTTTAAATCTAATAAACTATTTTCATTCTAATGAACTTTGCAGTATTCTACTTGCGGTTAAAATGAAATACCTCAGATCAATGCAAAGTTGCATTTGAAATCTGAATTTAATTATTAATAATAAAAGTTTTGTGGCTTAAGTAATGGGTCGAAAGACCCTGCCATCGTGCATGTGATGCTTCTTAATTAGTTTTTCTTTTGACTAAATTTAATTAGCTTTTGCCTCTACGAACTCAAAATTGTAGACTTTTTTTTTTTTAATTTGATAAATTTTGAAGCTCGAAAGTGTTTCCGGATTCATGATAATTGATAATTGTCCATTATTTCTGCATGATATATATTGATTTGGACAGAACATGCATTTGTTAGTTGCACAATATATGTGGTTATTATTACTATTGTTTGGGTTTACTATTCAGTATATCAATAACTTTGGATCTGACAATTTCAATCATCAAATTTTCATACTGACAATTTTTTGAAAATTCAGAAATTTAGATCAATTTTAGCCTAAGTATCAATTGTGCTCAAATTATACGTGAATTGCATATGCAACCGCAATTTCAAACTTTTTAGCCCAATTTGTTAATGTAAATTTTTATTTTTAAGTAAAATTATATATATTTTTTTATTTTAGATTTAAATTTATATTGAGTAGGTCTTTTGTGCAACTAGTGCATGGATCTTACATGCACTCGGGTCGGGTCGAACTAGATCTACGCATTTCTTTTATTTTTTTTGTCCTGACCTTTATGTTTTGTTAGTCATATTTTTATATTATATTAGTCATACTTTTATGTTATATTAGTCATACATTTATGTTCAGATTTCATACAATTAATGCAATACTTTAACTTTAAAAAAAAATTGATGACCTTCATACTATGTTAGACATACAAAACTCAATTTTCTTGATTATGTATTTTTATTTATTTTAGTATTTTTAAAGCATTTGAATTTCTTTTTATAAATTAGTTTTTAAGCACTTAATGTATTTTCAATGAAAATATGATTTCCAAATGTGAAAATTTGCATCAAATATAAGACACGTGTAAGGAATTCAATCCAACTAATTTGATCCAAAAGCCCGAAATTAGGATTGCACAAATAATTTGAGTATGATTAGTGTTATCGCGCTTAAATTAATTAGCCTAAATTTCAAAATTATTAAAAATTAATTGACAAAATTATCAGCCCGAAAAGTGGGTTAAAATCATTTTTTTTTGTCTCTTAACAACAGTGTCTTCCAATTTTTATCTCATAATTATCATGATTTTAATTTAGTACTACAAACTAAGAATTTATCCGACTCAAAAATTTTGAATTTTGTAAATGTTATGTGTCAAATTCTTATTAGTATATTGTTGAACTAAATTGAAAATCGTAATAATTATGAATTAAAATAGGAAGGCACCAAATTATAAGATCAAAAATGATTTTAACCTCTGAAAAGTTAATAACTGATATTATCAGGGCTTCTAAGTTACTAGGTATAATCAAGGATGAAAATATTGATATCGCAACACATATTGCAACCTTGATTTTACGAAAATATCGATGGATATATCAATATTGTATATCAATATCGCAAAAAATTTAAAAAAATGACGGAAATTTTATTAAAAATTTGGAAATTTAAAATGAAATTTTAGAGATTATTATAACACTTAAAATTGCATATATCTAACTTAAAATCTCATCAAAATGATAGGTTTACAACAAACATATATATATATAATTAACTTTATATAGACATTATAATAATTGATATTTATTCAAAACTACTTGTGTAAATTCTAACAAGTATCAAAATGATGACTTATAGGGTTCAAAAATAGGAGGTGCAATGTTATCTTTGTCCAAACAATATATAGATATCAACTCATCATAATTGAGTGGTTGTGAATATAGTTATGCACGTATTGTTGGTACGTTTCTCTATCATTTGCCATCGTAGTTTAGATTGACTCAATCATTAGTTTGTTGGTATGTGTTTTGACCTCCATAAGACATTTGAGGAATAGGTAATGAAAAACATTTTAAGTAGTCCAATCAAACTGTGAAGTCACGTATGAGCATATAATTCTTGAGACATATCACTTTAATTGGTATCACTATTTTTAAAAAACTAATATCATTACAAATTTTCGTTAAATTTTAAATCAAATTTAGTTTTAGTCTAATAAATTCAAATTTTGGAAAAATATCGATATTTTGCGATATATTTGTGGTATATCCGTAATATTTCCCAATTTCTTTTCAATTTTATGCTGAAACCAACCAATATTGATATCGATATTTTGGTATATATCCGTGATATATTCGAGATATTTGAAAAAAATTACCCTTATATCCGTATCACACCCTTCGAAAGATGGATATATCACAAAATATCAGGATATTTTGATATATCCGCGATATTCGGAAAAAAAATTTACCCCCCAATATCCACATCGCACCCTCCAAAAAATGGATATATCGCGAATTTATCGCACAAATATCGGGATATTTTCATTCTTGGGTATAATGGATAATAAACTTTTATTGTTTTGAAAAGAAGATTATTAGGGACCACAACAAATATAAAGGATCTCAATTTTACCACACTAAATAAAATTGGAATCCATTATGCCATAAAATATAAAATTTGGATACTTTTTACCATAAAATATAATTGTATGTCCAAATATATCACAAATTTATCATTGACTTGATGGGGAAATTAATGCCCCATAACAACCTACCATTCAATCACACCTCACGGTCAAACACTAATTAAGAATGAATATTTTATTATGTTTTTACATTTCACCTCTTACCTTGTACACGAGAATTTTACATCTCATTATTCTCTCAAGTAAAAAAAAAAACCTTGTTTTCACTGCCTCTCATCCATCGAATTTTTTAGGAAAATTTGGTTTAATCAAAGGAAAATCCCCATTTAATCATGAAGATGTCAAACTGCAATGGAGAGGTTAGTGATTTAATCCCCATTGTCATGGAGAATTTGTTGAAATTGAATTCAAAACCATGGAGGGTTATCCTTGAAATCCCCGTTTAACCATAAATTATTTTATATTTGCTAAAATTTGTTTGAATATGTGTTTGAATTCCCATTTCGAAGGACATAAACAGATATAATTTTGCATGTGATAGGGTTAAAAGGGGATTATAAGGATTTAGCATAACCCCCGTTTAATCCTATATTTTTTCAAATTATAGAGTTAAACGAGTATAATTTTGCATGTGATAGGGTTAAACAAGGATTTTGGGGATTATGGGCATAATCCTCATTTAACCGTATATTTTTTCGGATTATAGGGTTAAAAGGGGATTATGGGCATAATTCCCGTTTAACCCTATATTGTTTCGAATTATAGGGTTAACCCTGTGACGGATTTTTATCGTAGATTTCTCGCTGGGGAGTTTCGAGCCAGTCGGGATGATATGATGAAGATTGCTAAGATTATTCTCCTGTATAGCATTTTATTGGGAGTCGATCCAAGAACCACTACTGTTGATTTGTGGGTTTGAGATTTGGTGGACCAAGAGTAGCGATAGGAGAGCTTTCGATGGGGTAAGATTTCTTATCTTACCTTGTTAAAGTACATGAACAAGCTACCATCAAGTGTGCCGGAACAAGTGGAAAACAGGGTCCCAGCATACCACTTCTATGGATTCTCATTAGCCCTAATGGTTATTATTATTAATTGTGATTTTTATTCAATTTACTTATAACATGAATTGTGCTTGCAATTTTCTAGATATGGGCTTTCGAGGTGATTCCGTCCACCGGTGATTATGCCGAATATCTTATTTTGGATGCTCGCGATGTGTGGTCAAGGTGTTTGAAGTGGTTGACAATGATTCCTGAAGAAGACGTTTCATCGAAGCTAGATGATGAGGTATGTTGAAGTGCAAAAATGAAATTCTGATAATCTCATTCTTAACATGTACTTATAATTTAGATATTTATGAATTCGTCTTATTTTAACTATGTCTACGGCAGGATATTGTATGTTTTGAAAATCTCATCCCTTCAATTGGTGAGACTTGTCAGCCGTTCTGACAGTTCATCGATCAGGATCTGTCCGAAGGGGCTCAGCTTTCTATGTCTCGATGAGGTCGTCCACCGAGTTCAACTATCATTTTGTCACATAGAGGGCCTGCTGATATAGATGTTGGTGGTCCATCAGTCGGGAAAACCGAACGTCCTACTCGAGCTCGGAGGTCGACCTGGATGACCTGGACAACACGTAGGAGTTCTCGGCCTACAAGCCTTACTAGAGCCAGATCAGAGTACATATCATGCTCCGATGCTGCAGATCGAAGAGGAAAACGAGGGTAGGGCGTATGAGCCATCGGATGTCCCTATATCGAAGATGCATGAAATTTCGACCGATGGGGATTATGAGCTGCCGACCTATCAGACTGAGATTCCGGGCATATCAGCCACAATAGTAGTATTGTCATGGTGAGATGTCAAGTTATTCGTCACAGCCGTCCCCTTTCACGGATCACCGGGTCCATCATACACGAGCCACGAAGATGGTAATCGGGTTGGCCAGCTTTTCCACGAATTGAGGGACGTGTTCAACATAGGCTTCCAACATATGAACACAAACTTAGAGGATATGAGGACTTACGTTGGACAGCAGTACTCTGATCTGCGGCACTACGTGGAGGATACGTTACGGGACGAGACACAACATTTGGAGTTGGAGATTCCAAACTTGATTCGAACTGAGTTGACCAACTACTTCGACTGGAGACCCTCGTATCATGAGTCCTACTATCCTCCAGCAGAGCAGGATTGACACGATTTGCTAACATAGCAAAGTGGAGGTAATTGGCGTACTCCCACCGAGCTGCCGACCACTAGTGCTCATCAAGGATAGCATTCAGCTGTACATTTTGATATAGGGACTTATACGACTGGTGATGCACGATCTACACACACCAGCCCAAGATCGGGGGATCATCACATTTGAGTACCTCATATGATATACTAGAGACGAGTGCCGGCCTCCGAGATGCAACTGAGAACACCAAGTAAATATGTCTGAAGTCTGTACATACGAGGTGAGAGTCATTCACAGTTGCTCGCACAAGAGTCTGAGTTCGATGCGTATCTTTCCAGCGGAGATTCTGCACAACTATGAGTTTCATTCTCAAAAAATCTTTATAAAAATTTATTTTTAATTAATGTCAAACTAAGCTCCTAACATATTTTTGTACTCCTCCTTTTAGGCTTAACGTTAGGTTAGACTATCCAATTGGTCCTGATTTTTTCACATTATTCATAACTCCGAATGAAGATGTCAATTTTGAGGTACGTATTGTGATGAAAATAAGCACGATTAAAAAATAATTACTATCATTACGTTGTGAGTGTAATGATTATTATTGTTGTATTGTAGGCGATTAATGCATATTTCGGAATTCTTCAGACGACATTGAAGTTTCTCGGTGTTAGACACGATCGAGTGGATCATTTTAAGTTCCAAATAGTAGACACACACTTTTTTGTAATGATCCTTCATCTTATCTTATAATTTTGTCTATTATTTGAAAAACTTACTCTTATAAGTTATTGTATTGTTTTATACAGGAAAAATACAAGCAGATTCATGACATGGATAATATTCATGACATATATAGGTTTTGGCTGAGTTAGATAATATTCTTTATCATGTTTCAAGCAATTACTGACAATAATGAACCTTGACGGACATTGAGTAGCCTATGAGATACAACTCAGATTTGGATGCATTATTCTGTTCGATAACATGAGACATACCTATAACTTCCACAAGGAACAAAATCACTTGAAACAGACATTGCGGCTCCAACGTGTACTACCAGCCCTTCTAAAGTATACGATGCTAGATGATAAAAGATGAGAGAAGGGTCTCGATGCTTTTTCTAATCCTGATGAGTTCGAGATGTTTGTCGAGGAGTCAACAAAGTGTTATCATCAGGAGGACAACAGTTCTTGCGGTATATTTGTCTTGATGTCGGTCGAGAGCTTATTGAGTCGTACTTGGCCTAGACCCTATCTCCATAATGGCATGGATTCGATTAGACGACGGATGGGTGTTCAAATATACAGTTGGAGTACTGATCAAGACATGGTTGCCACTGATGTATGGGGAGTGTTGGGATATTTCTAGAGTTATCTTAATAAGACAGAACAGGTTGAATAATAAGAAAACATAAGTTTGCTGAAGTAAGTTTCCACGTATTACATGATCAGGATGCTAAGATGAGATCATGTAATGGTTTTCCAAATGTTAAGGAAAACCAACCTTAGAAGAATTAAGAAGACATTCTCTAAGGGTCAGCAAGCTGTAGGAAACAGCAAAGCTGATAAAAGGAAGAACATGCTACAAGGAGCGAACAACAAGCTGAAAGAGCGACAAAGAAAATAAAGTCTCCAAACAGAAAGCTGTCAACAAAGGAAATAGAAAACTGGTCAGCAGTCTACAAGGATATAGAAGCTACAAACAGAAAGCTGATAGCATATCAAAGAAACCAGTAAGCTAGAAGAGAAGCAGCAAGCTGAGGACATCAGGAAGCAGCATCAGGAAGAACATGCAGCAATGATAAGAAGAAAATCAACTGACATCAAGCAGCAACTGCATGAACTTCAGCTTTGGACCTATACCGACTTGACAGGTCAGCAGGAATGACAAAAGAGGTCCAGAAGCAAATTGTAGGCGCATTAAATGCACTTGTCAGGAACTACTCAGAAGCATTTAATGCGACCACAGAATATCTTGGGAGATCTAAGCTTTACGTTCAAAACGGGAAAGTATCTTCCTTCAACAGATACTTTCCTCCAACGGATATATTTTCAAGGTCTATAAATAGAAGGCGTGGCTGATTGAAGAAAAGTGTTGAACAGAGTCGAGAGGAAAATCAGATATATTCCAAAGCTTCTCAAGCTTATCCATGTTCAGCCACTCAACCTTCTGGGAGCAGCATATATTAGTTCGAGGACTACAAAGATCAAGACTGCTCCGCACCAGTTGAAGAACCGTTTATTTTCCTTTAACCATTATGTTGTGTGTGCTAGGTTGTTTTAATGGTGTACCTTAGTTGAGAGGATTAGATCCTTGCTAAGTGTGTAATCTATAGAGATAGATTACTTGCCCTTTGTGGGCTGTGGCCTTCGACTGGAGTTAGGGACTCTAGTAGGCGTAGCTTGTTAGAAAGAGGTTTGTAAAATGAGGCTTGTAAATCGAACTGACCTAATGAAGTTCCTCCTTGAGTAGGAGTAGAGTGGATGTAGAAGGCTTACACCACCTTCGAACCACTATAAACAAATGTGTTTATACGTTTTGATTGTATGCTACATTTTACTTAATGTTTATCTATATTGTTGCATACAAACATAAGCATCCTGAGAAAAGACTTCATAAGATCATGATTAAAAAGAAACGGTTTTCCAAAAAGAACTCTATCAAGTTTATTCAGCTGCGTAACATTCTGCTACCGGGTCAGGAACCTGATTAAGCCTCAGGCCAGGTTGTTGATTCGAGACAGGTTGCTGTCCCTAGGTCAGGAACCTGTTATAACAGAAAAGTTTAGATGAAAGAGTTTGCAAAATCTTCCAATATCGATAGAGGTTCATTCACCTCCCTCTGAACCTTTGAACACTTAGGACCAACAAGTGGTATCAGAGTAAGTTGGGTTAAAAACCAACTTGACTGGTAACCAACCCAGATCCACCTTTTACATTTGGATTAAACCGATTTTATTTTAACGAAACCAAAATTCATGATTTTAGTATAAGCATGGAAAACTCATCACTCAAGTAACTCACAATCTTTATAAGATCTTATCTTGTAGGATCAACTACTGATGACCAAGAGCTTTCTGTTTCCTTTGTTGACAACTTTCTGTTTGGAGACTTTATTTTCTTTGTCGCTCTTTCAGCTTGATGTTTCCTTCAGTTTGTTGTCCGCTCCTTGCAGCATGTTCTTCCTTTTATCAGCTTTGCTGTTTCCTACAGCTTGCTGACCCTTAGAAAATGTCTTCTTAATTCTTCTAAGGTTGGTTTTCCTTAACATTTGGAAAACCATTACATGATCTCATCTTAGCATCCTGATCATGTAATACGTGGAAACTTACTTCAGCAAACTTATGTTTTCTTATTATTCAACTTGTTCTGTCTTATTAAGATAACTCTAAAAATATCCCAACAATTTCCCCTTTATCTTAATGATGACAGAACATAATAAAGATTAGTGTTATATTTCAGACCCATACTTGATTTATTATTTGGACAATTTCACTTGTATTTTGCACTCCTTTTGAGTAATGTTATTGAGAAACCCATTTTTCTCTATTTATGCCTTTATGCTTATAAAATATGATTGTTAATGTTTTGTCGTCCAATTGAGTTATATATATAGGGTTAAACCTACATGAAAATTTACACCTCGTTTGAAAACCCTATTTCCAAATTGTTTTTCCATGAATTTTTTTAACGTTGGACATGACATAAAATTTAGAAAAACTTACCTCTCAACAAGCGCTTAATTTTACGTCTTTAGCTAGACGAGTTTGAGAGAACTTACTCTACTTCAAATTTGAAACTTTATACATTTTATCGTTATTCATTTTAAGCTCAAGAAAAGCACAAACCACTAACTAAATCAATAACATGAAATAATCGTCATACATATCATACAAATGATGTAGAAGAAAAGTCTACTATCCGTCAACATTAGGATTATATTGATACAAAAGACATTTTCTTCTCGTATGTTCTTCCGAACGACACAAAGAGCATTTTTTATGTTTTCTCGTCCTTACTGTATTGTCTCCTGGTGTTGGTCGCAAACGTCCCAAGTGGTCAGAGGTTCAAAAAGGGGGTGAATGAACCTCTATCGATTTTGCAAACTCTTTAAAAACTTTTCTGTATAATAGGTTCCTGACCCAAGGGCAGTAACCTATCTCAAATCAGCAACCTGGCTCTAAGCTCAATCAGGTTACTGACTCAGTATCAGAATGCAGTGCAGCGGAATAAACTTGATAAAGTTCTTTTTGGAAACCAGTTTTCTTTTGCAAGAATGCTCTTTGCCAATACTTTTATATACGATGTTTATGATGTATACTGCAAGATATATAAGATAAGGTAGATGCAGTGCAGTAAGTAAATCAAAGCACATAAACACACAAGGTTTATAGTGGTTTGAAGGTGATGTAAGTCTTCTACGTCCACTCTACTCCTTCACACAAGGAGAATCTTTGTTAAGTTAGTTCGATTTACAAGCCTCGCTTTTCAAACCTCTTTCTAACAAACTACGCCTACTAGAATCCCAAACTCTAGTTCGAGGCCACAACCCACAAAGGGTTCACAATCCCACAAAGGGCAAGTAGCTTATTTCTAGACTATTCACTTAGCAAGGATCTAATCCTTTCAACTAAGTTGCACCATAAACAACCTAGCGCACACATCACAATGGTTAAGAAAATAAAAGGTTTTCTTCAACTGGTGCGAAACAGTCTTGATCTTTGATGGCTTCAATTCTATTGTTGACTGCTCCTAGAAGGTTGAGTGACTGAGCTTAATGGTAGCTTTGGAGAATGAAAGACTTGTGAGAATTTGCAATATACTTCAAAGCTTTAGTTGATTTGTTCAGTGCATCAGTTATCTTCATGGTCACTCCATCCTTCTATTTATAGATCTTTGGAAAATGCCCGTTAAAGAGAGACATTGTTCCTGTTTTAGTTCAAATATGATCCTCCATATCTTTGCAATTAATGCGATTGACACTTGAGAGTATAGGGCATGTCCTACTCTTATCCGTATTAATGGTGCCACACCCTAGTTGCAGGCCTTTTGCAGAGCTATAGTTCCAGGTGGCATCTTCTCATTGGCTTGGCTCAAACTTCTGTCCAACGACTCTTTGTTAGTGACCTTCCTCGTACTATATTCAATATACATTCCCTGTCCAGTGATAGAGGAGCTGAGCGAAGGTTGTTTGCTTGCTGCTTTGTTCTTCAGTGCTTGTATCTTCGATGTCAGCTTCCTGAAGTAAGTCAGTTTCCTGATGTCAATCAGTTTCCTGTCTTGACTTCTTTTGTTAGCATCCTGACTTTGTGCAATTTCCTTTATTTTAGTCGTCTGTTTGGCCTTCGTTGTGACTTCCTGATCTTCTGTTTACTTGATTCTTCTTTGAACATGAGTGTTTTTTGAAATTCTGATTCAAGCATTTATCTTTATTTTTCTTAAAACCTATTATTATTTTCATGATCTTATGCTTATAGGTCTTTGTTCCACTTATAGTACGTGGAGAAAATGGTACTCTAATTTTCTATCAAGATTACATTGTCTCATCAAAACTTTCACAGAAATCTCCCAACACTTGGTGTTGGATTTTCCTCATCGAGTGAACCTTTACCTCGATCTGGGTGCTAGGGGAGAATGTTTTCGGTACATCTAACTATGTTGTGCCCGATATGGCCACAACGACTACATGTCCCTATGGTCCTTCTTCAACCAGAACACTCACATGTTGAAGGAATCCATTTATCTTTCAGTCGGCCAGCTTGTTTTGGTTTGTCAGGCACTCGACATACTTCTTTACGAATGTCATCCGATACGATCCAATCTTGTGGATCGGGTATAGGGTTAACATCACCAACCCACATTCCCCTCAAAGACCTCGTTGTGTAGTACTCGGACACGTATGCAATGACTGATTGGTTCGTAAAATTGTATGCACAGGTTATAGAAAGTGTAGATGGTGCAAACATATGTCAAATGATATAAGGTATGAAAAGACAAGAACGTGCTTGAGGTGAAGTACAAACCTTATGGCGGCACATGCATGCGAGCATAGTATCAAGTCCATCTGGAAAATGGAGCATATGCACTGAAATGAATTTAGGTCAACGATAAAAATTTTAGACTGATCTGTGACCTTGTATCTATGGCATCCAAACATATCCACATGCATTTGTCGTTTAAGCTTCACAAATTCTAGAATATGATCATGTGCATATTTTGTGAGATTGTTTTGTCTATTTTCGGCAACCGTTCTTTTCTAGTAAAATCACTTTTCTATTATCCGTTGAGCTCCCTCCAAAAAGGAACACACAAGCAGCCTTCGTACTCAAAAGAGGTGAGAATTCTAAGTCTCGGTAGTATTTGACATCATGAAGTTAAATCTTCGAACGCGCAGTTAACACGCGACCATCTACTCTTATTTGCTTTGTTTAAGGTTTCGAGTGCTCCTTGAACCTTCAATGCATTCAGACTGCTCATATACCTAAAAAAATAAGAAGATAAAATTTTGGACACTTTATAAAGACAACATGTCTATATATAAAGATCAAGCGAATTATTTAAATTGAATTCGGTTATAAATTACCTCTCAAACTCATCACGATCATAACAATATGCAACCCTCTTGAAAAGGCCTACCAAATGTGATCCTTGTCTCGTCAAATTTTGTTGAAGATGAAAACAACACAGCCCATGGGTTGTCTCTGGGTAAGCTTCGGTGATGGCATTGCTAATGTTAACATGTTGATCAGACACAATAAGCAGTTGATGTAGGCATCCAAATGCTGCACGGACATTTTTCAAAAACCATGTCCAAGATTCATCATTCTCGACATTTTCTATGCCAATTGCTAGAAGAAATATTTGATCGTTTCTATTTTATGTAACAACGACAAATCCAATACCTTTATACAGATTTTCAAGTGACACCCGTCCACCACAATAACTAGCGTTGAATATCTTTGAAAACCCACAATTGAGGCGACCAATGCAAAAAATACGAATTTGAATTTTCCATTCGCATTTGACTCCCAGTCTGTATAAGTACCAGGATTAATGTCATTCAACAACATCTACAAGTAAAGATGGAAGCATCCAAAACGATTTCTTCGGATCACCGTATCCGAGTCTCATTGCATGACGTTTTGCCTTCAATGCGGACTTATAACTGAGAGTCAAACTATGTCGCCGGTTCATTTCTTCAGTGATCCCCCTCAGCCCGAGATTCGATTTCTCCTTCTGAAGTGTGTCCGCAAAGTACTCACTGATCAAAGTAGAAGGAAGTCGACGCGGAGAACTATGGTTCAGATCGAAAGAACAACTGTGTTGCAAAACACTCTTTGAGATTTTCTAAATCCCATGTTTCTCGATTGCATTGAGTATGAAAGGACAATCTTTCTGGCTACATCTCACATACCATCTGTGTTTGTCCAAATGGTCCACACGATATTCAACTTGATTCTCCAAATAGTAAAACCCAACAACATTCTTCAATTCAACCTTACTGCAAAAGGTGGATCCTTATTGCAGAATGTATGTAGTTGGCTCAGCAGTCTCAATTTGTGAGGAATTTAGTGGCTCGATTTTCTACATATCGAGGATAAAACCATTCTGGGCGTAACATGTATGTGCAAAATTCCTCATATTCCTCTCGTTGCTCCATATCCAAAGCATTCTCCTCATCTTCATTTAATTCGAAGTCATCTTTTTCATTATCCGAATCTACATACAGATAGATATAATTACAAATAATGCAACCTGAAAATCAACTTCGAAAATTAAATGAAATAATGAAGAATAGAAAATTACCACTTTGTTCATCATTTCTTGTTCTGGTCTTTTTTCACTTGCCGCTTCTGCAAATTCTTCACGTGGTTGCACCTCATTTCGTCCATAGCCTGTGGGAGGCATGTTTAAGTCGAGTCTGCTTAATCCACCGAAATTTGCACGACCAAACTCTGATGGTGAATTTTCTCATTGTCTTCCCAAAGAAGTCCCAAAATAAGTATTTTCATTTTCATTCGGTATTGCCCATTTTGGATGAAATCCCTCGTCATTTTGTAGACCAAGGGAACAGATGAAAAAAATGATTTTGTTCGATATTCACATTTGAGTTTGGTTCCTCATAAGTAGATGTAAATGGTAGACCACTTTCACCACATCCCTGATTTTTCTCATCTATACTATTATGTTATTTCGGATGTTCAGGATTAGAGGATCCACCTCTAAGGCATGTATTTTGAGTCTTCGGAGACATGACAACATCGGATACTCCAACATTCATCCTCTTCAGAGAAACAAAAACAACAAGAACCTCATCGATCATTGACAATATTTTATCCAAATCTAAACCGTTCTTAATGTTTATCCACTTCACTCTTCCTTCAATTTCAACTAGTGAGTGAATCACATATCTCCAACAATTCATTTCGGCACCCATAAGTCTATGAATTGAGTACAATAAATCATAATATGTCATTGTAGGAAGGTGAATGACCTCTTGAAAATCGTCAATGTATTCTAAACCTTCCCAGTAGCCTCTATACCATACAACTACTTGAAATGTCATCTTTTTGTATATACTGTTAAAAAAACGTTAAAAATTGTGAGTATTATGAAACCAATAATAAATAACAAAAAAAATAAATAAAAATTAAAACTAATAAAGTACATTAATTATTTCCACTCATAAAACAATAAATTATTTAAATAATAAATCCAATTTCAATAATAACTTACTAAAGTCTAAAAACAATAAATTGAATTTCAATTAATCTTAATATATTGAATAATCTTTCACTTCAGCACTACTGTGCATCATATTATTCAATTGATTAATAAAGTGGTACTCCACCAAAAATTAATTCATGTTCAAATAACTAATAATTTTCCTTATTAACAAAATAAATAATTAATAGTGTTAGTTTAATTTATATATACATTAATTTGCGCATTTATTTTTATTATGTTAATCTGTTAATCTATATTACTTATAAATTGTTATATTATTATAACTAAAAAACATATACACGAAGATTTACCCCATAAATAATAAATTAATTATTTCATAGAAAATTGAAAACTAATGAAGGAACATTAATAATGAAAAATATTATGGATGAATTT
Source organism: Scutellaria galericulata (assembly GCA_946896805.1). Lineage (NCBI taxonomy): Eukaryota > Viridiplantae > Streptophyta > Magnoliopsida > Lamiales > Lamiaceae > Scutellaria > Scutellaria galericulata. Next base: position 13,475,463 of record OX335791.1, on the reverse strand, counting down.
ACTAATGTATGTAACCATAGTAAACAAACATTACTAAAAATATTACAATTTAACCGAAATTAATCTCTTAATAATAAAAATAAAAATATTACAATTTAAACAAGGATATAAGGTTAATCTTGTAATAATAAAAATAAAATATTCTTAAGAATATAGGGTTAAACGATGATTTTGAATAATCCCCGTTTAACCCTATATGATAGGGTTAAACGGGGATTATTCAAAATCATCGTTTAACCCTATATTCTTAACGTGGATTTTGAATAATCCCTGTTTAACCCTATAATATAGGGTTATTATAGGGTTAAATGGGGATTATTCAAAATCCATGTTTAACCCTTTATTCTTAGGAATCATAAGGTTAAACGTGATTTTGCATAATATCCGTTTAACCCTATCATACTTAACAATATAGGGTTAAATGGGGATTTTGCATAATCCTCGTTTAACCCTATAACGGCAGATTACTTAACAATATAATTATAAATGGGGATTTTGCATAATCTTAACAATGTTACACGAAAATTTAACTATTAAACATACCTTTCAAATTTCCACGATAATTCTTCAAACCTTCAAAGTGCCAATCAACGAAATTTTTTTTTGAGAGAATTTGTTCTTTAAAAATATTGTATGATAATTTTTTACTGTAATTATCAATCTTATATACACGAATAACAATAGATAGGAATATTACATGTTGATTCACAGTAAATAATAAGAACAAAAAAACAAAAAATTTGGTGTAATAGTTGCATGACCAATAAATAATAAGAACAACACAACAAAAAATTTGCATGGCCAAATCCCATCACACTGAAAAGTAAAAAATATCATTTGTTATTTCAACCACTATTCCAATTTGACTTGACCAAAAAAGTGGTAGAAAATGCCCTAAAACTATATTTTGTGGTACAAAAAGACTCAATGTTATATTTGATGGTATATTGGGTAATAGATTGTATTTTTCATGGTATATTCCTCAAGATTATTATTACTTATAAAAATGTTGTTATTAATTTTATCTAATATTATGTTGATGTTGGACAAAACTGCAGTTTCATTTGATGGACTTGTATCATAATTAGCCCACACCTATCACCATTCAGGACATAACCTATATACAATGATGTGGTTATAATTTTCAGAGATAATTATGAATTAGTTGAGGATAAATTGATTTCAAATTTAAGATTTGAAATGAATGAATTTTAAATCAATTCAAATTACTTAAAAATTAGAAGAAAAAAAATGAAAATGATTGATTCAAATAGATATTTATATATTCAAATATCGCCGATAAATTTTACAACTATAAATTTTAAATTTCTCCTCAAATCTCTCCATCTAAAAAACTTCATGCTATGCAATCAAATTCCGTTAGTGAATTCTTACTTTTTAGAGTGACACTCATGTGCACAAGGTGCACAAATCCAGATTTGTGCACAACAATACTGTTATATTATATGAAGTAATATTGTTATATTATATGAGTAATACTGTTAAAACTATATATAATGTAACAGTATCACTCATATAATATAACAATATTATTTTATATAATAGTACTATTGTGTACAGATTTGGATCTTGTGCACAAAAGTTTTTGCCTACTTTCTAAGGGGAAAATTAATTTTGCTTGGGGTAATTAAATAATATTACCAACAAACAGCTCATTTTCCAATACAATAATGTTCGAAACAGGCTTCCTACTTTTATACCTACCTTTTAATAATAATTATTGATGTACATTAATTACAATACGCGACTTGCATGTTTTTTTTAATTATTAAAAAAAATTGCCCTTCAAATGAGATGCTTTTTTTGTTAATGAGTTTTGAAGTTGGGAGGAAGGGAATAATAAAGATTAAAAAACTTATGTAATCCAAATTCAAATTTTGGTGCCGTACAGTCTATATTTTTATAAATTAATTTACTAGTTAATTTGTTTAGGATTTTGTGATTTGCTTATAATCCACATAAGACTTTTGCGGAATTCTAATCAACGTAAAAAACAATAAAAATTTGAAGGTTAAATTGAATTACATAAATTGGAGCATATAATGAATTACTAACTTCAAAATTATGCAAAAAATCATATAAGACCGTTTCACATAAAGTTTTACGTGAGACATAATTTTATATAATCTTATGTGAGATTGATATTGACTGTGTTAAATAAATTGATCCGTTTTTATTGATACATATGAACTCTATTTTATATAAGGTTTCACGTGAGACCACCTCACGTAAGACCTACTTCTTAATACTATAATTTCTACTTTCGAAACATCCTTTGATGGCAAAACCACGAAGGACCCGATGTAGAGACATGTTCATATTGAATAATAATTATTATAAAAATAATAATAAAACAATAACAAGAATATGGTATATGATTTAATAACATTTATGGTTACTGCACTATTCATTCTAATTCCTACAGCCTCCTTGTGGTACGTAGGATAAGTCATAAAAAATATAAATAATGATGGAAACAAGAGATAAATAAAGTTATTTAACAATAATTCTCCTTATGAAATGAGTAGAGTGAATTAGAATAATTATTCTTACACAATAAATTGTTTATATTTACCAACAATACAAGTATGTTGCATAACGCAAGACTTTTTTATAGAATAATTCGGTTGCGTAACTTAAGACTTCCAATAGTCAAAAGTACTCTCACACCTACATTGTAAGTAGCGTTTTAAGTAGTTACTGTAAATTGTGATGTAAGAACTGTTTCTTATAGCTTGCAATAAGAAAGCCTACACTTTGTGAAAAAAATTGAAAATTTGAAGAAGTATATACAAGCCTCATCCACCTCTAAACCTTTTATATCAATTGGAACCAACAAGTAGTATCAGAGAAAATTTGGTACTTAACAACCAACTGTTTGATCACTCGTCCAAGTTCTTTGTTTTGTTTCCTTGCCCACATACATTCATTTGTATTTGGACACTATTTCTACCACAAATGTATCTACGTATTCCACAAAGGAATATGATTACTGAAAGATCATAATACTCATCTGTTAGGATCACGAAGATCAACATATTTGCAAGAGTAGAAGGAAAAGAACACATAGATGGTTGAAAAACTAAGACATAAATGGACTCCTGAAGATAGAAGAAGATCCAACTTAGACAACATTGCTATGAATGTCGTATTTGTTACATTAGACAAATGAACATTTAGTAAAGTAAAAATATGCAAGACAACAAAGCAAATTGAAAGAATGTAGCTAATCTATGAATCATAGATACCAAGTATAACATAATATCTTCAGCAAAACAAAAGTTTGAGCTATTTGAAATGAAGTTTGATTAAATTCTGGAACAACTGGATTTGAGGTTTATAGTTTTTTTTTTCCGTAAATTATCATTTTTACATCAAACTCCAAATATTTTAATTTTATGGTCATATTTTACACAAGTAATAAATTAGATCGGAATTACTCCCAAAAAAATTATTACTTTTTTGTGTTTAATAGTTTTGTAACAAAATATACCAATAGTAAAACTTATATGTACGTGTAGGGATTTATACTAGTATATGTACTGTATTAAAAGCTTATTGCAAGATTGTGTTGTTTATGATGCTTGATTTTTACTTTTGACCTGTAATGTGTTGATCCAATACGCTTTGTATTTTTTTTCTACATGTGATTGATTAAATGTACAAATAGAGGATTAATCTTAATCATTCCATCTTTAAATGATTTAATTCCAAAAAAAAAAAAAAGATAAATATATGTCCCAAACAAAATATGACAACTAATTTATTTGAAGCATAATCATACAATTTTAGAATTAGTAAAACAATTATCTATTGAAGCATGTCTTCCCCAATCAAACAATTATCAATCTACTCTTTGGTCCTTGCATCGACACCCATTATTCTTGCAACATAAATCCTCTCAGTCTCAATCTCTTTGCTCTGAAAATGGCCATATCTGAAAGCTGTGGATTCCACTGATTACACACTGATATTATCACCACCTAATATTTGGAGTAAATATTTTGTAGAATTTTTTTCATTATTTAATTGATCTGAGAGGATAAAAACGATGAAATTTCATCCAATGATCGATATTGAATAGGTGCACCTGTACCCCCAAGTACACCATAGCACAACTCACATTCTTGAAAATAAGTTTGAAAATACAAATAACAGATATATTTTTTTTAGAACATTCCAAGCTATTCACAAATCAGAATGACCCTCTTTTACCCTTTAAACAACCACAATCAATAGTTACACACAGTAGGCACACTAGATTTGAACAATCTACACATAGTGGCAGTGGCACACAACATATACATGTATGTATATGTACAAATATCAAATTTCATTTTCTGCAAAAAGAGCAGTACACTAATAAGTCTACAGAGTCATTATATATATTTAATCACCTCACTATTATTTTATCTCTGCCATTTCCGCACCACTCTCTTCCCTTGTTTACAAATTCAACACTTGTTTTTCTTCTCTCTCTCTCTAAACTTCCCCCTCTTCTTCTCTCTCCTTCCCCCTCAGTTTCAGAGCTCCCTCTCTCTACGCATACATATAGTATATACATATATATATATATATATATATATAAGTACACAGAGCCCGAAGTTTGCTTCGACGCATCGCTTTCAGATGCAATGATGCGCTGTCGAATGGCTGTGAAATTTGATTCTTTGTGATGCAGTGATTAGATAGAGTCTCTGTAGGCGACGCGACGCGATGCGGGTGAAGGAGATGCACCCGCTCTGCTGCATAACGCTGGAGAGCTCGGGGATCGGGGACGCCTCGCCGGAGCCGACGCTTCTGAGGACTGGCTCCGCCGTCAATTTCTCTGGCGGTGGATCTGACGCGAATGCCGGGGGATCTGACGTCAGCACCAGCACCAGCGTCGCAGGAATCCTCTACAAGTGGACTAACTACGGCAAGGGCTGGCGATCCCGGTGGTTCACGCTCAGGAACAACGGCGTCCTCTCTTATTCGAAGACGCGCCGCCCGGAATCGCCGCCTGGGAACGACGTCGTTCTGATTGGCTCCTCCACCGGCAGCCGCCGGAGCAGCAGGAAAAACGGCAAATCACTTGGCATTGTCCATTTAAAGGTCTGTGATAATAGGTTTATTACATTGAGAAAAATTAATGCTCTCCAGAGAGAGAGAGAGAGAGAGATAGAGAGAGAGAATTCTTATTGAGAATGGGATGAAGAGGAGGAGAGGGAATTGAAAGTGAGAGGTTGTCCTTTATTGAGAAAGGATTTTTCCATTATAGGCAAAAAATTGTGCCCGGGAAATTTACTTGGAACTGTTTTGTTTAGTAATCATTAATTAATTAAAATGAAATCGAAAAATTAGCTTTGATATCTGAGCCCTTTTTACAAACTTTCACTTTCTTTGGATTAACCATGGGTGTGTAACAGTGAGAGATGGTAGAATTAGAAATGTATTATGTATATACTTTTTCACCATTTTAACTGGGTGTGGATCTAAAGTGGGTCACATCAGCAGGTGAGATTTATGAGAGAGAGATATAGGGCTTAGTGGTGTAAGGCCTAGGTTTCTTATGGTTTTTAACGTCTCGTCACATCAACATTCTGGGTTCCCTTGTTTGTTTTTTATAATTTTTTTGGGGTTTCTTTTTTATTTGTTGGTTGCTTCTTACTCGGTTACTCCTTTCATTTCCTTTTTTTTTATGTTTTCAAAGTCTACATTACTGTTGTAGAGGAAGACTAACAGGTGGTAAAAGTAATTTTCTTATTTGTAAAGAATTATAGATAGATCTATGCTTATAATAAAGAATATTAAAATAAGGTGGGAAAGGATATTCTTGAATTGGGGTAGTGGTGTTCTTTGAGAATCCGAATAATTATTATACTTTGGTATTGATTTTCTTCTTGCTTTCCCACATAATTTCATATGTAAACTAGTGTGAAATTGTTTGCAGATCGCATCGTTTCGTGAGAGTAAATCTGATGATAGGAGGTTTTACATATTTACAGCTACAAAGACTCTTCACTTACGAACAAATTCCAAGAAAGAACGAGTGGCTTGGATTGAGGCTTTGGTTTCTACAAGAAGCCTCTTTTCATTGAGACCACAGAATGACGAGAATACCCCTCTTCTAACTCGTGATTTATCAGTGTCAACTGAGAGGCTGAAGAAGCGTCTACTGGAGGAGGGCATTGGCGAGGGTGTTGTGAATGATTGTGAGCAGATCATGCTTTCTGAATTTTCTGGTGTACAAGGCCATTTTCAACTTCTCTGCGACGAGCGCTCCAATTTGCTCGATACTTTGAGACAATTAGAGGTAATTTATCTAATTTGCTTCTTTTTTTATGCGAATGGATTACATTTATTGACTGGTTTACAGGGTTTTTCACACCAATTTGTTGCTTGACTGTGTAGGAAAAGAGTCACAATTGTTGTAAAGAATCATATTGTGGATCTAATAACTGTGAGAATGTGAATTTGTATTGTTGAAATATGAATTGTATTTTCTTCAAATAGCACTGCTTTTTGTAGTACCCTAGGAGGAGCAACCACATTAAAATCTCATTAAAAGTTTGCATTCAATAATGCGATGAGTGATGACATTGCTGGTGTTATGCTTTATGCAATAGTCTGATAGTTAAACGAGGTGGTCTATATGAAGTAATTTTGTCACTATTTTTCGGAGAATACGTCTTTCTTTTATTTCCCCCCCCCCCCCCAATTGCAGGAACTTGATCTCTGCAATTTATACCTTTGGAATTGCCATCTCTTGTACTAATAACTTCCATTGCTGTAACAGTCTACAATGACGTCCTTGTTTCCTTATCCATTTATAGTTGAATGATTTCTTTATCTGGCTTATGAATTTCAGAGCATAGCCTCTAATACATTTAATTTTAGCAATAAAAAGCATGGAAAAATGAACTTATTAATCTTCTCTTACAGGCTGCAAATATTGAAGGTGAATCATCTGGGATTAACGATGGTGAATATCAATTGATGAAGCAAGAGTACACAAATCTAGCCCAGCGAAAATACAGTGGTACAGATATCTCTTTATAAATTTTTTTTCCTCGAGTAACAAAGGAAAAACAAAGACGTTATTGTCTTCCTATTTTAGTTATATAATTTCAGGAATTTTTTATGTCCTAGTCAAGTTTCATAATCCTATGAAAGATAATTAGATGCATAACAAGATCATTTAAATTTCATTAGTTCGTAGTTTTGGAATTTATATTGTGTATAGAGAATACTGCTTAGCATGCTTGTAGGACTACCTAATTTTGTTGTAATTGCCACAAACAGATCCAGCGCCTCTTCGGTAACACTGACCAGTGGTCATATATTTCAACCTTATCATTATAGAATGTTTATGTTATCAGTATTTTGTCTGCCTCTATTTTACGATGGTACAAACACAGAATAATTTTAATGTATCTATCTATGTGTAGCTTTAATAAAGATTAACGAGGAGTTCTGTGCTCAAACATAGGAATAAGAGAATGTCTATATATAGAGAGACAGTCCTCATTCTTCTTGAGGTATTTTTAATGTGGAAAAACTCGTTTTTTTTTTCCTCAAGAAGAAATTCACTTTTATTCAGTAAGGTAACTTTAAATTTTGGAGCCAAACTCATTGCTTTAAATATGTTGTTCGTTTTCATTGATGTTTTACAGTTATAAATCCTATCTGCAGGTCCGAGATAATAGGAAAATACTTATATATATGTGCTAAACAAGTTGATAATTAAGAAAGACACAGACATTATCTATATGATTAACATCCAAGTTTATGCATATAATGAGAAACTACGTTTATTCGGAAAACATTGATGCAGATTAGTCAATGATTAGAGCACACACTATTCTATTTACCAAATGACAGTTTTGGAACTCTGGGATTCTTATATCTTGAGTCCATGTATTCATATGAAAGACTTCATGGTAGTCTTGAAGGAAAGATATTGACTTCCTCCCTTTAATGTACTACAACTATACTTTATTATGCTGTTTCATTTTCCTGGTTTTCCAGTTTTACCAAATCTGAGATGTGTTAGACGTTGTTTGTTTGACCTTGGAGCTTTAAACTTTATTTTTTGAAGTTTATCCTTGACATCTTATTGTGGTTCCAGAATGGAGCACTACTGAATCATCGGATGATGTTGAAAAGCAAGAGCTTGAGGAAGCATCAGATGAGGAGGAACTTCATTTCTTTGACACAAATGAGTATTTTCCTGAGCCTAGTTTGGGTTCTGGATCAATAAATGTACATCAGATGGATGATATCATGAGATTGGGAAGTCAAACTGATAATGTATGCAAGGAAGATGCAATACATAATGTTATAAACCCTAGATATCCACATGTTGAGAGAAGGAAGAAATTACCAGATCCAATTGAGAAGGAGAAAGGTGTCAGTTTGTGGTCTATGATCAAAGACAACATTGGTAAGGACTTGACACGGGTTTGTCTCCCTGTGTATTTTAACGAACCGATATCATCTCTGCAAAAATGTTTTGAAGATCTAGAGTATTCGCATCTCCTGGATCAGGCATATGAGCACGGAAAAGCGGTAAGATCCATTTTAGATCACCTTTTATATATCTTTCTGCTATATAAATCTTTCATAATCTGTGAGTTCTTGTTATTCTGAACTTTTAGATCAAATTTTTACCTTTCAATGTTCATTTTTCTTGACTTTTCCATTGACATTCCTCCAAAACTACTGTTGGCATTTTAGAAAGGGCACTATAAAATTTCTACATGCTACTTTGTCTAAAGAGGCTTATGAATTTCTTGGATGTATGATTCTCTCAATATGATGAACTTATATTTCCGAGGAAAAGTATCTCTAAATTCTCTTTTAGCTTGAATGTAAAGCTTTAGTTACACCTGATATAATAACATTGTTGTTCCAGGGGAACAGTCTTATGAGGATTTTGAATGTTGCTGCTTTCGCTGTATCTGGATATGCTTCATCAGAAGGCCGCCATTGTAAACCCTTCAATCCTTTACTTGGTGAAACTTATGAGGCTGACTATCCAGAGAAAGGAATTCGTTTTTTCTCTGAAAAGGTGGTTATGCAATTCATTTCCCTTTTATTCAATGGCATCCAATTGAAGGAAATAATTTTGAACATGAGTTAGTCACTTTAGGGCAAGCTCTTCGAGACATAATTTAGTCCTAACTAGGGGTAGCTTGTGCGCTGTAAAACTCTATTCAGTCTTTGCACTCTGTAATGTATCTATTACCACCTTTTCTGCCTTAATTAATTGCTCTCTAGTTTTCAACTCTAATCTTCAAACAAAGTGCTTTAGGTCTTTGGATACTGTGTTTAAAATGACTTTAATATCTACTAACTTTTTCCTGGAATAGGTCAGTCACCATCCTACGGTCATTGCTTGTCATTGTGAGGGTAAAGGCTGGAAATTTTGGTGTGACACAAACCTTAAATCAAAATTTTGGGGGAGATCGATTCAACTTGATCCTGTTGGAACTCTTCATTTAGAGTTCGATGATGGGGAGACCTTCCAGTGGAACAAGGTGCATACAACACTAGTTTATTCCTTAGCAATTGATGGGATTCTTTTGAACGTTATTTACATTTTCTTGTGATCGTACTCAGGTCACAACCAGCATCTATAATCTGATCCTTGGTAATATATATTGTGACCACCATGGAACAATGCACATACAAGGTAATCGCCAGTACTCATGCAAACTCAAGTTCAAGGAGCAGTCTATTCTTGAACGCAATCCTCGCCAGGTAAATCCAACTGCATTTCTTCTAGAACCTTGTTTGTAAAGCTAATAAATGGTTACTTAGGAGCACCACTTCCTAAAAACTTTTTTTATCCATTTCTTTTGGGCCGAAGCTCTAAAAGATCCAAACTAACTCAACAGGTTAATGGGTTTGTTGAAGATGTCACGGGGAAAAAAGTTTCTCAATTATTTGGAAAGTGGGATGATAGCATGTATTTTGTAAATGGAGAAGGAAGTGGCTATGCGAAAGACAGGTCCGAGGCATCATTATTGTGGAAAAGGAATAAGCCACCTCCAAATCTTACTCGCTATAACCTAACTTCTTTTGCTATTACACTGAACGAATTGACACCAGGACTGAAGGTATAGATGATGTATTGGATAGCTTCTTTCTCATTCTGCTTTCTCTTATGTATGTCTAATTGTCTTTTATAGCTCTATCTGATTCCAAGTATTTGATCACGGGTGAAGGAGAAGCTCCCACCTACAGATTCCAGACTGAGACCAGATCAACGGCATCTGGAGAATGGGGAGTTTGACAAGGCAAATTCAGAGAAGCTTCGATTGGAAATGCGGCAGAGAATGGTATGTTAATTCCTCTTTTTCTTCCCTCTATGCTTTTATTAATTTGAACAGGAGTAGCTATTTTGGGGGAAGGGTGGGATAAGGGATTGAGATGAATGGTAAGAAGAATTCATGGTAATTTATTCATACTATAGCAGAATTTCCTCAATATTCTTGCTTAGTTATTTGTATTGGAGTTGGCATATAAAATAGTTGGTTAAAGCATTGCCTAATGCTTTAACAATCAATTTACCAATCTTCAGTTACGTCTAATTATATTTTGCATTGGAGAAACCTTACAAGCAATGTTGTAATACATTTCATACCAACAATGCCATTGTTTTATTCATGACAGTCAAGGAAACTGCAAGAACATGGTTGGAAAGCCAGATGGTTTGAAAGAGACGACGAAGGACCATTCCGCTACATTGGTGGATACTGGGAAGCCCGAGAGCAAGGGAAGTGGGATCAATGCCCGGATATTTTTGGCGAGATAAGCCAAGACCTCGTTAATTCTTTGGAAGGTTCTTGAGGTCATCACAGGTATATATATTTCTCATCTATATTCGTTATGTGAATCTGTGGCATTACCTTTAGTTTTAGCCCAAGTAGCAATGGTGGGCCCAAATTGATGCACTGAAATCGAATAAGTAATTACTACTCTGATATTGTATCATTGCTGCTAAATAAACACAGGATAGGACAGATAAAAGTGTTTGAGGATTGACAGCAGCAATGCAAATACTGTACAACATTCATGGATTCAATGCTTCTTTATTTCATCTTGAAAACTTGAAGGCTTGGAGAAGAGGATCTTTGAATTTGAAGTGGATCCTTTTCACTTGGCAGATTATGGATAAAAGGCAAAGGCTTTTTTTTATAACAGGACGTTGTACTTCACAAGATTTTGTATCCCATCTCCCATTTTAATTTCTATTCCAGTTCCCAGCATTTTGTCATAGGCAGTTATTTGTTACTTTTTATTCGAAATAAACATAACATTTAGTTGTAATGTATTATTATACAGGCCTTAAATAATGTCACGCCTCATAATTCATTGATAAAACTCTTTACCCAATGGATCAATTGAATGATTTTACCTTGTGCAAGAAACTGATGATGATATTGTACTCACTACGTTATATATATGGTTCTGACAATCTTGACAATGTTTAATTTGAGTTTGTCTTTTTCAAAAAAAATCTGTATCATAAAGGGCAAAAAGAGCTGACAAGTGAAGATATCGAGGCAGTGCAACGTGGAAAGAACAATACAACTGTAGAAAGTCGCAATCTGCAGATTAAAAAAGAACATAGAAAAAGACGAAAGGGAAGCAGCCTTTGTAATTCATAGAAAGTGTAGGGTATAAGCATCTATGCCTAGATTCGTGCAACATGACACGGCTCCTTTTCATGTGTTCTTGTAGCAAAAGGCGAAACCCTCGCCCCCAGGGCCCCCACCCCCCGGCCCGACAGGGATTGGTGGAGGATGTAAATCATGGTGACTTAGCGGCCCATTAGGTGGGCTCCTTTTCATGTGTTCTCGTGTCAATATCGTCTCGTTTATGTTCCAATTCTATCTATCAAACATGTAATACTCTTTAGTTATATAGGTAATGCAGTTTATTTATGCGTGTTAGTAATACTTTTACATTATATTTCAATAGAATAAGATAAACATTCATATGATATAATTAATACTTTTTATGTAATACAACCGATATATTTATGAAATACAATTAATATATTTCAGTAAAATAATAAAATCATATTTTTTTTAAGTATAATAAGGTAATAATTTTAAGTAATTGTAGTAATATTTTTATGATATATATTTAATACTTTTACGTGTTACAAATAATACTCTTACGCTGTGTTTCAATAAAATAAGGTAATAACAATATGCAAATGAAGTAATATTTCTATGTGATACAACTATTAGATTTAGGCAATATAACTACTAAATTTAAATTTATGTGATACAACTAATATATTTCAGTAAAATAATAAAACATTTTTAAAAATAAAACAAGGTAATATCTTTAAGTAAATGCAATAATACATTTATGTTATATATTTAATACTTTTACATGATACAAGTAATATTGTTGCTTTATATTTCCGTAAAATAAGGTAATATGTTTTTATAAATGAAGTAATATATTTAGGTTGCGTTTACTTGGTCTGATACAGTAAAATAAGACCAAATTATCTCATGTTATCCCATGTTTACTTGGTCTGATACAGTAAAATAAGACCAAATTATCTCATGTTATCCCATGTTTACTTTATTATATGAAGAAAAAAAAAAAAAAAAGAGGCACGCCCCTTGGCCTGGAATAAAGCGGATATGTTGGACAAATTTTATCCCTCAAAATTTTATAAAAAAATTTAAGCAAATATAAAATATTATGATATCTGAAAATTATATTGAAAGTAAATAATAGGTAATAAAATTTCAAAAAAATATCTAATTAAATAATAATCTATAATTATTATATTTTGTTCAAAAAAAAAGAGAAAAACTTAAGGTTTTATTTATTAATTTGTAGATTTTTTTGATAATTTTAATATTTAATTTTTAGATTTCAAAATATTTTTCAGGGCATTTATAAGTTTTGTTTTGTTTTGTTTATATAACTTTCAATTTTAATTATAATTGGTTATATAGTTTTTAAATTCTTTTAATTTTATTGGTATATTTGCAGATGTTTCAAATAGTTTCTCAATCGAAGAATGTTAAAGTAATTAAATCCTTTTATGTAGTTAATTATTTGAAGTAAAGATTCGACAATGATAGATGCTATTCACTTCTCATCTTTAATCATAAGAACAATTGATTTTTTTTTTCAAATTTATATATCCTTATTCCATACTCATCCAAATATTTATCTCGTCATAGTTCATCCCAAGTAATATTTATGAGAAGAACAAAAGTTATAGAAAAATGAACTGGCATACATAAATTGCAATTTGAAGAAGAAGAAGACTAAATGCGAAGAATAAGACGGAGAAGAAAATGAAGAAGAAGAAGAAGAAATCGTGGGAGATGAAAAAGAAGAGACGATGAAGAATTGCTGCCGAGTAATATAAAGGAGGAGGAGGAGAAGAAGAAGAAGAAGAAGAAGAAGAAGAAGTAGTAGTAGTAGTAGTAGTAGTAGTAGTAGTAGTAGTGCTACTTTGTCTCTTTGTCGAATCTGAAAAAAAAAAAAAAAAAAAAACCTTATTTATATGGTGGATCGAGTCGAGTTGAGTTGCACGTAGAATCCGTGCAACTAGTGTATGAGAGTGCAACTCAAGGGATACATACTACAATTTTCATTTGATAACTTAGGTCCTGTACTCCACATTTTTACCAACAACTTTATATATTCCAAATTTGGTAAACAATCATTTTTTTTTAAATTTTGTCTGATTTAAAATTTTTACCTAGTTGGATGTCGGAATTGTTGATGAGGACTTTTCAATTCCAACAATCGCATAGGTAAAATTTACATTTCTAGAAAAATCTATTCAAATTAGAAAAAGTGATAGTTAGGAGACCAAAATTGAAGTACATAAGATTGATGGTAAAAAAATAACAAGATCTAAGTTACATGACAAAATTACAAAATGTAAATTGTGATTTTCCCTTATGTAATTCATAGCTAGTTCAAAAATTTAACAAAGCATTAGTAATTTACACCCTATAAAGTATAAACTCTATGCAACTTTCTAATTAAGTTTGTTTTAAAGAATTTCTTAAGTTCACCCATAACTTTCATTGTAGTGTCATTCTCATCACATCCATCCAAAATTCAGAAACGCTTCGAAGGTAGAGAAGTTGCAAGAATAACATAACGAAATCATAGCACAATGATTCCAAACTTCACTTCCAAACAAATATATTTGAGTGTACAACAGTGGATCATGGTATTATTAGCCACAAACAACTTCCTTATTATTTTGGCTGCCTTTGTTAGAACAAAAGGAACCAAAAACAAAACCCAAAAAAAAGAGTCATCACTTTCTTTTCATTTGCGTGACTCTTTTGATGATCACATCTTTTTTATACATTCAAAAGAGGTTATAAACACTATATCCTAATGAGCAAATTAAATGGATTGGCATGTTCAAGGTGGATCCATCCAAGCAATTAAATTAATGGCAAACAGGCTCATCAGCTTCTTCCAACTCAATTCCCATGTCAGCAAGCCTCTTCTCCTTGTACACATACCTTTTTGCACAAAACAAAAATATTGCCAAATTGAAAATGCTCAAAATCATCAACAGCCAATAGAAATCATAGAGCCTCCCTTCATTGAGATTATCAGCCAACCATGGCTTCTTAATGGTCACCTTATGCACCACAGTCACCAATATAGAGCTCAAGAAAAACCCTAGTGACAATGTGCTTAAAAAAAGCCCAGTGCTCATTGTCTTCATGCCCTTAGGGCACTCTCTGAGAAAGAAATCTAGCTGTCCGATATACGTGAACGCCTCACCTGACCCCACAAGCAGGAACTGTGGGATCAGCCAGAAGACACTCATTGGCAGTGCGGCCCCCACACGGTCATGTGCCAGACCGTGTGACTGGGCCACGCGAAGTCTTTTGACTTCGGTCAAAGCAGCGGCCGCCATGGCCAGGATGGCCAGGACAAGGCCAACAGCTATACGTTGCAACGGGGTGAGCCCATGCGGGTTCTTGAGGACCCTACGACAAATAGGGGTGATGATGCGGTCGTAGATGGGGACGGTGAGGAGGATGCTGGCGACGAAGAAGACGGTGAGGGAGGCGGCGGGGATCTCGAACGAGCCCATGTGGCGGTCAAGGGTGGTGGCTTGGGACACAGAGAATGTTGTCATTTGGGCATATACTGTCCAAAACATGATGGTGGTGGCCCACGTGGGGAGCATTCTAATCACCATTTTCACTTCTTCAACATCGGTTAGAGTGGAAAGGTACCATTTGTTTGTGGGTTGATGAGGGTCCTTGATAGCTGCCCTATCCAAGAAACTGCATGCAACAAAATTGCATTCATCATTACATGTCTATAATTAATGACTTAGTAGGAAAAATGCAACAAAATAATTGTTGAATGAAAAATCTTCTTCTATATGTACTTTTAAGATAAGAGTTTAAAGAAACAATATATGATGCATTTATTTGGCTACAATGATGTCATCGTGTCTTGATTAGTAGGAAAAACGTATATTTTCGACCCTTGTATTTACATTTTTTTTTCTTGACTTTTATTTGCACCCTACATTTTAATCTCTATCTTTTAGTTCCATGCACTTATTTTTTACTTTAATTTTTACCCTGCACTGTCTTTTATTCTTACTCCATTATCATTGTGAGTAAAGAAGTAAAAGTTAACAAAAATAAAGTGTAGAGGTTAAAAAGTAAAGTAAATAAGAAAGTGAAGGATCAAATGAAAAAGAAAAGAAGAAAATATAGGGCATAAAAATAAATTAAGTCCAATAAAAAAAATGAAAGTAGGAGAGCCGAAAAATTATACCTAATTAATAAATACAATATATATGGAAATTTATGGTTTAGATTATATCATGCTAAAAATAATTCCAGGAAATTAGCTAAAAATTAGTGTGTGCAAGGAGGAAAGCTCTTTTTTTCCTAACATTGAGTTGTAACATTTGACCAGATTCAGATTTTTATTTGTTGAAGAAAAAATCAACAAACAGCTATATATGTCACATTTATCCTAATTTCTTTTCGTAAAAAATTCAACTGCAAGTCATTCAACTTTCTAATTAGGTTGTATATATATAATGTGTGTGGACTGGACCAAACGTATAGTGATATGTTTCCAACTAGGTCCAAGTACCATATATACTTTTTGTCATTTAATGAAATTATATAATTTATTTTTGCAAAAAAGGCTACACCCCATACCAACACACGACTCTTTGCGTCAACTCAATCATTACTATATTCTATAAATTAATACTCAAGTTGTTATATATCACTGTTGGATGTATATTCACATTCATTAATGCATCTTTTAGCTCATATTAATTATTAATGCAAATATATTCTTTAGGCTTGTAATATTTAGGTTCAAATTAAGGTTAGTCTTCAACTAATATTATAAAAACTATGAAAAATCAACCTTTTCTATATCACAAGAGAGAGTTTAATTAGTTGAAAAAAGTAAATCTTTTGAATTAACCTTTGAACATATATTGTAAGAAACCTACTTAGAAATTAAAAATACTCCCTCCATCCCAAAATAATTACTGTTTTTTCTATATTAAAAGATAGAGAAAGTCAAAATCTAATTGGTTTAGACCATCAAGTCATGTTCATTATTCCAAATTTGGTGCAATTTCATTAAAATGGAAACAACAAAAAGTCACTCTTTTGCTATTCTCATCATGAATTTTAAGCAACAAAATCTTCAAATTCAAACTCCTATTATACTACATATGTCATAAGTCTTTATTAATTGTTTTTTAAAATATAGATAAAATTAATTATTTTAAAATATTAAATAATGGATAGGTTAAAAGCATTTTTTTTTCCATGGGAATAGTAGAAAAGAAGAGAAACTAGGAAAGACAGTTATAACAGTTAGAGAACTATTCAGGCAAAAAGAAAGATTCCTTTCTTCTTCTTCTTCTTATTATTACTTTTTTTTTTTGTTAGGAGAAAGGTAAAAAAAAAAAAAAATTAATAATAATAATAATAAAATAAAAAAAGCAATTAATTAACTCACCGGAAGTCCTTACTGTGTGGCAACATCTGCTTCTTCTTCTTGATCTGAACTTCACCACCACTAATGTCATCCACATTAAACAGCAGAGACGAATCCGACGGCAGGTCGTGGTGGCGCTTCCTCCACGCTGCCACGTAGACGGCGGCGATCTGCGTGAGGGGGCTCCCCACCAGCTTCTTAAAACGGTACCGTCTCGTCCCCGACAGAAACACGACAAGGCCGAAAACAATGGCGCAGGCACAGATCCCATACCCCCACTCTCTCCCAACATTATCCTGGATGTACACGAGCACAGTCACGGCTCCAAGCGAACCGGTGTTGATGAAGAAGAAGAACCAGTTGAAGAACTTGATCATCTGCTTCCTCTCCTTGCTGTCCGACTCGTCGAACTGGTCGGACCCGAACCCCGACACGCTCGACTTGAGACCGCCGGTGCCCAGCGCCGTCATGTAGAGGGCCAAGTACAGAGCCATCAGCTGCTTTCCGCTCGCCGGAGTACACGTGTCGCTGCCGGCGGCGCACTTCGGTGGCCGGAGACTTGGGATGATCGTTGAGATTGTCAGTATTGTCAGACCCTGCACATCATCAATTTTGTGTTGTTTAGTTTTTTTTTTTTCATTGAAATTCGATTTTTCTGTTTTCCTCTTCACAGGTGATGATATCAAATGGGAATTTTTAAGGTTTATTATTTATTCATCATGGTCTTCCTTTGTTCTAATTAGCTTTTTCCATTTTCCTCCTCACAGACCATATTAAATAGGGAATTTGATTTTCATATGGTTTTCATGCACTAGCTAGGTTTTTCTTCTAACTTTTTACCACTAATTTTACATATTTCGATATTTTTCTCTCTATCTATCACTTCATTCCAAATTCTGTTGCTCGAAATGTCAATTTTTTCTTATGTGGATGTCGGAATTGTTGATGTAGATATTTTAATTTCCGACGTCTATGTAGACAAAAATTGACATTCCTACCAGAATTGGACCCAAAAAAAAAATGATGGTGAAAGGAAACAAATTGAGATTTTCACTTTCGTATAGTACATACCATACTATAAACAAGAAAAATGAAGATGAGACGATGAAACCAATGAAAGATATAAACCGGTTTCTTTCATGTTTGTTTTTCTTGATATTATCACATGTCCATATGTTGTCGACGAAAATGATGGTTGCCAATAATACAATAAATGGGATATGCTCACCATAGCTTGAATGGTGGTGAAGATCCCAATGGTCAAGTATCTGGAAAATGAATTTACAAGAAATAAATAAATTAATATACATATAACAAAATAAAAAATAGAGAAAGGAATATACCTTCCGAGGAAAGTATCGGCGATGAAACCACCGAGCAGACAAAGCATGAAAGAAGTTCCAAGGAAGTTGGTAACGTTGTTAGCAGAATTAGCATTGCCCAAATGCATGGTCCCTGTTAGGTATGTCACAAGGTTCACTGCTATGCCTAGTGTTGTTAGCCTCTCCACAGCCTCAACCCCTGCAAACAATTACAAGCCAATATCATCATCATCATTCAGTGCTCCCGTGTGTAGAGTAATATTTCTCGAGGGTCGGGTCGTACGTACCGAGAATCATGGCCGCGCTGGACCAGCCGCCGGAGGAGGATTTGAGGGAGGGCCGGCCCTTGTAGTCCCAAGCATCAGGGAGAGTTTCAGCCTCTTGATTTGTTTGAGGAATTGTTGTAGCCATTTTTAAATTATTTGTTTATATTTCAAGGGTTTCAAGTTTAGCAAAAGGAAGAAATATTGCAAGAATGGAGGAGATGGATAGCTACTTTAACTTGTTTTGGTACAAGATGATGAATCTCCAAAGGGTCTTATATATATAGGCTTTTGGCTCTGCAATCACTCTGCATTTTTGGCTTTATTTAATTGTGATGGCCCAAGTTATCTTTGATTGGGATATAGTGTGGACTATTGCCACCTCACTCTATTACTTAAGCTTCTTTAATTTTCTAATGTTTATTTTTTCTAATTCAATATGAATAATTCATTTTGGGGTTTCGTTATTTTGTTTAATCTTTTGATATGATATAATAATCCCTTCCTTTGTCAGACTATACATTTGTGCAGTCTCAACTATGTATGTATATACTAGTATTTGTTGGTTAATGATAATTGATAAGAGAGTCGACAATATTAACAATATTATATGTATCTTATGTAGGTCATGCATAAATATGTATGTACATAGAACATTATCTAACCGACAATGTATTGATTCTCTTAACCTAAATATGGAAGTGAAATTATTAAAATTAGAGACGAAAAAAATAGTGCAGTAGTTAAAAGAATATTGGATATTATAAAGAATATAAAATAATTCCATTAATAAAAACTTTTTGTGCATTGTAACTTGTAAGCTAACGTGTGCGCTGTTGCAAATTTCACATAGGTAGTCACATGCTCGAGAAAATAAATGGCAACAGATTCCAATTAAAAGTAATAGTAGTACATAAAATCCTTTATTTTAATAGTCAGATTTATAGTTATTTTCACACAAATTTAAAAGGTGTAATTTATATAGTTAAAATAAATGAAATTCCATTTATATCGTTAATTAAGTTTCATTAGTTGAGACACAAATTAAGTGAAACATTTTTAAAAAAAAATATATAGAAAGTTGAAGTATGATTATATTATTAATGTACTTACATTATTTTAGGGCGTATATAAAATAAAAAATAAAAAATGTATTAATATAGTAACAAGTCTATCTTTGTGGGGACGGATGAAAATAATATATATATTAAATGAGCTTGAAGGAGTGGGAGGGAAGAAATAAAGATTAGAAAATTTGTGTGATTCAAATTTGAATCCAAATTTGAACTCTAGTCATCACAATCTGCATTTTTATAAAGATGAGATACCACTAAACTACAAGGCTCACGGTCGAACAAAAATATTAATTAATTCTATATTTGTGGGAGAGAGTTTTTTTTTTTTTTTTTTTTTGGATTACCAAACATATCAAATATAAAATGTAATTTGTGTATATAGGGAAAAAAAAAACCATTTTACCATGCCATTAGACTAAATATAAACTTAGATACACTTATTTTACCATTATTATAACTTATCAATATCAACGTGATCAGTAAGTGGATACATCAATTTAAATATAGTTTTTAGGTTTTGATGAGTCCCTCTTTCTTAATTGTATTCAAACTGACGTCACGAATTGAATGTTTCTTTTATCACGTACGTTAAATATTTCTTAGACCTTTTTTTTTTCTTTTAAATTACAAATTAAAATTTTACTCAAATTGATGTGAACCTATCACAAAGTTGACCATGTTAAGTGAAACAATAATATGATGCTTATATATGTATTAATTAGAGAACAACAATATGATGCTTATCACAAAGTTGATCATTTTCGGGCTAATATAGAAAAGTATTTTTAATTTACATTTAAGGCTTTGCTCATTCAATGTATAGGATAAATAGTAGACCCTCGGTTGGCAAAATTCTAATAGGATATTATAGTACAATACGAGTAATTAATTACACAGATTATAAAGATAAATGATACAATAAATATATGTGGATACAAAATTTTAAGTTTAATTAAGAAAATTCCTTTATTTTTTTGTATTTATAATAAAATAAAATGAACAACACCGTATATTCAATATAAGAGCTATCACCCAGCTTTTGTGGAGTGGAAGAGGGTCAGAAATGTAATTTAGATAATGTATTATTTGATTGGTCCAATTCATTTGCTCTCCTTTCAGTAGGGAAAAGGTCTCATTCAATAATAAGATATTTTTCAACAATATTTTTACATTTCAACATATATATTATAATATCACAAAAACTCATGTGAGACGATCTTATGGATAGCTACCGTGAGACGGAGCACCGTCATGCATAAATAACATGTGAATTATAGGATTTAGGTTGTTGGTGATTGGGTTGTGGATTGACCCGTCTCACGCAATGCAATAAAAATCCATGAGACAGTCTCACAAGAGACTCACTCTTATAATATATATGAATCTATATTGATGAAGTTGGTTCTCACTAATGTGAAATTTTACAAGATACTATAAATAGATGAAACATGAGTTGTAATTTTATTATTTTTTTGTACTCTAAGTTTGTCTTTTTAGATTTTGTAGTTCTTTCTCTGATCATTCATAAAGTTTTCTTTGTCCTATATTCTTAAATCTTTGCATTTTAGTTACTTACCTTGTAATAAATAAGTCAAACATTCAAAATGACTTTCCAACACATGCTGTCATTTTTCTTTTGTCCACCATACTTATTGGAATTTTCATGAGAAAGAAACATGCATACTTTAAATTTTGAAACAATCCTTCAGCAAGGCTAAAATAAAATAAATTTGAAAATATATTTAAAATAATTACAGAAATGTATTGATGATGATGATGATAATTCCCCCGTTCCTCAAAATATATACAATTCATTCTAATTCTTCTCATTAAAATTTATTGTAATATACATAATATATCTATATCATTTTATTAAAATTAGTTAATTTTTTTGGTTTACTTTGTAAAAATCTTCCCTCCAAAAATTAATATGCAATACATTTGGAAGTGGATCGGAGAAGATGCAGTTTGAAATCTTTTCATGTTTCATTTTTATTTGAAATTTATAATTTATGTTGTTTTTAATTTTCATTTTGCATTTTTTAGCAAATCCTTTTGAGAAATAAGCCTAATTTTCCCTCTATATATCTGGGATCCCCAATTTTAATCCCACATAAGCAAATCTAACATCCACGTATGCTAAAGTCAAAATTCAGAGCAAATAAAACCAAAATTTGAGAAAATTAATAATTAGAGGACAAAACTAAAAATACATAAATTTAATGTTAAAAAATGGACAAAACATAAGGGGTTAAATGCATTAAACCCCTTCTGTTTTGAAAATCTTGTGTAGGTCCCCCTATGTTATCAAAATGACAACGTTTATACCTATGATAATAAGAAATTAGCATGTAATCCCTAAAATCATCAAATATAAAGAGAGTGTAATACACTCGCCTAATATGCGAATTATGGTGGATTTTGACCATTTTATGGATGTATGTGGACTATTATACCCTTGTTTTGTAATAATATGATATGCATTTATCTTCATCTCCTTCCTTCAACCCCGGCCACCGCACCATCACCGAACCACGATTGTGCTACCGCCAGACCACTATCGGCGAAGATCAAAAGTTTCCCTTTTTCTTGCCAAACTTCACCAAATGAATCCAAATCTAACCACAAATATTTTTCCTTAAAAAATTTCAGAAAAATATAGCTGAAAAGAAACAAAAGGTAAATGTTTATCGCCTTCGATTCCATTTTTTCCGACAAACTGATTATTATTTGTAGAATAGGAAAAAGTGGGGGATAGAGAGGGGCAAAGCAAGAGTGGAGAGAAAGAGAGCAGAGTTATTAGAAAGTGAGAAACAAAGAAGTAGAAGAGGGGAGACGAAGAGAGAGAAATGGGATAGTCGGAAAACTCCATTTTTATTCATCAAATCTCCAAATTTTGATTTCTATCATTTCTCAACCAAAATACATAAAATTAGTATCAAAATAATCATCTACTCAAGTACAAACATATCCCCATGTCAATTTACAGAAAACCATTCGATTATGAGTCAATTTGATCGAAATTCGATCGATATTTCAAAACAAAAATCCATTTTCTTAAGTTCTCGTCTTAGCTTACAAATTTACAAATTGATATAGAGGTTTCAATCCCCATGATATCAATTTTCTTAAAAATATATTTATCTTGGATTTTCATCCAAAATTCTAGAAGAATAAAAGATTTTTTCTGCGCTGGGAAAAAAGAATGGAGAGGGTATTTGGTTCTACAAAGGCTTCTGCAATTTCTTTTTAATTTTGTTTTTGAGATAATTTTTTTAATTAAATTATAATTTTATTTTCAGGGTCATAACGAGATATTTATAATAAAAACTAACGGCGTCTGATTCAACTCAAAAAAATGGAATGTGTGTTGATTTTTTGATATCCCATATCTAAATCGTGTCATTCTTTGAAAAAAGGGAATGATGCCAAATTTCCAAAATACAAGGAGATTTCGTGCATTTTACCCAAAACATAAGTTACAAAACAGAAATTGTATTTTTCCAAAAAATTAATACACAAGATTAGATGTTAGGTAAGCAACATCTGAACCCTTGACTAGTTGGTTGTTGTAAGTTATAAGTTATAATCGGATAAAAAAAAGTTAGTCTCTTGTGAGACGGTCACAAATACAACCAAATTCAAGTATGTGTTTTTCAGATATAAGTGACTAGTTGGTTGTTGTAAGTTATAAGTTATAACCGGATAAAAAGAGTTGGTCTCTTGTGAGATGGTCACAAATACGACCAGATTCAAGTATGTGTTTTTCAGGTATAAGTATGTGTTTTTCATTTATAACTAAGTGTTTTTTAAGTATGTTTTTTACCGTAAAAACATGAGTTATAGCCATAAATATGTCTTTTTCTATTATAAGTATGGTCGTCGCATATGCGACGGTCTCACATGAGTTTTTGTAGGATAAAAATATGATGATTTCAAAATTATTTGTTTAAATCTAAATGTAAGATATATGATTAAAATAATACAAAAATAGAAGACTAATATGAGGATTTAAAAAAAATTATGCCTTAATTTTGTAAACTTAAAAATGTCTTGAAAAATCTAAAAATAATAAAAATTGGGCAAATGAAGTATTGCGTCAAATGTGAGCCAGGATGAAAATTTCAGTTTGGATGAAAATATCGGTATCTTAGTTTCGTCGAAATATCGGTATCGGTGAAAATATCGGTATAGATATTTATAAACATTTTTCTGATATTTACTGATATTTCCTCGATATTTATCGATATTTCTCTGATATTTCACCGATTTTTCTATAATTTTTCTAATGAAATCATTGATATCCAAATCGATACTGATATTTATCGATATTTCACGTGTATCATGAAACCACCGATATCGAAATCGATACCGATAGTTATCGATATTTTACCGATATTTTGACAAAATTTCTCCTTTTTATATAAAAAAAATGAAAATATCAGAGATATATCGATTGCATCCCATTTTTATATCGGTTACGTGAAAAAATGGAAATATTGGAGAAATATCAGAGATATTTTGTGATATTTTAATTCTTGAACGTGAGTATTACAATGGACATCCATTTCGCAATACTAGCTAATTTAGTCAAATAAAGAGGAATTATAACTTATTAAACTGTCACCTAATTAATTAAACTGAAATGGATGAAACAACAACACGTACAAGTCATTAATGTTCACTCAAACTACTTTAAATAAATCGCAGAAACTTGTAAGAGAGACGTGTCTAAGATTATGTTCTTGTCTTGAGCACCCTCATTAGTTTCAACAACAATTTTCTTATATAATAAACGTGTTTGCCTTTTCTTTTGGATTAAGTTCCGGAAAAATTAGGAACTTAATTGCAATTTTTAACAAATTTTTTGAATATTAAAAAATATAACATCAACTTTCATATTTTTTTACAACTTTAATCAACGGACAATTTTCGCATATGATTGCATAAGAATGTATTTTTTTCATTTTGATGAGCTTGGCTTTTTTCAACTCCAACATTTCTGATAATAGTTTTTCTCATGACAATTTTACACTTAAATCATATTCGAAAACCGCCCGTCTGTTAAAATTGCAAAAGATATGAAAATTTAAGTTCATGCTAATATTCAAAAACTTGGTTAAAATTGTAAATTAAGTAAAATATGTGATTTTTTCCGAAAATTAACCATTTTCTTTCTCACTTTTTCCACCTATGTAATTAAATAAATTTCCTACTTCTTTCCTAAAAAATTTAATACATATAAAATAAATCTCCTATTCTTATAAAGCCACCACATATGTCAAAAATATATAATAAATATAAATAGGAACTCGTTTAATACGGTGAAATTGTCTTTAGTAAACATATTTTTAAATCAAATTTTTTATTGATGATAATATGTAAGCATGGATCAAATAGAGCGAACAGGCAAGGAAGAAGGCGAACTGAATAAGTAGAGAACTATAAGTTGTAGTTCGTCTAAGTTCGTTAAGTTTCACAGAGTTCGCTGGAGTTCGAGATTTAAAGAAGGTGTGGTTTTTAACTAACGGTTTTTCTGTTGTTTCTGTTACAATTTTGTTTTGCAGGAAAACAGTTCGCTGAGCTCGAAGAAGCAAGGCGGTTATGCAGGCGATCTGACAAACTCAGCTCATAACTGATTTTGAGCGGGATTTTCAGACTTAGCCTTATATAAAGAGAGAGAACATCTCATTTCTCATAAGATAAGACAAGAGTTGAGAGCAATTGTTGTAAAGAGAGAAAGTCTGAAATCAGAGTGTTTAGCTAGGTGTTGCTATTCATAGTTTCTTTCTCGTTGCATTGTAAACGATTGATTCTTATTCAAGTGATTAGTGAGTGATTTCTTCCGTGGATGTAGGCATAGTATAAGTCGAGCCACGTTAAATCTTTTGTGTTCTTGGTGAGTGTGTTTCTGTTTGTTTTTCTTCATTCTTGGTTCGAGGTGTTCGAACAGTTTCTGTGTTGAATTGCATTTTTGGTTGGTTTCTTAATTGTGAACTCAACAATTGACTTGTATGTATGGGTGTCTAGTACTCTTCTACAAAAGAGAAATGGTAAACCACACAAAACAATAATGAAATGCCGAAAAGCCACATGAAATATTAAAATCTAATTCGTTCGTTTTTTTTATTTCTTAAAATATTGGTTTGATGATAAGTATAGTTCAGTTTCTTACTAGACTTGTGTAAAGTAGCTAGTCAAAAAAATTAAGAAACTATATAATAAATTAAGCAAGTTGAAATTAAAATTACTACTTGTAGATGTATTTTCTGCTATTCACAAAAAACGAAAAACATGCATACTAAGAAAATTCAATACTTTTAAATCATAAAGTGATTTTTGTACAGTTTTGCCCAATTGAAATCATAGAGAGTACATGCATTTTTATTAAATGAAGTATTATATATATATATATATATATATATGTGTGTGTGTGTGTGTGTGTGTGTGTGTGTGTGTGTGTGTGTGTGTGTATCCAATATGTGAGATGCTGGCGTAATGAACTAAAAGATGTTTGTTTTATACGTTGTTTTACTTAGATCATATATATAGAGAGAGCAACTCGTGACTTGGAAAGTTGTAATTTGTGGTTCTTAATGGGACCAATGGAACGACTCTAGTTTTGTAAATGTCCACAAATCAATGTCTTTGAATTATTATACACAATTTGGGATGAAATTTGGAGGGAATCACATTTTGATGCATGATTGGACAAGTGGCATACTATATGCAATAATAAATAAATCAAAAATCAAATTACTCTAACTATGTAGAAAAAAAAATTAATTTGAATCTCTCATTAGGAAAATTATCATTTCGATATTCTAACTTCCAAGTATATATGATAAGCTTACCTATTATTGTGTATTTTGTTAATTAATTGTTAAAAAGGAATCAGACACTTTCTAATATATAAGACCATCTCACAATTATTTATTTCATAACAAAATTATTTTTACAAAGATTCAGATCTAGATTATTCTCTTCGACATAGCAATAAGGTGATTCATCCAGAATATTGCCAAACAACACAATGTGTTTTTTACTTTATTTAAATTTGTTCTTTTTTGCTGATTTCAACAATAAAAAATGCTGATGTAGCCTTTGAATTAATTATTGATTTAGAGCCATTAGTTTTGAAATGCAACATCTCTTTTTATATATAGCAGTGATCAAATGTTCACAAAGTTAAAACTAATTTTCCTTTTTAGCATTAAAACCAATATACTATTCTCATAATTCTTCAAAAAAGAAAATGTATTACAAGGAGATTGAAGAAGAAAAATAGTAAAGTATAAATGATTGTGTGTGAGAGTTGGAAGAGATATAAACCACACAAGTAGGTGCCTCATTGAAGGGTTGGTCTTCTTTGAAAGCTCTGGTGTTGACCTTAGATTCAATAATATAACAAATAGTGATGTGGATCTACTTATGACTTTTAATTGGTCGGTATCCGAATATATCATATTAATCCACCCTCAATAATTCATTCTTTCTAATCAATATATTCAAACAAAACACCTTAGATCACACAGGCAATTATACACGACAATGTAATCCACTAATTTTATTATTGAAAAAAACATGGTCGTTAAAATTCTTAATTAATGGTCCACAATTTTTTTAATATGTGTTTTCCAAAAAATTGAATTCTTGAATTTAAGATTCAGAATATTTGAAGATGAGGAGTGACAATTACGTGCATATTCTGGCTTTTCATGCAAAAATTGGCTCCCAGCAGTATCCACAGCCAGCAACGATATTATTAATTAACGTTGAATTTGAGTTAATAAAGAGATGGACTTTTTTTGAAGTATTTAATCGGAAATGATTGGTGCAATGTCACATACATAGAATCAAATGGGAATATAATAGAATTTCCCCTTATTCATTCAGGATCTCCAAAAGCCACTCTTTGGATATGACGTGGCTAATAGACTACGCCTACAAACTTAAATAAATCCCCTTGATTGGGAGGATCATGTCAAATAATTTGGCCTTTGTTTCTTTATAACTATGGTTTTACAATAAACTAATGTATAATTGGGGAGAGAGAGAGAGAGAGAGAGAGGCTCTTATCCACCTGCAGGAGGAAAAAAAAAACAAAGAATTTGTTAGGCTAGATTAGACTTTTCAATTATAAAAAAAAATTAGCTAAAGAAAGTCGTATTCACTAATGTAATCCATCTTTTCACGTACGCAATTTAATCCAAAATTAGTTGGTTGTGGATCTTCCATAAATTTTTTTTTTTTTTTTTAATAAATGAGTTTTGGGGAGTGGAAGAAGGTAGATAATAAAGATTAGAAAATTTGTATGAATCAAGGTTTGAACTTTGATCATCATAATCTGTAGATTTACCACTTGAACTATAAAACTCGTGTTTTCTATCGTTGTAGTATTTGTGCAATAATGTTTTTAAACTTTAAACTATTTAGGTGTTAAAAAGTTAATGTGTTACGGCTTAAGATACCTATCTAATTAGACAAAGTATTGATAGCCCGATGGTAAATAGGCGTCAACTACCTAGGTATAGGTTTTGGATTCGAATCACCACAAAAGGAATGAATGAAATCGGTTGATACTTCTAAAATAATATCTATCCAGTTAGAATTTGATAATCGATTAATGCATGAAAGTAAAATGCGAACAGTAAAAGATATTGATCTAGTTTTTAATATGATATTTGATAGTTTCTATGTTCAACGACAAAATAACGTAGTTGGGTTACTTACTAGATTCATTATCAAATTCATAATTATCGGTCTTAAAGTGAAGACAATCATCACTTTGGAGTCTCATAGTTAGAAATTTGTACTCCTATCCAAGTGAGTGTTGACTCATCTTTAACCAAAATCTCAGTCCTATAAGTTGAATTTTGAAGGAATTAAACTTTGTACAGTTATTTTATGTTTCAATTAAATGATTGTAGTATATTAAACTTCCAAAATTGAACTTCGTGAGTGAGAATTAACTCACAAAGTTTGGCAACTCATAAGGCTTTTATTTAGAAATGTTTGGATATGAAGAATTAAGCTTAATTAAATATCATTTAACATTTCTTAATTAGTGTTTGTGAGTATTGTTGTAATAATTTTGTGCTATATTTCTATATCGAATGATATTTAATTAGTGAGTGATCAAGTAAATAATAATCCTTCAAAACTATTATACGATTCAACAAAATATAAATCAAAGTAAATTGTTTAATCAATTCAAAATATATTTCACACAAAAATAAAATCTTAAATCAAGAGATACTTGAAATAAAAATAAGATATTAAACTAAGTTAAAAGCCTCACAGAGATAATGATTAACTTAAATGACCCTGAATCAAAGAAATAAACGAAAAAGAACACAAATAATATATAAGTAAAAGTGATGTGGGAGTAAAACGATTATGGCCTTGAATAGAAAAAAGAGGAAAGAGAGTGAAATTGTGTATTCAAAATTATCGTGTACATACATCCTCCCTCTAAAATTAGGGTTCCAACTCTTAATAAATCTTAATCCTATTTAGATAAGGATAAAAATATATATTACAAAATTAGTTTTTCATGGGTCTTCCTTCTTCAGCAAGTCTTCAAAGCCTATTGATATTTTTCTCCACCAAGCTCATCTTCACAAATAAAGCTCAAACTTCCAATTTTAAACTCAATTTTGTTTAAAGCCACAAAAGTTCATTTTTACGATAAAGAATTTTGAAATCCATCAATTAACCACAAATAGAAAAATCACGAGTAATAAAGATGAT
Organism: Scutellaria galericulata; assembly: GCA_946896805.1. Lineage (NCBI taxonomy): Eukaryota > Viridiplantae > Streptophyta > Magnoliopsida > Lamiales > Lamiaceae > Scutellaria > Scutellaria galericulata. The sequence continues at coordinate 13,446,027 of OX335791.1, read as the reverse complement.
TAAAACATGTAATAAAGAGACTTCAATAGTTTTGTACTTAATAACTAGTTTCATAGTCTAGTATATTGAAACAGATCCGATTACAAATTTCCATTGTGAAGATATATGAAGATTTTATTTTATATGAACATGTATGCTGTTTGTATATTCTTTAATTGGTGTCAGAGTAATAGGTAGAAAATTGGTACATTTTATTGTTGATTAATTTAAAATTTTATATTATTTGATGTAATTAAATGCACTTTTTATATGTATATATATTTTTTTATCTCCAGATACTTCACATTCTATTTTCTCAATTATTTAGAAAATTTTGGAATATTTTCAAGTAAAAAAATATGATGGTGGACCATTCTTTATGGGCTTAAGAAGATTGAAAATCATCATGCGGTCAAAGATGGAAGAATGAGTTGGGCTTGGATGATTAAAGGAAGTCCAATAAGCAGTTGAAAGGAAAGTGAGTTTGGAAATTAAAAGAAAAGGGAGAAGGAAGGTTTTGGGCTCAACAAATAAAAGGCCCATTTTCAAGAAAATTAAAAGGGCAGCGCCTACACACAATCACAATTGAAGTTCACACGTCATTAACTTTCTCCCAAGATACACGCCTACAGCCACATTCTTTCTTCCTTTATCTCCAAGTAACTCACGCTAGAGAGAGAGAGAGTGAAGGATTGGAAATCAAAACTCAATTTTCTAGATTAGTATGCTCATGAATTATTTACAATTTTTATGATTTTCATTTTAAGGATGCAAAGCAGATTCATTATTCCAATTACTAGAGTTGTTTGAATCTGAGTATTTTTTATGTTTTAATTAATCCTGTAATTCCATCTTGATGTCTTGATTTGAATTGATTATAATATCTGTTTATATTGATTTTGGTTATTGATGTTTGATTTAGATTGATCACCTCAGTTAAGTTTTTAAATCATGCATCCTAATTGTTATGGTTTAATTTTCATTAATTTTCGTTAATAGTAAACTAGATGTTGTGCATCTCTAGAGTAGCATAATCCTAAATTATCAAATTGAGCTTATGTATTTGGAGTCTAGTTCGTCCTATCATCTTGGTGATTAATTCATTTAATGAATTAAATTTAGAGAGTTTACTTTAGGTTATTCAATTAAATATGATTAAGTTTTGAGCCAACCTGACGAATTGAAGTTACATATTTTACGAATTTTTTTGAAATTTTTTTTCTTCTGAAATTCCTCAGATTGGCTCAAAACTTATATATATATATATATATATATATATATATATATATATATATAACAATATTTTTATAATTTTTTGATTAGCCAATATTTTTCTAAAAATTCAATCTTTCAGATTTTATCATATTTTTTATTGTCAAATTATTTGTTACGTACGATGCTTATTTAGTTTATTAGTTTGCATCTATAGAATCTTTGTGAAGTAGACTATCGTTTATTATGGAAGGTGCAATATCAAAACTAACCGAAATTGATTCAATCCGGCACAACGGAATACACAAAAGCAACAATTTCCCAACAATACACTTTTACTCAAAAATCTCAATAGGCAACAAACCACAAAATGTAAATAAACTGTAGAAAAATAACACAAATAACACAAAGATATTTTTTACGTGGTAAAGACGACGGGACCCAATTTAGAAAATAATCCACTGTGTCAACAATGATTACACGGTTTCCTTCTCGATTATAAGTAGAGGAACTCAAGAATACAATTCTTGACATCACAATAAAATTAAGAAGAGAGGAAATAAAATAGTACAATGAGAAATAAATCACTCTTATGAAACTAAAAGAGAAATAAGCAAAGTAGAAAGAAAGTAGAAAAAGACAAGATGTAAGGATAATATATTATTCAAAAGGATAATATATTATTCACTCAAGTATATATCAAGCTCTTTCTTATAATGCAAATGAAGGTGACAACCCACCTATTTATAGGTGAAAGGTACATGAAAGAATTAATTACTTAGTGTGAAACATAATGGGAGAGAGTAGGGGAGAGTAATGGATTGTTGTAACTCATGGAAGATGGAAGGGCAAAGGACATCCACTTTATATTTAAATTATTTTATAATATTCCCCATTGAATGTCCGTCGTTACATAAATAATATGTCTCGGTAAAAACCTTACTAGGGAAAAATCCAGTGGAAAAAAACCCCTAGATAAAGGAAAAGGAGTGCATATTACTTTATGCATAGATTCTCCCCCTGATTCAAACATCATTTGAGGTCTTTTAACCGACGCATTCCAATATGCTTCACCAATTTCTCGAATGTTGTAGTCGGCAATGCCTTGGTAAATAAATTTGCCAAATTTTCACTTGATCGAATTTGTTGCACTTCGATTTCACCATTCTTTGTAACTCATGAGTAAAGAAGAATTTTGGTGAAATATTTTTGGTTCTATCTCCTTTAATATATCCCTCTTTCAATTCAGCGATACAATCCGAGTTGTCTTCATATAATATTATTGGAGGATTTTCATTATCATGTGATAACCCACAATTTTTTCGAATATGATGGGTCATTGATTTTAGCCAAATACATTCTCGACTGGCCTCATGGATCACTAGAATCTCAACATGATTAGAAGATGTGACAGTGATAAGTAGGAAAATTGCGCTTTTTTATATGTTTAGGCATTTGCTTTTAGTTGCATATTTATGCTATTTTGTTATACATTCCTACTTATTAGTTCTTCTTGATAGATCTCTTCGATTCCTTGTTTTTGTGCATTTTTAGGGGCTTAATGGAGCTGTTTCGAGGATGAATCCTAAGGGCAAGTGTTGGAGTGAGGCATAGGAGAGCAAGGAATAAAATTGCTGGATTTTGGAGTTGAAAACGCTGAACAGTACATTGACACAAGCTGCGCCTGTGTTGACTGACACGCCCATGTTGGGCCATTTCGCTGAAGCATTTCGATAAAGTCGTTTAGAATCTCAATCTTAATTATTTCGGCCCAAGACTTGTAGGTCACGACCAAGACATAATGGAGACTTTTCTTAGACATATTTAAGGGAGTTTTGTGAGGGATTGAGGGGGAATGAGGAGAGAGACGTGAGTTAGGTTTTATCATATTTTCTTTTGGAGTTTTTGAAGCCGATATGCAAGGCTAGACTACTTTTGCTTGGTTCGAAGGGAAGTTGAAACCCAAAACCTCTTTTATGCTTTGATTGATTCCAGTAACGTATTCTCTAATTTATTCTCGTGAATTGATTGTGTTATTCTGTGATGAAAGTTTATGATTTGTGTGATTTTGATTAAGCCTGATCAACTTTATTGAATTTGCACATGTCTATTGCTAGAATTGAGATTGCAATCTGTAATTGTTGTTATTCTTAATTCATAGTGGCGAACTAGTGGTCGAGCATCGCTAGGGATAACACAACCTAAGTTAAATGAATTGTCGTACGTATTTGTTGCTTAGACTAACCTATTTTACTGGATCCCAAAGCTGTCGTTGCATTAAATCTAGTTTACTAGGTTGTCCAATGATTAGGTCTAATTAACGATCGTATCTTAATTAGATATACTTAAGGGAAAATCCGAATAACTCGTCGTACTTGTTATTTGAGGGTTAGTAATTCATGAGGAAAGAAGAGAATAATGTTACAATCAATTTTACATAGTTGAGTGAGGGTGGAAACGGAACTGAGAACCGAGTGCTTTCTTAATTGATTAAATTCCATTCTAATTGTTTGCTTTATTCTTGAACCTTTCTCTAGAACTTTGAATCCAAAAACCCCCTGTTTTCTTGATTGAACTCTAAATGCAAAATAATTAGTTTTGTCCGCTCTCCGTGGGATCGACCTTTGCTTATCACTTCTATATCTTTGTAGTGGTTTGAGTAGAGAAATATATTTAATTTTATCGTGCCGGCGACAGCACGGTCAGACAGCTAGTGATTTTTTGTACACCGCCATGAAATGGCTGTACAACCACATGTAAATATATATCTAGTTTGAGGCCTTGTTTTATGTGGGTCGGATAAATACCCAACATTAGTATAACCAAGTAATTCAGGCCGAAATTTATTTAAATAAAATAGACTAAAATCAATTGTTCCTTGGAAATAGCGAAAAATATATTTAATACCATTCCAATGTTGTCGTGTAAAAGATGAACTAAATCTTGCCAATAGATTGACGACATATGATATATCAAGTCTTGTACAGTTGGCAAGTTACATTAGTGCACCAATTGCACTAAAATATGGTACTTTAGGACCAAGTATCTCCTCACCTTCTTCTTGCAGTCTAAAAGGATCTTATTAGAATCAAGTGACCAGACGACCATTAGGGTACTTAATGGATGTGTCTTTTCCATATAAAATCGCTTTAATACCTTCTGGGTATAGGACAAAAATTCCACCTTCTAGATATTCAATTTGTAAACCAATGCAGAATTTAGTCTTTCCAAAATCTTTGATCTCAAATTCTTTCTTGAAATATATCACCGCTTCTTGTAACTCTTCAAGAGTTCCAATCAAATTAGTTAGACGATTATATCACATACGTCCAGATTATTTAAACCCATACAAAGACCTTTACAACTTGATAGAATAAATTTTTCTAGGATTTGACTTACATGCTTCAAGCATGCTAAATCATTTAGGGATTTTCATGTAGATATTATTTTCAAGATTACCGTATAAATATACAGTCACTACATCCATCAGATGCATTTTAAGTTTTTCATGTACGATAAAACTTACAAGATATCGAAATATAATCGCATCCACTACAGGGGATTACATTTCATCATAATTAAATCCAGGTCTTTGAGAAAAACCTTGGGCTACAAGTCGAGTTTTATATCTCACAATTTGATTTTTCTCATTTTATTTCCTTACGAATACCCATTTATATTCCACTGGCTTTACACCTTCAGGTGTTCAGACTACAGGTCCAAAAAAATTTCGTTTTGCCAATGAATCCAATTCAGATTGGATTGCATCTCTCCATTTTGACCGATCATTTCTTCACCGACATTCATCAACCGATCTATGTTCATGATCCTCTTCTTCTTTCATAATATCAAGTGTCACATTATATGCAAAACCGTTAGCAATGATTGTTTCTCTTCAATTCCAACATTTTCTCATAGTGACAAAATTTATAGAAGTTTCCAGTATTTCATTCTCTTTAGGAGCTAGCTCTTCAAGAGCAACACCTTCGAAGGCAACCTCTTCAAGAGGTTGAACTTTGTCACTATATGTTGTTTGATTTTCTTCATTATTATCCAACTCTATTTTCTTTCGAGAATTTTTATCTCTGGAACCAAGAGGTCTCCCACTCTTTAGGCGTGTTTTAGATTCGTTAGCACTTAATATTTGTCCTTCAGAGATATCAATTTTTACCTGCACATATTCTGTAGGAATATGTGATTTAGTAACTCTTCTGAAGTCATTAAATGCATCCGGTAATTGATTTGTAATTTTTTGCTAATGTATAATTCTTTGAACTTCAAGTTCACAATCTTTTGTACGAGGATCAAGAAAACCAAAAGTTGTTCTTCAATTGATTTCTTTTTTCGGTTGATCTTTACCTCCCCCTAATGTCGGGAAATGTGATTCATCAAAATGACAATCTGCAAATCTTGCAGTAAATAAATCACCCATTAATGGCTCAATATATTTAATTATAGAAGGTGATTCATACCCGACATAAATTCCCAACTTTCAATAGGGGCCCAATTTAGTATGTTTAGGCAGTGTGATTGGAACATAAACCACATCCAAAAAAATTTAAATGAAAGATATTGGGCTCATAATCAAATGCTAATTTTATGGAAGAATAAGTATGATAACTTATCGGTTGTATTCTCACAAGTGTTGATACATGCAATATAACATGTTCCCATGCAGATAAATGAGAGTTTTGATTTCATTAGCAATGATCTAGCAATTAATTGTAGTCGTTTAATAATGATTCGGCTAGACCATTTTATGTGTGAAGATGTGCTATAGGATGTTCAACGGTTATTCCAATGGACATGTAATAATCATCAAAAGCATGTGATGAATATTCATCAGTATTGTCTAAACAAATTCTCTTAATTGAATATTTAGGAAACTGTGATCGCAACTTACTTATTTGAGCAAATAATCTCGCAAACACCAGGTTTTGAGAAAACAATAATCATACATATGACTATCTTGTTGATGCATCAATTAGCACCATAAAATATCGAAATGGTCCACATGGTGGATCTACAGGCCTACATATATCACCATGAATTTGTTCTAGAAATAAAAGGGATTCAGTCCCCACTTTAGCTGGTGAAGGCCTAACAATTAACTTTTCTTGTGAGCAAGCAACACATGAGTACTCATTAGTTTTCAACACCTTTTGATTTTTAAATGAATGACCATGTGAATTTTTAATTATTCGTCTCATCATTATAGAACCAGGATGTCCAAGCCGATCATGCCAAACCATAAAATCTTTGAGATTTGTAGACTTCAAGTATACTAGGTGATGTGTTTCAGCTATATTTATCTTTGGGGAAAATTGCAAATTTAGGACAATAACTTTAGGTCATTCATCATCCTTCTTATTTTCCATCGCGTTCAACCAGCGAGTCTATTCCGCTCATCAACAACTCGCACAGACCCGTGAGATGCCACCATCTTTATCTTCCCCAACGCTAGTGAACCACCGAATCCCCAAGCTCCATTTTCTATCCTCCAGCGCACCACTATCTTCATCCATCACCATCGCACTTCCTTCGTCTTCGCTCAATCTCCGTCTCTACCATCACAGCTTCTTTGCATGACTCCATGAATCCGGCCGCTGCAGATCCATCCACCATCGCAAGGTGCCGCCGCACATCGACTTCCCTAGTGAGATCGTCCTCTCCACTAGTCACAAATAGATCTTCATAGTTCACAACCACCACCCATCCCAAACGCCAATTCTCCTCCACCCTCACCATTGCACACCACTTCTCTAAATCCAATTCAACCTCAACACCCCTTCACAAATCCACACAGTCACAATTCTCCTTCATCAAATTTGTTGGGTCCCAAGTGGTGGTCAGAGGTTCAGAGGGGGGTGAATGAACCTCTATTGATTTTCACAAAATCTTTTCAAAACTCTTTTTAACGAACAGGTTCCTGATTCCAAAGAGAAACAGCAACCCGTCTCGAGTCAGTAACCTGGCACAATGCTGATCAGGTTCCTGTCTCGAGTCACAGTACGCAGCGGATTAAACTAAGATAGAGTTTTCTATTTTACAAACACGTTTTCTTTTTGCAATATGATTTTAGCAAAGTATTTTTTACGAATATACTTATGACAGGTGCAACAAGATAGATATGTAATAAACAAAACACAGCATGCAGTCAAAGCAAATAAACACTTATGGCTTATAGTGGTTCGAAGGTGGTGTAATCCTCTTACGTCCACTCTACTCCTTCACTGAGGAGGAACTTCGTTAGGTCAATTTGATTTACAAGTCTCGACTCTACAAACCTCTTTCTAACAAGCTATACCAACAGAATCCAAGATTCTTAGGTTACAACCCACACAGGGTAAATAACTTACACAAGACTATTACTTAGCAATGATATAATCCTATCAACTAAGTTACACCAAACACAACCTAGCACACACAGCACAAATGGTTAAAATAAATAAAAAGGTTCTTCAACTGGTGTGGAGCAATCTTGATCTATGAAGTCTTATGACTGTTGTATGTTGCTCCTTGAAGGTTGTGTGGCTTGAACAAGCATGAGCTTTTGAGGAGCTCTGGAGTATTTCTGATTTTCCTCTCAACACTGTTCAGCACCTTTGTTAGTTCAACCACACCTTCAATTTATAGATCTTGAGAATATGTCCTTTGGAAATGTATCCGTTGAAGATGAACACTTTCCCGTTCTGAATTGCAGCTTTTGATCTCCAAGATCTTCTTTGTGTTCGCATTAAATGCTTCTAAGATGTTCCTGACATGTGTATTTAATGCACCCACAATCTTTGACTTTTATGCAACACCTAGCTAGTCTGGTTGCCAGATAGCTTTCTTCCCGTTTGAGTTGCATGGTCTTCTTCGTACTGCATGGATAAGAGTAGCACTTGTCTTTCTGCAAGAGATCCGTTGGCTACTTCCTACTTCCTCTATAGATTGTTGTAGCTCGCTCTTCCTTGCTTGCTTCTTTCAGGATGCTGTTTTATTCCGTTTTCTGTTCACTGCCAGGATTCTATTTCCTTCTCTTCAGCTTTCTGTTCTGCGTCAGCTTTCTGTTTCAGCATCCTATTTCTGTTTCATCCATCTTTTCTACTATAGCATCTTGTTGTTTCTTCCATGCTTGCTGCTCTTAGAAGATAACTTCTTGTTTCTTCTAAGGTTGGTTTTCCTTAATTTGGAAAATCATTACATGATCTTATCTTTTCTTCTGACCATGTAATACGTGGAAACTTACTTACAACAAACTGTATTGTCTTATTATGCAACTAGTTCTGTCTTATCAAGATAATTCTAGAAATATCCCAACAAAATTCCACCACTGGACATCGATTCAAATCATTAGTTTCACAAATCTACTAACTTCAATTGGAGTTACAGCGGCAGTGTTTGGATGACTTCGTGAGGAAGGAGATGATGTCCATTTAGGGTTATTGCAATAATTTTTTAATGTTTTTTGATTTTTTTTTGTTTGCAATTTTATGTGGCATTTTCATAAATGATGTGGTTTTTAATTTAGTGAGGTTGAATGTTTAAATCGAATTACTTTATGAACCTACAGTCAGATCAGTGAAAAGCCCGAATTAGCATTGGTACGTGATTTTCTCGTGCCAATTAGCCCTAAATTCGACGATTCGGGCTGATTTATCCTAAATTCACCCATTTTTTAAAGATATTGCTCAATTTCAAAGTTCGAAAAGATAATGTCCCTAAATGGTGAATTACCTAAAATTATTGTCCTAAATTTGTAATTTTCCCTTCATTTTTGTATAATATAAACCAAAATAAAGTGAATACAACTTTTCTAATATATATTTTTTTTTCAGAAATAGTTTTTGTAATCACCAAACATTCAACATACTTCTCATTCAAAGTCTCGATATGATACCCATTTCGACGGATATCTTTAAAACTCAACAAATTTCTACGAGACTTGAGAGATAATAGTGCATTATTTATGACTTTAGTTCCTTGAGGGAGAAATATAGTGGCTCTTTCGGAGCCATCAATTAAGTTTGCACTACCACTTATAATATTAACATTTATCTTCCCTTTTTCTATATGAAAAAAATATTTTTTTATCTTTAAGTATAGTGTGAGTAGAAGCACTATAATAAGACAAATATCACCATTATTATTTAATTCCAATAGCTTGCCATCCATTTCTTCTTCAGGAAGAAATTACATATAAAATTAAAAGATGCATAAACATTAGTTAAAGATGCAAAATATTAATAAAAGATGCAAAATATTATTTATAACATATAAACTTCATAATAAAAATTCAAAATACATAGGGTATTCAACATTCAATTTATTTTGGGATCTTTAGGATCCACAAAGAAATTGGCCACATCAAGATGAGTCATATCATCAAGGTCATTATAAATGACATTTCCATGAAGAAGATTTGTTTCCACATTTTTATCCTATATATTTGCCTCAACATTTTTATTCTTTTTTTTTCAAGGATGCTTGATAAAGTTCAACAAGATGATTTGCAGTTCGACAGATACGGGACTAATGACGTTCCATGCCACATTGAAAATGTTTATCTTCATAATTTTTCTTTTCTCTATCATCTCTCATCTAGGAGATAATTTTTTTCTTACCACGGTCGAGATTGTTATTATTATATGGAGTATATTTTCTACGACCGCGCCCACGAAAATTGCCACGTCCTCGGCTCCCTCTACGACCACGTCCACGACCACGATCAAAATTTTGAGATTGAGTCGCATTCGCTTCAGGGAATGGACTAACACTAGTGGGTTGGGACTCATGATTTTTCAATAATAATTCATTATTTTGCTCGGCGATAAGGAGAAAAGCAATGAGTTCAGAATACTTCTTAAACTCTTTTTCTCGATATTGTTGTTGTAGGAGCAAATTCGAGGCATGAAAAGTAGAGAATGTTTTCTCCAACATATCATTGTTAGTGATATTTTCACCACATAATTTTAATTGAGAAGTAATCTTGAACATTGCAGAATTATATTCGCTTACAAACTTAAAATCTTGTAGTTGTAGATAGAGATAATCATAACGGGCTTTTGGAAGGACGACCATCTTCAGGTGGTCGTATCTTTCTTTTAGACCCATCCATAATACAAGAGGATCTTTCACAATCAAATATTCAGCTAGCTTTTAATCCTTCATCCAAATGATGACGAAGGAAAATCATTGCCTTAGCCCGATCTTGATTTGAGGCATTATTTTTCTCAACAATAGTATCTTTAAGACTCATTGCTTCAAGATGAATTTCAACATCTAATACCCATGATAAATAATTCTTTCCACTAATGTCAAGAGATGCAAATCTACCTTTGTAAGGTTAGCCATAATGAAAAACAAATAAAGATCAAAAGAAAGATATTACCTCAAAAGTATTCAAAATATATAATAGTGTTTATTCAATTCACTTCTCCAAATATCTTTAATTTTAACTCTCAAGATAGAGAATCGTCGTGCTGATAACGTGTTGTGAAACTAATAGAGAAATAAGTAAAGTAGAAAGAAATTAGAAAAAGACAGGATGTAAGGAGAATATATTATTCACTCAAGTATATATCAATCTCTTTCTTACAAATGAAGATGACAAATCACTTATTTATAGGTGAAAGGTACATGGAAGAATTTATTACTTATTATAAAACATAATGGAAGAGAATAGTGGAGAGTGGTGGATTGTTATAACTCATGGAAGATGGAAGGGCAAAAAACATCCACTTTACATCATAATTATTTCATAACAATCACCAATTTCTTATTGTACCTTTTGAAGAAGTTTTGTGGATATCTACTTCAACTAAAATGACGAACACGTCACTATGAACTCCCCTCAAAATTTGAAGCAAACGTACGAAACGAGTCCAAAAATGACAAGCACTTCTTCTCCCTTTTCTTCCCTTTTTCTTTATCTTTCTTTTCCCTTCTTTGTTTCTTTAAAAAGCCCCTTTTCTTTTTCTTTTTTTTTTTCTTTTTAATTCAAATGGACTTATTATTTTTAATTTCTTTTGGACCCAACTATTTTGAATAAGCCCAACGCATATGCCACTGGAGTTTGTGAATTCTGATGTGTATTCATTTTGTTAAGAATTTTTTGAAATTTTAAGATAGAATTGAATAAAACAAGAAATTTTATGAGTTTTATTTTTTGTAAAAGATGATAGTTATTATTACAATAATTGTTGTAAAAATTACGAACTTTCCATAAAATTGCAGTTTTAACATAACTTTCGGCTATTAGTAAATTTAACATGACTTCCAATATCTCGTGCATTCATAACTAACGAGCAGATTTCAAACATTTCAATTATTCTCAATTTTTTAGAAATCTGTTTATTGCTTACAGAAGCACAAGATATTTAAAGTTATGTTGAATTTTCTAATAGTCAAAAGTCATATTGAAATTACAATTATGTGGAGAGTTCGTGATTTTTGTGGCAATTACCCAAATTATTATTACAATTTGACCCTTATTTTATGTTTTAAACTGAAACGCATGTTCCAAATTAAAATATGAGCATGCCATTAGACTGAAGAAGTTAGTTTTTGAAGGAGGTAGCAAGAATTTTTCCGACAATTAGTTTAGTCAGTACTGAATGCTAGGATTAATTTTGATCAATATTTAACATAATTTTAAGGAATTTTTTCACAAACTGTGATTCAAACATAATGTATAAGTATAAAAATATCATCTATTTTATGCAGAAATTAATGACATCAAAACAATATATATAGTCGTGCAAGAGTGCACGCATGGTCGCGCAAGAGTGCACGTATATGATCCTGTGTGCCCATCATGTTTGCATAAAATTAGTTATGGATGACATTTATGCATAAATATTAAGTGTGAGTGACATTCTTGTACTGTGAATATTCTCACAAAATTAATTGAGAGTCAAAACACTTTCCATTTCTAGAGATGAAACATTTCAATTCAGACCACCTACTCCATTGGGTCACCATGCTTTTTGTTACGAAATAAATTCAGAAAATCTGTACACCCAATAAAAGAAAAGAAACCCAATAATTGATCAACTAGAAGGATCACTAAACTTGAGCAAAATTGACAACTCCTATTAGGGTTATATCATGCAAGCTGCAAATCCAGCTTGTATAGGGTGTACTATTAATTCCAGATTTTAATGCCCATCTGTCTAAACTTCTTCACAAAATTTTGCAATATTTTCCCAAAAAAAAAAAAAAAAGGGGGGATAATTTAATTTTGATCTTGTATGTAAGACACTTTTCATTTTTTGATAATCAAGTATTCGTTTTCTAATTTTTGTACTCTATGTTTTAATTTTTTCCAATTTCAGTCTTTTTTTGTCGGAATTTAAAAAATTGCTGATGTGGCTGCCGGAAAATTTGACGTGGCATTCAAATTCCGATAGCCACATCGGCAATTTTGAAAATTTTGACAAAAAAATACTGAAATTGGAAAAAATTAAAACATAGAGGGGACTAAAATTGAAAAATAGATGGAAAATGTCTTACATACAAGATCAAAATTAAAATTAAAAAAGAAAAAACTTTTTTTGATGGCACATTTTCATCTATAAAAACCCTCAAGAGTACAACTCATTCTCATACCCTAAAAAAAGGAAAGAAAAAAAAATTGCCAAAACCTTAGTGAAAAAAAGAAAAATGGCTACAAGATCAATTCTCTTCTTTGTTATCATGAACCTTCTCTTCTTCACCATGGTGAGTTCAACCCACACCTCATGCCCACCACCGAGTGGCGGTGGTAGCCACGGCCACACTCCGGCGAAGGCCATTAAGTGCCCTAAAGATACTATCAAGTTCAAAGTATGTGCAAAGCTTCTAGATGATTTGACAAGCATCATTGTTGGGAGCCCAGCAAAGAGCTCTTGCTGCTCACTCATCAATGGCTTAGCCGATCTCGAGGCGGCAGTTTGCCTTTGTACTGCCATCAAAGCTAATGTATTGGGTGTTAAGCTCACTGCTTCACTCTCTCTTAGCTTGCTTCTCAACAATTGTGGAAAGAAAGTCCCTTCTGGCTTTCAATGTGCTTAATGTTGCCTATTAGGTTTCAAGATATTTTTATATATATGTGGCTTCTACTTGTTTTATATATGTGTGTTTGTTAAGTTTTATTGTAATTTTTCACTTGTATTGGTGTGTTAATCTTTGATTGATCAAACTGAAGGTTTCTCACCTTTGGCCATTGTATCTTCAATTAATAATCAATTCTCTATTGTTTTATATAAAGGGATAATCGCATCATAACTAATTTGGGTTTCTTAATTTGCACTATGTTCGCTTAATTAACTTCATTTTAATTGTTGTAGTTGTCTCATTAACTGTATGATTTATTGGATTTCATCAATTGGAACAAATCTTTGCTTTAGAAATGGGCTGTCAGATAAATATTCATTCGAGATGGCAAAGTGTAACAAGTTTGCATGGTGCATGAGTTACTTCTATTAAACAATTTTTAAGGATCGATCCCTGAAATTCTGATCATAATTTGTATTCCCTCCGTCCCACAACACTTTGCACACTAAATTGGGTACAATTTTTAAGAAAAAAAGGAATCTTTGCTTTTTAATTGAGGGTATAAGAGTCAATTATGTGAGAAAAAGACAAAAAGTAATAAAGTGTTGAGAGAGAAAAAGTAATGGCATTGTGTGTAAATAAGTGTGTATTTGGAGGGTAATAATTGTGATAAAATTTGTCATTTTTTGGTGTGCAAAGTGTTTTGGGACAGATTAAAAAGGAAAGTGTGCAAAGTGTTGCGGGACGGAGGGAGTATGATCAAGTTAGTCGTCATGTATGACGATGAAATTGCAAATTTAGGATATTATTTTACGTCATTCATCATTGAATGACACTAATTTTTTGGGTCCCGACATTGCGGCACTAACTTTTTAATTTGGACCAAAATATAAGTAAAAATATTATAAAACCCATGAAAGTTAATGAATGCAAGAAAATATATGTGTCCATGTGTAACACGAAAATCACATGAGTTATCAATTGAACATTTTATTGGTAGACCTGAAATTTCTGTCAGTAAAATTTTTACCGACAAAATTATCCACATAAACTTTCGTCATTGGTTATCTTGTCGGTAATATTTTGTCGACTGAAAAAAAATTCTTCACTAATATGCCAACGGACATTTCTATCGCTGATTTATTATATATGCTACAGTTTCTAAATATGAATAATTGAATATATATGATGTAATATTATTTAAATTACTTATTTTGATAACGTATTGACTTTATCAAAATTGTTATTAATTTATGATGTTATTATTAAAATTGTTGTGTACTATTTTTTTTTAATTGGGTGACCTGAATAATGAAAATTATGGGTCTATTACTACTGTTGGAACCAAGGAAAGTAGATTTTTACCAAGAGTGCCTACAAGGCTACAATATATTGATCAAACATTTTAAGGATGAAGAAAGAAAAAAGATAAATGAGGAAGAAAGTTAGTAGAGTGGCTTTTTTTTGCTTTTTTTTTTAACCAAACAAATAATTAAAAATCATTGATCAAGAGAAGAACATGAACAAGAGTTATCGAGAAAACTCACCACAAAATTCGAGGGTTCAACCCAACAATAGAGGATCGTATATGATTGAGCTACCCTAGCAATAGACTATGCAACTTGGTTGGTACTATGCCAAACAAGGTTCAATGAGAATAAAGGATTGAGCATAAATAATTTCCTACATTCCTCTACAATCGTCCCAAACTCGGATAAATTTTGTTTTGGAGATCTAATTGCATCAAACACAATGTTGACTTCCACTTCAAAAAACACTCTTTCAAAACTCAATTGTTTGATCCACGATAAAGCCTCAAGCAAGCGAATAGCTTCACCCTCCTCCACTCTTAACACCCCCGAAAACTTAACTGAACGTCCCGCAATAAAAGCCCCAATATCATCACGCAGCACCATACCACAACCCGTTTCGTCTTTATCTGAAAATAAGGCCGCATCAACATTAACTTTGAGACAAATGATGAGGGGTGGGTTTTATGCCAACCCACACACAATGTTGTGTTGCTATGCACCCTACCACCCTCCAATCTCTCATTTCTTACATTTGCCCAATCAAATAAAAGATTCATGCCAATGGAGATAGCTTGTTTTGCATCCAAGGTAGACTGAGTCCAAATCAATGAGGCCAATTGCAAACTTCACTGCCTTGAAAGAATTAAGGTTCTACAATAAGAGAAACAAGCCTTGATTCAAAGACTCCACATCATCCCTTACCAATGAAATAGAATCCCAAAGGCCAATAGACTTCCAACACTCATTAACTCATTCTTCCACTCATCTCTCCTCCACATCATCATTCCATTCAAATAATAGTTTCAAAAAATAAATGACATGTAATTTTGATTTAGTAGGGAGATTATCCGAACAAACTCTCCATAAACAATGTTTCACCTTCCTTAGCCAATGAAGAATCAAAGGTGATAGTACATGCAAGTTTATAGGCTGATTTCACTGAATACTTCCCATCTCTAGAAAAGTGCTAAATAAGACCATCTTCTCTTCGCTATTACGAAGAGGAATATTCTGAATTTTAGAGGAAGAAAGTTAGTAGAGTGACTTAGATAGCATAAAATGAAGGATGTAGCTTGGCGTATAAAATATGGGACCCTCATTCTTAATCATTATCCAACCACTCTCATATCCACCCAAAATAGGAAAAAAAATAATAATAATAATTAAACTTGAGAGTGTGATAAGGAATTAGGCCCAAGAGAAGCAGCTTCCCAAACAAAAGGCCTACAAACATTGTTGGGCTGGACTTTCTCATATAATTTTGACTAAAATAATAGTACAAAACCAGTGTAATACACCGCGATTTAAAAATATATATTTTTTAATTGATTATAATAAAACTAGAAAAATTTTAATTATATTGAAAAAAATATTTATGATTAATTTTTTGGTATATCTATAATCTAATTTAGTCAGATTCTCTCGGCCAACAATGACGGTTTTGGGTTTTCAATATAAGAGTTTATTACTTTTTTCGTCTTAAATTTTATGTAAAATGTCTAGCAATTTAGGATAAAAATATTTTACACTTGTAATTTAGGATTTTCTATTTTCAAATTTAACAATTACTGCTAAATTTCAACCCGAAATGCTTATTTGGGCTAAAATTGTACGTGACACCCCTAGTTGGAATGAAATTACTGAGGTGACGCATGATTTAACGAGGTGGAATTTTTCATTTAATTAGATTATGTCATGTGTATTAATAAATGGGTCCACCACCGCCATGTCTCCACCTCCATCCAAATCCACCTCTTCCTCCTCTGTTTCTTCTCTCTCATCTTCCTCGCCCAGCCATCACCACTCTCTCTTCCCTGCTGCCATAAATCATGAAAAAAAATTGCAGAAAAATAAATCTATAATTAATTAATAAATTAAAATCAACTTTTCTCAACTGGACAATCTCTCGCAAAGTGCCCCTCTTCTCCACAATTGTAACACTCTCTTCCACTGCCACCACCGCCGCGACCTCTACTTACGCCGCCGCCACGGCGCCCAAACCCGTGGTAATTACCATCGGCGCCGCCGCCGCCGCGATAACAGTCCCTCGCCAAGTGCCCTACTATCGATAACGACATCGACGGCCTTTCTCCGGCCATCGTCCCTACTATCAACCCTGAACTCGACCTGCTGACCCTCTCAGAGGGTCCGAAACCCCTCCGATTGGATCTCCGTCTGGTGCACGAACAGATCCTCGCCACCGTCGTCCGGCGACACGAAGCCGAACCCTTTCTGGCCGCTGAACCATTTCACGGTGCCGATCAATCGCCCAACATCCGCCATTGAGGAACCGAAGAAAATCACAGTAAAAAATTCAACAAAAACTCTGAAAAATGGGGAAAAAAATTGTTTGTGGTTGTGAGTGAATCGCGTGGCGGCAACGGCGGCGGAATTGTGGTGGTTGTGATCTCACGGTTGGAGTTAATAGGAGATGGATTATCGGAATTTGTTTTTGGGAATTTCAATTTTTGGAATTTTTTTTTTTTTTTTTTGGTAATTTCAATTTGGAATTTTGGTAGAGGCGGGGAGGTTTTGGGAATTTGGATGGACGTGGTGGGCACTACTTATTAATACACATAGCAGAATCTAACTAAATGAAAAATTTCACATTGTTAAATCACGTGCCACCTCAGCAATTTCAGTCCGATTAGGGATATCACGTGCAAAAAACGTGTAATTTCAACCCAAATAAACAATTCAGGCTAAAATTGGGCAGTAATTGCTAAATTTGAAAACAGAAAGTTCTAAATTGCAAGTCCGAAATTTTTTTATCCTAAATTGTCAGACCCCTTACATAGTGGACGAAAAAAGTAATAACTCTCAATATAATGTATTATCTTTTAATTAATATTGTGTAATGTATTGTTCATAACTTCATATTACTAGAAAGGTGTCATGTAGTAAAATTTTAAGAATTTTCAACATGAATATTATATTATTATTTACCTTTAAAATGAACTTCAACTTGTAAAACATTGATCTAGTGGATTTAGTATTTGATCCTAAATTGAATGTTCTTTTTTGTAAATTCCCCTTGAAGAACACTTTCAATATATTGAAAGAAAAGAATTTGTCTTTTTAACTCATGAAAAGTTCATCAATTAATGTGTGTAGAATGATGAAATTAAGACTCTATTATAAGTAGTTGTGAAAATGGAATCTTGAAAAACTTCAAAGTGGAACAGAATGATTTAATTGGTCCTTCATGATTTTATCCGGAATCATTCTGATAGTTATCAAATTTAATTATAGTTGATTAATCCCTATAATAAATATAAATTGGTTTATATAAATTAACACATAGATCACATGTCTTATAGTTAACCAGTCTCGAAAATATTTTCATGAAACCTATTTGTTTGAAATATAGACAATTTATACTTGTGTTAGAGAATTTCTTCAACTTAAATCAAAATATCAATCAGAAGCCTTTCCTTTTTTACATTAAAGAAGAAATGAGACTCAAAATCTTCAATTATTCGAATCAATTGTGCCAACTTCATAAATGGAAGAATTTCCAGTGTTATGGACTTCTAATAAATGGGCCAAAAATCTCATAAATATAAATGGGCCAAAATATTATTTAATATCCAATAGCCCAACTCACTGTAGCATATTTGTTGGAGATTCACTTCTCTTGGAAAAATATTTTGGAAATTTGGTTTTAATAAAGTAGTGTCTACCCGAATAGGACTAAGTGTTGGTGATTAAATATTTAATTTTGAAGGAATTAAATATATATTATTAATCTACATTCGAATGATCATACTTTATTTGTATTTGTTAACACGCGAAGTGGGCCACATGAAGTGGATGTTATGGGAGGGTTTAAGACCACATATATCAGGATTAAGATTACGTTATAACTATTAGGAATAGAAACTCATGAAACATCGAGTATTAAAAATAAATATTACAATAATCCGAATGTATTGTAACACCTGCTGACACACTTACAGTAACATCAGACTATTACATTTGCATTTAATCATGTCGTAACTCTTGCTTTAACTTATGCCTGTTACATATTAGTTTATTGTCCATTAAAATTGTTTTGAACTCGTTAGTGGTGGAACCAGTGTGTATTTATACAGGTTATATGTTTTTTTTTTTTTGATAAATGTTAAAGGTTTTTTTATGTACTATTGGGAAATTCACTTTAAATTCAAAACAAACATAGACAAAACATATGAGTTTTAATCTTTCTAACCTCAAATCCGATCATTCAAATATATAAATACATCTCATGATTTAATGCTAACAGTTTAGATAATCAAGTTGTTACAACATTAATTTGATGGAATATAATGACTTTAATGGGGTGTAACCAAACATGTCCATTTAATTAGTACCGCCAATTTGAAACCTAAGGGGAAACCCAAAACGGAATTATGATAAACATGATTTCAGTAATGGTTTGTGACCGACATGTCAGTTTTAAACCGTCGGTTAGGATGATATTTTTCTTTTACTTTATAATTTTTTGAAATTCTTTAATTTTTTTTTTTACTTTTGTGAAAGTTAAAATTGTCTATGGATAATTAAATGACGGTTAATACTAAATATCATTTTTTTAAGTCAACAATTTAATATAATTTAAAAATAATTAACGTACATTTATAGTCACATCAAATATACAACTTACAAATTACAAAAACTGCAACCTTATATATTAGAAATGATAATTTAAATACAACAAAACACAAGTTACAAATATAAAAAGAATTACAGCTAGAGACGCCCAAACAGTTCGGCGGTTCCGGTTTTGGTTCAAACTGCCGGTTCGGCGGATTTGGATTGGTGGAACCGAAACTGAACCGTGTGATGGGCGGTTCCGGTTTCGGTTCCAAACCGTCGGTTCGGCCGGTTTGAACCGCCAGTTTTCTGTTCACCCGGGCACGGTCGTGCCCCACATCGAAGACTCTCTGTATAATGGTACATGGTCGTGCTGCATGGCACGACCAGACCGTGCGCCACCAATTCTTGCACTTGTCTTGTTTTTGTATGATTTTTAATGTTTGTTTTGATGTATACCATTACCATATAATGAGAAATTGATTTTTGGAAGTTAGAACTCTATCTAATCTATTAAAAAAGTTCCTATATATTACAATTACAAAAGTCCATATATATCTAAAAGAAATAAAAGTCTATCTTGAATTACAATTACAATTATGTATCTATCTTGAATTATATAATACAAGTCTAAGATCTAACATCTAAATATCTAACTAAGTAACTATTGAAACAAGTTTAATAAAAAGGAGGGGGAAAATTGAAAGAGTTTGAGTTTCATTGTAAGTTTGGAATTGAAATTCCAAACTTAAAATGAAATTGTCTATGTATCCTTAATTGAAATCGAATTAAGGAATCAAAGCTCACGTAATTCTCTTAAGTCTTACCTCAACTTACCTTCTTCAATCGTCGAGGTTGATGTCACTGCCGCGCGGAGGATGTTGTGTTTGAGTCGTAGCCATACAAATCCGGTTCACCTTCCTCAAAGTGTGTGCAATCGAGGTTTTGTTGACGTTTGGCTGCTTTGACCCAATCCTCAAGGAGCATAAGGTTTTGGACATTCTCGGCGGCCAAGTTTGCTCGTCTCGCACTCAAAGTGTTGCTCGATATGCTAAAGGCATGTTCAACCAAGACTGTGGAGGCGGGACATGCAAAAATCTCCTTGACAATAATTGTTGTTAGGATACATGGTGGTCCTCCGTGACCACCACTTTAATAGATCCAAATTGTTCTCGAAAGCAATAGATTCAAAAGTAGCACTTAAATAAGAATCTAATTCTTGTGATGGGTTAATACCTCTAGCTCTTTTTTGTGTTCTTATGTCGTAGAAGTTGTAAAATTGACTAAGAGTCGGTCCAAAACTAGATGAAGAAGATGAATAGCTAACTAGATCCTACATTTTGATCTCTTACATCATCACAACTACTTGAATCACCATGAATTGTTTTATATTGTCTAAATAAATCATACAAATAATTTTTAGCCCGTTTAACTACTTCCCTAGGATTAGACACATATTCTACTAGATCATATTCACTAATCAAACCACATGGGAACAATGCATTATAGTACATAATTAAGAGTTCTTCTAATCCATCTTCTCTAATCTTAGGATCTAATAATTTAGCACATAAATATAGGGGGTAACTCATGATAATATTTTAACCATTTTGTTTTCATCATAATAATTGCATCACTTAAAATAGGATCATCTTTATAAGAGTTAATTACCAAAGCAATTTTAACTCATTGATCTAAAGCTAAAGGAGATGTAGGATAATAATATCCGCTTACTTCCCTAGTGGCTTCTTCAAAATTTTTTAACATACTTATCATGTTTATACAAGAATCCCAAGAATGGGCAAATAACATAACATTACTATCACCAAATTCCATAAAAAAAAGCACATAAAAGTTCTCTATAATTATACGAATCTTGGAGCATATAAAAAGTAGAATTCCACCTATGTGGCACATCTTTCACAAATTTTTTTACTTCTAATCCATTCATTTTACAAAAGGCGGCCCATTTTTTTCGCATTTGTATAGTATGACAAATTAAATTAATTGCATCTCTATTTTTTTCAATTTCTTGTTCTAAAGTTTTTAATCCATCCTGCACACATAAATTAAAAACATGACACATGCATCTAGTATGAAAAGGATCACCATTTAATGAAGGTTTACAAAAATCAATTAATGTAGGCAAGCTAGCTTTATTATTAGTTGCATTATCTAAAGTTATAGCAAATACTTTTGTTAATATACCATAATCATTTAACACATGTATTACTTTTTGTGAAATATGTAAACCGGTATGTTTTTTATTAAAATCAATAAAAGTAATTAAACGTTTTTGAACATCTCATGCATCATCAATCCAATGGCAAGTAATGCCCATATAATCATTTTTAGCATAAGGATCTTTCCAACAATCACAACATATTGCAACTTTTTGTTTAAGGTTAGCTAAATCAGATACTAATTTATATTTTCTTTCACGTACTCTTTTATCAATATCCCTAGTGGCCGTGTTCCTACTTATCATTCTAGCGAGTGGTTGTAAATATGTTCTCACATAATCTTCATAAAGGTCATCGGAAGCAAATAAAAAAGGTAAATATTTTGAAGCAATAAAATCGACGGTGCATTTCCTAAGTTCTAGTTGACTAAATTTAAAGGTTAAAGAATCCATACCTTGTGAAGACCCGGTGAATCCTCGTAGTTGTGTTTGAGAGCGCTCCAATCCAATCTTGTCGGGATGCTTCTTCGTGATGTGGTTGTTGAACGTTCCATAGCCCCCTCCATGCTTGAACTTGTATTGCTTCCCATAATGGTTGCACGTCACTATATAGTCGACGTCACTATTTGGCACGGCTTCCTTCTTGAAGTGAATGGAGAAAATGTCACTTCGAAGTGAAGAAGGTGCTCTATTTGAGGTGGTTTGACTGACATTCAAACTCTCTTGTGTAGGCGGCACCTCTTCTTCATCTTCTTCGGCTAAAGCTTGAGCAATTTGTTCCCCCAAATCGACATTTTCATCAAGGTCGTCACACCACCGATCAATGAGATCATCTTCATAGGATTGTGGAGGTGGCATAGAACTCTTTCCCTTCCCACGAGAGGACGAAATAGAAGAACCTCTTCTAGACATGATGAATGTAAATTTTTTCCAATAGAAGTAGAAGTAGAAGTGTAGAACTAGAAGTAGATGATATAATTAAGAACTAGAAATTGAAATATAACAAGAATTTGAGAGGTTTTGAACTTGAAATATTAAAGGGAGCTAGAATGCAAGAATTGAGAGAGAGAGAGAGAGAGAGAGAGAGAGAGAGAGAATTGGGGTGAGCAAATACACAATTTGAACCACTATTTATAGATCTCAAAATTAAAAAAAAAAAAGGAAAACCGGTTCGAATCGCCGGTTCGACTCATCTTCGCCGTCCATCTCCAACGTGCAATTGATCTCGGCCATCGGTTCAAAATCTGACCAAAACCGGTGGTTTGAACCGGCGGTTCCAAACAAGTTCGGTTTGGCTGGTTTCCAATGACCATTTAATCATGGCCGTTCATTTTCAATGGCTATTTTCCATTCAAACACAGCCGTACACGTGACATCCTACATTTAATAAAAAAAAAGAGAAAAACCGGCGGTTTGCAAAATTTGAAACCGAAACCGAACCGGTTCCTGGCGGTTCCCAGTTCCGGTTTGGAACCGAAACCGGGTCAACGGTTCGGGGAATCGTTGACCGCCGGTTCGAACGGGCCCAGTTCTGATTTTCCGAACTGTTTGGGCGTCTCTAATTACAGCTTACAAGTTTGAATTTAAATTATATATTAAAAAAAACTATCAACACTAGTTGTATTAATTTTTACATTATATAAATTTATAAATAAAAGTAAAAAAATTTACGATTTAGTCGAGGGTTCCACCCACATATTCCCAATAACAAAATATATGAAATTGGAACCAACTCGTATAATTACAGTTCACAATTTTTATTTGAACCTAAATGAGGTTAACTGTTGGTCCTGATTCAATTTCACATTTCAGAACCTATGTCCAGGTTCAACAAATAGTAAAAGAGGTGACAAAATTAAAGAAAAACTCGAGTTTGACTTTGAAAATTGATATTTTCAAGCATGAAATGCTAACATATTTTTCTCACCCACTTGCATTTTTGCCCCTCAAGGACATTCTAGCGGTCTAACTATGCACAAACAAATATTGAAATTATTATATTATTTTCATGTAAAAACTGACATTCATC
This sequence comes from Scutellaria galericulata, assembly GCA_946896805.1. Classification (NCBI taxonomy): domain Eukaryota; kingdom Viridiplantae; phylum Streptophyta; class Magnoliopsida; order Lamiales; family Lamiaceae; genus Scutellaria; species Scutellaria galericulata. Next base: position 13,422,497 of record OX335791.1, on the reverse strand, counting down.
TCCAACATTGACTAATATTGAACCCAACACAATACTGTCGATTGAGATGGTTTAATATAAATTTTTAAAGCATAATTGAAGTGAAAAAAAATTTAAAATTTTAATAATCCGTTGTACCGTTGGAGATACTCAGTGACCAGTTTATGATTTGCTGTGGTAGCATTATATTTATTGTTTGTATTTTATAATTTCTTTTCATTTTCTAAGGAAAAAACATATACATTTATTTTAAAAATAGATAATTTAGGTCTAAAAAATTCAATCGCACACAATGATAGTTAGATTAGGTTGGGTCAATGTGTGGTCAATACACTTCAAGTAAAGGTAATATTTTAGCTAATGCATTTGATTCAAGACTCCAAATCTGTAATTAGTTTGAAAATTTCTAATTTGAGAAGTAATACTTTAATTCCAATTATGTAGGATTTTTGTCTATATTATGTAATTTTTTTATTTATATTGTGTAATATTTTTATGCAGTATATAGTACTTCTATAATTTGAGAAGTAATATTATATAACATTTTCTTATGTATCAAATAATATTTTTATTCATAGTAATATTTTTGAAAAATTATAATATTAACAAGTAATATTATGTAATATACTTAAATGAAACAAATGTATCACCAATCAAAACCATGTAAGTGGTTGTCTTCAAGGGCACAATTGAATTGGTAAGACCTGTGATAAAATGGAAAAATCATCTGATAATGCTGATATAAACTTCACGTTTCACTGAAATATTATGTAAATTTCTTTAGAAGTTTGAATTTTATTAGTTTTCTCTACAAGTATTGGTCATTCAAATATACCCTTCAATTTTTCCTTTCAACAAGACTTAAGGTAGTTTAAGTTGTGAGTTTTTTATTTTAAGAGGCCGCGTTCGTCTGACACAAATTATGACGTAGGCTCGACCACTTGGGCCGACCTTAGGCGGGCCCCCCTCCTAAGTGCAATGGAGGTGACCAACCTAGGCCATGGGCCTTGATGATCGCCCATCGACCCCGTCCAGGTAAGTAGTTTTAGTTGTGAGTTCTTGGTCAATCCCTTGTCGAAAGACCAAACAAGTGAATATTGTTTATTGCAAAACGCAATGATGATTAATAATTAATGAATAATTAGAAACATGGTGAAGGAAAAGGAGTTTAGAAATGAAATGGGAGGGTTCAAAAATCGAAAAATAGTGGAGTAGGAAAAGAACATGTGGGGCCAGAATGTGACAGAAATGGGCAGCCGAGTAGAGAGGTCCACTTTATTACCTTTTTTCATGATCTACTCTTTCATAGTTAAACTCCTATTACCATCCTACAACCTAAGTAAAATAGCCCCAGCAAAAAAGTTAAAAAGTAAAGAAATTGTTGAAAAGGGCCCACGAAAGAGAACCTCCTCAATTTAAATTTTAAAATACAAGAAAATAAATTGTTTAAGAGAGAGAAAAAAGCAAAGGGTGGATGGAGGTTAGAATTAGATGTTGATATGGAGCTTAAAATGAAAAGACAAGACTGTTGAGAGTCAGGTTGTTGTCAATAGCCTCATAGGACTAATGGGTTTCTCAAGGACACTTCCATGGCTTTCAATTTGATCTTCACTTCTTCCTTTCTCTCTCTTCCCTTTTATCTTACCCTGACTTTCTTCTTTCTTCAGTAGCTTAGCCCAGATGATAGAAATGCAGTTTAACTCCAACAATTTACAATCCATTGGCGGTTTCAGCTTTGCTTATCCTCTGCTAAAAAAAGATGGAATCTTTACTAACCATGAACCCATTTCTGTGCTCGATACTTGGAGCCCCAGCCCCTCCACCTCGACCTCCACCCCCACCGCCGCCCGCGGCGGCGACCTCCCCTCCTCTGGGGTTGAAGATGAGATCTTGAAGCTGCTGATGGAAAAAAGAAACAGAGAAGCTTTTCATGGAGTTGACGCTTTTGCCCTCAGCAACGAGGGCGATGCTCTGCAGTGCTTGGGTCCTTTTATGTCTTTTCAGCAAGAGCAGTTCCATTTGCCTCAGCTTTCCAGCAACCAGCAGAGGCAGCTCATATACGACGACGTTTTGAAAGCGGGTGAGCTCATCGGCTCTGGAAGTTTCGGTAACGCGCAAGGGATATTGGCGCGGCTCAATCAGTTTGTCTCTCTAAATGGGAAAACCCCATTTCTGAGATCTGCGTATTATGTGAAGGGCGCACTGGAGTCTGCCCTGTGGGCGCCGCAGAGGATCCCAGCCCCGTTCGATCATCACGCTACGTTGAAGATGGGTGCTTATAAGGTCTTCTCTCAGGTCTCTCCTCTAATTCACTTCATGAATTTCACTGCTAATCAGCTCCTTCTAGAAGCCCTAGCAGGGTGTGCTAATATTCACATAATTGATTTTGACATTGGCTTTGGTGCTCATTGGTCTTCTTTTCTGCAAGAAATTCCTAGCTTGAATAAAGGGTTTGTAACTTGTTTAAAGATCACAGCTTTTGCATCTCCTTCTACACACCACTCACTTGAGATAACCCTAATGCACCAGAATCTAACTGATTTAGCCAATGCCATAGGAATCAATTTCGAGCTTGAGGTTGTGAATATTGATTGCTTTGATCCAAGTTCAATCTCTGTTTCATCTTTAAGATCATCTGAGAGTGAAGCCATTGCTGTGAATTTACCCCTTTGGTCCTTCACAACTCACCTTTCTTCACTCCCTTCATACCTCTCTCTCCTCAAGACTCTCTCTCCCAAAATCTTGGTCTCCTTGGGCCGTGGCTGCGACCACACCGACCTCCCGTTTTCGCACTGTATTCTCCGCACCCTCGAGTACTACGAGGCCCTCCTCTACTCCGTTGATGCGGCTAGTCCGAGTGGTGATGAGTTGGCCAAAATCGAGAGGCTTCATTTGCAGCCGAGGATTGAGAGCACGGTGTTGGGGCGGTTTCTTTGCCCTAATGTAATGCCGCCGTGGAGGTGCTTGTTTGGCTCCGTTGGGTACTTTCCGGTGCCGATTAGTAGCTTTGCGGAAGCGCAGGCGGAGTGTCTGGTGAAGGGGATGAATGTTAGAGGGTTTCATGTGGAGAGGAAGGAGGCTTCACTCTTGCTATGTTGGAAGCATTGTGAGCTTTTGAATGTTTCAGCTTGGAAGTGTTGATGATGCCATTGTGAGTTAATTTGATGTGTGTTTTTCATTGCTTGATTATATGTTTTGTTTGTTGCCATGTTGTCTTCAAGACTATGAGGGACTTGTCCATGGAAAATTGTTGATCTTGCCTTTGATACTTTGTTTCTACATTCTAATGGCTAATTAGGGCTATGATTTCGACATTTTTGTTGCATCTGGTTTTAATGTGCTTATTGTTGATGTGGCAAATGTGTTCAATGTAGGTAGGGGAACAATCCTATTTAGGTTTTATTGAATTGGATACTTGGGAGTTGCTCTTGCTGATCTAAATCTAACTCGACGAGATTGGTCAATTTAGAACTTAGAATCCACTTAGGTTGTTTTTGGATTGAGGGATTTGAAATATAAGATTTGAAATGAATAGATTTCAAATCCACTCAGTTCAAAATAAAGTCATGGTTTTCAAATTAATGTCAATCTAAATACCATTAATTCTCAAATCCTCCATCCAAACACAACCTTATGAATTTAGTTAGTGGATATTGAGATTCCGTCTCATGGATTTCCATCCATGAAAACTTCTCATATCAGTTTTTGTGTTTTGTTTGGGAGATTATAACCAAATATCCAATGAAGAGGTCATTGAAATGCCTACCAAAAATATTCAAATTATTTGCCATTTTATTTTGTTTCTTTCTTGAAGGTAGTTGAAATTCACTCTTTTGAAGTGTAGCTTTTCTGCAAACTGCTAAAGTTTCTGGTGGTTTATGTGTTGAATTGGCAGTTAATGTTTGGTCTACTTGTTTGTATGGAAAGCCAGCATGGAGCCCTCTCCCCATTTATCCATCTACATTTATTGCTCATTGAATTCTAATGTTGTATTGTGTTTGCTGAAATTAACTGTTGTAGGACTTGGACATCCATAATTGTTTTTTATTTTTAAAATATATTTTATGACATTTCAAACTTCTTTTTCATGTTTGGTAAATAAAATTAAACTATGGTAAATTTTTTCATTTTCCCACCCAATTTTTGTGCTGTTTGACTATACTAACTGACAATTATTTCTCCACTTTGCCACCCATTTTTTGTGCTGTTTAACTATACTAACTGACGATTATTTCTCCACTTTGCCATTTATAAACTCTTTCAAAGTGGGGAAATATTTGTGTTAGCCTATGAACTCTTTCAAACATTTTATCATTTTATAAGATGTTTAAGATCTTATAAACTTTTCAATAATATTTGATAAATGTTTATAAATAAGATTATATTTTATCTGTAATGAACTTATAATTTTTTTCTTAAAAGCAAGATAACCCATCTAGCTTATTTTTAAAATAAGATTTTAATGTTGATTAACTTCTTTTAAGTCTCATCATTTAAATTACACAATTGTCATTATTAATATTTTATAAATTTCACCATTGTATTTATTCAAGCAACTTAACACCTTATTTTTTTAATATAAGATGAAATATTTTGTTAGCTCCAAAATATTCTATAAGATGTAAGAACTTATAATATCTTCTAATAAATTTAATCAAACACCTTTCTAAGTGTTATTACTTGCAAGTTTTAAGCGCAGAGTTTACCGACTCAAAATGACATTTTTTTTTCTTTAAATTTCAATTTTAACATGAAATTTTAGTTTAGCAGAATAAATTATTCAGTTTTGCAATTAAAAACACCATCCATTTTTAATGAAAGATTGTCAACTTTTCCAATTGGATGCCATCTTTACTTTAAATTTCGAGATGATGTGGTGGCATCTAATATAGGGTTAATTGCGCGAAATCCCCTTGTGGTTTGGAAAATTTCCGTGAAATCCCTTTGTGCTTTGAAAAATGCGCGAAACCCCTCTGTGGTTTTCTAAATATAGCCCGAAATCCCCAATTCTGTTAATGTTAACGAAAGTGCTACGCACGCGCTCTTCATGCGTTTTTTTGTGTTTTTTTTCACTTTTTTGCTAAAAAATGACATATTTACCCTTTTTTACTATATTAAAAGACTAAATCTTTTGTGGGGATTTCTTACAATTGCAAACACTTCCTTCAAGCTTATTTTCTACATTAACACATATTTCTTTATTTATTTTCAATAAAAAAAAATTACAATGTTAAATTTTTATTTACTTTTTTTTTTCTATTATTAGTAGTATTAATGGTTGGTACATAGGTTTCCTTTTTACTTTTGTTTATTTCAATTTATTTTTAATATTAATTTTGATTTAATTATTTATATTATTGTTATTAATGATATTTATTTCTGTACTTTTATTTTTTTAAGTTCATTTTTATGTTAATTTTGATTTAGTTATTTATTTTATTATTATTAATGTAAATAGTTGATAAATACATTTCTTTCTTTTATCTTTTTTTTTTCAATTCTTTTTTTCACAATGTTAATTTTTTTTATTTAGTTATTTTTTATTGTTTTTAATCAATCTATTGATGAAGATTAGATTAAAAGGATAAGACTCAATATTAATGTCGACTATTGATGAGGAGGATGTGGAAATACTCGATGGTATATTATTTTCACCTCAAATCAACCCCAAAGTGTAATTAACGAGACCCTAAATATAATTAGTTTACTATTTTCTTCAAAAAAAATATTCGATGTCCATACGAAAAAACTAAAAATTCATTGAATTTCTTGGAGAAATCTAGATGCTTAAAGGCGTGAATAATGATAAATTTTGATGTTGAGGTACATTTTGTTTTAGAATGAGAACCTGATGTGAGTACAATGTATGTTCCAAGTTTTTCGATATAATCTTTTTATTATTTATTTGTCTCTTATAAATTGGTATGTTCCAAGTTTTCTTATATAATTTTTATTATTTTTTGTTTGTTCTGACAAGTTGGTATGTTAATTGTTTATTGATATGGTTAATTTTGTTTATTATACCTAACAATTTTTAAGTATTGAGTCTTTTTTTTATATTTATTTTCCTTAATATCGAGTTTTATCTTTTTAATCTAATCTTCATCAATAGGTTAATAACAATGAAAAAATAACTATATAAAAAATTAATATTATAAAATAATGAACTGAAAAAAAGAAGTAAAGAGATAAATATATGTATCAACTATTAACATTAATAAAAATAAAATAAATAACTAAATAAAAAATTAACATTGTAAAAAATGAACTTACAAAAATAAAAGTAAAGAAATAAATATCACTAATAACAATAATATAAATAACTAATCAAAATTAATATTGATAAAGAAAATGCATTGAAATAAATAAAAGTAAAAAAGAAATCTACGTACAAACTGTTAGTATTAATAACAATAAAATAAATAACTAAATAAATTTTTTATTGAAAATAAATAAAGAAGAGCAAATAAAGAAATATTTGTTAATGTAGAAAATAAGCTTGAATGAAGTGTTTGTAATTGTAAGAAACCCCCCACAAAAGATTTAGTCTTTTAATATAGTAAAAAGGGGTAAATATGTCATTTTTTAGCAAAAAAGTGAAAAAAACACAAAAAAACGCATGAAGAGCGCGTGCATAGCACTTCCGTTAACATTAACGAAATTGGGGATTTCGGACTATATTTAGAAAACCACAGAGGGGTTTCACGCATTTTTTAAAGTACAAGAGGATTTCACGCAAATTTTCCAAACCACGAGGGGATTCCGTGCAATTAACCCATCTAATATATAAAATTAGTTTGACACATTAACAATCTTTCATCGCATGATGGATGTGATCGAAATTGTAAAATTGTGTGAAGTTCGTTATTTATATTCCCTCATTTTCAAAAATTGTGTTAAACATACAAATAATAATAACAATAATAACAACAACAACAATAATAATAATAATAATAATAATAATAATAATAATAATAATAATAATAATAATAATAATAATAATAATAATAATAATAATTATTATTATTATTATTAAAAATTGTTGTAATCACGAATATAGAAAAGACAGTGATAGAGCAACTTGGGTTCTAGGCTTGTTGGCTAATAATATAGAATGCTACATGATATGGGCTATGTCTATATAACGCCAAATAACTTGTTCGGTAATGAAGAGTTTATTGCTTATTTTATAATCAACGTCGGTTTCTTGATTGAAATATTCATTGAATCTCATCATTCATATATGATGGATACTTTTCTTTTCCCTTTCTGCTTATAGCTTTAATTTGTTTGTCAACTTAATCACATCACATGGGTGTTTTTTGATTCTAACATCTTCTTCAATTCTTTACTCAATTTTAACAGTATCTTAAACATTATATAAAAAGTTACAATGAATTATAGAGGACAGTCTATCGAATAGAAGTTAGATAAAATTTCACTATTCATATTTTAAATTCAATTTCACAGTCAATTTTTGAATGTAAGATTTTACTTGAACGTAGGACTTAACCTGTTTTAATATATTAAATTCATGAGAATGACCCACAAAAGTCTTACTCTAAAAAGTTTGGTTATTTTTTGGAAATTTAAAAATCAAGATATATAGATTATAAAAAGGTAGTGGCATTATTAGCATTATATTATATATAAGAAGTTTGGACAAAGTCTTCTGGCTAGTATAAATAATATCATTCTAAGTTAGAAAAAAATTAAAAATTGGGAAAGAAGATGTTGATGATTATTGTGGACCTCAACAAAATTAATAATGATATTTAGTGCCTTTAATTATAGAGTTGGGCCATTGATTATGATACAATCATTGAGGAGATGTGATGATACTTTAGTTGAAAACCAAGTCTATGGAGACTAAAATATGCACCCCGCTTTGCTTCAAATTCAACTCTTTATTTTAATCGATTATATATTAGAAGTTGGCTCTTTGGTCAATTTAAGTGTCCCAAGATATTTCAATTTATATATCTATGGCCTAAACTCAGTTGACATGGTCTTACAATGCTTATATAATTTACAAAAAATATATAAGATCAGCTTACGAATATAATTTCGTAAGACAAATTTAATTTTATTGTATACAATCAAAATCAAATTTTGCAAATCAATTTTATTTTGTGAATTGACTTATCTCATAAAATTAAATTTGTGTAATGGTCTCGAGAAAATCCTACTCTATATAAATTATTTGGCATGTGGTTGTTATTGTTATTTTAAAGTTGTTAATATAGTTAATATAGTTATTTGGCATAGTCATTTTGCAATGCACGGACATATAAATTTTACAATTTATATATTTAGATAAGAAAATGTAGAACACGAAAAATAATAATTTTTTTGGAAGAATTCCACTCTAATTTATTACTTGTGTGATGTACGACCATTAAATTGAAATATTTCGATTTGATGTGAAACCTTTCATTTATGAAAAAAATCAAGTTCTCAATCATATTTCAATCTCATTTTGTATCTGTGAGATGTATGGACAAATATATTTCAAGTGTCAATAAATTTTTGATATAAAAATGTTAATTATGAAAAAACAATATACTTCTTCAAAGTTATTTCAATTTAATCTACTATTCATATAAATTATGAATTTTAAATATTTCTTATTTTCATCATACATTATCTGACTACTTTATTACTAATTGTTTTGTCACAATTAGTTTGAAAAAAGCTTATGCAAATATATGCTAATAGCTTATTCATTATAATGAGTGTAAAATGATGATATTATTAAATATTATAATCAATTCTCAATAATATTTCAACTTCATCTGGTATTTGCGTGATGTAGCAAATAAGTTTCAAGTGTTAGTATTTTTTTGATATAAAAATGGTGATCATAAAAAACAATATAGTTCTTTTAAGTTATTTCTATTTAATCTACTACTCATATAATTTACCAATTTTGAATATTTCTTATTTTCATCATACGTTGTTTGACTACTTTACTATTTGTTTTTGTCACAATTGACCTGGAAAGAAAAAAAACTTATGCAAAGATATGTTCAATAACTTATTCATAATGAGTGTAAAAGCAATGATATTATTGTATATAATTTTTTTTCCCCAAATGCTCTAGAATTAAAATTTATCTCTTAGAAAAATCATATTTGATGATAAACATTTCAAAATCTAATAAATTTAAAACCATGAAACTATATAACAACAGAAAGTAAAATATTTTATCATTATTTATATAATTAGAAACTTCATGCTACCATGAAATTTCAGATTTAGAATTATTTTTTAATCATGGATGAACCATTATTTATTCTTACATTAAAATAGATACATTTTTTGTTAATTTTTTCGTCGATATGTATAATGATTTAAATTTAGGTACAAATTGTTATTCACAATTTTTATGAACTTTTAGCATGATATTAGTACATTACTTACACAAATCATGGTAAATTTATAACATATCAAATATGATCATCTCTCTCTCTCTCTCTCTCTCTCTCTCTCTCTCAATTTTCATGTAGATACAAAATGATTTTCATACCACAAAATGATTTATGGATATACATAAATTGTGCAAAATCGAATATTTATAATTTATAAAATAATAAATATTTGTATTTCTAGTTTAGAAAGTGGAAATAAGATTAGTTGGTTTTATATAGATGATAATGAAATTTTATAATAAAAAATTCAAAGTATTTACAAGATATATGGAAAAAAAATTATTAACATATTATCACTCTTATAAATTCAATGCAATGACTTTCTAATTCTTCAAGATTAATATTGAAGATTTATTTATATAATCCGGCAAATGGACATAAAAAGTGAGTTTTATTAATTTTTTATAAGTATAATTGATATAATTTTATATAATTTTTTTATAAATGATATTTTCTTATATTTAATTTGTAGATTTTAATAGAAAATATATAAGTTCATAAGTTTTATACTTCCTATTTATAATATTAATTGTATGCAATAATGTATCATATTATATATATATATATATATTAAAAATCTTTATACAATAAATAATCTTTATGATTTTTTAAAAAGAATTAATATAGCATAGATAAGGTAAATGCTTCAAAGTTATCATCATTTTTATTATTATATTATTTTTATAAGATTATAAATTAAATTATGTAAACATTGTGTCATATTATTAGTATTGTTACATGGAAGATATATTAAATTGGAGTATTATAAATGACATATTTAACAAATAAAAATTATGTGATTTTTATTAGAGTTTTTCAACATATTTGGAATACAGTTATAGAAGTAGAAAATTTATGTTATGTTATTTATTCTAAATAACTTGATTATTATATATTTATTGAGGTGATGTATATATATATATATATATATATATATATATATATATATATATATATATAACAAAACAATATCGCATAATTACCTCTTGGTCTTTGAAGACGTTCTTATAACTATAAACATCTTTTTTTTTTTTTTTTTTTTTATGTATAGAATAATGTCATGTGATCTACTCAAACAAAATTTTAGTGCCTACAAAATTACAGAAGGTATTGATATCATTGACAACATTAAAAACATGAGTCATATTCGTCAAAATAATGGTTATTGTAACGAAAAACAAAATGATCATTTACCTTGAAAAGGCGAAGTGAAGTCGATGATGTACAAACTTGTAGTTGACATGTATTTATAGATGAATAATAATTAAGACCATATATAAAAAAAATTATATATATATATATATAAATTATGAATTTTATAAATCTATTTATAATTACATATGTAATAAAAATCATAAAATTATTTGAATCACATTTTTACATATTGGTGAAATTATAGTAAGTCAACTTAAATTTGAAATTTTTTTTTTTTTTTTTTTTGCTTTTGTTATAAATCTCCTTAACATTAGTGATAATTTTTTTATATATTTTTGTACTTTGATGTTTTAAAATTCTCTTGAAATTCATTCATTTGTGTTATTTTAATTTATTCAACATATATATCTTTAATCTTTATTATAGCAATAATTAAGCATTTATTAGATGAGATCATATTAACATTCATATATACCATATATAAATTATAATTTCTAAAATTTTGTCAATATCATAGATGATATTATTACCATATATATAATCATGTTTAATATAATAATTTTTTTTAATTATAAATTATGAAATAACAAATATTGCATTTCTACTTTTGGGAGGTAGAAATGGGAGAAAAAATATTATCATTTCTATTTTGAGGGGTAATTGTTATTATATATATATATATATATATATATATATATATATATATATATATATATTATTCTTTACCAATTATATCATAAATGTGGTGTTTGAGAACTTTTATTATATTAAGGCCAAAATATCGGCAAGTTATGTTGTGTAGCTTCTTAAGATGATTGTTCTGTTTAGGAATTTCTCATTTTCCATTTTCTTAATAAGTGAGGGGAAATAGCCAAATACAAATGTAATGGTTTACACTAAGGAGATAGATAAATCATTAACATCTTTTCATTCATAGGTACAAATGAATTTTTTTTTTTTTTTAATTTCACAATCAGTCTCATTTATTTGTTCTCAATTATAGGTCCATTTTATTTCAAAAATTTTAATTCAACAATCAATTTCATCTTATTTCTCAGAAATTTTCAAAACAAAGTCTCATTTATTTATTGTATCGCAATCTTAAGCGTGCATTTTTTTTTCTTTCTCTCAATCAGTGACAATTCGACTTTATTTCTCAATTTGAGGTTTAAATTAATATTTGTTCTTAATTCAATCATAAAAGCAAATGCTAATAACAGAGACTACAAATGCCATTTTCGCTTTTTTTTTTTAAATTTCTCATAAAGTTAAATAGTGGAAAATTACTTCTCTAGTTTCTTCACGTGAGGGAAGAAGATAATATTTCTCTCATCAATTACTCCATATCAAGTACTGAGTTTTCATTGTTCGATTTTTCCATACTTGGAAAAAAAAAAGATTTAAGTTGAAATAATTAATTTTCATTTGGACATGTGAAATTAAGAAATAAAATGAAAAATGAAAAGAAAATTGAACTCAATTGACTTATTTAGTGTCTTCTGCTTTCTATGCTTGAATTGAAAACTCATTTTAATTTAAAGTCCCAAATTGAGAAATAAGATTAATCTGAGTTCTAAATTTAGAAATTTTATAATTTGGATTTAGAACTGAGAACCAACAAATAAGTGGAGCCTTGTTTTGAAATGGCCAAATAGCCAAAAAAATCCAAAGTTTTTGGGAGTTTTTGCTATATTAGTCAATCCTTTTATTTTTCTCAATTCATCCATAATTTAGTATTTTGATCAAATTAAAATTCAAGTCAAAATTAAATGACATGACAGATAGGTGGCAGACACATAAGCTCTTTGACCCCACTTCACATCATGCTTTCCTCTTTCACTTCCTCTTCTTCCTCCTGTATGTCTCTCTTCTTCTTTCACATAAATTTATCTATAAAAAGTTTGGACATGGACACTTGAAATCATCCGACAACTAAGCAGCCATTCCTTTTCTTTTTTTTTTTTTCTTTTTTTTCAAAATTCTTAGTTGCCTATTATAAATCGAGAACAAGCCTTTCTAGATTCAACAAACCCCATATCAAATCCCTGCAAGTTTGCTTAAACAAAAACATCACACATTCACAATCCTTCTATATATCAGAATCGTGCAAGATACTTACCCCATATTTCAGGGGCATCTTTCTAATGTATCCCTTCAAGGCCATAATGACATCTTTGATCATGCTTCAATTCGCTAGATGAACTACATGAGATACAAAATCTCAAACATCAAACACCTCACTTAATCAGAAAGCTGTAGAAAATATCATGAGAGCATGGATAAGAAATTGGGCGACTAAGAATTTTGGAAAAAAGCAAAGAAAGTAGAAGCAATTGTCGCTTAGTTGTCGGTCAATTCTAATGCCCAATTTCTTTATAGATAAATTGATGTGAAAGAAGAAGAGAAAAATACAGGGGGAAGAAGAGAAAGTGAAAGAGGAAAGGGGAAGGTGAAAGCATGATGTGAAGTGGAGCCAAAACGCTTATGTGTCTGCCATTTATCTGTCATGTCATTTAATTTTGACTCAAATTTTAATTTGGCCAAAATAACAACTAAATCTTCAAATTATGGATGAATTGACAAAAATGAAAGGATTGACTAAAATAACAAAAACCCCTAAAATTTTGGATTTTTTTTTGGTTATTTGGCCTTTTGAAATTCTTCAATTGTTTTTACTAATAGCAAAATTATTATAGATACAAATATAAGAGGAGCTTTGTTGTGAAATTCTTCAATTGCTTTTATTAATCGCTAAATTATTATAGATACAAATATAAGATTATTATGTTGAGGAAATAGATTCATTATGCCCTTGATGTCTATTTGATCTAGTGTTTTCTAATTGGTTTGAGTTTCTTTTAAGGCCCTTCTTTTGAGTTAATTAGTTGGAGCCTTCTTCCAATCGATTAGCTTTAGTGAACATTGTCGATCTTCTTTTTGTGACAGTGTGATTGTTTCCTCTTTCAATGTGTCATAATCACAATTGTTTTCTCTTTAATGCTTTTTGTTAGTGAGACTTTTCTACATTTGTGAATTTTACCTTTAATAGTATATATGAAGTTTCTCATTCACTCTTTAGTTGTAAATATAACGAAGAGGGACAATTAATTTTTATACTTATTTATTTATTTGTCTTATATTTATTTAGAATAAATTAATGAATATACCATCATTTTCGGAAAAAAGAAATTAAAAGAATAGAAAAAGATTAATGAAGTTGAATGATTCGACAACATCGAACTGTTTGATTGCAGTTAGGGATGGCAACGGGGCGGGGCCGGGGGAGCAATCCCCATCCCCGTCCCCGCTAACAAATCGGGGAAAATTTCCCCCCGCGGCCCGCCCCATCTTTTTTTTTTAAATTTTTTTAAATTTAATTAATATACAAAAATAATCCATACAACTACATATAACTCAAATATTAACAAAAAAATGACTCAAAATCCAAATAAAAGATGAAAACATAATTTAATAAAATTAGTTAAAACACAAAGATAAATTATCTTAATACATTTTCATTAATTTCCATCATTGTTCAATACTTCAATGCACTCAAGATTTCAATCTCTCTATAATTAATTTTTTATATTAATTTAATTATATTATTTTAAAAATATATTAATTTATAGTTTATATATATATATATATATTATATAAATTTCGTGGCCCCGCGGGGAACGGGGCGGGGAATACAATCCCCGTCCTCGCCCTGCCAATCGGGGAAAGTTTACCCCGTCCCTGTCCCCACGGGGGTGCATTTCGGGGATTCCCCGCCCCGTTCGGGGCGGATCCCCACGGGGAACGGGGAATACCCGCCCCGTTGCCATCCCTAATTGCAGTATTTTGAAATTGCAATTTGTTTTGCATATACAAGCTCAATAAATAACGTGAAAAGGTTTCAACACCCTTTGCAAGTAACAACTTATTATTAGGCTTTTAGTTTTATATTGTCAGATATAATAGCATATGCTTAACACTTCATATTTATATATTTATTGTGTTGATGGATACTATATGTACGTGTAATATATATAGCATGCATACTCAGAGGTATAAGAAGAAATAGAAAGGAAAATAGGGAAATTGGAAGCTCAGCAAAATTGGCTAAGGCATTTGAAAAACGTAAAAGGCCAACTTATAAAAGCGTGATTTCAGACGGTTATTTTAGTTACTCGTTTAAATAGCAATTCTTGATATTTGTTTTGCAGTTTTGACAAGCTAACTTGCGGGGGCGATAACTTCTTCGGTACTCAACGAAATCAAGAACGGTTTTCTTCTACAATCTCTATAAAAGGCGTAGTTCAACTTATCAGAAGGGCGCGAAGTCTTTTGAGCTGTGTAGAGAGAGATATTTTTACTGCAAACTCTGTATAGTGATTAGGGTTTATCTTTCTTCATTTGTGTATTGAAAACTCTTGTGTTTTGATTCAGTTTATAGTGAAAAGCTCTCAGTGGATGTAGGCATATTCAAGCCGAACCACTTAAATCCTTTGTGTTGATTCTTCGTGCTTGTTTTGTTCTTTATTCTTCTCAAGTTCAATTTCTTGTGTGATGTTTTTGGCTTGCATGCTGGATTGCATGCTTGAGTATTGAGGTTCTTGATCGATTTATAAGAAGTGGTGCCGTCTGTGGGAACACGAAGATCAAGAAATGGGATCAACAACATTTGACGTTGAGAAGTTTAATGGCAGTGGAGAGTTTGGGCTTTGGAGAGTGAAGATGAGGGCTCTTCTTGTTCAGCAGGGTGTAACTCTAGCTCTGAAGGGGGAAGAAGGTCTTCCTGAATCGATGAAGGCTGAAGACAAGGCTATACTTCTCGAAAATGCGCATAGCACAATTATCTTGAGTCTAGAGAATAAAGTGCTGCGAGAGGTGGCTAAAATTGACACTGCTAAGGGTGTTTGGGAGAAGCTTGAAAGCGTATACATGGTGAAGACCATGGCTAACAGACTCTACATGAAGAAAAAGCTTTATACCTTTAGAATGGGAGAAGGGAAATCGATTCTTGAGCAGCTTGAAGAGTTCTACAAACTCCTAGATGATCTTGAAAATGTTGAGATAAAATTAGAGGAAGAAGACAAAACATTAATGCTTCTCAGTGCACTACCTAAGTCATTCGAAAACTTTTGTGATGCAATATTGTATGGTAGAGAACACTCCATCACACTTGAAAAAGTGGTCACAACCCTCAAAACCAAAGATCTGTCCAAGGGTTTAGATGCCAAGCAAGGGGGTTCAGGAGAAAGCTTGATGGTTAAGAAACAAGGTAGCAATAAGAATCAATTCAAGAAGAATCCTAACCACAACAATAGCAACAAGAAGAACTCTCAATTGAGTCAAGAATCCAATGAGGATATTGAAGGCAATAGGTGCTTTCATTGCCATAAACCTGGCCATCACAAGAAAGATTGCTTCAAGCTAAAGGGAAACAAGAAATGGAAGTCAAATTCAACTGGAAAACAAGCCAATTCTACAACTGAGGCATCTAATTCCAATACTGGATATGATTCAGCAGAGGTATTGGCTATCACCTCAAATGATACTAACGAAGAGTGGATACTTGATTCAGGGTGTTCATTTCACATGAGCCCTCATAAGGAGTGGTTCAGAGACTTGGTTATCAAGGAAGAAAGAGCTGTCATGCTGGGAAACAACAAGACTTGTAAGATTAAATGAGTTGGCTCTATTCCATTAAAGATGAATGATGGATCAGTCAAAGTTCTCTCCAATGTCAGGTTTGTTCCAGAATTAAGGAGAAATCTTATTTCTCTTAGCATGCTAGATTCTCAAGACTTCAAGTTATCAGCTGGAGGTGGAGCTATGCAAGTGTTAAAAGAATCCAGAGTTGTGATGGAAGGGGTGAAGATGCATGATCTATACTACTTGAATGAAACCACTGTTT
Organism: Scutellaria galericulata; assembly: GCA_946896805.1. Classification (NCBI taxonomy): domain Eukaryota; kingdom Viridiplantae; phylum Streptophyta; class Magnoliopsida; order Lamiales; family Lamiaceae; genus Scutellaria; species Scutellaria galericulata. The sequence goes on along the minus strand of OX335791.1, from coordinate 13,406,030 downwards.
TTGGTGGATCTTACTCAGTAAAAGAAATGGATAGAACCCTTATTTGGCATAAGAGGCTGGCTTATATTAGTATACAAGGTCTGCAGGAGTTGCAGAAACACGAAGTTTTTGGTAAAGACAAGATCACTGGTCTTGAATTTTGTGATCACTGTGTTATGGGGAAAGCCAAGAGATTGAGGTTTAGCTCTGGTGCTCATACTACTCAAGGAAGGCTGGATTATGTTCATGCAGATTTATGGGGTCCAACCAAGACTCAAACTAAGAATGGTGGAAGGTATTTCCTATCCATAGTTGATGATTACTCAAGGAAGGTGTGGGTAATTGTTCTTAAGAGTAAAGATGAGGCATTCCAGAGATTTAAAAAGTGGTTGGTTCAAGTTGAAAATCAAACTGATAAGAAGCTCAAATATTTGAGAACTGACAATGGTTTAGAGTTTGTGTCAAATGAATTCAATTCATTTTGCAAAGAAAGGGGAATAACAAGACACAAGACCACTCCATATACCCCTAAACAAAATGGACTTGCTGAGAGGATGAATCAAACTCTTTTGGAAAGGGTAATGTGCATGCTTCTCAGTTCAAGATTGAATAAAAGTTTTTGGGGGAAAGCTGTTACAACAACAACCTATCTCATAAATAGATCACCTTCAGCCATTGGTTTCAAAACCCCAGAAGAAATGTGGAATGACAGATTAGCTGATTACTCAAAGCTAAGAGTGTTTGGTTGTTTAGCATATGTTCATGTTAAACAAGATAAGCTGGAATCAAGGGCACTAAGATGTATTTTTTTAGGATATCCAGAGGGAGTGAAGGGTTACAAGTTGTGGTGTTTAGAGACTAATAATCAGAAGTGCATCATTTCAAGGGATGTTACATTTGATGAAACATCTATGCCTCTGAACAAAGATATAGCTAAGGAACAAGCTGAGGCTGATAAAGATAGATCAAGGCTTGAGGTGGAGCCCCTTCAAGTTAGTTCAAGTAATCAGCAACATCAAGAGGAAACTGATGAAGAAGACCAAGAAGAAACAAGCCAAACTGATCAATCTTTATCAAATTATAGACTTGCAAGAGATAGAACAAGAAGGTTAGTGAAACCTCCTATTAGATTTGATCAAACTAATTCCATTTCCTTTGCTTTTCTTGTAGCTGAGGAGATAGATTGTCAAGAGCCAAGAAGTTACAATGAAGCAGTGACATGTAAAGAGAAAGAAAAGTGGATAATTGCCATTCAAGAACTTGACTCTCTAGCAAGGAATGAAACATGAATGGTTATGGACAAGCCAAAGAATCAGAAGCTAGTGAGTTGCAAATGGATTTTCAAAAAGAAGATTGAGGCTTCTCAGAACAATAAAATAAGGTTCAAAGCAAGATTGGTGGCAAGAGGTTTTACTTAGAAAGAGGGTGTTGATTATACTGAAATTTTCTCACCTATGGTTAAGCATTGTTCAATTAGAATACTACTTGCTATGGTGGCTCAATTTGACTTGGAGTTGCATCAAATGGATGTCACTACAGTCTTTCTTCATGGAGAATTAAAAGAGCAAATTTACATGAAGATTCCTGAGGGTTTAGTGTTATCAAACTGTGATGAGATAGCTTGCTTACTCAAGAAATCACTCTATGGATTGAAGCAATCTCCAAGGCAATGGTTTCTCATGTTTGATGAGTTTATGAAAAGAATTCATTTTACTAAGAGCATGTATGATAACTGAGTTTATTTCAAGTTTGAATCAAATACATCTTTCATATTTCTGTTATTGTATGTGGATGACATGCTTATAACTAGTGATTCTAAGTTGAGTTTAAATAAGATTAAATGCTTGTTTAACACTGAATTTGAGATGAAGGATCTAGGAGAAGCGAATAGGATATTGGGAATGGATATTACAAGAGATAGATCAGAAATTGAAGTTGTTCTTGATCTTAGTAACTATCTTAAGAAGGTCTTACTAAGATATCAGATGAATTAGAGTAAGAGTACTTAAATTCCTATTGGTCAACATGTGAAGCTTTCCAAAGATTAGAGTCCAAGTATAAAGGAAGAGAAGTATAAAATGAGTAAGGTTCAATATTCTAATGCTGTTGGAAGCATGATGTATTCCATGGTGTGTTGCAGGCCAGATTTGGCATATTCCATGAGCTTAGTAAGCAGGTATATGTCTGAACCTGGGATGGCTCATTGGGAAGCTGTTAAGTGTGTGCTTAGATACATAAATGGCTCTGTGGATCTGGGGTTAAGGTTCAAGAAAGCAACAAGTTCAAGCACTCCTATTGTTGGTTTGTTGATGCTGACTATGCTGGAAATGTGGATACAAGAAAGTCCTTAACTGGTTTTGTGTTTACCTTGTTTGGGACAGCCATTAGCTGGAAGTCAACACAACAAACTATAGTAGCTTTGTCAACTACTGAGGCAGAGTTCATTGCTTTAACAGAAGCAATAAAGGAGACACTTTGGCTTAAAGGAATACTTTCAGAATTTGGAATCACTCAAAAGTGTGTTGATGTGTACTGTGATAATAACAGTGCTATCCATTTATCCAAGCATCAGGGCTTTCATGAAAGGACTAAACATATTGATGTCAAGTTGTATTATGTAAGAGATATCATAGAGAAGAAGGAAATCAGTGTTTGCAAAGTAGCAAGTGAAGAGAATCCAGCTGATGCTTTAACCAAAGCTTTGCCTGCTGCTAAGTTCTAGTTATGCTTAGATCTGATTGGATTGAGAGGAGCATCTTCTACAAGTGTGACTTGATAGCCTGGAGTAATGGTCAGTGAAAGTATGACATGCTATAAGGTGGAGGTTTGTAGTATATATAGCATGCATACTCAGAGGTATAAGAAGAAATAGAAAGGAAAATAGGGAAATTGGAAGCTCAGCAAAATTGGCTAAGGCATTTGAAAAACGTAAAAGGCCAACTTATAAAAGCGTGATTTCAGACGGTTATTTTAGTTACTCGTTTAAATAGCAATTCTTGATATTTGTTTTGCAGTTTTGACGAGCTAACTTGCGGGGGCGATAACTTATTCGTTACTCAACGAAATCAAGAACGGTTTTCTTCTACAATCTCTATAAAAGACGTAGTTCAACTTATCAGAAGGGCACGAAGTCTTTTGAGCTGTGTAGAGAGAGATATTTTTACTGCAAACTCTGTATAGTGATTAGGGTTTATCTTTCTTCATTTGTGTATTGAAAACTCTTGTGTTTCGATTCAGTTTATAGTGAAAAGCTCTCAGTGGATGTAGGCATATTCAAGCCGAACCACTTAAATCCTTTGTGTTGATTCTTCGTGCTTGTTTTGTTCTTTATTCTTCTCAAGTTCAATTTCTTGTGTGATGTTTTTGGCTTGCATGCTGGATTGCATGCTTGAGTATTGAGGTTTTTGATCGATTTATAAGAGTACGTAATGCATCTTATCTCAAACTGAACAAGTACAAAAGCATATGCGACATTGGTCGAATATTAATCCAACATCTTATCTTAAACCAATATCAATCCTTCATTTGCACCTAAAAGTTTTGAATCTCAAAGTTAATAATAGTATGCAACCATTTTCCTATAAGAATACTTTTGTTTAAAATCATCTTATAAATCTCATTTCATGAAACGTGACAAATCAACACGATAAATGTGAGTTAACATCTATCTGATGCATGTTAACACAAACTCAAAGTCAATATATATATATATATATATATATATATATATATATATATCTCATATTGTGTATGATGTTGTATTCAACTCAATCATTCGTATGCTTATAGTCAAGATTGTAAGACTATCCCATTGACATTAAATCGAGGGGTAAACCCCTACAAATACCACATTTGCTATAATATGGAACAATAATACCACCTTGGATAATAAAGTGACAAAAATACCACAAATTTAGTCAAAGGGAAATTTTGAACCCTTTGAACCCACTTTGATTTTACTACTTCCAAGCACATTTTTCTAAATCCAATCTATATGCTTTCTTATTTAATTAATAAGTCTACTCCAAATATTGAATAGATCCGAACCCGAAAATGAAACTTTAAAGATTGATTTTCCTCGAGAATAAGTATATAGGCTGGAATACTTTTCTCGTGCCAATACTGTCTAAAAAACAGTGGTCTGGAATGTGCAACAATGCCACGTACAAATTCTTTCGGATATTGAAAATCTTAAATGGGGCATAAAATCGGGAATAAAACGTTGTCTGAAAATGGTATCAGAGCCTAGGTTTATTATGAACTTGGATATTATATTTATTATAAGTAATTAACAATTGGTGAGGAGAAATTCTCGAGAAAATATGGATCTGGACGAATGTCCAAGATGTTTACCATACAGGAGATATCGTCAAATTTTGACGATGTATAAACACGAACACCTACACAAGATGACATATTGGGAAGACCAATATGTTGAATGAGAGAATGCAGGAGCCTGCCAGGAAGCCCTAAGGCAATGCAATATACAAGCAACATATCATTTGGATTACCTCCAGGTTAACCAAATGTTATATGCCAGACTGATGAACTTACAAGAAGAAGCCCATCAGAATCATGGTTCCTAAAGGAGAACCAGAGTGGAACGAGATTCTTCCAGACACATCTAAGATCTCTATAGATCTTAGAGAAATCCAGAAGATGGTGCAGAATTATGGCAACCGCCATAATCATCTACCAACATAAGTCCATCAGATCCAGAACCAGATAGAGACAATGATAAAATATCAGAAGGAAACCATTGAAATCCTTCATGATATTCAAAAACGAGTAAAATCCCTAGATGACAGACCAAGTCTTGCTGGAGGAAGAAAACGTATTGATTTCGGGACAGTATCCTATTTAAACCGAAAGGGGAAACCTACTGAAGTCATACGTCCAATGACCAGAGATGAAAAGCTCATAGCTATCATCAAAGGAAAATCCATCATAAATTAAAGTGATGGACATGGAGAAGATCAATCTTGAAGATCTATATGAACTTGTCGAGTCCTTCGCAGGATTAGGTATCGTGGATCTAAAGACGAACACAAGAGATGGTTCAGCTTTGGTTACACGTGACCAACACCAAAAACTACCTCCACCAGTAAATTCCAACGTTGCAGAAAGCTCAGGTTCACACCATATGGACGAACAATGCCGCACGCTGGAGATTTTACAACAAGAGGAGATCCTATTGTTGCAGGAACTCGACCACGTTCCAAAAGGCCAAATCTCATGAATACACCTTATGGAAAAACACAACTTGAACCTATACATCCGTATGGGTTGATGCTAAATCTGGACATTCCAGATTTCAAGAATCGAGAAGTCCTAATCGATGAATGGGCATCAGGAATGAGGGTTGCAGCAGGAACCCTTGACCTTACAAAAGAAAGATTCATCTTACTCTTAGAGATGAGTCTTGAAGGATCTGCAAAGATCGTATGGGATATGACAGCACCAGAGATGAGGAACGATGTTACAGCTGGTGAGTCATTGACAGGAATTGTCAATAATATGGCAAAATTTTTCAAAATCCATTTTATCGGCGTAGGCTATTTCGAGGGATTAGAAGAAGAAAAAAGAAAAAGATATAAACAAGCCCTCTACTGCCTCGAGTTACATGATGTTTGTCATATTGACGAATACATCAAATTATTCAACGAGTACCGATGGAAGTCCAAGGTGGATGAGAAAGAGGCTTCACAACTTTTCTTTGCGAAGATACCAAGTCCTTGGAGAGAAATGCTCATCCGGGAATATAAGAGTGCAGACGATTTGGATACTGTGGTTAGAAGAATGTCTTTCTTGAAGGCCAAGTTAGCCGAATGGTGCCACCAGACAGCACTCTACAAGAACTACAAGAGACTCCGAGGAATCAATAAAATGGTTCCCCTGTGTTGCGAAGAAAATGACATCCCAACAGTCGTGAGAGGTCAACCACGGAGGCATAAAAGGAGGAAGATGAGAAACCATCCATACCGCCGTGGAGATAGCAACCAAAGAGGAGGTCGGAGGTCTTCATGGAGACCTAGAAGAGTGTGGTCAAAACAAAAGGCCCGAAGTTATAAATCAGGGCAAAAACCAGCACCAAGCAGGAATAGAACATATTCATCAGGTTCTAACCAATGAGGTTCCAGCAGAACTCCAGGAATGAGAACTTTCAGGCGAGCTCAAACCAGAGCTAATGAAAGTTTCAAAGACTGTAATTGCTGGACTTGCGGAGCAAGAGGACATATCTCAACAGATTGTCCTGACAACCAGAAGAGAGGTATAAGACAGTTCGAATCAACACCAGAATTCGAAAAAGCTGTCTATTACCAAGATCTTATACATGTGTATCAATTTGAGGATCTACCCTCAGATGAAAGCATCTATGAAGAAGAGATCTATTCAGATGATAGAAGTGAATCCACATCAGAATCAGAGTGAAGAAGAAATTCTTCAAACAACAAGAGAGGATATGTCAGGTTTCCTCTCTCACACAACAGTCTCTCATAAAACTCTAATGAGGATTATGAAAGAGGATCCAAAGCTTCGGATGTATGATGGTTTTACCATCGGAGCAATGGAGAAGACACTGGATAAGTTTGGGGTTCGTAACAGAAAACACTAAATTATCCATAGAGTTACTACTGGTGAATTTGCTATTCCAATGGAATTCACAAGTAACTTGATCGAGATGCAGTTGATCCCTTACAAAGAAATTCGGGATATCAAAAACAAAGTCAAAAGAGAAGTTGCAAATACACTCTCATGGATTCACATCGGAGCCATAAGAATAATTATTAAGGCAACATTCAAAGAAGGAATAGATTCGCCACTCAATCTTGCGATTTTTGACAAGCGAATCTCCAATCTCAAGGATTCATGCCTTGGAGCAGTTACAGGAAACTTGTGTGCAGGGAAACTGGCATTCAATGTCTATCCTAGAATTGCATACAATTTGGGAGATCGAGACTTCAACAGAGTCTTAACCCTTCATCAAGATTTCAAAAGAGAAGATTTGATGAAAGAAGGAAACAGACCTTACTCGATCACATACAAGATTTCATATGCTCTCTCGAATACACATCATTCAGAGGTATTCTTGAGAAAGGAATTTATCGAAGTCCCAAGAATATTTGAGGATTTCGCTTCGGTGGTTCTTTCAGAAATGATCGAGTCTCCAACCATAAAAGAGATCGATATGAAGATCCAAGATCAACCTGTCTTCAACAAGAGTCAAAGCCTCAGAATGGAGACCAGGAGGATTTCTTTCCAACAAGATAGACTGATGAGTAGCAGTCGTTGGGAAGAAAAAAGACCTAGTACAGTTCAGCGAATCCCAGGTGTATTCAAAACACAAGGAGAGCTGAAATGTCCAGAAGGCTGGAGAGAAGTTGAAGTAATATTCGACATCACCCAAACGGATAATATTTTTCCTTGTGATGTTCTATATTATCTCCAACAACCGATAGTCGGAAGATTTCAAGGAAGCCTAAAGATGGGTGAAATTAAACTGACTATTACAGGTGTTGCAGGAAGAATCCCAGAACAATTAGTGCTGGGTATTGACTTTCTTGAGGATCATAAGCCTTGGGAAAGATTACAAGATGGAATTGAGTTCACAGTGGCTGATAAAGATACAGAATCAGATGACCACTAGTCCATTCTCCATATACATTTCTATCGAAATGATATATGGTGAGTACAAGGCTGAGTATTTCGCAGCCTATGTTGACTCAGGAGCAGGGATTTGTACTGCAAAGCAAGAGTCTTTCTTAAAGATTTTGGAGAAGATCTACCAGCCATTGCAGGAAGAGATTTCTCAAAAAAGATTCTTATCCTTAATAGAGGAATCAAACAAGCAGAAATCATGATCGGAGGCACTGGTGGTACCCCATGGTACAAAGTAAAGACGCCACCAATCTATTTTCATGATACATGAGCAGATGTTTTGCTAGGAAACAATTTCCTACAAACATTCAAGCGTTTTACACAGGAAAATGAGACAAGAAGGCTTATTTTCACAACATTATGTGATCATAAGATTATTGTCCAGAGACTGCGGGAGGCATTCTACAGAAAAATGTCTATTAATTTTCGCAGCAAGCGTGGTGATGAAGCTAAACTTCGACATCCAAAGATGGCGGATAAAAGAAGATTTGGCGATGCTCTATTATCCTTTCGACAATTTGGTTCGAAAAGAAAAGATACCAAATGATGGGATAATACTTTGTATTCATTCAGAATACAAGGAGAAGAACGAGTTCCACCAGAGGCTATTGCAGAATTGCGAAAATCCATATTGGAGAATCCACCAAGTGAGGTTACCATTGAAGAACAAATATCACTTGAGGATTTCAAGAAAATGATCCAAAGAAATTACAATGAAGATCCTTTGGCATGGTGGGATAGGAACGAGCTCAAAGCATCCTTAAAGGTGAAACCTGGAAAGGAACATGAGTTTGTGAAACTCAAACCAATCTTTATGAATCAGAATGATCGTGAGGATATGCAGAAGATACTTAAGGACCATCTGGACCTTAAGTTGATTTCCCCAGGAGTTTCTCCATACAGCAGTCCGGGGTTCCTAGTCAAGAATCATGGAGAAATAAAAAAAGGTAAACCTAGACTTGTTATTAATTACAAAGGGATTAATAACATTCTGGAGTTTGATGGATACTACATCCCGAGTAGAGAACACTTGGTTAACTGCATCAAAGGTGCCAAGATATTCTCAAAGTTCGATTGTAAGTCTGGATTCTACCAGATTAGGATGAAGGAAGAAAGTAAGAAGTTCACAGCTTTCTCTACACCACAAGGACACTATGTCTGGAATGTAATGTCTATGGGATTGGCAAATGCACCCCAGATATATCAGAGAAAGATGGATAATCTATTCAAAGATTATTTCTGCTTCATGTTCGTATACATCGATGATATACTCATCGCATCAAAGAATATGAAGGAGCATCTTAAACATTTGGAGATATTTTCAGATGTTTGTCACAAAGAAGGATTAGTGTTTTCTAAAAAGAAGGCAGTAATTGCTACAAGACAGATTGAATTCCTCGGAATTGAAATCGACGAATCTGGGATCATCCTACAAAGCCACATTGTGGAGAAGATACAGGGATTTCCAGATGATCTCAAAGACAAGAAGCAACTTCAAAGTTTTCTTGGAGTTGTCAATTTTACTGGAATGTTCATTAACAATCTGGCACATCACAGGAAGGTGTTCAGCCCATTACTCAAGAAAGATTTCCTAACACGAGATGGAAGGACGCGTCGCTGACGAGGTCCTCAAACGAGTGAGACATGTTCGGGAAAACCTGGAAAGTCTCGAACGAGCTTTTGGGACATTATGTCTCAATGCAGAAGTTGTTGGATGACTTCAACGAGTTGATTAGGAATCCATTTCTGATCTAATACGAGCATGCTTTTATGCACAGGGACAATTATTCTCTGTGTTGCATGGGTCTATCCTCCAGGCTGCATCTTCTACGGTGCAAAAAGGAGAACTTCGAGATCGGGACTCTAACCCGAAGGCTATGGATTCAAATACCATGCCTACGAGTGTTACAGGGGATCCATTCCTTGAGGATGAACAACCTATAACGAATGTTGAAGCTCCGGTGTCACAACCCGAGCCTTCAAGTCAACCCAGTACCTCTGGGGTTAAAGAGGTCGAGTTGAACCTGAGGCCGCAGACAGGCAAATCGAAGGTTCAAGCTCACACTAACGAGGTTTATTCTATGCAGGTATACTAAAGGCAATGGGAGAAATTGGCAACAAGACGAGGGATCAACCCGGAAAAATCAATCATTGATGTAGCTGGGAAATACTCAAGAGTTTGGATGAAACCTGGAAGTCATCCAAACGAGGTTCAAGAATGGTATAACTTTGGAGCTTTAGCTTCGGTATATACCATTTCACCTGGTTTCCCAGAAATCTCAAAGTTACCGAGATGGATTGGGGAAGCAGTTTACGAGATCTGGGCAAACAATCCACACTTGTCCAGAGGAGATATCTTGGAGCTATACTTTATCAGTGCTGCTCCAGAACCAGCTAAGAAAGGCTTCCATGAAGTCTTTCATTTTATCAAGCTTCGGAGACCAGATGGGAACGCCTTAAAATACATAAAGGCAACCTTCCCGGAAGAAGTCCCGACAATGGTAGGAGCATTCACTGAAGATGACGCTTCTACACAACGAGCCTGGGGACTTTGGACTTGTCTGACAGAAATGGACAAGGTCAAATACCCATTTAAAGTCTTCCAGAATTCAGTCAATGGATCTTTCATGCTGAATACAATGACTGGATCGATAACAGGATTTGCAGATGAACTTTTTGAAACTAAAAGGAAGATCCTCTGGGAAAACAAGATTCCGGCAAGTAAAGAAAGTTACCGGAAATTCTGCAATATAGCACACATTGGACGATGGATCGATCGGATCTGTCAAGCTTGCCCCGAACAGAAAGAACCCGAGTTTGGGAAAGGATTCCGATCCAAACCCGACCGATAGGCAGTTGGAGCCAATAAAGATAAGGGTCTAATACAGAAGAAACGCTATCCCCGGGGACTACAACGACCAAATTATTAAAGCGTTCCCGACAGAGTTAAATGGGATAGACCACGAGAAAGTGACTCTCCAACCAAAGAGCATTGATTGGCCACAATTGAAGACAGCCAGCCAGCCAGCTCATTCAAGAGAGTTTGAAATCCGAATTTCACGTCCGGATTTCTATTTATAAATAGACAGAGCGAAGGAAGCTGAAGATATCGACCATTCCCCTCAATTTTCTTCAAAAACATCTATCCTTAGTTTTGTAATAAAGATCTTTGTATTCTTAGATAGTTTTCAAGTTTATGTGTTTAGGTTTTCAAGCCTTCTCTATGAGAGGCTAAATAGGTTTTCTCCTCCCAAAAGGAGATTACTTATGTAATAAATATATTTCCAAGTTCATAATAAAATAAAGGCTTTTGCTTCAACATGTGTTCTTAGTACGATTTGTTCGTCCCCTGGAAGGAATACCTTGTACACCTGGTGTAGGAAACGAACCAAGGTTGTGTTGTACAGTTGCTGAAGGAGCTAGATAACTTGCAGATCATCTTCCTCAAAGAGTTGAAGTTGGACAGTGAGGAGCTGTTCGTAAAATGGTCTGGGGGTAGTGATTTTCTAGCTGGTGGCTTTACAAACCATCTCACCAGGCATTGTTGCGGTCAAAGAAATGTATGAATTTTAGAGGATGAATGTATTTTACGGAAGCATGCTGGGCCTGATTTCGATCTGTTTACGTTTTATCTGGATATAATTACTATTTGGAGTGGAAATAGGAATTAAGTGGGAAAACATTTAATGCTTTGAGACAAATCTTTAGAAATTGGTTTAGACATTAATGATAATGATTGAATTGTGGTAGAAAAAGAAAGTTTTATAAGAAAAGTGGTATTTTTGTTAAATTTTTATATGATGTGGTATTATTGTCTTAAATTATAATGTTTGTGGTAGGAAAGGCTATTAACCCTTAAATCGAGTGAGGCATGGTCCACCCCTTTCATATTTCTGATATATTTTTTCTTTATGCTTTTAAAAAAGAAGAATGACGAATGATTCAATTTCATTCATGATTACTTCATCATCATTGCTAGCACAAACAATCATGTGCCAATTAGTCCTAAATAAAACTACAAAATGTCCTCTACAACATAGGATAGGATATTTAATATATTTTCTCCGTGGTACTAAGCTTGAAGTCCCAAAAAAAAAAAAAAAAGAAGATTATCATTACTTCTATTGAGAATGAAAATAAATTATTGAAAATTGTCCAAATCAACATACATATATATACATAATACATACATGTTATATGAAACCTTTTTATCACATAAAATTGACTGCAGAAAAGGTGACCGCACATCGCAACGCGTTAAAATTATAATTTTTTTCCTAACCTAACCAACTAGTAGCTAGGGCAAGTAAGAGTCGATCCCACGAGGAGTGATGATTAATTATGCCACTTATGTTCAATTCAATCAAATAATAAATTATGGGGGTTTTGAGATTGATTCACTATCACTAAATTAAATAAAATAAACCTAGCAAGCAAATTAAACAAGTAATCAAAAGATGCAGATATTCCAGTTAACAGTTCAATTATCCCCCAATATCAATTATTCCCTAATCAAATATATTACCCCTCTCTCAGATTATAATAGAATTATTATCCCTAGCTTAACACTACGCGTCATTAAATCGAATCGTCTCTTAAGATTAGTTAATTCGGATACGCTCGCTAACTAACCCTATTTAATTGAACAACCTAGGATACGCTCTCTAAATTTAATTCATTCAAATGCATTAATCACCAAGATGATAGGATGAACTAGACTCCAAATCAACACGCGTGATTCGATAATTTTAGGATTATGTTACCCTAGAGATGCACGACCTCTAGTTTACCACTTATGAAAATTAAACCACAACAATTAGGATTCATGATTTAAAATTCTAGCAATCAATTATCAAACACTTAACCTAGGTGATCAGGCTAAATCAAGCATCAATAATCGAGAACATTATACACAGATAACATAATCAATTTCAATCAAACATCGAGAGGGAAATACGTGATTAATCAAAAAATAATAGATATACGGATTCAAACATCCCTGCTAATCGGAATTGAAAAATTAGCCGAGCATCTTCGAAATTGAATCCACTAAAGCAATTGAGAACTCCATCTAAATTAATCTCCAAAATTAAGTATAAAAGTATTAATCCTCAACTCTCTCTCTCTCAACTAATGTCCAAAAACTCTCTAATCTGCTACGTGAACAGTGATGAACTCTCTCTCTCTCTAATCTGTTGCCTTTTCTGCGTAAACTGTCTACCTCTTCCTTGGCGAGAAAGTCAAAATAAATTAGGGCTCTCTTCTTTCCATATTAGCGTAAAATCTTCCAGCCTTCAACAAGTAAATTGGGCCTCTTTTTCCATCCTTGATAAAATGGGCTCAGGCCCACTTATTTATTTCCTTCAATTTCATGTTGAATGACCCAATTAACTCTATCTCTCGTTGCGCTCATTTTCCTTAACTCAAAAATGCTCCAATTCTCCTAAAATAATCAAGAAAATAATATATAAAGTATTTGAAGACAAAAAACACATGTAGGTACAAAAACGGGGCATAAAAGATTATAAAATCACAAATATAATCACAATAAAATGCACCTATTTTCTACCTATAAAAAGGAGGGAAATTTCACCTTTAAATTTGGTGATCTTCAATTCTAATGGAATAATAATACTTATGAAAATACATAACCATACTTGTCAAATACAGCTCAATTCTAACTCTCAACACTTTGCAAAAATAACATCTCTGCTTCTCATGTACATTGCAAAGGCTAGAATTACTCTACAGTATTATACGATGTATACAACCAAACATATAGAATACGCCTTGATACGCTCTTCCAATTTACACAGACTGACAATATTTCATTGCAATGTCCTGCTTGTTGTCATCAATATCACAAAAGCGATTCAGCTATATTAACCGTTACCTATGACAGACTTATGTTCACTTTGCGTCCAAACAGAATGTGCTTAAAAATATACAGAAGTGTCTTCACTATCCAATCTTCAACTGAGTCCGATACCAATTTCTTTATCATCTTTATCATCAGCATTATCGCAATCATTGCCAAACTCCTGAAGAAAACAAACAAAAGAAAAGAAAGCCTCGTCATATTAGAACCTAAAGTTTATAAAAGCTGAAGAAAGTCAGTTTGTGTAGCATAACAGGAAAAGTTTGATAACAACAAAACTAAAAGACGAGCACTTATTAAATATAATACAAGTTATAAGCTCTTAATTTTTTATTTTGAGATGAAATAAGATATTATTTCTATAAATTTGACGAACACTCTTTAGGAGCTTATACTCTTAAACATCTTATACGACATTTTAAAGAGCTTAGACTCGACTAAACACCCTCTTAGACTCCATATTACCAAATTCATTGGCAATTGTTTAGATTGATATGAATTTAAATCCATTACTCTCACTTTCAACTTATTATTTGGGTAATTTTGGGTGAATCTAAATTTAATCTGAATTGGGTGGACTTGAAAAATCATTCTTTTAAAGTTTCTCAATCCAAATGGAACCTCCAATATTAATTATGTAGTGGATAGAGTCTGGACCTATAATGTTCAGACTATACGAGAATCAAGTGTACAATAGGATTTGGCTTTAATTAATAAAACACAGGTTAATAGTGAAATGCATGTTTTCATTACATCAAATTACAATGAATCAATCTTTCCAACAAGAAGAATCCACTAAGAAAGAAGAAATAATGGTTTGATTCAGTATAAAACCATGAGTATCCTAGTTATGATATATACTCTCCGTTCCAAATAACAATTCATATGCAAAAACTGTTTTGTCCCAAAAGAAGAGTCTTATATGAAAATTTGAAATTATTTTTTAGTTGAAATTTATATAATGCCCTTATAACAAACTTGCGATTAGTTACAAAAAACTTCACATCATATTGATGAATAAATGGGGGACATATATGAGATTTGATAACATACAAAAGCTTGTACCTTTATTAAATGGACAAAAAAAAAGTTGTAGTTTACGAAAACAAAACTCTTATATGGAACTGGGGGAGTATGAAATATAAAACAAGATTAAAGCAAGAGTTCAATACCAGATCCACGATAGTGTCCGTTTCATGAGGTACAAGGAGACTAAAACCAGCAATCCACCGACGATGCCCCTCAGAATTAATTCACCATTATAATTGCTATCATTTTCTTGTCCAGAGATGTAAACTACTGGCAGTTCATGCTCTTCAACAGAAGAATTTTCTTTATCGAACTGTTGAAAAGAAAAAAGAAAAGTAAATAATGAATACGTTCACCTGCATATGCTGCACTATCCATGTAATAAATTGAGGATATTTCAAATAAAAAATCCGATCTCCTTGCTTTCCACCATGGAATTTTTTTGAAACTTCTACAAATACTGTTTGAACGCTAGAAGGAGAATGCTAAAGCGTTGCAAGAATACGAATTGCACTTACTACCATATCCATGGTTGCACCAGCAGGTGCAACTACACTCTGAATCAGAAGCTTATCCTCATTTTGGACATCATTTGGAACCTTGCTTTCTACTTGCTTTCTTACTACAAAGATTAAAAAAAATTCACATAATACGTCAAAACAATTAAATTTTATCTGAAAAGCAAATGTTGCAAAGTCAAGAAGTGCTCAGAAATCTAATGCTAGAAGAGCCAGACAAACAGCATAATAATTGGCTAGTTAGGGCTGTATTTTGTCTAGCCCAAAACGAGAGTGTGCTTATTTGGTCCAGCCCGACCAAAAGTAGCTTTAGCTTATATCTAGGGGAAGGCCTATGCCAAGGAAATTCTGGCCCGAGATGGGTTCATCTCTGCCCGACATTATTGGCCAAACCAGCACGGATGTGCAGGACCGGTCAGCCCAAATTGCTAGCCATAAAAGCTGGAGTGTGAAGTATTAAATTAACTAGACAAATACACCAGAAGAAAAGAACAGGAAGTATAAAATCTAAGTGCAGTTTCATCATCTGATGTTCAGTATATAAAATACATAATATTATTGAAAGTATAAGCTAGAAGTGATCAAGTAGCTACCAGTGATATCACATTTTGCTTGAGGTAAAAGTATTCCAACATTTGGTTGGAAAAAGTACTTGGAGCTGCCAGACTTCACCTAAAAAAGAGTGAAAAAAAAAAAAAGAGATCTATTTGAGAATTCATTATAATAAAGTGAGGAAGTAAGACAAAGGAAGTATATGATAAATAACTTTAATTAACTAAAGATTTTCTCCAATAATAGAAACATACTCTGAAAGCTACATGGTTCTCGGTTACATTAGATATTTGAATCGAGCATGACACCTCCTTGTTTGGATTTGCTGTTAAAATTAAGGTGCAAAGCAATGACCAAAAAGAATTTGGAAAAATATAGCACAACAGAGATCATAATTTGATATCGCAATCTGCTTACATGGTAATCGGAGTTCTGAAGGTTGGACGTCAAGAAGCTTTCTTGTTGTCATCTATTTGTTTCAGTTGGAAAAAAAAAAAAAAGGGAAAGAAGATGAATTCAGCATAGAGTGATAGACAAATCAAGATAATTTGATCAGATTACTCTCAAAGTAAAGAGTAGATTATGTAAATTGTGTTCTCTTAGGAATGCTAATACAGAAGCATGTGTTTAAAACTCAAAGGACATATATATCTCAATAGACTACAAATGTGAAAGATCTTGGTATTGGAATGTAGGAAATTGATCTTTTAAAATGATAAAATCAATCTATTTAATTATCACTATTTTGTCAACAATAAGGAGTAATTATTCGTTTAATAGATAAAAACACTCTCACCTACGATTTTAACATATCTAAAGTTACATCAGACCTAGATTTTGGAATCATTGCTAATTGTTTTGAAACCTGATACACACTACTAATGATATAAGCAACTCTTTCATCAGAACTAACTTAAATGATACAATTACAAAGTTCAGAACATGAGAAACTAAAAATATCAACTTCACTTTCCTAAGGGCACTGGCAATGCAGTTGCAGAAGGTGTAGGACTAAATTAAACAAGTCACTCTATATGAATTAATGAAATGAACATGAGAAACTGGATTTTCACCTGTAAACCATTGTCATGAGGTTCCATAACAGAGTCAGTGATCTGCATTATTAACCAACAAAAAACACAGTTATTCTAACTAGTCAGATTATGCGTATGGTGTGTGGAAAAATAATCTCTAAATTTTCATAAGCCAACCTCATGAACATTAATATCTGGATTTTCTGTGACAGACGTTGCTAATGAAGATTCTGTTGGCATGCTGTAGACAACTCGTAGTATACACCTGTGAATGCCTGTGCTATCTCCTGCCTCCCTATCAAACTACACAATGCACATCAAGTGACAAAGTTAATAAATCATGAATCAATAATCTTGGTGAGTTCAGCAATATCTGCTTCAAAATCAGAGCTAACATATAGAAATTCCTGGCATACTCTCTCCAGCACAAACCAAATCATCATGGTGCTAAGAAAAATGATGAAAAGGAATTCTGGAGGTTTTGAGTGCAATATGCCTTTCAATAAGTTATACCACAAATTGCTTTGGCTCTTAAAAAAGGATGGAAAATTTATCTGGCATTTGCAAAATATATATATATATATATATTGGACACCAATTCAAACTTTTACATATAAAAAAAGTTCAAAAATCCAATATTGCTTCAATCAAATTATTTGGGAACTCATTCCGAAATAAAAGCAGCAAAAAAGTGAAAATTAATAAACCACAGTGAAATTGGTTAAGTAATACCATTCTTCTAGCATCTTCGGGGGTTGCACTGGGAGTAGCAACAGCACTTTGAATCATAAACCTGTCCTTGCACCTCATATTCTGGGGAGTTTCCTTTAGGGCTCGCATCGTCACTACAAAATATGCCAATTTGAGTATTTCGAACAAAACATCCATCTCTTATTCGCACCACATAATGCAGGACCAGGATCCTCTTCTATGCACCCTCCACAGCACAAGGTGCTATCATCCTTTTAGAATTCAGAAATTACTACTCATTTAATCTCTCTTCAAATTTGACCCACAACACCCATTGTGCATAATAGAGGGTGGTCCTGGTCCTTAATGCAATATATATACATTCTCAATTGCAACAAGAAAAAGGGAAATTTAAGAACCTGTGACTTCACAAGTTGATCCAGGCAAAAGAATGCCAATTCTTGGTCGAACCACATACTTTCTCGGATTAGTGGACAAGAGCTGAAAAGCATAATCCACACATAAACCCTAATGCATACCAAATTTTATGCAATTGAACGATCGCAGAGCAGAAGTAACAAATACACTCACCTTAAAAGCAACATGATTATCGGTCTTATTCAACAATCGGATAGAAGATGATAGTTGCTTGTTCAACTCAACTAAAACGAACAAAAACAAAAGTAATTACCATTAAATCAAATTAAACAATCGAAGAGTAACAGAAAACAAAGTCAAAATGCGATGAAGAAGAACATACATGAAAAACAGAGCTCCGATGGTTCAAAACTGAGGAAGGGCTCAGCGTGGTTTGGCTCCTCCATGAACCAAATTTAAGAATAATCGAAGATTGATTCTGATTTGGGGTTTCTCTCCTCCATTGACGATGACTACAAACTGGCAGCCATTTTTTTGTGGAATGATGAGTTGACTAAATCAACATTTAAATATTAAATAATGGGCAAACGTGTATTTTAGAATTTTTACTACAGAAATAGATTAGAGAATTAAATAAATCTAAATTTAATAATAATGACAAAATAAATATTATTTTTTCCATAAAAAATTAAACACTATGTTTTTTTTTAAGTCATAAATAATATAGAAATAATAAATGATATTATACATGAAACACAAACAAAATATTTTATTCAGAAATCCAAATAAGTTTCCTTTATAAGCATAGAACATATGAGATTTTGATTTTCAAAATTAGTTAAGTATAAAATCCTAAAAATATAATTATTTAAGAAAAAATAAATATAATTTCTTATGAAAATAATTTTTTTTAAAGCATAGTGTTTAATTTTTTAGGGAAAAAATCATATTTGTTTTGTCATTATTATAAAATTTCGATCTATTTCATTCTCAAATCTATTCTTGTAGTAAAATTCATCAATAAATTTAAAATTAATTTAGAAAATTTCAATACAAATGATTAACACATAATATAATACATATAAAGAAAAAATAATTAATTTGCACTAAAAGAATGTGAATAAAATATCCATAAAAATTAAAGAAGAATGTGATCAAATTGCTCTCAAATTGAAACGTTTAGGGTATATTTGCACTCATAAAAAGATTGATGGTATATTTGCGGGGAAATAGCAAATTTAGGACAGTAACTTTACCCCATTTACCATATAGGGACAATATCTTTTCGGGCTTTGAAATTGAGACTGTATGTTTCAATTTTGGGCGATTTTAGGACAATTTAGCCTGAATCGATGAATTTCGGGTTGAATTGCACGTGAAAGTCACGTGAACCGGAGGGAGCGGGCTTAAAAGCCCGAAATTCACGTGACTTTCACGTGCAATTCAGCCCGAAATTCATCGATTCGGGCTGATTGTCCTAAATTCGCCCAAAATTGAAACATACAGTCTCAAATTCAAAACCCGAAAAGATATTGTCCCTATATGGTGAATGAGGTAAAGTTAGTGTCCTAAATTTGTTATTTCCCCGTATATTTGCTCCTCCTCAATAACTTTAGGTGTATTTTTGCACCTTTGCCCTTAAATAATTGGTTCGAGCAGAAGAATTACTTGCATTTGCAGACTTGCAGTCAAAAATCTTAACTTTAGTCTAGTTTTATGAGTCTAATTTAGTACATAAAAAACTCATTATTTTCTCATATTATCATATAGTTGTGCCATATTTATAAAAACGGATTGGCTATTGTATTGACCTACACAATTAATTAGGATTCTCGTAAGATGTGTCACTAAATTCGGGTTATGGGTATTGGATCATATGATTCGAAAGATGTTTTTCACACTCCAAATCTGCGTTCATGCTCCCACACGCGTGCTCATGCTGTAACACCTATAACTAATTTATGCATAATTAGAATTAATTAAATAATTTAACCTTTAATTACTTATTTATTGTGTGCGTTATAGGAACGAAATAATTACGTGAATAATTAATCGGACTTTATGTGATAACAATTAGAGAGGTATCATATGATAAAGCCCAATTCCATAATAATATGTAATGACATGAAGCCCATAGGCCCAAGATCAAGAACATAAATAGGGATAGGTGATACATCGACCGATTCTTACATCGAAACAAAGTTCGTCGAGCCTGTTCCAAATTCGGGCTCAGATACGTGAACCACCGCCCCCTCCACCGCAAATCACTGGCGAAAGGCACGGCCAACCCTCATTTCTCCCCCTTTTTCTCTCTTTCTCCCTCTTCTCTCCCTCAGCCGTTTTCCGCTCTCTTCTACCGTGTGCGCCGCCATTAGGTTGTAGTTCGAGTTGAGTTGGCGTGAGGGTTGGTCAGTGCATCGCCTAGGTGTTGCGCCGCCAAGGGCGCGGTTGTGTGCGTGAGTCTGTATGCATGTGCGTGTGTTGTTCGGCGAGGGTGTGTGTGTTGTGTTTGTGTATGCTGCGTGAGTGGTGTTTGTGTGGGTTGTGTTCACCGACGACCACGGCTGTCGGGGTGGAAATGGGGGTGGGGCGCAGCTGGGAGAGGGGTTGGGGGTGGAGGGATTTTTCTAAAAAATTGATAAGTTGAGGGACCAAATCGCAAACCCAAGATATTTTGTGTATTTAAAATTCAACCCTCTATCTTTCGAAAATTATGTTTCTCCCCCCAAGACTTTTGGAAAATTATGTTTAAGCCCTCAAGTTTCTGAAAATTCCTTTTTAACCCCCAAAACTTTCTGTGATACATGTTTTAACTCCAAGAACTTCTGAAAATTATATTTTTGGCCCTAAGATTTTCAAGTATATAAAAAAGGACCTCAAACTTTGTGAAAATTGCAATTTGACCCCTTTGGTCAAAGTCAAACTTTCCAAAATTTACAGTTTTACTCTTATGCTCTTATAAACTCTATTTTAAGCCTAAAATGCCTCTTTGCAAGCTCAAACAACCCCTTTAAACTCTATAATCGAGATCAATATCATTTTAACGTTTTAAATGATTTTGAAAGCCCTCATTTTCCTTATTTCTCTTATATCGTCTCTCCAAAGCAACATTTTATACCTCGTTAAACATTTTATAGTTTCTTACGCTACGTCTATCTCCAATGAACAAACGAATTGCTTTAGAGCTCAAAGTTTCGCATATGAATGCTTATTCTATGGATAATGATAAGAAAGCTCGACTGAATGAACGAATGCTACGCAAACCTATGATCAATGAAATGATTCTTTATCGTTATGATATGTTTACTTTCCTACATGTGCTGTGACTATGTGCTATGAATTACGTGCGCATGCAATGAACAACAAATGACTACTATGGCGGCTCTATCACAAACTACTGACATGGGAATTTTGATCTTGTAGCTACACTAACGGGATAAAAACCGTTTATAGGATAAGACAGGAAAAACCCGCACCTATCTATAGCCACGTGTTATGTATTGTGTTTATGATTGTTTGTTACTGCTACTGTATGTTAATTTAGAAAAATACTCACACAAGTGTATTCCAGACACTCACCCCGTATGTTTTTACATTACAGATATAAACGAGAATGAGGAGACGTGAAGAGGGGGATGCCCTATCACTAAAAAACGTTTAAATGTTTTCCACAATTAGCTTTTCTAAACGATTTCAACTTGTTGTTTTGTAAAATTTAGCCGATTGGTATGGATCATGTAATAGACTTCCGTTGTATGTTTCAAATGCTTTCTATTTTGTAAATGTGCATTTCAACATTGTGAGGGCTTTCGCCTTGGATGTTATCAAAACCTCATATAATTTCTGTTTTCGCTAAATTTATGTCTCTTCTCTAAAGTTGCTTTACGCCCAATAAGATAAACTCTGATAATTATACGTTTTCAAAATGGGGCGTGACACACGCGTCTTAGGTCCGCGCTCAAACCCTAGCATGCGTGCCTGACATTTCTAATATTGTTGTCTAACCTTTTAGTTATGTTTGCATAACCTTTTAATTATGTTCACATAAGCTTTTGCAGTGTATTACAGGCCTATAATACATTTTAAAACATTTATGTTGTAATAATATAACATTTATGCATAATAATTTAACATTTTCGTTATAGTAATATAACCTGATGTTATTCTTTAACTACATAAAGGTTATGATATTTGTACATAAATATTATTATATTTGTACATAAAACTTATACTAATATAATATAAATGTTAAATTATTTTAACATAAAGGTACGTTCAACTATACTACATGAATTTTTATATTAAAAAAAATATAAATTATTTACTTAAAGGTTATGAAATTTGTACATAAAGATTATATTATTACAACATATATAAAAGTTATACTATTACAACATAAATATTATGACATAAATTAAAAAATATATATTGATCGTGGATCCAAGCCGAACCCAACCCAACTCGACCCGCATGTGCCCAGTTGCACAGATTATGAACCGCGCACTTGGTTCACACAAACACTACTCATAATCCAAAAGACACAATATTAAAATTTAAAAATTAATTTGAATGGTAGATAGTGTAGTTTGCCTCAATTTTTTTAATATTTAATATATACTAAACGAAAATCATCTACGTACATGTGTCACCTTTTTATTGATTTGGTTTCTCTTCCAACACTACAAGAAAATTCACCGACTATGACGGAAAAATCTGTCAATAAAACAAAAAATTATGTCACTAACTTGTATTTGTGACGGAAAAATTCTGTCAAAAGGAGCTTTGTCACTAAATTTTAGTGACGGATTATATTCCGTCACTACATTTCTGACAGAATTTTCCGTCACTAGATGAAAAATTTCGTCACTACATTGTAGTTAACATAATTTTGTGAAGGTTTGGATTTAGATTTGATATGCATGTTTCAAATTATATCCACTAATATATCATTATTAAAATAAAATATACAATCTATAAAATACATATTTGATTTCATCATTTAACAATCATTGTTTTGGTTATCATCCAAAACAATGGTAGCATCGATCATATCCTATGATATGGGTGTAATAATACATAATTATCATTCATCACTAACATTTAGTCATTATTTTGACATCATCATGGAGGTGACATGTCATCGTGACACGTCACTGCCACATCAGCGCAAAAAATTCGTCCCTACATTGTAGTTAACATAATTTTGTGAAGGTTTGGATTTAGATTTGATATGCATGTTTCAAATTATATCCACTAATATATCATTATTAAAATAAAATATGCAATCTATAAAATACATATTCGATTTCATCATTTAACAATCATTGTTTTGGTTATCATCCAAAACAATGGTAGCATCGATCATATCCTATGATATGGGTATAATAATACATAATTATCATTCATCACTAACATTTAGTCATTATTTTGACATCATCACGGAGGTGACACGTCATCGTGACACGTCACCACCACATCAGCGCAAGTCATCGACGCACTAATATATCATTATTAAAATAAAATATGCAATCTATAAAATACATATTCGATTTCATCATTTAACAATCATTGTTTTGGTTATCATCCAAAACAATGGTAGCATCGATCATATCCTATGATATGGGTATAATAATACATAATTATCATTCATCACTAACATTTAGTCATTATTTTGACATCATCACGGAGGTGACACGTCATCGTGACACGTCACCACCACATCAACGCAAGTCATCGACGTGTCGCCATGTCACCTGCATCGCCACATCACCGCCAATCACGCGTCGCCATATCACCTCCACATCGCCAGTGCAAATATGGTGCGTTGTATAGGAATCGAACACGGGTGCCGATGTGGTACTCTAACCACTAGGCCAATGGTGCTTATGTAATAATATATTGCATTCTTTTCTTTTATTTCAATTTTGAATTCATGTACAAAATAGTGACGGATTTAAATCCGTCATAATTTTGTGACGGAAAAATTCATCACTAACATGTATTTTTGACATTTCTTTTATTTTAATTTTGAATTTTGTGACGGATTGAAATCCGTCACAATTTTGTGACGGAAAAATCCGTCACTAACATGTATTTTTGACATTTCTTTTATTTAATTTTGAATTTTGTGACGGATTTAAATCCGTCATAATTTTGTGATGGAAAAATCTATCACTAACATGTATTTTTGACATTTCTTTTATTTTAATTTTGAATTTTGTGACGGATTGAAATCCGCCACAATTTTGTGACGAAAAAATCCATCACTAACATGTATTTTTTACATTTCTTTTATTTAATTTTGAATTTTGCGACGGATTTAAATCCGTCACAATTTTGTGATGGAAAAATCCGTCACTAACATGTATTTTTGACATTTCTTTTATTTTAATTTTGAATTTTGTAACGGATTGAAATCCGCCACAATTTTGTGACGGAAAAATCCGTCACTAAACGTTGGTTTGACAGAATTCATGTAGTGACGGATTTTTCTGTCACAAAATCCATTACAAAATCTTTTCTGTCACTATTCTGTAACAAATTTGTGATGGAAAATTTCCGTCACTAAAATCCGTCACAGTCGGTGAATTTTCTTGTAGTGCAAATTAAAACATCACGTCCAATTATATTTAAGTTTATTTTATATCAATTAATATTAAATTAAATAAATTATTAAGTATTAAATTATTAATTCTTAATCAATTTATAATGAATATTAACTTAATTTCTTCATATTGGAATAGAAAAGGGAATACTATTTATTATTTTATTCAATAATATCATCTCATTTATTATATAAAATGATAGAATTAAAATTTTGTAACAAATAAAATTAGGAAAAATCAAATTTTAAGTAAAGTCACCATTTTATCTTAAGCGCAAAAATACAATATCAATTTTAAATCCATATATAATCATTATAAATAGAAATAAAATTATACTTATCATGATTGATGAATAAGAATATTATTTACATAAATTGACATTACAAATATTTTTAAGGTCATGAGATTGTAAAAATATAATTTTGAGAAAAACAAAAATTAGTAAATTCAAGAAAAAAAATGTTGCTTGCTAATATCTATATATATATAATAACAATTACCCCTAAAAATAGTAATGCCAAAAGTTTTCCCGCCCATTTTCACTAACTAAATATGTATTATATTAATAATTAATAGTTGATAATTATTAAATATAGAAAATATATTTTGTGTGATCTTCTACGTATAAAAATTGCACCTATCATTAATTATCTCACATTAACCAATCACACATTTCCTTATTTAGTGGGTATATCTAAATTTAAACATTATTTTTTCCACTAAGTTATCACCTAAATTTTACGTATATAGATTGATATATATATATATATATATATATAAAGGTTAATTTAATTAATTACTACTCACCAGTTGAGTAAAAACATAAACGTCATTTTGTGATTCTCAATTTTCTAATTTTTTTTACGCCCACACACACACACACATATATATATATATATATATATATATATATTGATTGAATAATAATTACAATTATATTCGATATAAAACACTCAACTTTTATACATAAAAAAGTAATTAAAAAAATATTTAACAATAATAAAATAGCATTAAACTAATAATTATGATATAAATTTATACATACATAGATTGATAAACTTTATCTGCATAATTACATTTCAATATGAGAGATAAAAAAAATTCAAGATTATTATAAAATTAGTTGAAATATGTTTGATTGATACACTAAATAACAATTAAAATGATACGTGTTTTTTTATTTTAAAATGTTTTAAATAAATTTGGACATGTCATTCACAGCTAATTTCTAGAATAAGAGCAACTTTTTTTTCATTTAATTTTTATCTAAAAACATTTTAAGTAATTTTTTCAGTTCATTTAATATTTTCAAATGTAACAAATAAATGGAACTATAACAAAACAAACAAATTGCCGATTTTTTTTATTTTAATATACATTAAATTTAATTTGTGATGTGTATACAAACATAAATAATTAAACAAATTAATTTGAACAAGTAATATGTTCTCTAGAAAATATCTTAATATTTGAAAAATGTTAAATAATTGAGTACACTAACTATGAATGTTAAAAGAAATAATAATACTTGATGGAATCTAATAAAAAAATGTACAGACTGAAAAAAGTCAATATTAAAATTTAAGATACCCCTTTATATTTTGATTTATGCAATTGTATAGCTATAATTAGAATTTTAATAACAAAATCAACAAATATATTTTAATATATAGTGAAACACTTATTTAATATTTTCCATCAATTTGTTATAAGTTTGTTCCTCCAGTAAATCGTCAAGATTTATGACAATATTATGACTATGAACATCATACTCAAGTTTTCAAGTGGGAAATATTAGAAAGTTAAGCTATGTCGAAATGGAGATAAATATATGAAAATTCATTGGTGGTGGAGGGGGTTGGTAGAGAACATAATGTCGTAATTGGAGAATGAATGTTATTTGGCATTCTACTATATATGCTGATGTGATCAAACTTTTTCGAAAAAGAATATTTAAAAAAATGTTTGTTATATCTAAAAGATATTCTAAATAATTAAGGTTAGTTTTGCATAGTCAACTTATCCATATAAAAAAATTACAACATTTGAAATTTATATACCATGCATCACACAGATTACCAAATGAAATTGAAATATTATTAAGAATTTGATTTTTCCGTAAATTGACATTTTTACATTAACCTCAAAATATTTAAATTTTATGGTTATGCATCACACGGGTAACATATTATATTGAAATTAATCTCAAATAATATATTATTTTGTGTTCAACATTTTCATATCAAAATAATATTTTTTATTGCACGGGACCTATATACTAGTTAATATCTAAAAGAAAATACCAATAAAAATGAATGTTCATTTATGTTAATACAAATTTATAAAAACTTCCGCAATCCAATCTTTCACCACAAATCTAATTAATTTCAACTTTTCAGTTGGGTTTTCTTGAGTTTGGGATGTTTCCTTTTCTTGAAGAGGAAGAGAGAGAAAGAAGAGGGAGGGACAAAGTTGGGGGTGGCACCAGACAAAGATGAGACAACGATCAGGGACGAGTTTAGGATTTTGTTTCATATCAAAACATAAAAAAGATTGAAAGCTAAAATTTATATAGTAGACAAATTTTTAAAACTTATGTGGGAAGGGAGCGACTCCTTATAAAATTAATGATAAATATAAAAATATATCAAAAAAGATTATATATATATGAGAACAATTTTGAAAGTTCAAAGGGATGGACTGCATTCCCGCGTCCCCCTTAAATCTGTCCCTAGCAAGTTGAGGAGGACGACGGATTTTGGAAAGAGGGAAGGCAACGGGGAGAATTGGAAGGCCGACAACAGTTGATATAAAGAAATTAGCGATGGTGGAGGATTTGGGGAAGAAGGACGACAACTGCTTTCGACGGCGGTGCCATCGGGTTTGGTCTCCAATCAAGTTCCTTTAAATTTTTTTGCAAGACTGGTTAGGTGGAATTTTTATTTATTTATGATGTGTGATTTCATTTTCAATGTTGAATGTTTCTATTTGTTTTTAGTCAATCAAATATTTCTACATCGGCATCATCTAATCCATATCGTTTTTAAGTTTCTAGACGTGTATTGCAAATTACCATAGAAATTCGATTTTTCCGGTGAAATTAGATTAAAATTGGATTCTTAAATTGTGGGATTAAATTAAAAATCACAATTATAACTATAATATTAAAATCGGAAGAGTACATAGTTATGAGACGCACAATAATTTAATCCATATTAATAATATATCCGGCTAAATCATACTCCCTCCGTCCCGTTTAGATTTGCACACTTTTCGTTTTCGTCCGTCCCATTCAGATTTGCACACTCTAAAAATGACAAATAAAATTTACAAAATTGTCCTTTACTATTCAACTTTAACACTACAAAAACAGTTTTTTCTTGAGCTCCGTGCCCAAAAGCAACTTTTTCTTAACCTCCGTGTCCGTCCCTACGTGCAAATCTGAGTGGGACTGAGGGAATATTTTTTTTTCATTTGCATTGGGGTTGAGACATTTTTTATTTATTTATGATGTTTTGATTTCATTTATGTTTTGAAATTAGCCAAGCTTTAGAAATACTCAAATTGTTATGGTAAGTATTCTGCACGTGATGATTTCTTGCAAAATTGGGGGATTTAGTTTTATATATATATATATATATATATATATAGAGGAATGATCAGTACGCACCTAAAAAATACGCACCGTGCGCACTTCTTTAAGATTTTTTTTTTAATTTTTAATATTTCATATTATTTCTTTTATCACGCTACACTTCATATATGAAATTCTCATCTCACTTAACCCATCATCAACATATACAATTTGCATCCCACATATCAACATAGATTTTCTTCCAAATTCTCATCTCACATATGCTAAAAATTTGGTTATCATCAAAAGTCATTTGTTAAAAATTACAAAATATGAATTGGTTAACAAATATGATAAATTCGCAATCAATCCTCAATACATCCTCAAAATCAATCCTATTGTAGCCCACAATTAAAGAAAAGAATGAAAAATATATTAAAGAAAAGAATAAAAATATTTAATTATGAATAATAAAAATTGAATGAAATCCTCAAAATAAATAATAAAAATTGAATTATGAATTAAGTAACAAATAGAATAAATTCTCAACCAATCCTTAAAATCGACAAATCATATCCTCAAACTCAATCAAACTCAACAAATCCTCAAAAATCAATAAATCATATTCTTGAACTCAATTTTCAAGAAGCCTTCAATTAATCCTCAAAATCCACAAGTCTCTTTATTTACTTGTATTTTGTGTCTTCAAATATAATGGATGTACACATGTGAAAAAAAATTAAAACAAATCAGTACCATAATTTTTTAAATGTAAAAACTTTCAGAAAACATAAGAAAATATTATACCGATATAGTACAATTTCTCCTGTCATGTAATGCTACAACCACGACAAATATAATGGATGTACACATGTGAAAAAAATTAAAACAAATCAGTATTATTATTTTTTAAATGTAAAAACTTTCAGAAAAGATAAGAAAATATTATACCATCCCACCAAGGATATAGTACAATTTCTCCTGTCATGTACATTAATGCTACAACTACGACAAACTCTTGCTTTTGAAATTGTTTTGTCCTTTGATAATTTATACAAGAAATATGTGTCTACTAATGTCACCACCACTACAAACTCTTACTTTTTGAAATTGTTTTTCTTTGATGATTTATACAAGAAGTATGTGTCCACTAATGGCACAACCACGACAAACTCTTGTTTTTTGAAATTATTTTTTCCTTTGATGATTTATACAAGAAAGTATGTGAAGAATATTGATGAGGAGTTATGTCTATGTGTGAGATTAGAATTCCATATGTGTAGTGGTAGGCTGAGAAAAAATTATATGTATAATAATATAAAATATAAAAAATTACATAGATTATGATTTAGAAAATTATGTGTATAATAATATAAAATATAAAAAATTTCATTGATTATGATTTAGAATTTTTTGAGGATTGATTACTTGAATATTATTCATTGTTTCCTTTAATTGATTAATTGGATATTTTTCTTGTTTTCTTTGGGATGTGAATTGAGAAGTGGTAGTAGAGTGAGAAAAAATTGCGTGTATAATAATATAAAATATTAAAAATTACATTGATTATGAGAATTGGGAAGAAGATCATTTAGAAAATTATGTCTATAATAATATAAATGTGTATAATAATATAAAATATTAAAAAGTACATTGATTATGAGAATTGGGAAGAAGATCTATGTTGATATGTGGGATGCAAATTGTATATGTTGATAATGGGTTAGGTCTATATGTGAGATAAAAATGTCGTATGTCGAATGGTAGCGTGAGAAAAGAAATAATATGAGATATTAAAAATAAAAATAAAAATCTTAAAGAAGTGTGCACGGTGCGCATTCTGCAGGTGCGTGCTTGATCATTCCTCTATATATATATATATGTATATATATATGTGTATGTATATATATATGTGTATGTATGTATGTATGTATGAACTGCATGCTAAATTACCAACTATAAAATTAACGAAATCATTTTTACCACACCCTTATAATTAGGGACCAATTTTTGTATCTTACACGAACGACGTACGTACAACACATTACTTAACACACTAGATAGTTAAAAATATGTAAAATGATATTACAACTATCAAGGAGTGATTTGTCTTGCATAAGTTTAGGGATTTATTTTTGTGTAGTATCTTATTGTATCTTTACTATACTTATCTCTTGTACTATATTTAAAGGGTTTTTCCCTATTGCAATAAAGATATACAATTTCCCCCACAATATTTTTATATGGTATCAGTTATTACGATCCTTTTTCCACGCTTCCTCCGACACATCTAACCACCTCCGATCTGCCATGGCCAAAGACCAATCCACCGCTTCAACTCAAATCCAGGCGACGCCTGGAAATCCATCTAACCCAATCACTGTGATTACAACCCCATTCCCCGCCTCTCACAAACTCACGCGATCCAACTTCCCACAATGGTTATCACTCGTCTCCGCAATCCTAAACGACCATGACCTATTAGGTTTTGTTGATGGCTCGAATCCACCCCCTCCGATAAGTAACGCTGAATATCGCATTTGGTTTCGTCAAGATCAACTAGTTTACGCTTTTCTCCTGGGTTCTCTTACAGATGAGGTTGCGCCCTATATTACCGCCTATACATCCTCTGCCGATGCTTGGAAGGGACTGCACTCAATATTTGCAAGCAAATCCAAAGCACGTGTGATGCAACTAAAGGAAGACTTACAATCTGTAAAGATGGGCACGAGAGGTAGGGGTGAGCAAAAAAACCAAAAAACCCGAAACGAAACCGAAAACCCGAAAAAACCAGGTCGAAAAAAAACGAACCGAAACCGAAAAACCAGTACGGTTTGCTATTTTTAAAAAATCGATTTTTTTGGTACTTGTTTGGTTTTTTGGCTACATACCGTGCCGAAAAAATCGAACCAAATTATATTATATATATATATATATTTAATTTAATTGAGATAAATTATATTATATATTTTTTTTAAAAAAAATAAGTTATGTTTCTAACTATCTAACATTTTGAGATATATATATATATATATATATATATATTATTTTGATATTTTCCCAATTCCCAATTCCCATTTCCCACCCAAGTTTTTCCCAATTCCTACCTAATTTCTAACCTAACGTGGGAGATTGAGAAATGAGCTCATTTTGTCTCTACTCTCTAACCTAAACATGAGACCTTGAAGATGGTGTGATTGAAGACGATTGTTTCTTCAATTTCATGTTGATGTATGTTCTCTAGTAACAATCATGTTAATGGTAAGGATTAATGTCCCAATTTTCAATGACAATTGATTATAATTTTGAATGTTGAGTGGCCCAATTTTTTGTTTAATATCTTGATTGATGATAAATTTCAAATTTATTTACCAGTATGATATACGAAACGAAAATCTGAAAAACCGAAAGATCGAACCGTCTAAAACCGGACAGGTACGGTTTGTGAAAAATCGAAAAACCGATTAATTCGGTTCGGTTTCGGTTTTGGCTTAAAACCGAGCCGAATCGAGCCGTGCTCACCCCGAACGAGAGGTATCTCTGAATTTATGCACTCTCTTAAAGCTAAAGTAGATGAATTATCTCTTATTGATTCGCCGGTATCAGATGACGACTTTACTTTGTATGTTCTTGGGGGATTAAGCCTTAAATTCCGTGATATTGCGGCATCGATTCATGCACAACCCACCTCACTTTCCTTCCCTCAATCACTGGACTTGTTGACGGCTCAAGAAATTTTTTTAGAATGAATTGATGACAATAAAACATACCTGTCAATCTCTGCAAATACTGCACAGTAGCGTCCCTCCAACAAATTGCAAAAGATGAATTCTCCAGGACAGTTCCGAGGGGGTCATGGTAGGGGTGGCCGTGGCCCTAATAGATCACAGGGTCAGAATTTCTATTCCGGTCAGCAACAAACTAATATATCTGGACAAGTAGTGTGTCAGTGGTGTGATGTTCCGGGACACTCGGCTCGGACATGTTGGCGGCTACCATCAACAAATCAGACGCCGGTTGCAAACATGACACGTTCCCCAAATTCTGGTGTTCCTAATAATTCCTGGCTTATGGATTCAGGGGCTTCCCTTCACATTACCAATGATCTGGGCAATCTTTCTTTATACCCTGAGTATGATGGAACTGAAGAGGTTCAGTTAACAGATGGCTCCTCAATGCCTATTTCTCATATCGATAAAACATCCTTCATATATCCTTCTCGCACTTTTTATCTATCAGATATTTTATGTGTTCCTAAAACTGAACAAAATCTACTGTCTGTACATCGATTTACTAAGACTAATGATGTTTCTGTGGAATTCTTTCCGAATTTGTTTATTGTGAATGATCGAGTTACGGGGGCGGTGCTAGCACAAGAAAAATGTGAGAAGGGAATTTACAAACTACATAACACTTCTTTAATTTCTGCACATTTGAGTACTATTGGTCTACGTACCAACTTGCATTCTTGGCACTCGAGGTTGGGTCATCCATCTCGACGAATTAGCCATCTTTTAATAGCTCAAAATAATTTGCCTTTGAATAAATCCGGTGTGTCAGATATAACTTATGATTCTTGTCTGTCTTGCAAAACTCAAAAACTGCCATTTACTAATTCATCGTTGAATGCTACTCATCAGTTTCATTATTTGTATGCTGATGTTTGGGGACCAACACTTTTATCTGTTGATGGGTTTCGATATTACTTGCTTATGGTGGACTCTTTTACGAAGTATTGTTAGCTATTTCCTATGTCTCATAAATATGATGTCAAGGAAATTTTCGAAAAATTTAAGCCGCTTGCAGAAAAACAGTTTGGATTCTCCATTCGCAATTTTTTACAGTGATAATGGAGGCGAATTTGTTGCTCTTCGGTCCTACCTGCAATCTCATGGTATTCGATGGCTCACCTCGGCCCCACACACTCCCAAACAAAACAGACTAATTGAACGAAGACACCTACATATAGTGGAAACTGGCAAGGCATTGTTACATCATGCAAAACTCCCGTCAAAATTCTGGTCATTTGCTTTTCAAATAGCTACATATTTGATTAATCGAATGTCGACTCCTATTCTTTATCTCCTCAGTCTGTTTGAAGCTCTTTTTCACCGTAAACCCACCTATTTAAAATTAAGAGTGTTCGGATGCATTTGTTATCCATGGTTAAGACCATATACGTCCAACAAATTAGAACCGGCTTCTCGACCTTGCATCTTTGTTGGATACTGTCTCACACAGAGTGCATACAAATGTTATGATCCGATGACCGGCCGCATATTTATTTCTCACCATGTTCGGTTTTTGGAAGATGCTATTGCCGATCTTACAAAAATTGTGTCTTCTCCCCATATAGATTCGCTAACCAACACTATGTCTCTGACAATTTTTCAACGATCACATCCTGTTGAAGACATTGGGCCGACTGAATCAACCCATACCATGGAGCACAACTCAGAGTCATACTCTTAAGACATCTCTGATTCCATACATGACAGTTCGGCAGGACCCATAGCTAATGAATCTGATCCATCGGTTACACACGACAGTCCTGCTCCAGTACGACGTAGCACACGCACTCGGAAACTTTCTAGCCGATTGGAAGGATTTAACACAGAGTTACCGGAGTCATTGCATCATCCTCCGGTCACACATCTGTTCACTAAACATCCATTACCGCGGGAAACGATTCCCTTTACAGTTTCGGAAGCCCTGAAAATACCTTTTTGGCGATAGGCTATGGCGGATGAAATCACTGTTGAAAATACCTTTATGACGACAGGCTATAGCGGATGAAATCACTATTTTATCTTCACATAGGACTTGGGACCTTGTTCCCAGACCGACTAATTGTAATTTGGTACGGTGCAAATGTGTTTGCCCTTAAATGAAAGCTCGATGGCACTGTAGAATGCTATAAAGCTCGATTGGTCGCAAAAGGGTTTCATCAACGACCAGTTGTGGACTTTCATGAAATCTTCAATCCTGTTATTAAGCCTGTGACAATCCGTACAGTCCACTCCATGACTTTATACCAACATTGGGATATTCGCCAACTGGATGTAAGTAATGCATTTCTCCACGGGTCACTCTCTAAACCCGTCTTCATGCAACAACCACAGGGGTATGTTGATCCGACGCACCCCACTCATGTGTGCAAACTTAAGAAGTCCCTATACGGTCTTCGACAGGCACCGAGGGCGTGGTATCATACTTTGAGCTCGGCTTTAATTACTTATGGCTTCACTCAGTCTCAAGCATATCACAGTTTGTTCATATTGCGTTGTCCGAATGTGTATCTTCTTGTATTTGTGTATGTTGATGATATCATCATCACTGGTTCCACATCCACCATGATTCAGTCCCTTATTGCATATCTTCGAACGTCATTTGCCTTAAAAGATTTGGGGGCTCTCACTTACTTCTTAGGGATTGAGGTGTCTCGCTGTCGTGAAGGGTTGTTGTCCCAACATAAATATACAGTCGATTTGCTATGTCGACATCATATGGAGGGGTCGAAGCCAGTCTCCACTCCCATGAACACTTCTACGAGTCTTTCTGTGTCAGCCTCCTTTGATTCGTCCACATATCGAAGTGCCATTGGAGGATTGCAATATCTGACTATGACTCGACGAGATATCTCTTTTGCTGTAAATAAACTAGCACAATCCATGTCCAAGCCCACTACAGATGATTGACTTGAAGTTAAAAGAATCTTCTGCTACCTTAAGGGTACATTGCATTTTGGGTTGCTTCTATGTACATCGAAAACTTTACAACTCACAACTTATTCCGACTCTGATTTTGGGGGTATTATCACTGATGGGAAGTCAACCTTGGCTTACATCATTTTCCTTGATTCTTCACCTATCTCTTGGTGTTCTAGAAAGCAACGTGGTGTAGCACGATCCTCTACGGAGGCTGAGTATCGTGCCTTAGCTTCTATAGCTGCGTAAGTCTGCTAGGTCTACCAACTATTTCGGGAACTTGGTTTAGCTCTTACATCATCACCTAAATTGCTTTGCGATAGTCTTGGTGCCACCCGTCTTGCTCTCAATCCGGTCATGCACTCCTGAATGAAGCATATTGCATTAGATCTTCACTTTGTTTGCGATTTATCCACAAAGGGCATCTTTCAAGTCGCATATGTAAACACTGTTGACCAACTCGCAGATCTTCTTACTAAACCTTTGTCTCGGTCTCGGTTTGGTTTGCTTCGATCCAAAATTTCCGTGGCAGATGACATGTCCATTTTGCAGGGGCGTATCAAGGAGTGATTTGTCTTGCATAAGTTTAGAAATTTATTTTTGTGTAGTATCTTGTTGTATCTTTACTATACTTATCTCTTGTACTATATTAAAGGGGTTTTCCCTATTGCAATAAAGATATACAATTTCCCCCACAATATTTTTATAACAACAACTAAATGAATGATCAGTTGTTCAACAACAAACATTTACAGAAGGAAAAAAAAAAAAAGGAATTGGTCAAAGATCATAAACCCAAGATAAGAATAAATTTGTTACCAATTAAGTTATATTCTATGAGGATGGGGATTAATTAATTATAACAACAAGTTTAGAAGAAAACCCACAGATAATCCAATGAGTCCCACAAGAAGTCCGAATTGAATGGAGAACACATTGTTGTTTTTACGACTTTTTCGCCTTCTCAAAGTTTCCTACAAGTCAAAGCATAAAATCAAGGGTAATTTCCATCCTTTAAATTAAATTAGTAATTATCTATATTAGTTAATTAATTAAAACAATAACAGAAAAAAAAGTTGGCCAAATTTATAGAAATGCCACTTTCTCTCTCTCTCAAATATTTAATCTAAAAAATTAAGAAAATGAAAAATAAATTTTTCGAAAGAAGTTATTTGTCCACGATTGAAACTTTGTCTTTTTTAAGTCGTTTCATGACCCAAATACTAAGTGGGCTGTGGAAATAACAATCACAAAAGTAATTGGAATCATAGTTATTATTTTTATTTTGATGGGTAGATATTTAAAAATAAAACTTTGATTCTTAAATAAAAAAATGTTATTTATTATATTCTTATATTTACTTAAATAATATTTTAATTTATTTTTATATTTCACAATTTTAAACATAATTTCCATAAATTCTTCTTTAATATTATTATTACTATTATTATTAATTCTTCTATTGTAAACTATAATTTTTTTTTAAATCTGTATAATGTTTGTATTTAGAATTTGTAACATTATTAATTGCACTTATTTAGAATAACATACATAGAATTTTAAAATATATAAATTTCTATTAATATAAATACTAAAATATTAAATATTTCAATTAAGATAATATATTATTATAGTATTTTATCAAACCTTTTTAATTATTAAATATTATATAACAAGTCATGCAACATACATAATACTACTAGTATATGCTTAAAAAAAACTAGTGCATTTGGTAATATAAGTAGACTAACCAGTTGTTGTTGTAGCTGTTGTGTTTGCTTCACAGCTGCATCTCTTTGCTCTTTAAGTTGTTGCAATCCTTCATTCTGCACCATCATTTACAATGACCAAACTGACTTTATATATATATATATATATGTATATATATATATATATGTGTGTGTGTGTGTGTGTGTAATAAGTTCTACACTTTCTACTCATGCATGTTAAATGCCAAAAAATAATAATAATAATAATAATAATAAAGAAAATTTTGGCTACAAGCTTTTCCTTTCCTAATTTTTCTTCTTTGTTCTATTAATCTTCCACTTGTACAAATAGGTTAATCGATTCATTGATTTGTGTGCATATTCATATATAATATGTCTAATATTTTCTAAGGAAAAATTTATAAGTTGACTCAAACACCCTCTATATATACTTCAATTCAACACTAATTAAACAAGATGAAAACTTTAATAACTTACATACCGAATTGATGTCGATTAAACTTTTGTCACTGCTATCTTGAAAATTGGAATGAGCCGAGTGAGGAGTGATGTATACAACTCTAAGCTTGCACTCTTGTAATGTACTTCCAACTTGCTTATTGAACTGCATTAATGATCAATTGAAGTCATTAATTACTATACATATATCACCATGATTATTTATTTATAAGCAATGAAGAATAGACAGGCAAATTAATTAGTGTTCTTACAGTGTCCTGTGGAATCTCATCCACTTTTGTATTTGGAGGTACAACTGAGCTTTGCAATAGAAACTTATCTTTGCATTGCATACTGGGAGGGTTCTCCCTTTGAGCTTGAAGGGTTACTAAATACCACAACAAGTACAATTAATATTCAACACTCCCTCTTCATGGAAAAATCTAATTTTCATCATATAACTAAGGTTTTGTCCACTATTTTACCACAAATTTTACGTATTTCAATTTTGTCCTCTCTAACTATCACATTTTTCAAATTTTGATTTGATTTTATTTGAAAGATCAATTTCTGCCTATGTGGTCCATATCAGAAATTTCGACGTCCACATAGGCAACAATCAAAACTCGAACAGAATTGAAAAAAAAAAAAAAAGTAATAGTTAAAGGACATAATTTGCAATACGTAAAATCTGTGATAAAGAAAGAAAAGGGCAAAACCTAAGTTATAGGACGAAAATTGTAATTTTCCCAACACTTTGTCATATATATATATAGATGAAAGTTACTGAGATAATTATTCAAGAAAATGAGTAGAGAATTTGATTGTTAATGAACTAGTAAAAAGTGTAGATGAAATGGCAAAGATGTAGTATTAGAGCATACAGTACCTCTTATGACACAAGAATCCCATGGGATCATGACCCCTGTGTTTGGTCGGACAAAATACTTATTGGGAGAGGTTGTTTTCACCTGAAACATATATACATATATAATAATTTATGTGTAGTGAAATTTAATTAAAATAATATTATTCTTGCTTATATACGTACATGGTACAAACCTTGAAAGCAACATGATGCTCTGTGTTGTTTGTAACTTTAAGATCACAGTAACTTTGTTTCTCCAGCTCAACTAACCACAAAACAAATTAATACACAATATTAAGGTCATCAATAATTAAATGAGTAAATGTTAATCTCAGACATTCTCTTGTAAAATCCTTTCACAAATTAAGATTTATACAATACGAAGCTCTAACCTTTTAGAAGATCCAGATGTTAATGGTAGATGTAAACGTGATTCATAATACGATCTCATTCAATTTTTTGCTTAGATTAATATATAACTAATTAATTTGATTATGTAAATATCCTCCACATAACTACTTGACAATCTATATATAAATTATTCATCCAGTGTTCACTCATGCAATAAACTTCAACCTAGAGCAATTGCTATACGATTAATCTAATAAATTAATTGGTTTTCAAATTACAAAATATATATTAAACAATATAAAAGTGGAGGGAGAAGAAAGTACATTGAAATTTGAGGTGGTCGGGATTTACAGAGATGAATTGCGGAGCAGCAATAGTCATGGTGGTTGCAGCCACACCAGATCACAGCCAATTAAGAAACGTAATTCCAGTTTCTACCTTTGAATCAAATTCTACTCTCTAATGATCAACACTCGACAAAAAAGAAATGAAGAATAGTTTGAGAGATCTAGAGAGAGAGAGAGAGAGAGAGAGAGAAAGTTGTAGTGCTTTACGAAAAATGAGGATCACAACATACTGGGACTTTTTATTTACTAAATATTCTCTTGTTTTAATATTACACTCTAACAGTATGATTAATGGTATGTAGAAAAATAGCTCAGAAATTGAATAATCTCAACTCTCTTCCAAATTCTATGACTGGTATATATGCTAATTCCATCGGGAATATCTATTTTCGAAAACATATGAATAGTTATTCCACTCCTTCCTCGGATGTTACACAAGTATTTCCAATCTTTACACATTTTAAACGTTCAAAAAAATTCGATCTTTGACAAAATTATCCTTACTTATTATTTAGCGGTAATCCTCATTCTTAACTAACATTCATGAGAAAAGTTATTTTTCGCTGCCTTTTTTACTTTTTTTGTTTTTTTTGTTTTTGTCATTTTAGTCAATTATACCATTTTGGTGTGGATAGAGTGGTAAGACCAAAGTTTGGATGATACAGACTAATGAACATGAAAAATCTAATTCTATGCAAGTAAAATGAGTCAATTCTATGGGTATGTGATAAACTCGTACAATTTGAATTTTAATGGTAAAGACCAATGTGTGGTTAGAGTTGGGGGGGTAAAACTGTCAATTTTTAGCTTAAAAATAATGAATGGTAAGTTGTGGGTTGTTGGACAAGTGGTTAACTAGTTTTAAATGAATTTATCACTTTTTTATAAATAACATTATCCTACAATATTCAATACTTTAATTGGAAAATTTTCAATTTTTATTTAGGGACTCAAGTTTTGTCCAGTCTTTTACCATAAATTTACGTGTTCTAATTATGGTCTTATAACTATCATTATTTTTTAATGTTAATTTGATTTTACTTGAAATTTCAATTTCTATCTATCTGAACGTCAAAATTGTCAATATGGATTTTTCATCTTCATCCCTTCTGCATAGTCATTGGCGTCACGATAAACAATCAACCCTCCGCCGCCAAAAAACTCTCAAAACCACACATTTTTCAACTCAAACCTCATAAATTGAGTATAGTAAACCGTGCCCAAGCACCCTCCAAACCACCAAACTTTGTTGTCTCCCTCACCCAAAAATCACCATTGATGCAGTCTCAAATTTCAAATTTCAACTCACCTCAAATTTCAATCAAAATGCATAAATTCAGCGTCAAAACAACCTTTTACTCAAATCAAACTGTTTCCTAGCATTATTTTTATAAAATATATGCAATTGTGATATCCACATATACAAATCGAAAAATCGAACCCAAATTGAAACGAATGATTATTGAACCAAAATCATAATATGTAAAATGATAAAAAATTTGACAAGAATAAGTTAGTCCCCCCCCCCCCCCCAAAGAACCACACTCAAGTACTATGGAGAAAATTTATACCCACTCATATGAGTATTATGTACTAATTATGATAACATCACATAAATGATCCGTAATTTGTAGCATATTCAGAAAAAATAAATTAAAATACACTTATCAATAATAATAATCAAACTATATCAGTTTAATACTGCTAACATTAATAAAATACATTTAAAAAACAAATCTATATCAGTTCAATATTACTAACATTAATAAAATACATTACAAAACCATTCTGGCATTCTCCTCAGCATACATACAAAAGAAAGTGATGTGCTCTACACGGAGCAAAGCTGCAGATAAGTGTGACAAGTTTTTATCGTTTTCGGTTTTTTGTTTTATTATTAGTTTTATTTTGAAGTTAGGAATGTCTGAAGAATAATTTCAATTACATGTGTCCTTGTCACCACCCAATTCAATTAATTAGTAACATATATTACAAAATTATTTTCTACATTTATTTTCTTTACGAAATTGCACTAAACCATCCATTTAAGTTAAACCACCCAAAATTGAAAAGAAACAAAAGAAAAACACAGCAATTAACAACAACAATCATATCAATTTTATTTTTATTTAATTCAGACCAAAAAAAAAAAAAAAACATATAATGAAGATGATGATTAAAAATGTCAAAAAAAAAAATGTTGAATTAATAATAAAATCAAAGTGCAAGCATTGAGAAAGCAACCAAACTGTCCTCATCGGCGGCGGTGGATGGTGCATGCCTGGCATGGACGACCCTTTCGGAGACCAGCCGGAGAGCCCTCTGCCACCGCAGTCCAGCGGCGGCGCCGCCACTAGCCGCCGGAGTATCAAACGCTATTTGGCTCATCTGAAAGAAGAAGAGTTCTAAAGCATGAATCATGTCTGTGCAGGTTTCCTTAAGTGGCCGGAAACTGAAGGAGAATTTGAGCACGAAGGGCCACAGCAACGCCGTGACTAGCGGAGTTAGGCCGTGATGGCCACCAGCTCCGACGAGGCCCACCTTTGCTAACGCCACCATTGCCAAAGCCATCACCTGACTTATTTAACCTCAAAGATATATGGTTAATCGATTCGAGGGTTTTTTTTTTTTTTTTGTTCTTGTGGGGAAATGAATTACAATGAGTGTAGGCCACTTCTGGGTACTGTATATTAGTGTCTACATGATAATTAACATTCTTTCAAACTAATATAATTTGACGGGTTTCTAGTCCCTTTTTTTTTTTTTTTTTTTTTTGTGACGTCGAGTTAGCTAATTATTTTACGAACCAATAATTGTTATGGTGCTTCAGCTCTTTTGCCTGTACTGAATTCTTCCTTTTTTTTTTTTTTTTGCTTTTTAGGGTATGTTTGGAAGAGGGGTTTTTTGGAAATTGAGAAATTCTGTCACTAAAATTCTGAATTTTGTAGTAAGAATGGATAGTAAAAATGTATGTTTGTTTGAATTTATGTTGGAAAAGTGGGTTGATGTAATATTTTATTATGATATTTTGTGATTCACACTAAATATAAAAACAAACATATATTAAAATTTTGAAGTTTAAAACTATGTCATGTGAAACTTATTCCAAATATAAGTTTTAATAAATTATGTAATCGATGAGATATATTCTATTCTTTTTACGAATATATATTATGGAAACTACTATTTTTGTGTAGAATTTGTTAATTAGTACGTTGAAGTTAGTGTTATACATGCGCTTAAGTAATTATAAAAGCTTTAGCTATTAAGTGTTTGGATTGGTGTTTGTGAGTCAGGATTTGGGATTTAAAATATTCTAAATCTCCTTTATTTCGAGTTTACAAGAGGTTTATATAATCTACCAAAATCCTCCTTTATTTAAATAAAAGTACAATTATTAATCATATATTATAATCTATTATTACTCATACACACTTAAATTTTTACTATTACAATCATTAAATCATTACCATTACATTAACTAACAATATAATATTACACATTAACATTTTTTCAACATTGATTTGACATCTACAAAATTAATCTTGTCTTACAAAATCTCTAAACAAACATGTTTTAACTATTCATCTTTATTTGAAAAAATCCAAGATTTTAAAATCGGATTTTCCCAATTCCAAAACAAACATCAATAACTATGAGATTATGTTAAGATTTTGATTCTTGAGATGGGATTTTAGATTCATGATGACCCGTGTAAAATCACATCATCAGTCAAATATGTAATACTTTGTTAAATGAACATTTTGAAATACTTTGTCAAATTAATACATTTCTTGATCAAACATGATAATGAGAAATGAATAATAAGTAATACTTTGTTAAATGAACTTTTCAAGTTAATAATTCTCCAAATAAAAATAATATTTTTCAATTAGAGGAAAAATGTGGGATTCAACTTGAGTATTGACTGACTGGTATTAACTTCAGTTGGCTCACCCATTTGTACTCTAATATGAGACTTCATCTCATGAATTAAAATATATGCAATTTATCATATATACAAGTGCACAGAAACATACTTAAAATTCATGGTTTACATGACATGTACACAAAAATCTGTAGATGCTCTAATATGGTTGAGTTAACTTTTGGTTTTAATCTATATTATATTGTTTCATCAAAAATGTTTTATATGATACGTAGTTATCGTGTTTTATATGATACGTAGTTACAACTATATAAATAAACTAATATAATTATTCTTAATCCCATCATGGTGTATAATTAATTGTATCTGATTATCATGTTTGATCAAGAAATGTAATTCTCATTTATATTTAATTAAGTTATAACATATATTTTTTCTAATATCTTTTTTTCTTTCTTTCAGGTCTTTTAAGTCTTCCATGTTCCCTTTTAACATAATGAGTAATTACGTCCAACTAGTTCCAGTAATGCCTATTTGCTTGTTTGAAAGGAAAAATGTTATTAAAATGTTTTTATACATAAATGAAATATTTAAACCCTATTAATTTGTTGTTAAGCAATCTTAACTCCATTATTAGATGCTCCAAATTATTTATATTTTCTAATAAGCTCAAATATTAAAGCTTTCGTATCACGTATTTTCTAATTAACCAAAGCTAGAACCGTACCATATCTTATCTTATTGTATTCAGCAACTTGTTGTCCACTGTTGTCCACTTAAAATATGTTTTATTTTTATTGTGCACACAATAAGTGATCTAAGTCCGATATATCTTATTGC
Source organism: Scutellaria galericulata (assembly GCA_946896805.1). Classification (NCBI taxonomy): domain Eukaryota; kingdom Viridiplantae; phylum Streptophyta; class Magnoliopsida; order Lamiales; family Lamiaceae; genus Scutellaria; species Scutellaria galericulata. The sequence continues at coordinate 13,362,964 of OX335791.1, read as the reverse complement.
ATGATAACATTAGGTATGATTCTTTTTCATCAAACTCAGGTTAATCGATATGTTATTATTAGGAATAATTCTAATTTTGATTTTGTATTTTTGTATGTAACAGACTTTTTATTTTTTTGATAATTAATCAAGTTATTGTTTTTAAATTTTGGTACTTTATGATTTAATATTTTTCAATTTTAGTCCAATTTTGATAATAAAAAAAAAATTAATCTCTGACATGTCTGCCGAAATCTAACTACCACGTCATGAAAATTTCGATCAAAATTAGACTGAAATTTGAAGATTTAAAATATAGAGGACCAAATGTGGAAAACAGATGTAAAGTTGTCTAAAAATGGAAAGTGTCATACATACATTAAAAAAATTGAAATTAACCCTTATCATTATTGTTGTTGTTATTAGAGAGAGTGCGGTCACGAATTAAATACTAAGTATTATAAAATTAGTTAGATACAAATAGACATATCTTAAATTAGTGAAAAAGGGAAAAAAAAAAAAAAAATTAGTGTATGTGTAACGCCAAAATCCAATTCTCTAGGATATTAAAAGACATGTTGAAATTCTGCTTTATGTGATGAACTTGGCAGCCGGTACCCAAACCTAATTAATTAAGTGTAAGTTACATATTGAAAACAAATAATTGTCGTAAATTTCAAATCATTCAAAATATTAATTGAAGCTAGGTAGCTATATATGATCATGTTTTGTTGCCATATATTACTATATGTAGAGATTGTGACTAGATGCTTGGACATAAAAATGTGAAATTGTTTTGGATTTATAAAGAATCATAATAAATGGACAAAATTGGTGGCCCTAACATATTGGTGCCGGAAGTTTCCTTGCAGCTTCATTAGATCAATCGAACCCAATAATGTTGACATTTAACCTTTTTGTTTTCATTTCGATTTTTTCTATAATATGCCAAATGAAACGACACACACCCAATTTATGAGAAAGTTCATCTATTGCTACTCCTATTTTGTGTGGTCATCATATCCAAAATCAATCTTTATCTATGCTCAAATGGTACCATGTGCATGCAGCTTGCAACCACTTTTTCTATACAAAATCTTGTGTAAGTCCCTCCCACTTCTCATTATTTTTATAAGGGGTTTAATTTTTTTGACTTTTTTATAGTTATAATATTTTTTAACTTATTTAATTGGATTAAATGTGTAAATTACTCTTAGTGAATAATGGTTTTGTCCTAAAAATGGATAGACCAGTTATTTTTTACAAGAGCTTTTTTGGAAAGTGAATAGTGATTTTGTCCATGTGTAGAAAATAATTTTATTATAATCATGGGTACAAAAATATATTGTCCGATGAAATGGATAAAAAACAAAAACTCAGCCCAATCTTTAGGACCTTTGATGTGTGAGATTTCCTTTATTCTAACGATTTTTTTTAAATTTAAATTTTTTTTTTTATAATTACTAATATAGGTTCAATGTGATGCATGAGTTTTAAATTTTACAAATTTGACCGCGCGTCGTTACGCGATAAAATTAAATAATGTATTTCTTAACCTAACCAACTAGTAGTTAGGGCAAGTCAGAGTCGATCCCATGAGAAGTGAAGAATAAACTATGTCACATATGTTCAATTCAATCAAAGAGCGGATTATGGGGGGGTTTTGAGATTGATTAACTACTAATTAACGAACTAGAAAACAAATTAAATTGGAAATCAATATATAAAAAACATCTCAGTTAACAGTTCAGTTATCCCCCAATTTCAATTATATCTTAATCAATGTAACACCTCTCTCTCAGATTATCATGGAATTATCACCCATAGTCTAACAACAAGCTCTGTTAAACCGAATCGTCTCTTAAAATTAGTTAAATTAGGATACGCTCGCTAATTAACCCTATTTAATTGAATAACCTAGAACAAGCTCTCTAGATTTAATTCATTAAATGCATTAATCACCAAGACGATAGGATGAACTAGACTCCGAATACACAAGCTCGATTCGATAATCTAGGATTATGCTACCCTAGAGATGCACGACCTCTAGTTTACTACTTATGAAAATTAAATCACAACAATTAGGATTCATGGTCTAAAATTCTAGCAATCAATTATCAATTACTTAACCTAGGTGGCCAATCCAAATTAAACATCAACAATTGAAAACGATATTCACAGATAGCATAATCAATTCAATTCAAACATCGAGAAGGGGAAACGAGATTAATTAATAAATAAAAAAAATATGGGTTCAAACATCCCTTCTAACTGGAATTGAAAGATTAGTCGAGCATCTTCGAGAGTAAATCCACAAAAGCGATCAAGAACTCCATCGTAAATTATCTCCAAAAAATATATCAAAACTACTTCTAACCCTATTTCTCTAAATTAGTCTCTCCAAAATTAACTCTCTAGACTACGTGAACAGCGAATTATATCCTATATATCAAAAAGATGGAAAGTTCTTTTCCTTGGGAGAAAAGGTACTCCTCTTTCCTGCAGGCGGCGTGAATCTTTAATTCAAAACTGGGTTTGGGCCTTCTCTCCTTTCCTTTTTCAACCAATTTTATTTTCTTTAATTCTATTGGGCTTTAGAAATTAAATCAGACCCAATTGACTTCTCTTCGTCCCATGATCATCTTCATCGACTCCAAAATACTTCAAAACTCCTAAAATAATTAAGAAAATAATATATGAAATATTCAGAGCCACGAAACACAGAAACGATGCATTCAATCATCTAAAAGATTATAAAATCACAAATATGCCCTTGATAAAATGCACCTATTTTCTACCTATCAAAATTGTAATGTCAGAGTTTTTGAATATGATGGTTGTTGAAGTGTAAAAATCATAACTAGTTTTTATAGCCAAACAATCAATATTTTAAAGTAATTATCAAGATAAACGAGTTTATGGAGATTGATCAAATGGAATATTGATATAAACTCGAGAATGAGCAAATAAGGGTTCTCCAGGACCTTGGCTTCTATTAATTCGGATCAACCGGGTCTGGTCGCCCGAAGCTGTGAAAGAGCTCGGAGCTCGGTACAATGGTTATTCTAATATGGTCTTGTCTATTAAATTGTTAACCTCATTTACAATAAATACACTTCTATATATATAGTAGCCAATATTTGGATGTATTTAGTGTTATAATCCCTTGATTTAGGGAAGTTACCATGCCTTGGTAGGTTTGATATTAATGTTGATGTGATTGATCTCATGCTGGATATGGCTTTGGAAGAGAGTTGTTGTCAAACTCTCTGACTCCATGTGTTGCATCAGTGATGCGAGGTCAGTTCTTGTTCAGACCTGCAGTACTGGGGACATTTTTTCCATACTTGTGTTCGATTGTGGCCGGGATGGGGATCACCTCAGAGCTCGGCTGAATAACACCTTCTCTTCACAGGTCGGTAGCTTGTGTAGCTTTTAATGGAATGAGATCCTCATTGTTGTCTTTCTTATCGTGCTTATGAAGTTGTTAATTTTCCAGGGTATAACAATGATATTTGTTGAAAAACAAATAATTCATTCATATGAATTGATAAAAAAAAAAAAAACATTATGAATGGTTTATCAAAAATAGGAAAAATGAAATAAAACATTAATTGTCTTCTACAATTAATGCATGTAAGATGCACGAGTTACTATATAGTAATTAAGTAAATATATATAATATATTTTTCATTAATTCAAAAGGATTTATATATTTTTTATTACTATTATTATTATTATATTTTGAAATAGAAGGGAGTATACAATCTTTTTTATAATTATATTACTTCAAATGAACGCAATAAAGCATAATGCATCATTTTTTGATATAATTTATAAAAGAGATAATGAAGATGTATATGCATGATATGTATATGCATGTTATTCACTTAAGTTTACGTACCCTAATGTATGATGCATTTTAATTGTTTGAGTTGAATGTGGACTTTTTCCTCACCAGTATATCCATGTTTTCTTCTTAAGAAATTAATATAACAAAAAATAATTATAACACGGAAGACGACCAAATTTTACTACCTCCACAGCACTATTAATGCAAGCTTCATAACCTCCTAAACAACCATCTTTACCTTCAAAAGCAAGACGTGGATACCAACAAAGGAAAAGACGAAACAATCCAAATTTATAGTGTTAATTTCAATTTTGTTCATGTATGTAAGACATATTGGATAACCAAGTATACGATTTTCAATATTTGTCCTATATATTTCAACTTTTTTTAATTTCAGTCAAATTTTCCAATTTTGGTCATATATGTTTAAATTTTTTCCAATTTCAATCTAATTTTGGTCGGATGGCCGTTAGGAAATCTCACGTGACATCAAAGATTTTGAAAATTTTAACTAAAATTTGAATGAAATTGGAAAAATTGACACATACAAGACCAAAAATGGAAAATTAAACTGAAATTAGAAAAAGTTCATACAAAACCAAAATTGGAAAACATATATTTGATTGTCAAAAAATGAAAAGAACCTTAAATACATGATCAAAATTGAAATTAACACAAACTTACAATTTACACCCACAATTCAGACCAATTCATTTCAGCATAAAACAAACAGATCCCAAATCGAACAGTACTTAACTTGAAATCAAGCATAACAGGTTCTTCAATATCACATGAGCCAAATACCATAACTAATTTGATCTGTTACAAGATTAGTTTGGGATATATACACATGCATATATGTTGGGAATTTTCCCAACATCCCGCCTTGGGTCGGAGCTTAAATTGGCGCGAGGCGCGGCTCTGCCAAATTCGAATCCGTGAGCGCAAAACTACATAAGTATAAGACATTAAAGTTGCGCCCTATGCCTATTGGATATCCTTTTGGTGTAGCGGTAAGCGCTTGATGGTCCCAACACTTGGTATCAGAGCAAGTCATGGGTTCGAATCCCCTTGGGAGCACTTTGCAGTGGCAGCTGCCAGGGCCTTGGAACTAAGGATGCTAACGCGTAGTGCGGGTTGCTAGGTGGCTGGGACCTGAGAGAAAGGTGAACAGACCTGAGGATGCTAACGCGTAGTGCAGGTTGCTAGGTGGCCGGGACCTAAGAGAAAGGTGAACGGACCTGAGGATGCTAACGCTCAGTGCAGGTTGCTAGGTGGTCAGGACCTGAGAGAAAGGTGAACAGACCTGGAACAGTGGGTTACTTACAGGACCTTTTCCCGGGGGCCCAATCGACCACCGTCTTCTACCTAGTTTTAAGACACATGTGGCATCGAAGATTTGGTTTGGTGAAGAGCAAGGTACAGGTTGCTAGGTGGTCGGGACCTGAGAGAAAGGTGAACGGACCTGAGGATGCTAACGCGTAGTGCAGGTTGCTAGGTGGCCGGGACCTGAGAGAAAGGTGAACGGACCTGAGAGAAAGGTGAACAAACCTGGAACAATGGGTTACTTATAGGACCTTTTCCCGAAGGCCCAATCGACCACCGTCTTCTACCTAGTTTCCTAGTTTTAAGACATATGTGACATGGAAGATTTGGTTTGATGAGGAGCGAGGTATTCTGAAGTGCTTATGTCACACAACGAAGATGGAATCTTGGAATTCCGAGAGCGACATAAGTCAGTGGTTGAGGCTTCTCCGTCGTTCATAAATCGCCGATCTATGATCCATATCTTATAAGAGCCCCAACAAGAACCTCATATGTGCTTTTGTTGATTGTTAGGTGGCCGAGACCTGAGAGAAAGGTGAACGGACCTGAGGATGCTAACGCGCAGTGCAGGTTGCTAGGTGGCCGGAACCTGAGAGAAAGGTGAACGGACCTGGAACAAAGATACTGGGGTAGCAGAGGATGGCGCGGAGGCGTGACGACGTCGAGTCATGGTGGTGGCGCGAGGCGTAACGACAATGCCAAGCCCCAAGTGTGTTCGAATTCGTGAGCACAAAACTACATAAGTATAAGACATTAAAGTTGCGCCCTATACCCATTTGATATCCTTTTGGTGTAGCAGTAAACGCTTGATGATCCCAACAATATATGACATATGGATGACACATGTCTGATTAAGGAAGCTCCAAAATGTTGATTTGTCAAACAATGAGGAGTTTCAACTCCATAATAAGTAATGTATTAAGTAACTTCACTAAGACGTATTTAACACTATTATAATAATATTAATTGAAAAATGTTTTCATTGAAGTTATATAGATAGATAAAAGTACTACTAAACATACCAAAAATTACACTATACATAGTAAAAGATTCAGACTAGGCAACGAGCATTACAAGCCCAAATATGCCCAATGAACAACGTAACATCAAAATGAAATAATTAACCATTGTCCCTGGTATATGAAGAATATCAACTTTAAGGTTGTTGACTTGAGCTCTTTTCACCATTAGATCAAATTCTATGATTTGTTAGATTATATTTAGAATTTATTACTTTTTTTGCGGGTCGGACACTTTCGGATAAAAAAATTTTGGGCTGACAATTTAGGACATTAAGTTGTCGGACCTTGCCAATTTTGTCAAATTTCAACTCGAATTACTTATTTTTGGCTGAAATTGCACGTTTTTTTGCACGTGACCGCCCTAATTTAGATTCTACGGGCTCAATTCATTGATGTTATTTAGCTATGTAGCATTTGTATATTAAAAACTCTCTCCACGTGTAATAAAAAAAAGGGCCAAGTGTACACCCTTTAAATAGGGAATATGAAAATGGGAGAATGCTGGAACCCTAAATCCCAAATTGTATTCTTCTTCAAAACTCTTAGGAAGGTCGGCCATAACCAAGGACAAAAATATCGGTATCGGTAGAAATATCGGTACCTTAATTTTACGAAAATATCGACGGATATATCGATTTCGGTGGAAATATCGGACATTTTTAAAAAAATAAGGAAACTTTGTGAAAAAATTGGAAAATATATCTAATAGTTTACAAATATCATAACTAACACTAATACATATATTGAACTTAAAACTACAAATAAAATGATAAATTTACAATAAATATAAAGATACACTAGTATTATATACATCATAATCATTTTATTAAATTTCAAAAAAATTAACGAAACTTAATTAAATTATGAGAGGAACCCAAATACTAGTGTACTAATTTATTGTGAATAATTTAATTAAACTTAATTAAATTATGAGAGGAACCCAAATACTAGTGTACTAATTTATTGTGAATAATTTAATTAAATTTATATAAAGTAATTGTTTACTCCACTTATAGATAAAAATATAGATATATAGAAATTAAAGAGAGGAATAAATAATTCAATTTTAAATGATATCCTTCAAATACACGGTATACACCATAAAAAGAAAAAAAAAGGAAAAAAGAAAAAGCAAAATAGGAAAAAAAGAAAAGAAGAAAGAAATTAAAAATAAAGGAAATCAGGCGCGAAAAAAGATATTATCAGCATGAAAAAGCAAACAGTATCAGGCGCGTGTCTTGTACGCGCATGATATTTTCGTTAAAAACGATATATTCATGATATATCGAGAAATATCGCGATATTTTGTCGATTTTTTTTAACACCCTTATTTTATGCCAACCCTTCATTTTCACATTTCGTCTAAATATCACGATATTTTGGTCTGTGCCATAACATAGAAAGAGAGAGAGAGAGATTTAAGAGAAGGGTGAAGCTGTGATGGGGGCACGGTCCCGCGTCGAGGAAGGAGGTCAGATTCGTGCCGGTGAGTTGGAGATGGGTAGTGCTCGCGTTGGAGATAGAGACGACGCGGCTATTGCTCGGAGGGAGTAGATTGGCGGTGTTGTGGCAGATCTGGAGAAGATGGCGGCGGGTATGCGTCGGAGGAGATGGAGAACACTGCACCACTATCGAATGGAGGTCGCGGGATCTGGCGCGGTTTGGTGAGGGTGGAGACCGGCGAAACGCGGCGTAATAGGTATAATCTTTGCTGATTGGGGATGAAGATGAATTGAGTTGTATATGTATGTGATTCGCAGTGCGTGAAGGTTGAGAAGAAGATGAATCGGAGATTTTTCTATTTTAATTATGTATTTTCATTTATCTTTTTGGAAAATGAGATGTATTCCATCCTAATTTTGATTATGTTTTTTTTTTTTTTGGAAATGAGGTGTATTCTCTCTCAATAATTAATTAATCCTACGTGGCGTGATGACATGTAAATTTAATGCACAAAAAATACCACTTGTATAATTATATTCCACATAACTGAAATGAGGTGAAATTGGACAGAAAACCCCGAATTTTCAGGCCCCACGTGCAAAACATGTGCAAATTTAGCCTAAATAAGCAATTCGAATTGAAATTTGGCAAAATTGGTGAGGCCTGACAACTTAATATCCTAAATTGCCAGCCCGGAATTTTTTTGTCAGAAAGTGCCAAACTGCAAAAGTAATAAACTCTCATATTTATTATAAATATTTTAGTCCCTTAATTATATATATATATATATATACTTTATACAATGGGTTGGGTACTTGAGACTTCATATATAGTCTAAAAACCATGTTTGAAGGAAATTAAAAAATAATAACCTAGAAATCCAATATTATATCGATTGTGAAAATATCCAATCACGAATTTCAGTGTTATTCGATAATCTGTTTTCTTTTTTAAAAAAACAAGGTTTTTAAAAAATCATACAAAGAAGCAGTTCGTTTACTAAAGTGGTTGAAGCATATCAAGATCTTTACAGTAACAATCACAAATACTTTTTAGATTTTGGATCTACTATCAAAAGTTCAATCCATAATTTCAACATTCAATGACGTTTATTTTTGAATAATCTCATTTTTTTTAATTATTCAACCATTTCATTTAATCAATGCTAACCATATTAGTCAACATTTATATGTTTGAATAGAAGTTATTTGACATTGAATTTTATAAATATGTTGTAGATTACAAAGAGAAATATGAAGCCCGTCTAGCTCAGTTGGTAGAGCGCAAGGCTCTTAACCTTGTGGTCGTGGGTTCGAGCCCCACGGTGGGCGATTTTATTTATTAATTTTTTTGTTTCAGGTTATGGAATTGGAATTAATGAGTATACCAAAAAACTCAAATAATATTTGTCTTTTTAGCAATTGGAATATGAGTCAATTGGAATCGCTGATATATCGTCAAAATATCGAGATGTCGGTTTTGTGTTTTTTTTTTAAATTTTCTTTGCAAATGTACAAGAATTTAATTTATGAAAACTTCTAATAGTATTTGGTTGTTATCCAATTGGTTAGATAGTGCCTTAGGAATTCAAGGTTCAAATCTCTATGGTTGCATTTATTTAATTTTTGTAATTTTTATCATATATATTTTTTATTTGTAAGTTTTGAATTGTATAAATTTAGATATTAAATAATATTCTATTATTATATTTATAATTATTAATCATAACCCCAAATTTTAAATCCTGGATTTGTCACTGTCGGTGGGTTGTGTTTTTTCTTCATTTAAAAAAAAATATTTAGATTATTTTTTTAGTTTATCTCTAAATTTATTGTAAACATATCTTTTTATTTGAAATTTAAATTCAATATATGTATTAATGTTTCTTATAATATTATGTAAAGTACTAGATATATTTTTCAATTTTTTTACAAAGTTTTTATATATATTTTTTTAAAATGACCGATATTTCCACCGAAATCAATATATCCGTCGATATTTCCGTAAAATCAAGGTACCGATATTTTTGTCCTTGTGCATAATTCACATAAATAAAGTGTCATTGTATTTAAATGCATACATCATAAACATTTTAAATGATTTACAAATGAGTAGGTCTCCTATGTCCCGGGGATACGGATCTAATTCGTGTCCCCAACCTGCGGGTCCCATATAAATTAAAAAATATATATTTCGCTTAGTTTTTTTTTTATGTATATATTGAAGGTATCCCATGGATACCTTGAAGGTATCCATGAAATATCTTCAAGGTATTCCATGGCGTGGGGCGCGCAGTGTGGGTGTATGGGCGCGTGCGGCGTGAGTGCATGGGTGCGCGGTGTGCGCGCGGCGTGGGAGCATGGGCGCGCGCGGCTTGGTGACCAAGGTGAGCGCAGGTATCACATGAAGATTTTCAAGGTGCACGATTTGTGAGTTGCGTGCGGCGTCGGTGCATGGGCGCACACGGTGTGGTGAGATGCGCGTAGGTTCCATAGATACCTTCAAGTATGCATGTGGATACCTTGTCCATGGATACTATCAAGATATCCATGGGATACCTATCAAGTATCTCATGGATACCTATCAGGTGCGCACATGGAGGGGCTCGGCAGGTGCCCACGTGCGCGCGTCCAGGGCGCGTGGACGCGTGTGAGCGCGCGTGGGGCGCGGATCGGGTTGGGACACGGATCTAAGATCCGTGTCTCGGGGACACACAAGTTTTTGCCTTTAGAAATATATTTGTTAAAACTTGTAGGTATCACAATTCATTCTAGGAAATTTTCAAAACAAGAACATATTTAATTGTTGGTTCTCATTCTTGGGTTCAAATTTTAAGATTTCATGATTATTAATAGCATTTTCCAACTATTTGAGTTCGATTATTATGCCATCAACACTAACACTGAAACCAAGTGAATGATGAATTGATGATATGACAACAATTAATCTACAAAAATAAGTATTTGGGGTTGAAAATATTGCATAAAATACATAAAAGTATTATCTACTACAATTTAACCGATTCATTTACCAACACGACCCAATCGCATTGTCAAGCAGACGCAATAGTTGTTCATATTGTAAACCCAATGGTTTATTTATTTTATTTTTTTAAAACAAATTGGGAAAATCAAAACGTGTCAATTGCTTTTACCCCAAATTAATGATATCATTTTTTGTGGGCTTATTTTATTTTAAATAATTTTCTCATGGAAAGCCCATGTGAGCAGGGCCCAAATCTCCAAAAATGATTTTTAATATATTTTATTTTTATTTCAATTTAAGTAAAAAAAAGAATCATACTTGACGACACATATTCGATTTATAGATTCAAAATAAAAAAATGTTTGCATTTAAATCATTTTGATATCTTTTAAAATACTTGGTAATTATAAATTGATAATGTAACCATTTTTCTAAAATAATCTGCCAACTTTTGTTTTTTGTTTTTGTTTTTTTTTTTTTTTTTGAAAATGGATATGACTATGATACCTTCATCGTCTTGCGATTTTTCGAATTATAAAAAATATCTGATTTTAAATACCATAGTTTCATATCAAAATTCACTCTTCCCAAATTTAAGGAATACTGCAACAAATTATGGGTCACATTTACATTGAAGCGTATATTTAAAATCATTTTGCTTCCATTCTAACTTTATTTATTCATGATGCTGCCTTATTTGCTCAATTTCCTCTCGTTTTTGTCTCATTTACTTTTGCACCTTCTCCCAAAACTCGACAACTGATCACAATTTGGTTGTGTAGATTTAGAGGAGCTATAGCTTGGTATTGTAGTAGATGATTTGCATCCTAACCCGTAAATTCATAGCATCTTTGGTGGTCCAATTACTACATATATGGTATCAATAGTATGTACACTCAGTTTTGTTTACTCCATCTTATATATGTTCGGCCAATCACAATCGACGTTTTTTGACATTTTTTTCAAATGTTTTCAAACATTTAACTAACCTATGAAATCGATGTTTTGTTTTCAAACATTTTCAAATGTCTTCTTCTTCTTATTATTATTATTATTTTAATTCCTCAAGAATTAAATGTACTTATGAGTGGTAAATTAATTTTATAAGAAATAATCGAAAATACATAATAAGTCCCAGTCTGTTTTCTTTTTGGAAGAAACTTCATGATCACAAGATTCAATTAAAGGCCCAACAGATAATCAAGCCAAAGTTTCGGATGTCCCCGAAGGGACTCATCAAGCCCAAGTTTAAGATACCTTTTCTATTATTTAAAAAAAAAAAAAACTCAGTAATGATGTCATGAGATCATTTACTCATTCAAGATAATTATTGTCATTCTAAATTTTTTGCTACGAAGTTATTTTAAGTAGATCGTGCTATAATCATAAGTTTATATCTTTAACATTAATCTTCAAAAGGGAACATTAAATATTTGTGAATAAATTTTGTAATGCATATTTCTTCATCTTGCAATATAGTTGTTTTTTTCTTTAAAATATTACATTGTTAAGAAACGAGAAGAATAAAAGTTAGAATAGAAGCTTCTATTCATGAGCAACAGTATACACGCGCGTGTTTGTAATAACACTTCAGTTAACTCAACTACACCAAATTCCTCTCTCTCTCTCTGCACTAACTCCATTGCTCTCCCTCTCTCACCTTTCTTCTCTCTTCTGCTACACATTCCAAAACCCTCCACTGTTTTCCACACTAATCACCACTCTCTTCATCCCATTCAAACTGCATACCCGCTCAGCCGGCGGCGCCACCCGCCCGCCGCCGTTGCAGGCCATGGACTCACGGCTGCTTCCGCCGCCGATTTCACCCATGACCGACGTCACAGTCCCCTCATCTACACGTCAAAGACCATCAACTTCTCCCACATAAAATCACACCAACCAAGAGTAATACAAACATTTATTTGTTGCACAGTGGTTCGACACGTACAGTACTTGTTTTTTCCTTTATACATAACAACCAGAATGGCCGCACCGAACGCCGCCGCCGCCTCCGACGAGGCGGCGGCGAAGGCGCTGCACAAGAGGTACGAGGGCCTCGTCACGGTACGGACAAAGGCGATTAAGGGCAAAGGAGCCTGGTACTGGGCCCACCTGGAGCCGATGCTGGTCAACAATTCCGACACAGGCTCACCCAAGGCCGTCAAGCTCCGATGCTCCTTGTGCGACGCCCTCTTCTCCGCCTCCAATCCCTCTCGCACCGCCTCCGAACATCTCAAGCGCGGCACCTGTCCCAACTTCGCCGCCGCCCCCCACCCCATCTCCTCCATGCCCCCCTCTTCCTCCGCCCCACACAACCACCGCAAACGCGGCTCCTCCGCCAGCGATTCCACATTTTCGGTCTCTCCACCATTGGCCGTCGTTGACCCTTCCAGATTCACAGTAGACTTATCATATCCACCATTGGTTTCAGGCTTGTACGGACAGCAACAACAGTTAGTTTTATCGGGTGGGAAAGAGGATTTAGGAGCTCTAGCAATGTTGGAAGACAGTGTGAAGCGTCTGAAGAGCCCCAAAGCATCTCCTGGATCGTCACTAACCAAAGCTCAGGTCGATTCTGCCATAGATTTTCTTGCTGATTGGGTCTACGAATCGTGCGGTTCAGTTTCGTTTTCGAGCCTCGAGCATCCAAAATTCAAGGCGTTTCTCAATCAAGTGGGATTGCCCCCCATATCCAAGAGAGACTTTGCTGGTTCTCGATTGGACGCCAAGTACGAAGAGGCCAAAGCCGAATGCGAGGCTAAAATCCACGACGCCATGTTCTTTCAGATTGCCTCCGATGGTTGGAAATCCAAGGATTATTACGGGGACGATAATAATTTCGTGCATTTATCAGTGAATCTTCCCAATGGGACTAGTGTTTTTAGAAGGGCTGTTTTTACCAACGGCTATGTTTCGTCCAAATATGCAGAGGAGATATTGTGGGATACGATTACGGAGATTTGTGGGAGCAATGTGCAGCAATGTGTAGGTATAGTTTCGGACAAGTATAAGGCCAAGGCGTTGAGGAACTTGGAGAATGAGCATCCATGGATGGTTAATCTCTATTGCCAATACCAAGGCTTCATTTCTCTGGTTGAGGATTTTGGGAAGGAGCTTCCCTTGTTCAAGAATGTGGCTGAGAATTGCTTAAAGTTAGCATCTTTTGTGAATAGTGAGTCTCAGATTAGGCATACTTTTCATAAGTATCAGTTGCAGGAATATGGGCATGCTAGTTTGTTGAGAGTACCGTTTCGTGACAATGAGGGTTCGGATTTGTGTGCAATGGTGGAGGATATATTGAGCTCAGCTAGAGCTCTGCAGTTGGTGTTGTTGGATGAAGCATACAAGATTGTGTCGATGGAAGAGCCGATTGGTAGAGAGATTGAGGAGATGATGAGGAATCCGAGTTTTTGGAATGAATTGGAAGCTGTTCATTCTCTGGTTAAGTTGATTAAGGCTATGGCTCAAGAGATTGAATTAGAGAAGCCTAGGATTGGACAATGCCTGCCACTTTGGGAGGAGCTTAGAGTGAAAGTGAAGGACTGGTGTTGTAAATTCCACATAGTTGAAGGACCTGTGGAGAAAGTGTTGGATAGGAGGTTGAAGAAGAACTATCACCCTGCTTGGGCTGTTGCTTTTATTCTTGATCCACTGTATTTGATGAGGGACACAAGTGGGAAATACTTGCCCCCCTTCAAGTGCTTGACACCTGACCAAGAGAAGGATGTGGATAAGCTAATAACACGCCTCGTTGCAAGAGACGAGACTCACATTGCTCTTATGGAGCTCATGAAGTGGAGGACTGAAGGGCTCGATCCGGTCTATGCTCAAGCTGTACAGATGAAGCAAAGGGATCCGAATAGTGGGAAATTGAGGATTGCTAATCCACAAAGTAGTAGGCTTGTTTGGGAGACTTATTTAACGGAGTTTAAGTCGTTAGGAAAGGTGGCGGTTAGGCTGATTTTCCTTCATGCTACGTCGTGTGGCTTCAAATGCAACTGGTCTTTGCTGAGATGGGTTAGTGCTCACTCGAGCTCGAGGGTAGGGATGGAAAGGGCTCAAAAGCTGATATTCATTTCTGCACATTCGAAGATGGAAAAGCGCGAGCTTTGTAGTGATGAGGACAAGGATTCCGAGCTTTTTGACATTGCAAATGGTGAGGATGATGTGCTCAATGAGGTTTTTGTTGATACTTCCTCTGTGTAAGATTTCCCTTTTTTCCCATCTTTGTATTGTTCTTGTTTAGTTTGTTGTTATTATTTGATTCATTGCTATTAGGAGAAAAGAATGAAAAGCAAGTTAGATATATTTTGCTAAAGGGTTTCTATAGTCAAAAATTGGTGCTTGTTGCAATTTGATGAGCATGATTGTCTTCTTAGAAAGCTTAACGTGATAATACTATTATGTCCTTCATCATGATAACATGGTTGACTAGTTGTATTTTATATGATGGATCTCAACATCTATGATATTGCAATCCCAATTGGCTTTGCCATATTTATACTACATTTTGTGGCTAGTGAGATACCAAATTAGGATACATGTATAATTAGCACTTTAAAAAACCAATGAACTAATGATCCTTTATACTATGTCTTGATTCTTTCTTTTGATTTCTTTTCTTGTGTCTTAATATTAAAGATTTTGATGCAATGTTAGTAAATGGTGATTTGTTGCCTATATCATGCACTAAAATGTGACAACAATTTCGATTTTCCTAATGGCAGAAGCATCTGATTCGAGCATGCCATGACTTGTGAAACCTCCATGACGATAGTTGAAGTGACCTCCTCATTTGTTCTGTTTCAAACTATTGGTAATGATATTTCATCGATATCTCCTCGATTATGCATTGTTGAGAGGGTGGAGCCAGAGGGCGGCCCCACCACGAACAAAGTGGTAGTCTATTCCAAATTTTGGTTGTTAGATAGAGCGAGAAAAAGGAGCTTACTTCAAATCATGTTTAGGGTACCTTCACCTTTAAACATTCGAAAGCTCGTGATGTTCATGCAGAGTCGTTGGATGATGCTCCCATCATTGTAGAAAAAGTGCTAAGAGGACCCAAAGTTGAACAACATTGTCGATTTTAGGACATGGTGACAGTGATTGCATAACAAAGAGATATTGGAAACCAATCATTAAACTAAAATTGTCATTCTAATCTTATGGGGTGTGTTTATAGTGAGTGGAGTGTTGTAAGGCTTTTGGTTTTGAATTCTTTCTCCATCTTTTTCTTGTCTAAATTTGTTTCTTGAAAAATGATTTTGTGATCCTAGTTTGATGTAGATGATCAATTTATGGCATGTAATTGAGTGTAATTTGTACATACGTTATAGCTTGGGGTGTAATATATAGGCACAACTGTAAAGCCAATAATTGGTCCAGAGTACTGTGAGAACTAGGAAGAGGACCAAATGGAGACACTTTTGGAGATACATGTCCAAATTATATTATTGGATTTCAATTTGTTTTTACTCTAAGGAGATCTTTAAGGACATTCCATGCTTACTAGAATCTATGCTATATTTAAACAAAGAGTAACACTTCTGTACACCAATTGCACATAATTGTACAGACATTTATATTATAAATGTAGTACCTTTATGCATATTTATTTTAAAAGGTACGAATATTTGTACATAAAGGTACTACATTTATAACATAAAGGTCTTCCGTGCACAGAAGTTTTTGCCTTAAACAAATATATGAAATATTTATATTTTATAATTTTATTAAAATCTCTCACATATTTCTACTTATTTTGTGGGTTTCCATGCACAACATCATACGATACTATTTTGTGTATGTGTGATTATGTAATGACCTAGAACCTATTTTCAGTGTATTTCACTATGTATACAAATAGAATTGTTAAATATGTATTAAATAATTTTTCACTGTAATTATGTATACAAATTTTCTATATTACCTAATATTCGATATGTATAATCAATATATGACACTAAACTAAAGTTTAGTATAAAAGACAAGATATTAGTAAAGTTGGAAGAATAAAACAGTAACACTTCTTGGTGATCGAAACAAAGGAATTTTTTTACGTAGGGATTATTTATTGACCTATAAAATAATAGAAGTGAACTATTCTTAATGGGATTGATCAATGTATATATACTACATGGTGAGTTGAGAATGATGGATTTTTGCGAGAGATTCTTCCACCCACCTTCAACGAAAGTGGAAGGTGAAAACAAATAAATCAATTATTGGTTAACTTTTTTTTTTTTTGGTTTTTTTAATACTCAATTTTGATAGCAAATCGCAAAATGAGTATCAGCTATCCGTTTATTAGGAGATAGCAAATCAATTATTGGTTTTTTTATTAGGTTGAGTTTACTTATCTCATCAGCAAGGTCCTATATCCAGAAGATAAAATTCATACTTTCACTAAAATTTAAAAATCCACAGAGCTAATATTTAACATGACTAACAATCCTATAATTTTTCACTGAGCTATGTATCGAGAGATATTATTTTTTTATTACGGAGAAATGAATAGAATTCTCTCCACCCAACCGTAGGCTCCTCGGTCAGATGAGATTTAAATTAAGAGATGCGTTCGAGTGACAGTCGCTTGTGGAAGAGAGCCAAACATGATACAAATTTCAGGATAAACCTCCATAATAGTTCAATGAAAATATGTCGAATGCGGGATTTGTACCTACAATGTGAAATGATTTTTTCTCATATCATCACATACCTTACCAACTCGATAATGCGAGAGATATTATTGGTTAACTTTTTGGTGGGCTCGAGAGAGGGGGAGAGTAGAATAAAATGGAGTAGAGTATAATGGTAGCTTTGGCTTTCATTATGTCATCTAATTACAAAATTAGTGGTGAGACACAAATTGTTGTCGGCAGGGATTATTAGTTAGATAGTTATTGAAAGAGAAAAAGGGTTTAGTAATACTGACTGCCCACCTAACCTACTCCTAATTGAAAACATCATCCTCTCCTTTTTGTACAATTTTACCTCTCTTTATAAATGCTTATGCTTCATTACACCCCACTTCTCTTATTTCACTAAAAGATAAAAGTGGATATAATCATTCATCTACTACCACACTCTTTCTCCAACATTCTTTCCCAATTCCCCCTCCTATTCACTACACTCTTTCCCCAAGGTTCAAATCTCTTTGTTTTTCCACTTAATATTTATTGTATTCCCTCCCTTACATATACTCCCTATTTTCAAAGAATAATAATAATGTTTCAAAAATATATTCCGTTTCATAACTTATGGTTAGTTTTTAATTGAAAATTCTATGATGTATTATAACTAACTTAGGATGATGGATTTAATGAATAGGTGACCGGACACAGGTGGAATCTGATGTTTTACAAAACATTGTACTTTCATTCAATTGATCATAAATAAAACGTTGTACTTTGTAAAAACATGACTATTTTATGAGAAAAAACGAAGTACTGAATTTTGATTTTCACGGATATTATGAATGTTATTAAGAAATAAATAGACAAACAAGTTTCCGGATACACACTTATTTAATTAGTCGGAATTATTCAATAAATAAGGGGTTTATAGCAATTATTCAAAAAAATGAAACATATCTATTACCTATATAAAAATGTGGATGTTTCTTACAAATTTTGAATTGCCTAATATATCCTTATTAAATATTATTATTTAAGGTCATAATAGTAATTTAGTAATTAATAATTTTAATAAATTGTAATTTAGTACTTTTGCATTGTATGGACTCTTCCAAATCCATCTACACCATATAATCCTAATCTAATTAAGAGTCTTGCACACAAAGACTATTAATTCATACAGATCTACGTAATTCCATTTTTCAATATATGTGTACCATTATAGTTAAAGAAAGATAGTTGACGTAAACAATATCTTCACTTATTAATTACAAACATGTTTGGAGATCAAAATTTAAAGTACGATTAATATGGTGGGTGATTTGTCTTGATAGAAAACTCATATAATTTTATTTTTTAAAATTGTAGTTATTTTGAAATGAAGGCAATAATTAATATAGTTAATTTTTAAAATTTCCTCCATTTTTTCATATGTACATTTAAATCTCATTAATTAATTTATCAAAATTGTTGATATGTAAGTAATATATTGATACATTGATTAAAGACATGTGAAAATGACAAATTAAAGCATGATAATATGGTAAATGATCTATTTTGCAATATGAATTAAAATATTGTACAATTGAATCTATATGGTAAATGATTTATTCTGCAATATGAATTAAAATATTGTACAATTGAATGTTTCTTATAAATTTTGAATTGCTTAATATATCCTTATTAAATATTATTATTTAAGGTCATAATAGTAATTTAGTAATTAATAATTTTAGTAATTGTCATTTAGTACTTTTGTATTGTATGGACTCTTCCAAATCCATCTACACCAAATAATCTTGCACAACAAAGACTATTAATTCATCAACAAAAACCATTTAGGATCACATCAATCAACTTAATTATTGATATTTGAAAACCCAATTGATTCTTCCAATAATACTAATGAGAATTATATTCATCATTATTATTAAAGTTGTGTGCATGTAATTGGTTAATAATAAAATGTATTTTTAATTAATGTCCTATAATAACTTTTTTGTAAAGTGATGGCAATTAGATTACCAAAAAAATATTATTATGCTGCTATTTCATATTTTTATGCTTGGAGTACGTCGTTTTTATATTTATTTAAGGATAGGATACATATTTAATGTCTTTTATAGTAAAATTATTACATATAAAATTATATTAAGCTAAAAAATAATCGATGTATCATTTTCTTTTTTAAGAAACTATAATTAAATTTTAAATTCACTTCAATAAAATGAGAGATTTTGGGTTTTACTACAATAACATGTGACATATTAATTATAGTATCATTATTGATATGAAGCTAGAAGAACTGTTTAGGTAAATAAATTGGCATTGTGAAGAGGATTGAAAGACTTAGCAATTGACTTGAGGTCTTTCTTTTCTACATTCCACAATTTGCGATTTGATTAAAAATTTTGACCTTGAAAATATTGTTATGTTTGAATTGAAATCGTTGCTAAAATTTCTATTAATGAATAAATAAAAAAATTTAAAAGCACTAGCAGATTATCAATTCAAAATAAATAAAAAATTATCCAAATTAAAAATAGCATTTTATTTGATTAATTAATCAAAATTTAAGTTTGGTAATCCAGAAAAGAAAATCATATTATTATTCGAAACAGGAAAACCCATATCTATGACGTAAAGATGTGGCTATATATGTTAGTATGTACTATGTAGTATATTAAAAAATTAGTAAAATAGATAAAAATCAAATATTAAATTTATATATGAAAAAATATATATTGGGGATATCATGGAATATGTATCGTCTAATTTAGTATTAAATATAGCATAATTTGACTAATATATTTTTCTGATTGTTAAAATATTGCATTTGTAAGGAAACATAAATAACTGTTTACTTATTATTTTGAAAAAAATATATGTTGCTATGTCTATTATATTAAGTGAGCTTATAAACGTATGTGTACGTACTTACAATACCATTTCTCAAAGGATACAAAATATTAATTCTTATATCTATTACTATTTAATTTTATAAATACGTTAAATTAATTTTGTTTCTTATATATCATATAAAACTATATTTTATCACTTACAAAATTATATTTTATCTAATTTTTTATCACATAAAGTTAGAAAATAAATTTCAGCTAATCTTAATAAATTAAATGAGTTAATAAACATATGTGTATGTATGAGGAAAAATATTAATTCATTTTTTATCCTTCATATTTTATCACTTAAAATTCTTATATTTTATCTGATTTTATATCACATAAAATTAGCAAATAAGTTTAAAATTAATGATCTTATAAAAACATATGCGTATGTAAGAGGAACAATATTGATTAATTTTTTATCCTTCATAAAAAAACACATATAATATCAAATAAGTTTCAACTAAATATACGTACAATGAATAATATTAATTCATATCTTATCCTTCATAAAAAACACTACTTAGTAAATAAGTTCCAACTAATTTTAATAAGTTTAATGAGCTTATAAAAGGTATGTGTACATACTTATAATAACATTCCTCAAAGGACAATGAATATTACTTTGTTTCTTATCCTTCATCATATTATATTAGTTTGTTTATAGATACTAGGATTGTTCTACTTTCCAATTTCACCAATTTATATTAGTTTATTCATAAATACTTGATTGTTCTACTTTCCACCTTCACTAAATTATATTAGTTTATTCATAAATTATTGATCGGTCTTCCTTTGGTGTAGTTTTAATTTTTTAGAAATCATATAATTATGCTTATTGAGTCAGAAGTATATAGATAAAGGTGAAATGTTGCATAAAAGAAAATATTCAAATTTGAATACTATTCAAAATAAGAATATATTGATAAAAAGAAGAAAAACAAGTCAACATCCCAAAGGAACGGTGAGTTTTATGGATTTACATGTCATTTCATGTCTTAATTAATTTTTAAATTCACAATTAGGCCTTTATTAAGTGATACCGCATGGAGATTTTGTTTTTTAGTTTTCCATTCAACAAATTTTGCATGTTAATTAGGTTTCTCTTTTATTTATGAAAGGGATTAATTAAGCTTCTCTTTTTGTGTATTTGTTGATAATAATGCTTTAAAGTTTGGTGAATGAATTCTTAGAATGTGAAGTTTATGTTGATCTATATGTGTTGCTTTATGTTAAGCATTGATGTCTTGATTGTATTATTCTTTACTAATTTTTTATAATATTTTTTTCATTATCTTAAAATTTTCAATTGATGAATTTATTTCTAAAATACACTAATTAAAAGAAGTGTCTGATTGCCTTTATCGTGATACTTTGAGATTTGAATACGAGTCATTTATATTTTGTTGTGATATATGAGAAATTAGTCTGCACCAAACTTCCTATAGATATAGAAAAAATTGTAGAACTATATGAATTAGTAAAAAGACATGATTCATGGTTGTGTTGTGATAAAAATCCTAAAAATTCATGCATGTCCAAAGATAAAATTAAATATCACTTCCACGAACATATTGTGAAATCACCCTTCACGACAAAGATGGATATCTTATTTACAAAAGAAGAAAAACAAGCATCGATATTAATGTACGTAATACACAACTCGACAATCAATGAATAGTACCATGCAATTCATATCTTTTATCTAGATGTAATTGTTATATCAATGTTGAGATATGTTCCAAAGTGTCTGCTGTGAAATATTTGTACAAATATATCTACAAAAGGTTATGATAGAGTGATAATTAACATGACCCAAAGACATAATAAAGATATAATTAATGAAATAAAACAATTCCAAAATGCTCGGTGACTCTCTACTCAAGAAGCAATGTTGATAATTTTTGGATTCAATTTATATGAAATATCTTCACCAGCTATCAACTTGCAATTACATCTACCCAACCAACAAAGTGTAACTTATTGGGCAAATCAATATTTAGAAAATGTTTTGACATGGGACTATACCTGAGTATTGCAATGTGTAGTATAAGTGAATAAGATTACATATGGTATAAACAAAGAAAATGTTGGAAGCCAAGAAAGAAATGAGAATTTTTTTGTTTTTTTAAATTAGTTTTTTCTTTCAAATTTATATAATATTAAACTTCTTTTTAAAAATTAAAGCATGAACAACATATTTCTATGTTTTATTAAACTTTTTTAATGTCTGCATAGAAATGATTATAATATCAATTACTATTTCTAAAAGAGTTATAACCATATTATGTAACAATATTTTTTTTCCTTTTTTTAAACAATAACAACAACAAAATTCGTCATTCACGTGCAACGCACGTGCTCTTTACTAGTAATATTAAATGTGCATTGTATAACTTTTCACGTGCAACGCACGTGCTCTTTACTAGTAATATTAAATGTGCATTGTATAACTTACATTTGTAGGATGCATGCCATATGATATATCTTTGAAAAAAAAATATTAAATCGATCATTAATCTTTTTAATACATAATATACATCTTACAAATGTGGGTGGTACTTATGACTATAATCATTGTAATTGATCCATAGTCCTTTTTTGGGTGTTGTGATTAGGCTTAATGGGTAGTTGTTGTGTACATTCATGGATCATTAAAGTTGTCTTTGGGTTTCACCATATTTAACCATACTTAAGACCCTTATATATTCTTTCCCACTTACTCCCTTCATCCCAATTATATAGACTGATTGGGTTATTCACGAAAATTAAGAAAATGATTGGAAAAAACAAATAAATTCTTATTATGCTCATATTTAATGAATTTAGTTTTTTTTTTAATCTTTTTTTTTTCAAATTTATCTTTTCAAAACTAATTAATAAAAATATATTAGTAAATGACTTAAATAAATTTTACCATATATAATAAATGAATTATATATTTGGGACTGGGAATACAAGCCTATATAATTGGGACATTGGGAGTATTTATTATTAATTCCTTCCAAACTCTACGCCTGAAGAAAGTTGCCAATTGTTTCAAAACCAAGTCTATTAATCGGTGAGAATTCAATTATAGCTGCACTAATGCACATCATTTCATTAGAACTCCAAAATTAAAGGGGAATTTCTTATTTAACTCATTCAGATTTGACAAATATTTTTGTGCATCTGGTGCGCGAACCCTAAATCTATGCATTCGGGTCGATCCGACCCACCATGCGTCCGTACGTGCCACCAGGTTGCGGACAAAATCTGTCCAAACATGCTCCTAGGCAGGGACAAACCCATTAAAGGGCCAGTGGGCACTGGGCTCCCTTGAAAATTTTCTAAATAACTAGGGGTAAATTGGTCATTTCCCTATTGTAATTTAATAAAATACTGAAAAATAGATCAGCTGCTTAGCTTCTGCATGTGCATGCGTGATAGTGTGAGCCAACACTTTCTTTTCTTAAAATTTTCCTTTTTTTTTTCTTTCACAACACAAACCATAATTTTCTTTTTCTTTCAATTGTTTTTTCATCTAATTTCAAGATAAAATGTTATCAATATTTTTTTTACCTTTTCTTTTTTCATTATTATTGTTAATTTATTGTGCCTTAAATTATATATGTGATTTGGTGATTAGTTGAAAAGATTAATTTTTTTTTTTTGCATTTTGTTTAATAACTCTTTATATATGCTTGAATTTATGAAACACTTTCATTGTGGTAGGAGATGTATAACCTTATTTTGTTACTCAAATTACTATAAGATTTAGTTACTTTTTAGAAATAAAAAAATCAAAATATTCTTATAAAGTTATTAGCTTTTGTATTCTAATAATGATAATCAATATTTACGTTTTGGTGAAAATATAGAAAGAATATATCAAACATTGAGTAAATGAAGAAAGTAAAATGAAATTTTTTATTTTAAAAGTATGTGACAAAATTCATTATTAAACTCTCAAACTTTCAAGTATATCTTTACAATTAATGTTTTACTTAGCTCTTTAAATTTCAATTTTTACCGAATCACATTTTGTTGTACCAAGTTTTTGAACATTTAATTTACTTTATAATATTATTCTATTTTTTATAGATAATATAGAGATACTGTGGAAAAATATGACCTACTTTAGAATATGAAAAATAGAAGAAAAATGTTGTAATATATTGACTTTATCGAAATTGTGATATATTTAATTTCTTAGTTTAGAATTGTAATATTTTTTTTATTAATTGACCCGGGCCCCCTGGATTGAAATCCTGGGTTCGTCACTGCTCCCAGGTACCAGACATTTATGTTTGTTAGGCATATAAGTAAGGGAGCCCTAACTTAACTCAAAATCATGGTCAAAGGTAAAGGGTTGACTCTCTCTTATATACCCTTCCACACTTTCATGTGGAACCGATGTGAGATATCGTAACAATCCATCGCCCTTCAAATTGGACGTCCACAGATGTACACTCCGGGTGGCAATCCACATAACAAGATCGACTTCCCGGGTGGCAACCCCCATTGGGCCCACATCCGGGATGGCAACCCCTAGGCCCACCATCGGGTAGCACCTTTCCATAGCCCGTCTGAATCTGGCAGGTCACACCAAATTGTTAGGCGTACAAGTTAGGGAGCCCTAACTTAACCCAAAATCATGGTCAAAGGTAAATGGTTGACTGCCTCTTATATACACTTCCATACTTTCATGTGGAACCGATGTGGGATATCGTAACAATGTTATGTTAACTATACCTTTTAGCAGTGTTAGTCATATTTTTTAATTATGTTAGTCATACCCTTTGTAAGGCTAACTGTACCTTAACATTTTTTTTAAACATACATATTAACCTTTCATTCTTTTTAATTATAACAGTCATACCTTTTAGTTATGTTGGTTGTATATTTATATATTACATAAAGGTATGACTTGTTGATATAAATGTATAAGTAATATCACATAAAAGTATGAGAATTATCACATAAAGGTGAATATGTACAAATTGTGGTGAAATTAGGGTTTTTTTAGAGTTAAAAGTATTAAATAAAGGTATGATATTTGGACATAAAGGTATAACTAATATAACATAAAAGATTGACTAATATAATATAAAAGTGTGATTAACATAACATAGAGGTCATGGCAAAAAAAGTAAAAGTGCGTAGATCCGGGTCAACCCACACCTGAACCCAATTCGAGTGCATGTGTGCATCAGGTGCACAAGAGTGTTACTCTTCAGATTTTGGATAGCTATAAATCAATGACTATGATTTTGATAAATACCGTAAAATGCATCAAATTTAAAGTTCATATGTCAAAGTGCAACATTTCAAAATTTATACAAAAAATTGTAAAATCACGTATAGTTTGGATGGGAAAATATTTTTAGCCCTGTAAATGTATCACACTTCTTCTACAATTTTCAATTTCCAACTTAAACATTTTTTTATATAATTGCACCTTGAAATTCAAGAGTTTTTCAATGTCGAACGGAAATCCATTCTCGAGCCATTTTTCCAACTAAAAGAAAAACACATGACATGCACACCTTAATCATAAGGGTAAACTTATCTTTTAAGTTGGCTAGTGTATACAAAAAAAAAAACGAACCTATAATATGATTCTTTTTCAATATACAACCTAAAAAAAATGAAAAGATTAGGGGTGTACTAATCACGTGTTTTGCTTTCGACTGAAAAGTTGATTTAGGCTGCACTTTCAAAAATTCTTGAATTTCAAATGCAATTGGATTAAAAAATATTTATATTGCAAATTTAACCTTATTAGTATAAGGCTCGTGCAATGCACATATTTGATTTTTACAAAATTATAATGTTACAGTTTTTGAATATTGCCATGATATTTTTTTGAAAAATAAATAATTTATGCATTTGAATATACATAAAAAAGCCTATAATGTGATTTATCAAAATATGTGGAAAAAATTCCTATGATGCACAATTTACCATATATTAATAAAATAAATATGATATTTATATATGTTTAATCCTTCAATTTCCATAGAATCATACTCAATCCTTCAATTTTCATAATCTTCTTGGGTTAATATTTTAAATCCTTCAATTCCAACCATTAAAATATCATTTTATACGTAAAATAATAAATAAATATGAACATAAAATAATCTAATTATAGCAAAATAATAATAATATTAATAAAACTAAAAGAATAAATTACCATAAAAACAATGTCGATATTGAAAGTCTTCATATATACATCATCTCCGACAATCTACGGTTCTTGTTGGCAGGAGCTAGAGGTGCTCAACTGGTTCGGACCGCCGGTTTCGGTTCCGAACCGGTGGTTTAGGGAACCGATTGAGCTGGAATCGAAATCAAACCGGCAAGCTGTCGGTTTCAGTTTCGGTTTGAAAACTGCCGGTCAATTGATTTTTTTTTTAAATTTTGTTGCATAGCCCGAGCGCTGGGGACACGGCTCGATTCGAAACTTCTATTTCAGCCTTTCAGGTGACCCGACCGGGCGCTGGGGACACGGGCCGGGCGGCCTTGCCGAATTTTTTTTTTTACATTTTTAAATTTTTGTGCAATAATTTTAGATAACTAATAAAGTCTTAAGTCTAAACTAAGTAAAATAATTTTTAAATTAATAAAATACAATTTATATATGGAATAAAATACAATCATTAGAACTACAAGTACAACATTACAACTTATGATTTTCAAAAAATTACAATAAAACATAATACAACTTGAGTCTACAAGATTCAAATGAGTGAAAATTACAATTATGAATTAAAAAAAATATTACAACTCAATATATTACAATCATGAATGATGAATCATACTACAATAATGAAGACTTGAAGTTAAAAAAATAACAACTTTTTCGTCTTTGTATAAAATAAATTGAAACTTTAAATTTTTTTGAAAGAGCTTGAGTTTCATTGTAAGATTGGAAGTGTAACTTCTAAACTTAGAATGAAATTGCCTACGTATCCTTGTCAAAATGAAGGAATCAAAACTCACGTAGTTCTCTTATCTAAACTTACCTTCATTCGTCAACGTTGGTTCCGGTGGAGGAGGATGTGTTTGAATCGTATCTATACGTGTCATCTCCATCGTCGTCCAAATAGGAGAAATCAAGATGTTGTTGACGGTTATTTGCTCTCACCCAATCTTCAAGAAGAGTTATGTTTTGTACATTCTCTTTCGTCAATTTTGATCTTCTTGGATTCAACATATGACCTCCTTTGCTAAATGCATGTTCTACGGCAACGGTTGAGGCGGGACTTACAAATATCTCTTTTGCAATAATTGTTAGAATATGATAAATGGTAGTCCTTCTTGACTACCATTTCAATAGATCCATAGGATTTTCAAATAAAATTTGTTCAAAAGTTGCACCTAAATATGAATCTAATTTTTTTGACAAGGGTTAGAACCTCTAGCTCGTTTTTGTGTTCTAATATCATAAAAATTATAAAATTGACTAAGAGCTGGAGCCGCAACAAAACTAGATGAAGAAGATGAATAACTACTGTTCACTAATTTCTTTTAGCTACTCCCGCAAGTGTACGGTGTAGGGTGTAGAAGTGGTGAGCAAAGTCGATCTCACAGAGACTGTTTATCTAGGCACTAACTAACTACTCAAATTCAGTTCTCAATTTTATCTAGGAAAATCAAATCTCATTAACTTCAGATTAATTCAATAAAAAAGTAAATAAGCAGATAAATTCACTCAAGAATAATAGATATCTAAGACAGGTTCTAGGACATGCTTTCATCTAATTCTCATCAAAACATCACTTTAACAAATTCAAGTTCATTAATCAATCATCCTATATGAGCAATCACATATGTCGAATTAACAGCTCTCCCGAGTCAGTTAACCGGTTGATTATTATGCCACCAGAGGTATCCCTATTCAATATGATTTAAACATACAACTCCCAAAAGTACCTAAGATTGATTTCCCATCACATAAATTCCTTAATCTCCCGATCTAAGTCTTTTTATGTGTCATGTGTTTATTCTTCCATAATTAAATCTCATCTCCCGAATTTTGATCTAATTACCAAAACATGTTCAATTACTGGCCACATAATCAAACAAGCAATAAAATCATAAACACACAAATAGGATAAACGATCATGAACATTGAATTGAAATTAAAGATCTATCTCGATTCGAATCAAATTACTCACAAGCCCTAGAAGCCCTAGAAACCCTAGAAAATTAGCTAGACATGATTATAAATAAACTCATAGATAAGATTGGAAATATCATATCTACTAATATTCAACAAGGGAGGAAAAGATTAAAAACTCTATTAGACGATCTCGTGATTCCTCGATCTCTTGAATTCTTCTTCAAATCTTCTCGCTGCTTCTCAGACTCTCGTGTTTTTCTCTCCTCAATCTCTCTTCTCTCTCATCTTTTTTCTCCTTTCTAACCCATATTGAGTATTTATATTGTTATAGGAGTCTTCCAAGTGAAGTGAGAGGTGAAAATACTCCAAGAAACCCAAAACTTCACGTATTCCTGTTCACCCGGGCACGGTCGTGTCCCATGGCACTGGCCGGTCGTGCCCCACAGCACGGTCGTGCTACACAATCCAGCACTCTCTGCACAATGGCGCATGGTCGTGCTACATGACACAGTCTTATCGTGCGCCACCAATTCTTCCACGCGATCTCGTATTTCTATTCTTCCTTCCTTGGTCATCAATTACACTTGAAACTTGCACTTTTTCTCATCAAAATCATGAAACTAAGCACAAACCCGTCAAATGCAACTTATACAAAATAACATCATAAATCACCATAAAAACGTATCTAAATATATCCAATGAATACATAAACATACACAAAAATATGTGAAAAACGACACTTATCAACTACTACCTCCTACATTTTGATTACCTACTACATCATCACTAGAATCAACAATCAATACTTTATATTCTTTAAACAATTCATATAACCATTGTTTAGCTCTACCAACAACTTCAATTGGATTAGGAACATAATCAACTTCATCATATTCTTTCAATATCAAATGTGGGAACAATGCATTATAATACATTTTTAATAATTCTTCTAAGTCATCTTCTCTAATTCTAGGATCTAATAATTTAGCACATAAAAATAAATCGGGTATCTCATGAAAATATTTTAACCATTTCGATTTTATCACTATCATTTTATTTGCTAAAATAGGACATGTTGAATACCCATCCAAAATAAGAGTAATTTTTACACAATGATATAAAGCTAATGGAGAAGTAGGATAATAACAACCGGATAATTCTCTAGTTGCCTCTTCAAAAAAATTTAAAAGTTGAATTAAATTAAGACATGCATCCCATGAATTTTCAAATAAAACAATGTTATCATGTGGATTTTCTGGATAAAATTCACAAAGCATGTGTCTATAATCATAAAAATCTTGAAGCATGTAATATGTAGAATTCCAACAATGTTGCACATCGACAACAAATTTTTTTAACTTTCATTCTATTTTTCTTACAAAATTTAGCACATTTTTTATGATATGTCGTAGATCTAGCAATTTCATAAATTGTCTCTTTAATAGGTTTAATATTATCGTGTAATGATTCTAAGCCATCTTGAACACATAAGTTTAAACAATGACACATACAAAAGATATGAAAAAATTTACCTCCAATTGGAGGTCTACATAACTCAATAAGTGAAGGTAAACTAGTCGTATTACCACTAGCATTATCAAATCCAATGGAAAATATTTTTCATAGTATAGCATAATCATTTAAAACATGTCTAATTTTTTGTGCAATGTGTATAATCGAATGTTTTTCATCAAAATTAATATATGCAATTAAACGTTTTTGTATGTTCCAAGCATCATCTATCCAATGACAAGTAATACTCATATAATCATGCATCTAATAAGGATCCTTCCAAATATCAATACGTATAGAAATTTTTTGTTTTAAAATTTTAAATTCTTCAATTAATTTAAATTTATACTCTCCCACTATTTTTTCTATATTCCGTGTAACAGTGTTTCTAGATATTTTTCTACTACTAGGTTGTAAGTAAGTGCTAGTATATTTTTTAAAACTATCATCACAATGAAATTGAAATGGAAGATGTTTTTTGGCTATTAATTCGACTACGCCTTTCCTTTGGTTCAATTGACCAAATTTAAAAGAGAATCCATACCTTAATCTTGAGAAGAAGCGGTATATTTCCGAAGTTGTGTTTGAGATCGATCAATGCCCATCTTATCGGGATGCTTTTTCAACACATAATTGTTGAATGTCTCATTGCCCCCTTCATGCTTGAATTTGTATATTTTTGCACAATGGTTGCACGTGACTATGTAATCCACGTTGCTATTCAGTATTTTCTCCTTCTTAAAATGAAAGGAGAATCACTTTCTTGTGTTTCTCTCCTAGGCACCTCCTCTTCTTCTTTGGCAAAGGCGGCGGCAGTATTAGGGCCTAACGTGGCCTCCAAATCATCTTGATTATATTGAGAAAAAGACTCAATATAATCATCATCATCATCATCATGCAAAGATTGTGGTGGCGGCATGACATCGGACTCTTTCATTTTCCACGAGATGAACCTGTGGAAGAAGAACCTCTTCTAGACATTTTTTTAATAGAAATGAAATAGAATTGAAGAACAAAAAAAAATAAAGTATGAATTGAAAGTTGATCAAAGATGGAAAGTGTAAGCTTGAGAGAATTGAATTGAGAGAGAGATTGAATAAAAAATGATGAAATTGGTGTGCAAATCACAAATGGAATTAGGGTATTTATAGATTTCAATGAAAATTCAAAAAAAAAAAAAATAATCGGGCCAGTTCGAACCGGCGGTTTGACAATCACAGTCGTCCATCATCAACAGTTGTTTAATCACGACCGTTGATTCAATTCAAATTTCAAATCGGTGGTTCAAACCGTCGGTTTTCCCAATGGCTACTAAATCAGAGTCGTTGATCATCAATGGTCTATCATCTCGTTCATACAAGTGGCATTATGCTATTAAAAAAATTAAATAGGCAAACCGCCACCGCCAGTTTGCCGGTTCGAAATTATGCCGAATCGTTGAATCATGGTTCACGGTTTCGGTTCGAACCGAAATCAGATCAATGTTTCGTCGAACCGTTGACCGTCGGTTCGGTATCGGGTTTTGGAACCAATTAATCACCTCTAGCAGGATCGGAGCTACACAGGGGCCAAGGGGTCACTGGGCCCCTCAAATCTCAATTTTTCGAAGGATAATATATATATATATATATAGTATTTTGCTAAAAAGTATAGAAATATCAGGATCAACCACATATCAAATCTCATTTATTCATCACTCCCTCTCAAATCTCATCCACAATCTCATTCATCCGTCAATCTCTCTCAAATCTCATCTACAATCTCATTCATCATTCAATGCCTCCTTATTTAAATTTAAATTGTTAAGTTTTATTTAAATTCTTACTCATAAAATAAATATACCACTCCCTCCTTGAAATTCTTTAACAATTTACAGTTTTGTTTAAATTCTTGTTCATAAAATAAATATACTACCTCCGTCCCGGCTCAACTTGCCTACGTTGACCGGGCACGAAAATTAAGAAAATGCAGTTGACTCAAGTGGATATGCACTTTTGGATGACATTTTTGTAATAATATGCACATCAAATCAAGTGGATATGCACTTTTTGAAGTCATTGTTGTAATAATGTTGAAATATAGGGATATTAAGGTAAAAATTTTTTTTGCCATTTATGGGCTGACAAGTTGAGTTGGGACAAACATAAATGGCAAGTAGGCAAGTTGAGATGGGACGGAGGGAGTATTAATGTTGATTTTAATCATCTATTTGTAATAATTTCAATAAATCTAGAAATCTTGTAGGAAAACTCTTATAAATTTTGAAATATGTCTAATAACTATTCTAGGAAATAGTATTTTTAGAAAATAATTAATACATATATGAACTTCCCAAGTTGTTTAGAAAATGACCGAAACATATATGAACTTTTGTGTAAAAATAGTTTAATAGTGGCCTCTGATGTGTCATTATTTACACATATTTTAGCATCTTAATTACACGTGATTTTAGTCCATTTATGTTTAATTGATGGATTTTATTGTTCTTATTGTAGGAATGGACATTGGTGGTCTTTGAAGTAAAATCGGACTTAAAGGCTGGATTTTGGACTCTAATTGTGAAGTTTGGTATAGATGGGCTTGGTGGAGATTTTATCCATTGAGCTCAGATGACTTGTTGGAGAAGAAAGACCCAAGAAGAGTTTATCCCAAATTAAACTCTTATTTTCCATGTGTAATAGATATCTTTTAGGATTAGGATTTAGTTTTATCAGTTTTATTATTAGGAGTAGGAAAGAGAGTATTATAAATACGCGATATTCCAATACGTGATAAACAAATCATACACATAAGACACATCTCTCCTCTCTCAGACGCTACCAGCCCGTTTTTCTCTATTCCAATACGTGATAGACATATCATATACATAAGACACATATCTCATCTCTCCTCTCTCAGACGCTACCAACGCCGTTTTTTTTCTATAGTTTTCTCTTCTTCGCTCGTTTTTCTGATTTAAGGGTCATTTAATTCGATTGCTATCACTGTGAGGCTTTGTGCTTGATTTAAGTTCTTGCTTTAATTCAAGTATCTATTGGTTCATGATTTTATTCCATAAAGTGAATTATAGTTTAGATTGATCTGACAATTCGATTTGAATTATATTTTACTACTGCTATACGTGAATTATGTGTTATACTTTACTTCATCGTATGATTATAGGAGGATTGGTATTTAGTAGCAATAGACCGATTATACCATACTTTATTGTATAATTACTTAATTGAATTAACGGGACTAACTGAGACTTAGTAAAGTAATCATACAATACTTTACTTTATTGTATGATTATAGGAGGATTGGTATTTAGTAGCAATAGACCGATTATACCATACTTTATTGTATAATTACTTAATTGAATTAACGGGACTAACTGAGACTATAGACTTAATAATTTCAGCGTCTGAGTTATTCAGTTCTAGGTATCTAGTTACGTTTAACTGTTTTCACAAGAGATTAATGCAGTTGTTAACTAATTTGGAGTGCACACCAATTAGTTGATAATTAGGTTGATTGAATGCTTCTTCGATCAATTAAATTAGGAAAAGAGATGACTAGTCTATGGCGTCCATGATTAGTTTAAGGTTAAATATTTGAATGTGCAAGATGATATTTGTAGTCCAGGATCAATGATGCAATTGAATGTTGGTACCCTTGAATAAGAGTCTGGTAAGATAATCTATCTCCTATTTGTTTTCGTAGTTTGTTGATTAGTTCATTTTTAGGTTAGTTTAATTTTAGGTTAATTAGTTAGATAATTCAAATCCCCTTTGGTTCGTTTTCTCTTTCGAAAGAATTAAGTTCTGTTCCCTGAGGATCGACCCTATTCACCATTATACTCATATATTTTGAAGTATGAATTATTTTTGTTGGTTTGACATCCATCAAATTTTGGCGCTGTTGCCAGGGAACAATGTTGAATTAATTCTTTTGAGTTCTCTATTATTCTTGTTTCTCTATGTCTAAGTATCATTCAGGTTATTATGGGTTCATATGTAGACTAATATTGTATTTGGTGAAACAACATTTCACAAAAAGTTAGAGTTAATTCCATGGATCAAATGTTAGATGCATTAACTTCTCTCTTGTAAAAGTTGGTTGTTAAGTCCATTGATCAAAAGTTAGATACATTAATCTTTCTTGTTGAAAAGTTGGTTGTAGGTAGGTTTCAACGAGTCAAAGTTTGTGAAATATGCTCAATTGTTGGACATTCTCACGAGGTATGTCCTACCTTGCAACAAGTTAGTGCAATGAGAGGATTTTACGATCCTTATCCTAATGTTTACAAGGAGGACCATATGAATTTCAACCATACTAATTGAGGATTTCCACAACAAAGTAATGATATACAACCGACTCCTGCATAATCTAGTGACTCAGGTATGACTCTAAACGAAATTGTCTAAAATTTAGCGAATAACACTCAACAATTTCAACAGGAGATAAGAGCAAACATTCAGAAGATACAAACAAACATCAATGATTTGGGAAGTCAGATTAACCAATTAGCTATGTCTACGAGTAAGTTGGAGGAACAAAATTTGAGCACTTACCATCGAAATCAATGGTTAAAGAGAAGAAAGATGTTGGTGTAATGATGACGATGAGTGAAAATGAATTTGAAGCCGAGTTTTCATCCTCGTTAGCAGAAGTCCAGATTGAAGTTGAAGGGATTGATGAGGAAGCAAGATTAGAAATTTCAATTGATGAACTTTGCACTAATACAAAGATCGGAAGTGATGAGAAGATCGATGTGAATGAGGGTACCCTCTCCGTTAAATTTAACGAAGAGAATTTTAATTTTAATTTTAATGCAAAGTATCGTAATAAATCATATTCGATTTTTGCAATTGATAACATTGATTTTATTGTGCAGGGTTGTTTTGAAGAATATGGTGATGATGAGTTTGAATCATATGCCCAACTATATACAAATGAGATATTAAACAACGCTCGTGGAATTGGATAGCATGTAGAGAGAATAGAAGAAATCACGTCGAGCATAACGGTGTTAAAAAGTTGCATTATTGGGAGGCAACCCAAATAAGTTTGATTTTCGTGTTTTTTGTTTATTTCATTTTTTAACTTGTTGCAAAAAAAAAAAAAAAAACGAAAAGTTAAAAAAAATCATTGAAAATTTTGAAAATTATAAGTAGACTTAGAGTTAGGCGTGACCACGCTTAACTTGAAAGAGTCTTCAGTTGGTTTTTTATTTTTTCTGATAGAGTAGGTGGAGTTAGACGTGACCACGCCTAACACTGAGGAGTCTTCTGTTCCTTTCCACTTATTTTGACTCTTCTTTTATTTTAACTAGGTTTGGACCCGTGCGTTGCACGGGCTTCCTAACTTGTGTATTTAGCATTGTCTGTGGAGTTGTTTCGAAAGTTTGTTATTCTTTTCATATGTGTAACTTCATCTTTTTTTGGGAAAATAGTATATGTTGTTCTGGGCTTGTTTTTTTTGTTTTTTTTTTCTCTTTGTTTGAATTGTGGGTATTGTGAAATATCATTAATTCAAACTCTCTTCTTCATATATATATATATATATATATATATATATATATTAAATTAAGCAGTTCACTTCGATTTAGTAATGCATACAAATATTGAGTATAGCGGGTAAATTTAATTTTAAAAGTTGTCTGTTAATTCTTTTTAACAAAATTTTCTCCTTGCGTTTTCAATTTTTTTGGTTTTGCTTCGATATTTCTATTTGATTGTATTTTTCTTTACCTTTAAAAGAGACAATGTCAACCAAAATAAAAGTATATTTGATTAAGATGCATAGTATACTACATATTCCACATTTAAATATGTTGCGGTCCTAAATGAAACTTAATGTATTATTTAATTATTGAAGTAATTATAAAATTTTATTTATGATTTGTTATTGATTTTTATACTATAATTAGTTATGTGATACTGTATTGTAGGAATTGATTTTTAAAATTGAAAATTGTCCTCCATAGTCTGTAATTTATTATTATTATTATTATTATTATTATTATTATTATTATTATTATTATTTTTCCGGTAGACCTAGTAAATTTGTAAATTGTAAAATAGAATGGTAAGTGTATTTTAATTCCTATAATAAACTTCTATGAATTTCCTTTTTATTAAATAACTTTTGTAATGCTACTGCTCGTTAATTTTACCATAATTAAATGAATCTTATATTTTTTTTGGATGCATTTATGTTTATTAATTTTTTTGTTATTCAATTATAAAAAACTGTCCCTTATTAATAAACAAATTGTCCCTTATTATTTCATACTACATATCATATTTGTTATTAAACCTAATCCACTCTCCTACCTTTTTCTATTCCCCGCGTATTTAATCCTTTTGCTACCCAACCTATTAAATCTTTCGGCTATTATTGATATGAAAGATAAGTGTATCTCTATTAAGTGACCTGATTATCTTAATTTTTCCATTAATTTTATCCCCCGTGGTCTTTGATGTTTTTTTTTCTTTCCATATAGATTAATCTTGCGGCAATTAAGCGATATCAACTCTTCTCATATGTTGTTAAACGTTAAGGTAGAGTTGATGCTCCTTCGTCAAATTCAGATACCATGTTTCGAAGAATCATTTAGATATTTTCATCCCTGAATTTTCGGGTGACTCTCCCTTCTTATGTTATTTCATTCGTTCTAAATTCTGATGAATGGCCATTGCATTAGTGTTGGGTTTTTTCTTGTTTCTTTGTATCATTGAAATCGTTATTTGATTGGTTTCTTGTTTATTGAATCTTTATTTTTTATACTTTGTGTTTCTTGTAATGAGTGTGTCATGAAACTGATTCCATGTTTTGTTGATTTTGATATTGTAGCACCCCGGTTCAAAATGAGCATAATTGAATAATTAAATATTTGAACCCCGACTTAATAATTATGTGCGTATGTTTTGACTGTTTAATTTAGTAAGTTCGTTTCAGATACTTGGCTAATGCCGGTTTTAGTTTTAGATGGGTATATTTTTCGTGACATGGAACCTAGAATATGATTTTACCAAGAGATTCGTATCGGAAATACGAGAAAACAGAAACAAACGAGCGGTTAATCGGAGACCCGTAGTTCAACTAACGAAGGAAAGGGTAAAATTTTGATAAAAGGCAACTATAAAAATAATATTTTAATGAAAGGTAAATTGAGATATTTTTGGTAAATAGTAACTTTTCAACGGTAAAAAGGTAAATTCCAAAATCTATAAATAGGGGCTCATAATTTTCAAAACTTATACGTTTTCAAAGCCGACGACCCGAGCGACGCTCGCGACGCGAACACGTAAGTTCTCTTTCTTTTCTTTTCCTTTAAGTTTTTAATTTCCACCATCGCCGGAGCACTGCCGGAGCACCGCTGTCGCCGGCAGTGGTGCTGGTGGTGGTGTGCCGGGCGTCGGGTGCGCGCCGGGTTGTGTGTCGAGTCGGGTGTCGGGTGCGCGCTGGGTTGTGCGTCGTGCCGGGTGCCGGGTTGTGCGTCGGGTCGGGCATCGGGTGCGTGCCGGGTGCGCGCCGGGTGCCGGGTGTGCGTCGGGTGCGTGCCGGGTGTGCACCGGGTGCCGGGTGCGAGCGCCGGGGGTCCAGCGTGCGCGGGCGACGGGGACCGGGTGGATGAGGAAACTCGGCAGCTGCCGGGTGATGCGCGAGCCGTTGGGTTCGTTTTCGCCCGACGCCGGGTGCTCGTGAGCCCCGGAGCACGTAATGCCGTATTTTCGACCCGTCATATCGTTAACGAACGTTTTTCCGCCGGAACCCTTTACAACTTTAATTATACGTTATTAAGGATCTAAGAAACGATATAACTTATGTAGGCTACTTGTTGGACTAAGCTGTGAGGTGTTGGGTTATCAGACTTTCGGTTTTAGCTACTCACGTGGTAACCAACGAATAAGGTGGGGGTAATTTCTATCTCTTTATCTGTTACAGTTTTCCCTACTTACTGCATGATTGACGGAATACTAAATGCTGTGATTATATGTTATGATTACATGTACATGTCATACTGTGAAAGGACGTGGGTCCACATTCATTCCTATGTAGGGTCGGGTGATGCCCGCACCTGAGATTCCGTAAGGTCGGGAGATACCCGTACCAGAGATGTTGTAGGGTCAGGTGATGCCTGTACCTGAGATTCCGTAGGGTCGGGCGATGTTCGTACCTGAGATATGTAGGGTCGGGTGATTCCCGTACCTGAGCTGAGTAGGGTCGGGTGATTCCCGTATCTGAGATATGTAGGGTCGGGTGATTCCCGTACCTGAGATTTGTAGGGGTAAGTCGGGGAATACCCGCACCTGAGGTTGGGTTATGAATTACGTGCTGTGCATTTTACGTGTTGTGACTAGGTGCCAATTTGGTATATACTGTTTCATTTATCCATCAAATGTTATAAGAGGTGGATTTCATCCCCACGAGTGTATTCCACGCACTCACCCCTATTCTGTAACCCACGTTACAGGTGATGACGAGCAGGGTGATCCTTAGAGAGAGGGATGATGGTGCTCTATCTAGGCTGTTGTATTTTAAATGTGTTGGGTCATAACAATTAAATAATGATTCTGTAAAACTCGTTTTGTAAAGTACAATCTTGTGTTGATTTTGGGATGATGGATCCTGATGTTTCTTCCGCTGGTATGTTAAATGTTTTATTTCGGCTTAACGTCGGGGATTTATATTTTGTAAAATCGTCTCCTTTCTATTTTCAAATGTTTATATTTTATTTCATGCACGTCTTTTTCCCCTTCTTTCTTCACGCCAAAGAGAAAACTCTGATAATTTGTATGAAAGATTTTGGGGCGTGACAGATGGTATCAGAGCCTAGTTCTACCCTTTGTAGGTCTTTGCTCAAACAGGTTTTATAAAAAGAAAATGTTTAAAAACGTGAAAATGTTTTCGAAAAGATATATGTAGGCACCATCCTCTCTCTATAGGAGCCTCTCCCTGACTGTAAAACATGCGGAAAAAGTGTTTATTTGTTATGTGTTACCTTGTAAACATGGTATAAACGGTTAATGTTTGAAAAGGTGTTGATCTGTTTTGTGCTTCTTGTTTGCATGAGATAAACTGTATAAGTTTGATAGGGTGTTACAGATATTGTTCCACGATAAAAAGATCTTTTAAAAACCTCTTGATGTCACTACACTCGAAATACTGCACTGAGTCACCGCCACAAAGCCGCTGACTGCAGCAGCGTGAGCTAGTGTGCGAGTATGACCGTTCGCAGGGGTTGATGTCTTGTGACAGATAGTTGAATCTACCATGGGCCCTTGATGATAACAAGATGTACCAATGAGTGAGTTTTCCCAGTTCGTGGTTACGATATGTAGCACCGCTGTCAATACTCGAGGTCTATGAAGACCATGTGGGGAAGTTGATGATATGTTCCGTGATGTATTCTTGCGAATAGTGTATACAGGCTGGATATACGCTATCTTACAGAGAATCTATTGAGATTATAAATGATTTATGGAATAAAGTTTGTCGGTGCCATGTTACCTGTTGTTTGGTTATCTGCTGTTATATATATTGTTGAGTTGCGTGAGGTAGATTATAAGGGTTAGCTTTCGTGTGTAATCCTTAGAACGATAACGATATGCCACGAGGTCGATCACGTAAAGACTAACGGTAAATGGAAAATCCAATTGAACACGACGAGGACGCCACGAGAAGAGACTCGGTGCCAGAGTCCATCAAGAGGGACTTGACTCGACATTTAGAGATCATCCACACTGTGCTGCCGTCATCAACGATGGAATCCACGTTTTCTTTCCCCCTCGCATTTCGTGTTTAATTTCTTCACCTATAGTATTGTTGTGACACCGGATTTGTTGAAGCGGGAGGACGGTAGGATAGTTACTCGAACTTTAGAAGTAAGTTTTCCCTCAGAAAAGATGGCAAAGACAAAACACTTATCCCGTCGTCTTAAGATTGCCTTCGAGGATAAGACGCTTCAAGCAGATCTCCACGCTCTGGAGTTGAAAGATTTCGATGTGATTTTGGGAATGGACTGACTAGAGTCCAACCACGCGGTAATCAAGTGCCGTGAAAGGGAGATAACCTTCCAAGCACCGGGAGAGCCGGAGTTTACCTTCCACGGAACACGAGTTAAAGTCGACTCAAGGATTGTCTCGGCCATGAAAGCAACCCAGATGTTGAGTAAAGGAGAATGCGAAGCATGGTTGGTTAATATGGTAAACTCCGAGAAGAAACCAATTGCTATCGAGGAGGTACCGGTGATAAAAGAATTCACAGATGTGTTTCCAGAGGACTTACCGGGTCCTCCACCAGATCGACAAGTAACCTTCGAGATAGATCTCATCCCTAGATCAGCGCCCGTGTCAAAGGCTCCTTATCGGATGGCACCGAAAGAATTGCAGGAATTGAAGGTTCAGCTTCAGAAGCTGTTGGATAAGGGCTTCATCAGACCGAGTGTGTCACCTTGGGGAGCACCGGTACTGTTCGTAAAGAAGAAGGATGGTAGCTTCCGGATGTGTATTGACTACCGAGAGCTGAACAAGAAAACAATAAAGAACAAGTATCCACTACCTCGGATTGAAGATCTCTTTGATCAATTAAGAGGTGCTAGTGTGTTCTCAAAGATTGTCTTAAGATCGGAATATCACCAGATGAAAGTCAAAGATGCTGATATATCCAAGACAGCATTCAGAACGAGATATGGCCACTACGAGTTTGTAGTAATGCCATTCGGGTTGAGTAATGCTCCGGCTGTCTTCATGGATTTAATGAATCGCATCTTCCATTCTTATCTTGACCTTTTTATTATAGTGTTCATTGATGATATTCTCATCTACTCGTGCGACAGAGTGCACCATGAACAACATCTCAGAATCGCACTAGAAGTACTGAGAAAGGAAAGGTTTTATGCCAAATTTAAGAAGTGCGAATTCTGGATGGACAAAGTTGGCTTTCTGGGCCACATCGTTTCTGTGCAAGGGGTCGAGGTAGATCCTGAAAAAGTGGCAACTATCAGCAATTGGGAGACTCCAACGAATGTGAAGGAAGTTCGGAGTTTTATCGGCCTAGTTGGATATTACCGAAGATTCATAGAAGGGTTCTCGAGGATCGCCACTCCGATGACACGCTTGACAAGAAAAGATGTGAAGTTTCAGTGGAATGAGCGGTGCGAGCGTAGTTTCCAGGAACTAAAGAAAAGACTGACAGAAACACCAGTCTTAATAGTTCCAGATATGTCCAAGGAGTTCGTAATCTACAACGACGCATCCAAAGAAGGTTTGGGGTGTGTACTGATGCAGGAAGGAAAAGTGGTGGCATATGCATCACGCCAGCTGAAGGTCCACGAACAGAATTATCCGACTCATGATCTAGAACTAGCAGCAGTGGTACACGCCCTAAAGATCTGGAGACATTATCTCTATGGCGTGAAGTGTGCAATCTACACCAACCACAAAAGCCTGAAGTACTTCTTCGAACAGAAGGAGCTCAACATGAGACAAAGGAGATGGCTAGAGTTGGTGAAAGATTACGATATCACAATCCACTATCATCCCGGAAAGGCGAATGTGGT
The DNA here is from genome assembly GCA_946896805.1 of Scutellaria galericulata. Lineage (NCBI taxonomy): Eukaryota > Viridiplantae > Streptophyta > Magnoliopsida > Lamiales > Lamiaceae > Scutellaria > Scutellaria galericulata. Next base: position 13,321,648 of record OX335791.1, on the reverse strand, counting down.
GGCTGACGCCCTTAGCAGGAAAGGGAAATGAGTAGCAACATCGATGATCACCAATCAACACCAACTAGTCGAGGAGATGTCGAAACTTAATTTGGAGATACTCTCGCCATCGATCAGTATTGAATCCAGAATGGCAGCGTTATTTGTAACACCCACGCTGCGGGACCGAATTGTGGAGGCTCAGAAGAAGGATAAGTTTCTAAAGAAGATGAAAGCTCTGATGGATAAGGGAAGAGCTGAAGACTTTTCTTTGGCTACGGATGGAGCTCTAATCTTCAGAGGAAGGTTGTGCGTGCCTAAGAACGAGGAATTAAAAGAGGAAATACTCAAAGAAGCGTATTGCACACCTATGGCTGCACACCCAGGAGGTACAAAGATGTACCGAGACTTGAGGGCGAATTTCTGGTGGAGGAACATGAAGCGAGGCATAGGATTGTTCGTCAAGAAGTGTCTCATCTGCCAACAAGTGAAAGCAGAACATCAACGACCGGCTGGGATGCTAACTCCATTAGAGATACCGGAATGGAAATTGGAACATATAACCATGGACTTTGTGGTTGGTCTGCCGACAACCCGATGGGGAAACCACGCCGTGTGGGTGATCGTGGACAGATTGATGAAATCCACTCATTTCTTGCCGATCAAGATGACTTTTGGACTAGACAGATTGGCACGGATATACTTGGAAGAGATAGTCCGACTACACGGTGTACCGGTTTCTATCACATCTGACAGGGATCCACGGTTCACTTCCCGATTCTGGCAGAGTCTACAGAAGGAGTTAGGGACCAAGCTGTCTTTCAGTACAGCTTTTCACCCACAAACCGACGGACAATCAGAAAGAACCATACAGATCTTAGAGGATATGTTGCGGGCTTGTGTTCTAGATTTTCCCGGAAACTGGGAAGATCATCTGTGCTTAGTAGAATTCGCCTACAACAATAGCTATCAATCAACCATTGGTATGGCACCTTATGATACCCTCTACGGAAGGAAATGTCGATCACCAATATGCTGGGACGAAGTTGGTGAAAAGAAAATTCTGGGACCCGAATTGGTAAAACAAACAGTAGAAGTAATAAAGAAGATTCGGGACCGGATACGAGTGGGCTAAGATCGACAGAAATCATATGCAGATAAGAGACGAAGAGAGCTGAGGTTTGAAGTTGGGGACAAAGTTTTCCTCAAAGTGTCTCCCACTAAAGGAGTTCACCGTTTTGGAAAGAAGGGAAAATTGAAACCAAGGTACGTGAGACCGTTCGAAATCTTGGATCAAGTTGGGGAGGTCGCGTACCGACTAGCTCTACCACCGGACTTTACTGGGGTGCACAATGTCTTCCATGTGTATATGCTATAGAAATATATTTTTGATCCAAACCATATAATCGATCGAGAAGACATCGAACTGGAGAAGGATCTGACATATGAGGAAATCCCGATGGCCATCTTGGACAGAAAGAAACGACAACTTAGGAACCGAGAGATGGCTATAGTGAAGGTCCAGTGGAGCCGTCACGGAAAGGAAGAGGCAACATGGGAGTTGGAGGACGAGATTTTGAGAAAATACCCCGACATACCGATCCTAGGTATACGTTTGTTTATCTTTCTAAGTATGTGCTCAATTTCGAGGACGAAATTATTTTAAGGGGTAAGGGATGTAGCACCCCGGATCAAAATGAGCATAATTGAATAATTAAATATTTGAACCCCGACTTAATAATTATGTGCGTATGTTTTGACTGTTTAATTTAGTAAGTGCGTTTCAGATACTTGGCTAATGTCGGTTTTAGTTTTAGATGGGTATATTTTTCGTGACATGGAACCTTGAATATGATTTTACCAAGAGATTCGTATCGAAAATACGAGAAAACAGAAACAAACTAGCAGTTAATCGGAGACCCGTAGTTCAACTAACGAAGGAAAGGGTAAAATTTTGATAAAAGGTAACTATAAAAATAATATTTTAATGAAAGGTAAATTGAGATATTTTTGGTAAATAGTAACTTTTCAACGGTAAAAAGGTAAATTCCAAAATCTATAAATAGGGGCTCATAATTTTCAAAACTTATACGTTTTCAAAGCCGACGACCCGAGCGACGCTCGCGACGCGAACACGTAAGTTCTCTTTCTTTTCTTTTCCTTTACGTTTTTAATTTCCACCGTCGCCGGAGCGCCGCCGTCGCTGCCGCCGGCCAGCAGTGGTGCTGGTGGTGGTGTGCCGGGCGTTGGGTGCACACCGGGTTGTGCGTCGAGTCGGGTGTCGGATGCGCACCGGGTTGTGCGTCGTGCCGGGTGCCGGGTTGTGCGTCGGGTCGGGCGTCGGGTGCACGCCGGGTTGTGCGTCGGGTCGGGCGTCGGGTGCGAGCCGGGTGCCGGGTGTGCGTCGGGTGCGTGCCGGGTGTGCGTCGGGTGCGTGCCGGGTGCGCGCGGGTGCGAGTGCCGGGGATCCAGCGTGCGCGGGCGACGGGGACCGGGTGGCTGAGGAAACTCCGGCAGCTGCCGGGTGATGCGCGAGCCGTCGGGTTCGTTTTCGCCCGACGCCGGGTGCTCGCGAGCCCCGGAGCACGTAATGCCGTATTTTCGACCCGTCGTATCGTTAACGAACGTTTTTCCGCCGGAACCCTTTACAGCTTTAATTATATGTTATTAAGGATCTAAGAAACGATATAACTTATGTAGGCTACTTGTTGGACTAAGCTGTGAGGTGTTGGGTTATCAGACTTTCGGTTTTAGCTACTCACTTGGTAACCACCGAACAAGGTGTGGGTAATTTCTCTCTTTATCTGTTACAGTTTTCCCTACTTACTGCATGATTGGCGGAATACTAAATGCTGTGATTATATGCAATGATTACATGTACATGTCATACTGTGAAAGGACGTGGGTCCACATTCATTCCTATGTAGGGTCGGGAGATGCCCGCACCTGAGATTCCGTAGGGTCGGGAGATACCCGTACCCGAGATGTTGTAGGGTCAGGTGATGCCTGTACCTGAGATTCCGTAGGGTCGGGCGATGTTCGTACCTGAGATATGTAGGGTCGGGTGATTCCCGTACCTGAGCTGAGTAGGATCGGGTGATTCCCGTACCTGAGATATGTAGGGTCGGGTGATTCCCGTACCTAAAATTTGTAGGGGTAAGTCGGGGAATACCCGCACCTGAGGTTGGGTTATGAATTACGTGCTGTGCATTTTACGTGTTGTGACTAGGTGCCAATTTGGTATATACTGTTTCATTTATCCATCAAATGTTATAAGAGGTGGATTTCATCCCCACGAGTGTATTCCACGCACTCACCCTCTATTCTGTAACTCACGTTACAGGTGATGACGAGCAGGGTGATCCTTAGAGAGAGGGATGATGGTGCTCTATCTAGGCTGTTGTATTTTAAGTTTGTTGGGTCATAACAATTAAATAATGATTCTGTAAAACTCGTTTTGTAAAGTACAATCTTGTGTTGATTTTGGGATGATGGATCCTGATGTTTCTTCCGCTGGTATGTTAAATGTTTTATTTCGGCTTAACGTCGGGGATTTATATTTTGTAAAATCGTCTCCTTTCTATTTTCAAATGTTTCTATTTTATTTCATGCACGTCTTTTTCCCCTTCTTTCTTCACGCCAAAAAGAAAACTCTGATAATTTGTATGAAAGATTTTGGGGCGTGACAGATATGTTGTTAAATATTCTTGCCAAGATGAAGCAATACTCTGTTGCCCTCTATATGTTTGATAAAATGGTTGTAAAGAATGATCATTTAGGTCACATCACCTCGAATATTGTTATTGATTATTTTTGCCATCTTAATCGAATTCATGCCGACATTTGTTCTTAGAATTGAAAGAAAATAGAAGATATTAAGAAATGTTTGAAATCCATCAAACAATAAAGTGCAGAGGAGACACCAAATTGGATGCTAGCTTGATTTATTTTGTAAGTTTAACTAATGTCTTGATTAATTTGTGGAGCTCCTTCATCAAATTACATGCTTCAAGATGCTTTACGTATTTGCATAAAGTTGGATAGAATATGTAATTGATTAGTTATATTTTTTTAGCAGTTACAATAAGAGATATAAGCTACAAAGGTAAATTAAATAAGAAGTAATCGTTTTGCTCCTGTTTTAAGGTTTTTTTTTGTTTGTTTGCCCTTTTTGTTTCGTAAACTAATACAAAACTAAACTATGTTTTCGTCTTTGATAGTGAAGTTAAGGAACAGAATGAGTGAGCTCTTACTGGCCTTGGAAGAATCACAACAAAGTTCCCATGACTAAAATGAACCTTCGAAGTGGTACATTGTTTCTGCCTAATCTTCAACAATTGTTTTCAAATATTTCCAACGGGTGGCCCTTCCTTAATCATAGCAAGTCGGTGACATTAAGAAATAAAATAGCATCTCTATTTCTCTTTCGTCATCTGAAACACATTAAGTAGAATGAAAAATAGAATTGACCTATTTGTAAAATAAGACTTCAAATTTCTTGGAAATGTACCTACAATATACTAAACTCAAAAGCGCAATATTCTATATTTGAGTAACTCACCTGGATTAAAATTTGGTAGCAACTTCATATCCACCACATTTGATGACTGCTTTATCATAAGCCCAACAACATAATTGCAAAAGTTAATTCACATCAATCATTATGTAAATAGATTTTTTCAGAAGACATGTGGGTGTATATATATTATAATTATGCCGAAAAGAAATTAAAAAAAAATCAACTATATAAACTCACCTTGAAGTTTCAATTTCAATGTCAAATTCACCCAAATAAACATACCTGTTTTCATGAATAGAAAATTTTAATCACCTAAGAAACTAATCATCACCACACACTACAAACATAGAAAATAAAATTTATGGAACATTCTTTCAAGCATTTTATCGAATAGATGGAGGGCAACAAATATCGCTTCATCTTGGTATGATTAAGAAAAATTTATAAATAACCAAATGATATACTCCCAGTTTCATAAAAAAAAAAAAAAAAAAGACTCACCAATGTTTACTTCCACAACCCATTCAATTTCCAACAAACCAACAATCACAGAAGAGGCAGGAGAATGAGGGAGAGGAGAGAAATGGAGAATGAGAATGAGTGGGTGGAGGATGCTTGATTCTTGAATGTGTAAATTCAACGGTTTATTGAATGTGTAAATTCACCATTAAATGATTGTTGAATGTGGGATTTGATGCTCTAATTAGATGTTGTCGTTTCTCTCATGTTGATGGGTGGGAGAGGGAGAGGAAAACATTGGGGAGAGAAAAAAATATTAATGCTTATGTGGCAGCGTATGTGGCATCTTTGGATGCTTATGTGGCAGGTTTGTAGGATGCCACTTGTCAGCATCTGGAGAAAGCAAATGTGTCGGCTCTAGATTCCTCCAAATAACTGATGTGGCGTGATTCGGGAGATCCAAAGTCTCCTTTTATATATATAGATTTTTAACTTTTTTTTAAAAACAAAAAAAAAAGAATAAAAAAAGGAAAACTTAACTCTACTTTCTCTTTCTTCGCGGATCATCCCCCACAACTGCTACAGTCAACCGCCGACCACCATCATCTTCTTCGGCGATCATAGCACAACAGCCCCTCTATCTTCTTTTTTGCCAACGAGCACTGCACCGTCGACAACCCCCATCTCTGCTTCACCTCCTCAAATCTTCATCCAACCATCTGGCGACCAATTCATCTAATCCACCACCACCACTGTTAATCCAATCATCTTCACAAAACCACCACTTAGCAACCTCAAAAGTCAACTCTATCAATTTCAAGAAACCTTCATAAACTCCACTGAACCACCACCACAGCAGCTGCCTGAATCCACCATCACTACACAATTTTGTACCACCGCCATTTTGGGCATAATTGATTTTAAGAAATTTTGCTCAACTATAAATCACATGCATCATCCCTTTTTTTCATATTTTAATTTCCCGTCACTAACTGTATTCTATGTTGCTGTCAATTACAGGTGGGTAAATCAAACGATTTTGGGTGGAGTCCGAAAGTCATCTTGGAAGTGTAGCTCAAAAAGGATGAACAATTTTTTTTTCCAAAATTTCAGACTAATTTTGGGGTTTATTGATCTTATTATGTTTTCAATATTCATCATTGCAATGTTGTGTTTAAGTATGATAGTTTGATAAAAGACGAATGCGAATGATTTCTTTTTTTTTTCAATTGTGACGTGTCTCATTGATCTTGATTATGGATATAGTGAAAATATGCAAGATTCCACACAAATAACCTTTCTTGAGAGATTGTGTGCCTAGAGAGCAATATATCTACTATATATGCTCTCTTTCTCTGTTTGTGTGTGTGATCGCGCATTATGTGTTCATTTTAGAACTTTCTTTGTTATACATTACGAGACTACATTAATGGATTTATGCATATTTTAGAACTTGCACTTGCGTTGTTATACATTTCGAGACTACATTAATGGATTTATACATTTTAAATGATAAGGGCACTTAAGTTTAACCATTTGCTAGACCTTTCTTTGAAATTGCCTACCTTTACATGTTTTTTTCCCTAGTTAGCCCCTTTGAGCTTATAGCCTTTCATTTTTAACACAAAACATGATGAATTTGTATCCATTTTTTTTCAATTTATCCACATCTTATTGAACCCTTTTGTCAAACAAGTGTGAGAATTGATTGCATGCCAAGCTTGTAAATGTATTTGAAGTTGTGAGACATGAAACCGGATGAGAAAAAAGGGGATGGAGATGAAAATTCATTGAGGTAATGAGACAAAAAAAAAAAAAAAAAGAATTGTTGAAAAAAAACTCAAAAAAAAAAAAAGAAGAAAAGAAAACAAAAGGAAAAACAAAATAAGAAAAAATTACCACAATGAAGAAAGTGGGAAAGATGTGAGAAGTTCTTATGTGCACTTGATACTAGTGCGTTGTTGAGGAGTTTCAAATGGTGAAACAAAAAGAAGGTCTATACGTGGTTTTTCTTTGATGAGTTGAGTTGGAGAATTATTTTGAAGCAATGCTGGCTACCAAGATAGAAAAATGGAAGTGAAGGTATTTATATGTTGGGTTTTGTGCATGAAATTTTCATATCTTCTTGACATTATTACACCTCATATACTATCCTTTTATCCTACCTTTACCTAAGCCCCATTACAACCAAAGAAAATACCATTTTGATTTTTTGCATGAATTTATATTTTTAGTAGAGGAGATTTGATATATTAGCAAGCCTATGGTAATGACATGTTTGTGTTGATTTTGAGTGAATATTTGACCCTTTAAACACTTGAGAGTGTATTGAGAACAATCCTGGGTGAGATGTTGGGTCTTGCTATGTTGGATCTTATTGTAATGATCGAGTATTGATGAGATACGATTTTTTGTTGAAAATTCTAAGGAATCATGATCATTTGTTTTTAAAGAGTTGTCGACTTTTTCACTTTCGTTGCATGATGATTTTTTTTGAATTTTTGTGAAGATTTTTGGTTGATGAGATATTGAGTGAGGAGTCTCATTTCTTTTATTTTCTTGACATTGTGCTTATGTTTAATGCATGCTTGAGGATATGGTTTAGGTGTGGGTGATTTTGATGTGTCGTTGTTTACATATATTTTAGCATCTTAATTACATGTGATTTTAGTCCATTTATGTTTAATTGATGGATTTTATTGTTCTTATTGTAGGAATGGACGTTGGTGGTCTTTGAAGTAAAATTGGACTTAAAGGTTGGATTTCGGACTCTAATTGTGAAGTTTGGCTTAGATGGACTTGGTGGAGATTTTATCGATTGAGCTCAGATGACATGCTAGAGAAGAAAGACCCAAAAGAGTTTATCTCAAATTAAACTCTTATTTTCCATGTGTGATAGATATCTTTTAGGATTAGGATTTAGTTTTATCAATTTTATTAGGAGTAGGAAAGAGAGTATTATAAATACGCGATTGATATGGTCGAACTGGAGTGAACCGGGTTTTCGTCCTTAAATCGGACTAAAGTCAAAGTCAATATGTGTGAACAATTTAAAAGAAGCGAACTGTTCTGTGACGTTATGTGTGAACTAATGTATGACGAATTGATTCAGCCTCGAGATAGATCGACGAACTAATTAATGGTGAAAATGAGGCGAATGGGTTTGAATTCAACTGACCGCCATTTTCGCGGATCAGTTTCCCACTTCCCATATTTTCCGGGTAATCCCAACGGTCATGTATCACAGAGAGTATATATACTTACAATACTCATTATTTTATTTTGTTAGGCACAATCATATTACAAGCACATACATATACATTGTTCTGATAAAATTGCTTAGCAACCCTACTGACTTGAGCGTCGAAGTCCCATCGACGGGAACCCCTCCCGGTGTTTGTTTTGCAGGTATTCGAGTCAGAGGTTTCGAGTTTTCCTCTGGAAAAGAAGTGTTGGATCGGAGCAACATCAATTGGCGCCGTCTGTGGGAAACTTTTCTGAGCTTTTAAGATGTTGAGATAACAAACATGGTGAATACTCGAGGATCAAAGAGAAGAGTGGAGATATGTGGGCCATCAAGAGAACGCGAGGATGGAGGAGATAGCCGGATTTTTGTCCCGGTTAATCCTCCCCACACCATCACTTTAACACCGGAAGAACTTTCTGATTTGATATCAACGGCGGTTCAGAAGGCTTTGGGTAAACAGAGGGTGGAGTCACAACAGGATGATGTTGGAGTTAATATCGAGAAGGAACAAAAAGACGATAAGTCACAGACAGATGAGAGGGAGAGTCAATTTGATCACTCTAGGGACCAGAAATGAGAGCATGACGAGCTATCGGAGAAGGTGGACGAGCTGAAGAAGGAATTGCGAGAGGTCCAACGGAATATTCGATGGGTTCCAAAAAGTTCAAAAGGAAATCCCTTTTCTAATGGGGTAATGGAGGATGAACTACTGTTTTAGGACCATCAAGCGTTTACCGCTACACCAAACGGATATCCTGTGGGCATATGACGCAACTTTAATGTCTTATACTTATGTAGATTTGCGCTCACGGTTTCGAATCTGGAAGAGCCTCGCCTAGCGCCAATTTAAGCTCCGACCCAAGGTAGGATGCTGGGAAAATTCCCAACAATCATTACATGTATATATTGAAGGTGCGCGGGTGGCGTGGGTGCGCGGCGTGGTGGGTGCGCGCGCGGAGTGGGGGCATGGGCGCACATGTATACCTTTAAGGTATACATGGGATACCTGTGCGCGGGCGGCGTGGGCGCACGATTTGTGAGTTGTGCGTGCGGCGTGGGTGCATGGGCGCACGGTGTCCGCGCATGGGCGATTGTTTTGTGAGGTTTTACAGGTTTGTCTTATAGATATTACAAACATGAACTAAAAGTATCTGATACCTGAAGAGTATATGTGGGATACCTTTAGAGCAAATATGAAATACTTATCAGGTGCGCGCACATGGGCGCGTGGGCGCGCGTGGAGGGCGCATGGACCTCGGGGCGGATTGGGGATACGGATCTAAGATCCGTGTCCCGGGGACACAGAAGTTTTTGCCTTAGAATGGTGTATTTGCATAATCAAGGGTCACAAATTTATGCAATTATAATTACAAACTGCTAGATTTATGTCATATGAATTGTACAATTTTCATATTCAATTAAGAGATTATCCATTATAAATAAGAGAGGTTTAGTTCACTTTTGATTCACAATCTTTTTATTCACAAACATCTCAATTCCACAATTTTACGTATTATTTCATATGTTGAAAAATGACACGGGTCTTCAACATGTCGAGGAACCATTAACAACGATTGAGGCGTCAAAGCTTTGTTTCATAAGGGAATACGATTTCCCTATTTATGAAAATTGTTGTGACTAAAGACAAACATGTTTATTTCGTGATAGAGAAGTAAGTATATATAATTTTCCTTTTTTTTTTTTTTGAATATCAAGATTAATGTTGTGAAAAAATTCGTTTATATTGCAATTTAATTGTATAATATCAATGTATATTGTCTGTTGGTTAATGAAGTTTTTTCTAATCGCATGAAACTATATATTATAAAACATTTTTCAATCAGTTGATTATTGCTATAATTTTCTGGTGTTTTATGATTTTATTTTGCTTTTCCAAGAATTGTTCTGGGAAAATATATTCTTACATGCAGATTGTTGATATGTTAGATTGTCCAGTGGTAAAAGGCTTATGCTACCTAAGCATAAATTCTAGATTAGAGTCACTATGGAAGATATGAGTGAAGTTGATCCTTCTTTAAAAAAAAAAAAAAGATGAGGCAAAATTTTGTATGCCCCGAGGGCACGGATCCCACCTTTTTTTTTCCTTCTTCTTTTTCCTCTCATTTTCTTTTCTTCTCTATCCTTCTTCTTCTTAATCTCTTTTGTCTCGATTTGTTATTTTTATAAATTTGGATAATTGATTTCAAATCACAATTTATTATAATAATTTTAAAACATTCAAAAATCCATTATTTCAAACAATATGAAATCATGATTTGTATAAAATTTGAAGAAAAAGATGACGAAATCGCAATTTGCAGAAATAAACATTTGAAATTTTAATATTTTAAGTGAATGTATCAATTGTATACTCTTAAGGTATCAGGTGTATACTCTTAAGGTATCAATCATATATTCTTAAGGTATTAGTTGTACACTCTTAATGTATTAGTCGTATACTCTTAAGATATGACATATTTATCTTTAAGGTATTCATGTTTATAGTATAAGGTATTATATATGCACGTTTAAGGTATTAATGTTTATAGTATAAGGTATTATATATGCGCACATTTAAAGTATTACATATTTACCTTTAAGGTATTAAAGGTGCATTTAAGGTATTACATATTTACCTTTAAGATATTAATGTGTTGGTCCCGTGAGTCCCAAGTGATCAGAAGTCCAGAGAGGAGTGAATGAACCTCTATCGATTTTGCAAACTCCTGACCAAAAAGGCAGTAACCTATCTCGAATCAGCAACCTGGCTCAAGGCTTAATCAGGTTACTGGCCCGATATCAGAATGTAACGCAGCGGAATAAACTTGATAGAGTTCTTTTGGAAACCAGTTTTCTTTTACAAGTATGCTCTTTGCTAATATGTTAATGCACGATACTTATGATGTATACTGCAAGATATATGATGATGTAAGATGCAGAGCAGTAAGTAAATCAAATCATATAAACACATTTTGCTTATAGTGGTTCGAATGTGGTGTAAGCTGTCTATGTCCACTCTACTCCTTCTCAATGAGGAACTTTGTTAGGTCAGTTCGAATTATAAGTCTCGTTTTACAAACATCTTCCTAACAAACTACGTCTACTAGAATCTCAGACTCTAGTCGAAGGCCACAACCCACAAAGGGTACAATCCCACAAAGGGAAGACTTAGCGAGGATACTATCCTCTCAACTAAGTTACACCATAAAACAACCTAGCGCACACAGCATAATGGTTAAAAGAAAATAAAAGGTTCTTCAACTGGTGCGGAGCAGTCTTGATCTTTGTTGTCCTAAAACTGTTGTATGCTGCCCCTAGAAGGTTGAGTGGCTAAACATGGATAAGCTTGAGAAGCTTTGGAATATATCTGATTTTCCTCTCGACTCTGTTCAGCAATTTTCTTCAATCAGCCGCACCTTCTATTTATAGATCTTGAGAATATATCCGTTGGAGAAAAGTATCCGTTGAAGAAAGATACTTCCCCATTTTGAATGTGAACTCCAATTTCTCAAGATCTTCTTCTGTAGCCGCATTAAATGTTTCTGAGTTGATCTTGACGTGTGCATTTAATGCGCCTACAATTTGCTCCTGGACCTTTCTGTTATTCCTGTAGACCTGTCAAGTCGATATGGGTCCAAGACTGATGTTCATGCAACGGCTGCTTGAAGTAAACTAGTTTTTCTCTTCTTCTTACTGCATGATCTTCCCGATGCTGCTTCTTGCTGTCCTCAGCTTGTTACTTCTCTCCAACTTGCTGGCTTCTTTAATCTGCTAATAGCTTTCTGTTTCCTCAGCTTGCTGCTTCTTTCCACCTTGTTGGCTTCTTTAATCTGCTGACAGCTTTCTGTTTCCTTTGTTGACAGCTTTCTGTTCGAAGCTTTCTTCTTCTTTTTCCACATGTTGTTTCTTACAGCTTATTGTCTACTCCTTGCAGCACCGTATCTGCTTCCTGGGCAAATACTTCCTCTCAGCTTGCTGTTTCCTACAGCTTGCTGACCCTTAGAGAATGTCTTTTTAATTTTTCTAAGGTTGGTTTTCCTTATCATTTGGAAAATCATTACATGATCTTATTCATAGAGAAATAAGCTTATGATCATGTAATCAGTGGAAACTTTCTTTTAGCAAACTTCATTATCTTATTACACATATTGTTCTATCTTATCAAGATAACTATTGAAATATCCCAACATAATATTTATAGTATAAGGTATTATATATGCACCTTTAAGGTATTATTGTTTATAATATAAGGTATTACATATTTACTCTTATGGTATTAGTTGCTTATTCAATGAAAGATATCACTTGTATACTTTTTAGGTATCACTTGTATACTCTTAAGTTACATAATTACCTTTAATATATTAATATTTATATTATAAGGTATTACATATTCACCTTTAAGGTATTACATATTTACCTTTAAGATATTAATGTTTATAATTTAAGGTATTACATATTTATCAAGTATTACATATATATACGTTTAAGGTATTATATTTTTACCTTCAAGATATTACATAAATACCATTAAGGTATCATATATTTATCTTTTTAAATAGTTCAAGTAAATCATCTTTTACCTCAAATTTTCTATACATTAGTTTAAGGTATTACATTTTTACTTTCAAGGTATTACATAAATACATTTAAGGTATCACATACTTACCTTTGAAATAATTCAAATTTTATACAAATCATCTTATTCATCAAATTTGATCCAAAACCCTTTCTTCCCCAATTCACTCTCCGAAACTTCACCTCAATTTCACTAAACTTAATAGATCTTCACACCCAAAAAATCAACACCACAATACAATCCTTAAATTCAACAACTGAACAAACTCAGACCAATACACCAGTTGAGGAAGCTTCGACTTCGCAACAATCCAACAATAGATTACCGCAACCCCACTTGAGAAGAAGAAACAGAAATGAGCAAAGAAAAACACAATTGCTACAAAAAAAGGGTAGAACCACTATCAGTACACAATGAGTCGAAATTCACCAGCGAAAACCAATGGTTGGTTATCAATTGAGATTAGGAGGAAAGATATATTGTTTAATTCACGATATTATGAATCTATTTATGATTACATGGAAGCGGAAAATGAAGTATAAAAAATGGAGAAAGCAAAAAAATAAAAATAAAAGAAGAAGCGGAAAAGGAAGAGCAACGATGGAGGAAGAAAAAAAAAAAGAAGAGAAGAAGAAACAGAGAAGAGCGGAGAAGGAGCAGCCATAGAGAAAGAAAAAAAAAGATGATGAAAGGAACAGAAGATGCCTACCTGCGCTAATTTTGCCCCAATTTTAGAAAGAAAAAAAAAAAGAAATATGCATATATATTTAAATCCGGCCGGGTCGGGTGCGTACCCCAATGCACACAAGTCCTCAAAGGATGAAGATAATTGTATTGAAGTAGAATTAGTATGGTATGTATACATAGATCTATATATAAGAATCACTCAGTTTGAACTTCTATATTGAAAAATATGTTGTTTCACTTACAGCTGCACCTTCAAGCTCATAGTATACGATGACCAAATTTTTATGTAGCTTTCATCTTTTTTCTCTTCATCGACTTCGTTTTTCAACTCATACTTCACTTCTCAAAATTAAAACAAAAAAAATTACTTAAAAAAGTTGTTGAGAAAAAATTATTTTTGCGACAACATATTATTGCAATAATTTATAATATATATTGATAAGAAGTTGTCATAAAAAAACAATTAACAAATAACTAAAAAAAGCCGAATTGTGACAACATGATGTGGTCCCTAATATATTAGTGACAAAACATTAACAAAAAAAAAAAAAAAAATTATTTACAAGAGATTTTGCAGTAATAATCTTGTTAAGACTTTTGAGATAATAATTCGGCGACAAATTATTACCACATATATTTTTCATAACTATCAATATTTTCCTGTCTATATTTTTTTATTGTTAATAAACGTTATTAATGTTGTAGTGCAAGTCCTAACAACATCCAAAATATGATCAACTTTTTACTTGTGCATTTTTCGCATCAAAAGTGTATGAATCCCAATCCATAAAAAAACAATTAGAAATAAGTAAGACCTCACAATAACTCATGCACTTAATCCTAACATGTCAATCGTTATAAATTCAAAGTACATCTGTACATGGAAAACTGGCATTATCACTGTATCACACATTATTTTTTAACCAAAGGAAAACAAAAATATTTTAATAAAATCAAACTCCCCCAACCTTAAACGACATTGTTCCAAGATCTCAATTCTTAAAACATTGGATTCAAAATTCTGAGCCCTAATTCTTATCTTCATACGCTTCAAACTCCAAAATCCCCCATTTCTCTTCTTGCCAACTCATAACCCTTCATTCTTCCCAATGAATTTGTTTCTTCTCAAATATTACCTCACAAAATGCAAAGTGGTTCACGTAAAACATCGAGTTTGGTAAATGAGGGGTTCTTCATACATAGCTCAATTTACATTTTTACTATAGATTTTGGTAAACGAAACTATGTGATGAAAACTCGGGAGCATTTAAAATTATAGGACTTAAATAAGAAAGTTTGTGTTTGGATATATAGAGTGATTTAAAATTCAAGATTAATTAAAATGAATGGATTTCAAATACACTGAACTAAGAGTAATCCACTCAAATAATTCAAAAATTAGTTCAAAATGAGAGTGATCGATTTTAAATTCATATCTATCCAAACATCATCAATGGATTAACTATCATGGATTTGAAATCCCTCATCAAATCCACTTATCCAAACCGACCATAAATGAATAGAAGAATGACTAAAAGTCTAAGAAACCAAAGTTAGTGGGATTTATTTGTTCCATTTTCGTTTGGTTGACACTCAGACAACGTTGAGATGACTTCTATTTTTCGCTAGACATACCTACATTTTCTTATCGAAAGTCAATCGATGATTCGAATGCAAAATTATACATATAACTCATGATCTGTTTATCTACAAAAAATTCAAAGTCATGCAAAATTACATTTTTTGTGCACAGTCAACTTTTTAGTCATTTACATTTATTTAGATTGCAATTATTCATTAATTTCTATTTTAGAAAGTATGTATTTATAGGTTGATGGTGTTTATACGTCTCTAGTTCAGAAGTCTAAGTAGGATTAATACAGATCTACCATTATTATTCTGTTCACAGCCGTGATCCAAATGTATAATTGACTACTATAATTAATTAGGGTACAAAAAATAAGACATAAAATTAATAAGGCAAATGATAGACTATATATTTAGAAAAGAGTTTACAAAGAAAGATTTAACTTCTTTTGTATTAGTTATTTAATTTTGTACATGTATGTTTGTATATATAATGTTTAGTGGGAAAAGGGGATGTTTCTTACTGTCGTTTCACATGATTTCATCACTGGAATATTTCTCCTTTTGTTGGCTGTGAAGCAACGACACAAATTCTAGTCTTCGTTTTTCAACTTCTTGTTAAAGTTGTCTGTCTTTATGTCCTCTTTTAAGGTTTTAATTAATATATATTTGTCTCCTACAATCTATGTTTTTAACTACTTCTAAATCTTGTCACTCACATTTGTATTTTTAGATATTTACTATTTCCAATATCAATTTCAATTACCAATTGACAAAATACGAGGGCTGCAATCCAAACATATTGTATAGTATGTATGAAGCACACATAATTAGTGGATTAAATTCATTTAATTTTCTTTCCTAACTATGTAACAATTTACTTAGAACAATATATGAAGTCTAGAACAGGCAAAATTAGCCTGTCTTGATTATAGAAATTATATTAAGACTATATATGACCAAATCGTTAAATGCTGTAACGATTTATTAGATTGAGCCATGATGTGGAAGTTTATACAAATATCTATTCTTTTTCAGAAGTATAACAACTTGATTATATATAGTAGAGTGGTAAACAAGGCAATATATATACAGCATATGAGTGTGGACCATAATCCATGTGAAATTGCAATGGAACAGTGCTTGGGGTATCAAATATTGAAGAGAGAATATATTTGATTTCTAACCTCAATGGTCATATAAGTAATGCTTCATAGCTTCAAACTGGTATGTCTAAGATGTATCAATTAGCCTCATATGGAGTATTGTTATTGGCCCAACAAGAGTTAATAAAAAACGGTCCACTCTAAAAGTGTTTAAATTGAAATCAATCAAGGTAAATTTTGAATTATTGGTTTATAAAAAAAAAAGGGAAAAACAAAAGAAGGGATAAAGAGTTGAGAGCATAATGAAATTGTGTGTAGATAGAAATTTATACTGATTACTGCATTTGGTCATTCAAATCAATTTTATAATGGAGAAACATATATGGTTTTCAAAATTGGGACATGCCTAGGTATCGATAGTGGCCGACCAATCAAAATTAGGAGCTAGGTACATTTTTGGCCCATTACATTCAATAATTACGATGTCATTTATTTATGTTTGATAAAGATAGATAGATAGATAGACACTACTAATCCCAAAATATCACATATGCAGAACTTCATGCATTCCAAGTGAATTGATGTTCAACTTCTCATAGCAGTACACCTAAATTTGTAAACGGCGTGTTTGGAGAATCCGTTAAACTTAAAATACGAATTCCATTTTACTAGGATTTTCAATAACCTAAATTTGTAGCACTATTGGCATGGAATTTGGAATTCAATATGGAATTGGCTCAGTTTTCAAATTTAACTTCCAATTTGGTGTATTAAGTAAACAGGTTAGCTTACATGTTAGACATGTTCATCGTTGTGTTACAAATCTAACACAATCATTAATTTTAAATCCTAATGTTTAAAGGAATATGATCTTTAACATTAAGACATGCACGCGCTGGGCATGTGATTTTTCGGAAACTGCATGTTTATGTTAAGTAGCAAAGCAACAGCAATTCTTTCTTGAAAAAAAAAAAATAGAAAAGAAAATTAAGGAAAAGCAATAGCACACTTAAGTGCGTATCCAGGGCGTGAGACAGCCGCTGGCATAGTGAGGACAAATTCTAAGCTAAATGCCACAAAATTTGGCAAGAAAAGGAGAATGCAGCTAGTTGTTAGAAATACAATCCATCAAAACACAAAAGAAAATAAAAAAATGGATATTGTTCTATGCAATCCATTTATTTACAATGTAATTTAGAAGTCAATATATGGCATGTAAAAATGTTTCAAGTCCACACTTAAGATGGTAATCACAAGCTCACTAAAGTTCATAGATTTAATAGCACTTGAATGAATGAAAAACTGTACAAATGGGGCCTTAAGATCTCTGGAATAGATGTGTATATTTGAGATGTGAAATAAAGGGTTTGCAGACTGAAAAAGAAACCACAGGATTTAAAAAATTATGTGAAACTGCTAAGAAATCAACTCTATTGCCAACCGAAAGAATACTCACACCACGGATTGCTAGAAAGCCTCGACATATAAATTACAACACACTGCCATAGAGCCATTTTATACAAGGTAAGTGAAAAGATAAGAGGGATAGTGGAATGCATTATGAAACTATGCATGAATATATGATTGATTACAAATGCAAAGCAAAGCAGGTAAGCTTAAAATTGTGTGCACAGCTTTACCAGCCATAAAAAATCTAAATCTGGAGATCATCCAACGACAATTCATTAGCAGTCATCAGCTTTAGCTTCTGCAACAACAAAATAAACAAAATAATCTCAGATGTTGCGTTTTTCTAGATCACGACATTCAAGCAAATAATCAAAGTGAAAAATGTGCATGAAAAATCCCTCTCCCAAGTTTCTCTCTAGTGATGTTCACTTCAACAAACAAAACTTAGCCCAAGTGACATGAATAATTACTAATTGACAGGATCATATCTGTTTTACAAGTAGTTTTCATTGCCTCTCAACAGCTATTTGCATCTTCAGATCAATATTATCAGGAAAAAAAGAAAAAGATGAGAGACTCGTTAGAAAAGAGTGCAAGTCTTGTACCGTAATAAATTGTGGGGGATCGTCAAGACTGGATGACCCCAGAACAATTTCTCGTTGCAACTTTGTTGATAACTTATGGCAAACTCGTAACTGCAAGGAAAGAAATTTCAGAAGCATTCACATGCACGTCTGGTGGGGGGATGAGGGATCTTAAAAATTATTACCTCAGAACGCGTTGCCCCACCAACAATAAACACAAAAATCCGCTGACCCATCTTCTTGAAATCACTAGAAGCGTGCCTTAAAATTGAATCACTACAAGAAAACAACAAAATGAAAACATACAATCATCAGCAAGCACAAGGTGATTATTCAAAGAAACATAAAATTAAAAAAGATAATAATTGGATTCCATCAAAAGAAGACTTATATAGCCTAGTTTAAGGTTTACAAAACCCAGTGGGAAATTGCTACTCAAATAACAAAAGCGAAATCCCATGAGATACCTTGAATACCCATCATCAGAGTTTCGAGGACGAGCCCATGTAGCCGTTCGTCTTGACCTCATCGAATGAGGAGTTGGAATGTGACCTGATCTTACAGATGCAGCCTGAGAGGTTCCGTGAAAAGTGGGACTAGGTTCATTCATACTTGGATAATCATTCTTAGGTAGTTCGCCTTTGCTAAGTTTCTCAACCAGCTCCTGCAAGGTGACAAGTACCAGTTAGGCATGCAACCAAACTCCTCATGCGACACTTAATGATGAATATGGGAAACTATCCTTGAATACATATTGCACGGAATGAATGGAGCACAACAATATGATAAACTTCATCAGAACTTTTAAATGCTCAAAACAGCACATAAGGGGTATCATTTCCCAAGTACACTCTAAAATATGAAAAATTACGTCTACCATCTGATAGTTTTGGACCTTCAGACATGTATGGCAATAGAGGACATCAATGAAAAGATAATATCACCAATTTTACATGATATCAAATAAGTGCCACTTAAACGTCCAAAACTCCCTAGCAGGTTTGAGTCACTGATGGGACTTTATAGAGTGATCTTTCAGAAACTTTTAGGTGCAAGTATTATATTGTAACTCTCTCCACAACTTCTGTCATAGGTTTTCTTACTCAAAAGGGTTCAATCATATCATTCTTTTGTATTTGATCGTTATTACTAGTTTGCTATGTATCTTATTACAGTTACAAAAATATGGAACCAAATTTGTTATGATGTTTAAAGCTTTCAGATTGGGTGAAACAATTCGAGTCCTCAATATGTGCCCACAAAGTTTAGACCAAGATGCAGATGAATAGCTAATAAGGTAACGCAGTTTCTTCTCTATCTCAGGTGCATGACAAAACGGATTCCTACAACTTATCTTTCGCTTACAGTATTATTAATTAGCCTCAAAGAGAAAATAGCCACCATTCATGTCTACATCTGATCTCTGACTTTGCAACTCATCCAATAATAAAAAAATGCCATAAGGATGTCCAAAATCACTAAGTCACAAATTAATTGTGTACCTCTATCATAGGGTAAAAACGTGATAATTGCCATGCCACTTCTTCACCAGGTCTGTCTTTTCGAGCAGCATGCTTCTTCTGATAACAAGGAAAATTGGAAACTCTGTTATAAGATGTATGGGCTTCTCAAACCATAATCATACTTGACGATATATCCATTACCTTGTGAACATCAAACTTGAGAGAAAATGGTACAATTGAGCTTTTCTTGGAATCTGATGATAGCTCCAGCAATCTCATATTGTAAACAGCAGTCTTATCATCTTCTGGTAGTCCAGCCAACTGTATATTGTCCGTCCAGATTTTAGTTCTGATATTATAACTATAACAAACTACCATAGCAGAACTTGCACGAATGAAACACCACATAAAGATAGGTATTTGGATGTTTTTCTGTTGAGTAATTAAAAAATAAGTGAAAGAAAAACAAATGGGCAGTTAAGACTGCTAGATTCTGAAAGATTGAAAGCAAACTGTCACATGATTTTTCATCCTAAATAAGTCATACAAAGCCAATCAAGTACATATTTGAGGATGTTGAGAAGGGCAAGGGAGTGGAAACAGCACTGCTTTCAACCCCGAGAATATGTGAATTAAATCAACCATCAGCTAGGTTAAAACCAGGTTTTACCCAGGTTTTTGTGTAAAACCTAAACCAGGTTTTTTGTGTAATGACAGAATTGAAGTTTTACCAGAGAAACCGAGTGTTGATCTTTGACATAATGATGGCGACAAAGATTATCTAGATTGTATAAATTATATAGTCCTGAATCATCTTTGAGGCACTATATGAATGTGTTCTACTTGTTTCTTGATTTCAGAAGATCTAAAACTAGTAAGATAATTGCCGAATGTATAAGATTGATCAAGATGCCAAAACAGCAATTGTTCACTTGAAACTAAAGTATACCATTGATCTAAGCAGTGCAATACTTTTCTATGTTGCCATTGAGCGCAGTTAATGTCAACAGATATTCACATTTGTAAAGTTGTGAATAATAATACATAGCCACTAGATTGTAAAATAAGTATAGAAACAGTCTTAACCTCCATCAGTTTTGAGATTTTGTCATCCTCAAACTTCTCAGGATATACAGCTCCATAAATCATCAATAATCGCAATTTACTCTCACGTGATACATTCTGCCAACAAAGGATCATCAAATGTAAACAACAAAATAAGCTCCTTGATATTTTGAGAAGAAAGAAAGAAAGAAAGAAAGAAAAAAGATAAACAAAAAAAAATCACCTCATTTAATCGTAGAAAATTAATAACTTCTTTGGTTCCTGCATCTCCAAAAACAAGATCCTGCTCTAGTTGACCAACTTCTTTAAGCCCCGATTCCCTGATAATTTTGTTGATTTTTCCTGCAATCTGAAGAAAAAGACATAAATAACCCAGAAACAAAATATTAATAGTTTACAAACTTTTGGGGTCAAGATAGAGATTTGATGTCAACATTTTCTCAATAGAACTGATCCTTAATGCTTAACGATCACAAGTGAACTTTCCATGTTTTGAGCTATAAGCTAAAAAATAAAGAACAAGACACAACCTAGTACTTTAAGTGACATCTGATCTAAAGTGTCCTGCTAACAAAAGGAATTATTTCAACAAGTATTCAACTGATGAACTGGCATGCATTATATATATATACATATACACACACACACATAAAAACACATACACAATAGCTTAGCTCAAGCTTTAGTCAGTTTGGTTCTCAAGAAACTGATTAGATCCTACACTTTTATTTGATAATGAAACTGAATTTCACAGCCTATATAGTAGAAATATTTATATATTGTTAGTAACAGAAGCATTCAAATTGAGAATATCTTCATGTCACCGTTTAGTTTCAGGGAGAAAACTGCAATTAACACAAACAAATATATGTTATCCATCTTTTCCCACTAAAAATTAGCAGGACTTTTACCTAATCAATGAAATCATACATAACATTTTTAAGTGCCAAATAGAGAAAATGATTGAAGGAAAACTACTCTCTTGTCAAATTAGCTCAAAAGCATATATTAATAGAACCACTGATTCAGTAAATATACATTTCTGCTGTCACTATCGTGCCAGTAAAAGCATTTAAAATCCAGCATTTAAAGACAACTCAACAAAGTTTCAGCTGCATATATATGAGACTCACATCAACATGGAGGGAGAGCTTTTCGATTTGTTCACTATACTGAGGCAAAGCTTGAACCATCTTTTGCAAGTCCCGGGTTGACAATTCACCACTTCCTCTACACATTTGACTTATATAAGTGATAGATGAGACCAGAAGATACAAATTTACCAGTATCACTATCACAAAACATTAGTAGAAAAAGGGGAGACAAGTATCGTTGGAATTATTATAGTTTCAACCTAAACATCTAGGTCTAACCTTGATGGATGATATGTAAAAGAATTCCTGAAATATTTTAAATTATAGCAAACTAATTCAGTATGTAAGTGAATTTGTAGTCCATGAAACTAAGATATCACCAATGCCAATTAGTACGTACTTCCCAATCCCAAATTGAATACCCATACTTCCCTTACACAATTTGCAGAATCATCTTCTCAAAAGAAACATCATTTTCTAATACGTATGATCCACCTTTAAGTAATGACATGACAAATAACCCTGAAACACTGTTTTTGCAAAAAGAGGACATATACTTTCTGATCAACTATGACAAAAAGCTGTGAGCCTGTCCAAATATACATTCGAATTGAGAAGGATGGAGTATTGCATAAAAGGAATGAACTAAAAGGATAAGGCTGGTGCTGGTTATCCCAGTTAAAAATAAATGAAATAAAACGATCAGGAGAGTGCCATGCACTGATAACATGATGAAGCTTAAACCCTAGCTAATCAATTGAAAGAAAAGGACTTTTCGATTCATGAGTATGCATAAATATCGATAGCCATATCTGTAAACCAAGAAACAGTAAAAATAGTCGAACACTTGGACATATGTCAGTATTCTCTTTTATTAAAGCATGATACATAATTTCCAGTTAAAAGTTCAGAGATATAATATGGCAGACACTTGCTCCAAGTGAGGGATGTGGAATAGATGTAAAATTCACCGAATATGTATATATAAAAAGGGATTAAATATCAACCTCCCCAACATAGATATTTATCTGGTGCTAGTAATATTTCAAAGTTAGAGTTGACATAAGATTCAAATATACCAAATGACACATAACTAAGTTACTAACCAACCTTGAGCCATGAATTTGTGCAGCTTTATTTTTTGATACAAAGTTTGTCATCTTCTCATGCAACCTTTCGCTAGCCTGACATACCACCAATCATAATTCATGTAACAATAGCATATAGAATTTCTCCAAAACCTCAAATAAAAATATAAATTAAAGACTGCATTTTCAACATACATCAGCGATATGTGCATGTCGGAGCTCTAGCCAGATAGGGTCATGATCCTCCAAAAGAACCTCCTTCCTCTCAGGAATACCACCTGTTTTGCTTGGAACCTACACAAAATAATTAACCTGACTGAGGAACTTTCAAGCTTAACCAGGCCTAGGAACTTTCAAGATTTTATGAAACAATGGAGCATACATCTCAGAGACTTTACCTCATGGACATATTTATTTCCTTCCATATTAAGTAAATCATGGCACATGGCATCATATGTCCATTCATGTATGATTGGAGCAATCTAAACACGAAATATAAGTATGTCATATTACAAAACAAAACTGGAACTCCACGAGGATTTTGAGATATTTATTGGGAAATAAATAGCTAGAAACCTGGTCTATTGATCTATCCAAAATAAGCAGCTCACATGTCTCTGACTGGGGGAAGTTAGGAAGATTAGTTTTATATTTCATGAGACAGTTCCAAATACCAGCAGCAAGCTTTGTAGGAATTAGATCACGAAATGTTGTCATTGTAGTAGGGTCGAGGGATTTGGCAGCACGGTAGCGCACAATTGGAAACTCCTGTCACATGATAAAACCATTAAGGTCTTGACAGTTACCGCTTGTGTTATGGGCCAATATTCAGAAGTTAGATCATATACCCTCAATGAAGCAAATACTGTTGCTATACGAGTCGCCATCAAATTCAAACATGCATCACCTTTACGAGAACTTTCTTCGTCTCCAAAGAGATCCTCAAGGGCCCTCTCATTGTCAGTTACAAAACCCTGATTTATAGGTTTTGTCAAAAAAAATTAAAAAATTAAAAACAATCATTACCCAGCACAATGTTGAGATTCCTACTATACAAAAGTAGTATTAGATGAAAGGAGGGTCAGGAAATGAAAATGTATCTAAACAGGTACATATCAACGACTACGAGTGAGATAAAATACAAGAACTCTAAATAATCACCCTCTGATATAGCATGCCTAGTTTTACATTATTATTCCTCAAATAACTCAACCAAATTTGAAAGCACCTTTTTTTCTTGTGAGTATTGAAAGAGGGAAGGGAATGATGGAGGCAAAAAGTTCCATGTATAAGTTTAAAAGGATTGCGTACCTGGCTATCAATGGTGAAATACTCCAAGTTCATCTGTATATTTCAGATCCAAAATGAGAATAAAGACCAAACCTGGCTCTATGGTATAAACATGTATCACCAAATATCACACATATATAAAATATAATTCAAACCTCTCTTAGGGCACCAATGCGAGATAAAACACTTCCATCTCTCTTTATGTGGCTAACCAATTCCCGCGTAACAGGTGAGCTGAAGAAGACAAATGCCCTAGTGGTAGAACAAAAGGTAGAAAAATAGAGATGAGCCCATAGGAATTGAATTACTGAAGTAATTGCAACAGGCAGCCCTTACAATAAAATACTTGACATACTTTCTGTATAGTGGAGATCTTCCAGACATATCAGAAAGGAGGATAACAATGCTGCATAATAAAGAAATAAAGGATGAGAGAATGAGCGAGAAGAATGTAGATGGCAGAAGAAGAAAAATGTACATATAAGTTCAAAGATGAACATATAAACCAAACTCAGAAGTGAAATTGACTTGATTAATTGAGAATTATCAGTCCACTTTGATAAAAGGAGTCACAGGTGTCACAGGTTTCACCGAGTAAAATTACATCTTTCAGCAAGTAAAATTCTGCAAATGCATATATATATATATATATATATATATATATATAGAGAGAGAGAGAGAGAGAAAGATCTGCAGCTGTCAGCCACAAAAAATTTTAAAATTTGTGAAGCAGGGAATTAACAACCAAAACCATGCTTGAATCTGCTAAAGCTAGAGATATATAAGGCTCTCACAGTAATGGGCAATGAAATGCATATACTAACTAAAGAATAATTGATTAGCATTGTTGAAACAACACGAACATTTATGGTGAGGCAAGCAGTCAAAATATGGCCTTGTATCTCATACTTCTTAGAAAACATACTGGCAGTTTTAGACAAGGATAATGAAAATATGGCAACCTCCAAATATAGCCCACGCTCACTCTTTTAAACAACAAAGGGGGTGGTGTGGTGAAACCTCATTGAACACAAGGTAGCCAAGGAGATAGTGTTGGGAAAGGTGTCATAGATCCTAGAATGGCAATGACGAAGCTGATTATTTAGGTGACTGCCTTTGGACAAGGCAACCACTAGGTCTCTTTATTTGCAGGTAGAATTGCAAGGTAAATAAGGATGTGACATATGGGTGGATACTGAGAGACAAATGGAGCAGGATACCAAATGTATAAGATACACAAACTTCTTGCATATTCAAACCATGATGACAAGTGGCCCAAACACAATAGACACTTGTCAAACAATGCAAGTGGCTTATATGATATAGGATTTCCTCCTTTAGCAAACTTATCTAAGAGAATTACAACAACAACAGCAAACAAAGTCATAATCCCACTGCAAGGAGTCGGCTATATAGATCGTATGCCATCATGCAAGTTGAAGCACATGTTCTCATTCATTTTAAGAATAACATATATTTTTCAACAGTTCCCTTCCAAGTCTTTAGGTCTTCCTCTTCACCTTTTAATCTAACTTAATGAATTTCTATTACACATACAACGTATTGGGCATCAAAAGGTCTCCCATGTATACTTGTCTGAACCATCTTAAGCATGTTTTTCAGATTTTTGCTTCTATCTCGACTCCTATACTTGCTTTCTGGAGAATTCATGGCATATTTTTAGTTTATCTAAATGACATTTTTGTATCATTTTTCATGCTTATCTGGATAAGTGATAAGGTTAGGATTTCTCTATCCTTTTTCATTCCTGCCTAAACTAATACAACATTTTTTTTTTGGGTGAGGGAAAAAATACATGTTTAAATCATCAGTTTCTAGTTCATTTCGGAACCTTATACTTGAGAGCAATATGAGAATACAACCAGCATTTGTAATCCCAGCATTTTAAGGGATTGAATGTCTTGTGCATATCCACAGGCTTCTCCAAGTACTGCTTAGTACTGAGCATGTTAGTACTTTTAACAACTCTAGCTTGAGTGAAATACACATAAAGAGAGGCTTACAGGCAAACTACCCATTAACTATGGTGTCTTTGCCTGTCATAATGTATTACAACTGTCATAGCATCCCTCCTATTTTCATATGCAAAACTTAACACATGGCCTTGCCTGGAGGCTATCATGTGGCAAAAGATGATCTTATATAGAAATTCCTATTTATCTCCCATCAAATGTGCAATAAAGGCAAGTAAGTCGACTAGCAGGACTAGAAGGGTCCCAAAGTGCTGTGGCTCCTGTGCCCGCAAAATGCCTTACCAGATCACAGTTTTCTCTTCAGATAAACAATTAATTGTAATTTTTATCCCCAGCCTCCATATATTTCCTACTCATTTTCCTAATTTTATGGAAACATAAATTCATTATGATAAAAAAACAAAAAATATGAATGGAAGAAATGTGTCAATGATATACAGAAACTGTGTCTCGTAAAATAAGCACCACAACATCAAATGCTGACATTAGGTCAACAAAATAATGAAGTATGAACTAGGAAGGTAGAAAAGACATGATAAATTTTAAAGCTGATTCATGCCCACTCATAAATACTAAAGTAGAAATAATACTTTGGAGGAGAAAATAAAACGGAGTATTGAGATGAACTTCTTTATCATAAACATCTTCCCAGACATTCAATAGGCTTCTGTTAAAATCCAGATGCTTTAATGCAAAAAGAACATTGGCTAACTCAACAATGTAGTTTCAAACCCCAAATTCTTACTAGCCAGATGATGACAAAAGTGAAACTTAGACAATAGAAAAGTGAAAGTGTCTCGTACTTTTCTTTGGTTGGCTGGATGAAATATATTGCATCCATGGATGGTAATGGTTGTCTTCGCTTGTGTATGTCTTCCACCACTGCAGGTCAGACACAACATGATTACTTCTCTATCTCAAAAATGTCCATCCTCATTTATAACTTGGTGAATCCTGCCATAGCTGGACTCTTACATAAGCCATTTTTAGGTTACATAAACAAAAACATCATTACACATCCATAAACATTTTATATAAGTCTAAGTACAAAGATAATTTTCAGGACTATGTTTTCAAGGCAAGGTAATGAAGAAGCTATAAGGAAAAATCCAATGCCCAAAATGGAAAACTACATAAATCATGAGATTGACAAACAAGAATGTCAAAGGTGCAGGACGAATAGCCAAGTAAGCTGTCATTATGGAAACCAGCGGAACAAGCAACAACCACATATGCCATTGCACAAATTGGCCAACTGAAAAAATATTTTAATACCTGAAATATTTCATCAAGCCATTTAAACTGAAAAAAAAAAAAAGAATATGGACTTGAAGCCATGGCTTAATAAGCAGGTATATTTCAACAAATTTGTAACTATCAATTGGATCATAAATGTTCAAATTGACACTAATTTTAGATGAGCCTCGATAAAGTTACAATTTGAATAAATGGCTACACAACATGAAATGATCAAACCATCATATCCTTCTTATATAATTTTCTATAGTTTGAAATTATAGGGTTTAAATATAGTAGTATTATTTCAGGGTTTGATAAATAATATTTCAAGCATTAGTTAATTGTTGGATACTGAATCCACAAAAAATGGTCAGTACAGTGATTGGATAATGACAGACCACTGTGTTTTATAAGGTCACAAGCACAAACATTGTAATGTAACATTTTGGGAGAAATTTACAATCATTCATAGAAATAAAGCCATTATGAGAAACATTTAAAACCCCAAGCACATGGATAATATAATTATCATAGACACAAATAAAAAATAAAAAAGCAAACTAGAGTGTCAGAGATAAAAGAAGAAAGATACAATTATTCACTGAGACTGGCCTTCTATTTCTTACATGAAACTCCTTCATCTGTGATATCTGCCATCTTGCACGCATAAGACATTATTTTAACTGTTACCTTGTCCATGATGAGTACCTACATGGCAAAGTACCAAAACTAAAAGATAACCAAATCTATACAAATGAATCAAATATGAAAGGTAATCAAACCTAACAAATAGGTAGAGGAATAAAGACTACCAAGGTTTATTAACTAATAGATCATGTGAAAATCCAAGTCAAGTAGTGTATTTTCTCATAAACAAAAAATTTGAATTTAATGTGTGGCTGAGGGTATCCTTTCATGTCAAACAAGACAATTTCCAATCTGTACTTGCCCAGGAAGTTATTTTGGCGTGGATGCTACCTGTTACATATCGCAAGCGAGAGAAAAAGGAAGGAGGCTGTCAGGCCTTAATAATTTCATGTTTTGATTATAGTACCACAATAAGCCCGTATTAGGCCCACTAATAATAAATCTAATAAATCCTCAAACCAGAATAGGAAATAAATATAAATAATCAAAGCATGAAATTATTAAGGTCTGACAGCCTTCTTCCTTTTCTCTCGCTTGCGATATGTAACACTACCTCTCCTAGGTGATAAAGCTATATAGACATGGCGCAAAAAACCTTAACAAATTTAAAAAGCTTGTGCAAAAAATAAAGAAATTTGTTGTAACAAACAAGACAAAGCATCCCATAAGGAGAATTGCAACTAAATGGTATCAATTATTCAAATTAAACAATAAAAAATAAATATCTGTTGGCAACAGAATTTGGATGATATCGTTAGATTTAAGTTGATGTATGGCACAGAAGAGGGACATACAAAAAAATATAAAAAAAAAAGAAAGAAAAGGTCAGGGCAGAATACATGAAGCAAAAATATTAAATAGGTTTCAAGTGAAAAAATCTTGTAACATTTATTTTGACCACTGGAAAGAAGACAAAAAAATATAATGAGACCCAAGTAAAAATCTGATTATAGAGATCACTTCATTTCATGCCCCAGCCTCTGGCTGGATGAACTCACTATTGCTATAGATTTATTTTTCCAAGTCTTTTGCATGTCATGCCGCTCCTCTGAATTACTTGTTTGATACTTTCCATTTGGCCTCATACATGATACAACATATTAATGAACAAAAGATATTCTATTTAATCTGGAAGAATGACTCACCTAATTGCTATTTATATCAGTCTGATGTACTTCTATAAATAGATATCTGAGAATTTCAAAAGATTTTTGTGATTTATAATTATTGCTGAAAAGTACACAAGGCATTAGCTACTAAATAGTTACTTCACAAGCAATGGTCTCATCCTGACTAAATTTCTCAATATAAAGACAACTCTCAGCAATCCTCTGAGCTCAACACAAAAATCGTGTCCAAATTTCCAAATGGAAGAGATATCTGCATTGTAACTTTTACCTTCCAAGATGACTTTGAGTCCCCTGTTTTGGTTGATCGAAGCATTTCATATAATAATCCTGTAAATCGGCATAGTAAAATTAGAACAAATAGGACTGCGATCCATATAGCACTAATAACCAGTAACCACTTAATAGCATACTTCAGCCAGTATAAACCTTGTACCCCAATGTAAAGAGCTCATACACATTGAGAACTTAACAGCTTTTAAATTGAGGCGGTCAATAATATACTTCAATTTATGCAACAGGATGTTAGAACTCTAGGCTATTTAGTTTGGTATCTTAATGGTGTCTTATCAGGATTTGTTTAGCAATCAACATCTTCTAAGAGTGATAAAGCAATAAAACCCCTTTCTCATGCGGAGACACGAAAATGAAAATAAGAAAAAAAAAATCTCCAATTTTGAAAGATCAAAGAATAATCAACTATGTTTTGTAATAGTCAGATCTTGTAGCTTGTGCAAGCTTACATTTTTTTCCATTAAAACAAGTTCCGGCTAGTGAAGGATTCACTGCTTTTTTCTACACTAAGATGGATGCTCATTTTCTCGTTTTTTAAAAATAAAAATGGCATCACCAAGTCAAAAACCCTTCACAAGAAAAAAAAAATTAATCAAAAATCTCCAAACATAATCCACTAAAGAGGCATAAGGATGACAGACGCCTGTTCACACCTCTCAAAGACACGCTTTCTTAATATGTCTAAAAGATGGCCACACAGCATTCTGCAGACAAAGCCATGTTTTTATGATTTTTATCATAAATCCATGTTTCTTAGTTATGTTTTAGGGAAGAGGTTAGGTATCTATAAACAGTTAAACACACACACACTCTCTCTCTCTCTCTTCATAAGAAACCATGTATTTTATTACTCCCTCTCATTCACAATAAGTGTCTTTTTAGACTTTAAATATAGTTGCAAATTAATTACCATTTTAGAATTTTTTTCAAATATTCCAAGATTATTCATACCTTATCCCATATAAATCTCCTACTTTCCAACTCACAAACAAGTAATTTTTTTGGTTAATAATTAAGCATTTGATTATTTAGAGGTGTATTATACGTTTTTTAATATTCCTTAATTTTTGACAAAAACTTTGAAGAAATCTTTAATTATGGATTGGGGGGAGATTAAATAGTTAAAAGATAGATGCATTTTACATCCAGTGGAACGAAATCCAATCCGAAACTCCAAAACAGACGGCCTCAGAAAAGAAGCACTATAGAGCTAAATTCCAGTCCCTGACTAAATCAGAAACAAAGAAATGCTTGACATCCTGTAGGTTTAGTACCTACAAATCCACTCTAGATTTGTTCTTATCTCAGCACTCCAAAGAGAGATTGGCAGTTAGATAATTTACAAAAGAATGCTACTTTTGCAAGTTTTGTGAATCTAAAGGTGAGAATTTCGACTAAAATAGATTATTTTAAGGTCCCAAGGTATAAAATTCTGTTGAGGAGTGACTTTGAGAATCTTTTCGGCATTTTACACTCAATGGCCATCCTACATACAGAAGCACCACCAACTTTCGAAGGCAAGATTCAAATATTTAACTGTATTAAGTTCTTATATTCAACTTATAAGAGATTCAACTTTTCTTAAAAGCCTAGCGCAAGATTCAAATATTATATTACACACTTCCCTATTGACCAATAAGTTCCTTTCTGCTACTATAACCTTCTGTATGCCCTTCTACTTGAAGATTTTTCAGGCTACAAAATGGCCTTAGGCTATTGTAACAAAGAAACAAAAATTACAAATCCAGCCTGCATGTTGGTGATGAAAACCCAGGATAAAGAAAAATTATAATAAGATATGATGGGAAAAAAATGTGAGCCTCGAAAAGGCTAGTAGTAAAGATGCAGAGCACAAGCAGTTATCTCTTTTATCAAACTCCATAGAAGATGAAATTACACAAGTAGTTACTCATAAAAAATACCCACCACTCCCTCCAATAATAGGATTTAGTGATTTACAAGGGTAAAACACTTCTTTAAGGATAAGGAACTCCAATGAAGATCAATGACAATGATATTCTGAAAATAATGATTGATAAAAGTGTGCCATGATCTGAAGCCATTAGCGTAACATTAGCAATAACCAAACAAGGAAACTTTTATATTTTAAACTTCAACCTAATACCAAGTTATTCAGAGTCTGTATCGAGTATTCAATAAAATCATGTAATTTTTTGACTAAATATATGTCATAAATCAAACTTATGTGTTCCCCAAGTCCCTCGAGTGGCTGTGTCTATGTTCATTAAGAGTTATGAACTAAAAATCTCAGAAACTACTACATATAAAGTTGTAAGAACAAAGATAATTGCTTATCTCCAAATTCCACTTCCAAACTTCCACATTAGCATCATTGTTCAATAAAAATCCAAGAGTATCATGGTGGCCATATTGGTAGTTAACTAGTTATTCAAAGGAAACTGAGATTTAATGACCTTGAATGATAAAAACCTCACATCTACCAATCAAGTTCCTTTTCCCAAAGATTTTAGGATTCTTTGATATGAACATACTATTCCAACCTCTTACATGTACACACTTCCAAGATACAATTATCTCAAGACCTCTATGTATCAATCAGCTTGTACAAAGTCACATTATGCCAACACTTAGGCTATGTTTATTTCTACATGGAGGGGGTTGGGGAAGATCCAACTTTGAAATTGTGTAATAAAGGTGAATGGTGAAAAATGTATAATTGTTATGGGATTGTATATATATGGTAGGATGGTATTGTAGATGTTATATCATGTGTGGAAAAGGTTGATGTTTAAATTATTTTATTGCGAAAAGGCTGTTGTAGGTCTTTTGTGGTAAAAAGATGTTGGTAGTGATTGGTGTAAGTAAAATTTATAGGTTAGGATTTTGGTGGATGAAAATTTTAAATTTGAGTCTTAAAACAAACAAGAATTTCGAATTTTGACATCCGAAATCCGTTTGTGGAAAACTAGAAACAAATCAACAATCATAGCCTTTAGAATGTTTCAAAACCTTTATATGCCAAGTTGTCAAGTATGTCATACTCGTAGTACTCACACTCACTCCATTCCATCAGAGTAAAATCATCTTTCTAACAATTTGATATCACTCTGATATCCATGCTCTTCCTAGTCAATATACACTCCTTATGATCCTTTAGAGTTTATCAGGAATTAAATCAATATTGACATAGTTGAAAGATGTCAGACAGTAATAATCATGAATATCTGGAGATGCTGACATCTTAAGATCTTTGACATCTAAGAAGACTCAATTAATGTCTAATTAAGTAATTAACAATTAGCAAGAGATATCTGCAATTCTAAAAGCTGTTAGTTAAGTTGGAGCAGCATCACTTATGAAGTTATTATCTTTATTCTTTACTTAACAGTCAAGAGTGTTGTAATGAAAGGCAAATTTCGCAAATGGTGTCCAAGTAAGATTTTTTCAAATATGAACTTATTTAATGACAATGAATAGTAACAAACTCCAATATTCAACAACATCATAAGACCAGAGCTAAAAATATTCATGAGAAATGCCAAAGTGCCCTGGCTACAAGTAATTTAAAGCAAACTCTAGCTTTTACAGTAACTGAATACAACTCTAATACCCATAACACTTTACTTTCATGAGAAAATCAATTTTGAATCACTTAAGTTATATCCATCTCTTATAATCTTATTCATCATTCATTTCACCGTATAGATTTTCGTTTTTCACCATGTCCTACATAAAGCCAATTTCAATCATCTTTCTTATCAAATGTTTGGTTTTGGCCTACAACACAATACATACTTTGCAACCTTATCCCTTTCATGTTCTATATAAATCACTTTCAATGCCCTCCAAATCCACACATCAACTTTTCCTCCCAATATAATTTGAATACTAATATTCTATGATCAAATTTACAACTATGCCTGTACTTCCATGTAAGAAAATCCAATTAATTGAAGCCAGACCAAACAACTACATAGAGATCAAATTATACATACAAATAATATGACAGTAATTAAAACTAGAATATAATCATTGGAAACAAAGCACATCTCACAAGTAATTCACACAACACACACCAATCTCAACAGCATAACCACAGCATTTCACTCAATCCAATCACATAAACGTGCAAACTAACTAAATTCAGAACACGCACACACTAAAAACTTACATAATGTCGTAGTAAGAGGCAAAGAGATGCAAGATGACTTACTGTCGCGGGTAATTTGGCGGAAATTCTTGTACTCGTTCCCCTGCGAGGACGTATCGGAATCAGACATCGACATGGTGATGAAATCGGTGTTGCTAAAAAGGTGTCGGTGATTTCCTCCCTAAACGATCGATCAATGCTGGGTAGTACGTCGTTGATCGGGAGTCCTAATTTCTGATTGAGGATTGTAGAGAGAGGAAAAATCTTTACGGGGAAGAAGAGGAAGAATGAAATGGTATTTATATTCGGGTTTTGCGTGGGTTTGACTGTTCAAGCCCGATAGTTGAATTTTCTGAGAAGCGCGTGTGTATCTATCTGGGTCGGATGTGAATTTTTGAAATCACCCAAATTCTTCTTTTTTTTTCTTTACTTATTGACAACTTTTAGTGTCGAATATTAAAGATCAAAGTTATATACACACACACACTTCACGATATGGTAATTATGTAATCATGTATGAATATCTATATAAATTTTATATATTTCAACTGGGGATCTAGATACATGCAATTATGATCGATCCGACTTGGGACCATCTTGCAATCCGAATTGATCCGACCTGAACCACTATTTATGTGCTTACATACACACCCATGTCCACGCTCACACCCTCTCATATGTGTTCGTATTCTAACAAATATATAAGACAAAAACTTATATGCACTCGGGGCATGGACCCGGATCTTAGATCCGTGCCCCCAACCTAACCCGGTGCGTGAGTCACTCTCAGGTGCGTCCACACGCCCCCACGCGTGGCTACACCATAGTTGGTGTGCATCGCGCACAAACCTGATTATATACAGTGAATGTATTATACATTTACTTTTGAGTGACACTCCTGTGCACAAGGTGCAACAATACTGTTATATTATATGAAGTGATACTGTTATATTAATATAACAGTATCACTTCATATAATATAACAGTATTACTTCATATAATATAACAGTATCACTCATATAATATAACAATATTACTTCATATTAACAGTATCACTCATATAATATAACAGTATTACTTCATATAATATAACAGTATTGTTGTGCACAGATTTGGATCCGTGCACCTTGTGCACAAAAGTTTTTGCCTTTACTTTTTAGGTATCACACATTTACCTTTAAGGTATTATGCAAAAACAATGTTGTTTTCTTCTTTTTCCTCTTTGTTTTTTTCTTCTTCTTTCTCCTTCTTCTTCTTAATATCTTTTTTTATCGATTTGTTATTCTTCTTATTTATTTAGTACATTCCTCTTCTTATTCTTCTTGTCTATCTTCTTGTTCTTATTCGTCTTCAAATTGTCATGAAGTCGTTTATGAGGTTTTTTCCCCTTCTTATTTATAAGTAATTTTAAAACATTGAAAATAAATTATTCCAAATAATATGAAATCATGATTTATAGAAAATTTGACAAAAAATATGATGAAATCGTGATTTGCAAAAATTTTGAGGAAGAAGATGATGAAACAT
Organism: Scutellaria galericulata; assembly: GCA_946896805.1. Classification (NCBI taxonomy): domain Eukaryota; kingdom Viridiplantae; phylum Streptophyta; class Magnoliopsida; order Lamiales; family Lamiaceae; genus Scutellaria; species Scutellaria galericulata. The sequence goes on along the minus strand of OX335791.1, from coordinate 13,286,530 downwards.
TTGAAATCTTAAGATTTTCAGTGAATGTATTAGATGTATGCTCTTAAGGTATCATTTGTTTACCCTTAAAGTATATGTTGTATACTGTTAAGGTATCATATATTTACTCTTCAAGTATCTCATATTTACCCTTACGGTATTATGCGGAAACAGTGATGTTTTCTCCTTCTTCTTCTTAATCTATTTTCTTATCGATTTGTTATTTTTCTTATTTGTTTTGTACATTCTTCTTCTCTATCTTTGTGTTCTTATTCTTCTTTAAATTGTCATGGAGTCATTTATTTGTTCTAATACCTATAGAACAAATTACTAATACCTCAAAAGTATTTTCATAACTTACATATTATTCAAGCATGTAATTTTGTAATACATGTAGTGCATATATGTAATATTTATATAACAAATCTGTAATACCTCAAAACTATTTTTCATAACTTACATATCATTAAGCTTGTAATTATGTAATACATGTAGTTCATGTATGTAATATCTATAAAACAAAACTGTAATACCTCAAAACTATTTTTCATAACTTACATATCATTAAACATGCAATTATGTAATACCTATAAAACAAATCTGTAATACCTCAAAACTATTTTTCATAACTTACATATCATTCAAGCATGTAATTACAAATCTGTAAATTATTTCATATTTTGAAATAATTGGTTTTTCGATGTCTAAAATCATTGAAACAAAAAAATTATACAAAGGTCAACCACCCTCTTATAAAACTATCTATGTAACTCTCATCCCCCTTTCTCTGCTGCTCATATCTTCTTACCTTTCTCACTCTTAACCTTATAGCTATAGAACTTGCTTTTTTTTTCCTCTTCCTTCATCACTCTTTTAAGACATTGCTACTAATTAATTTAAAAATATTAAAACTCAATTTTACAAGAGAGGTTTAGATATTTGTAGAGAGAGAAGAGGCAAGAGGAGGAAGCGAAGCAGCCATGGCTGCAAACGTCGATTGTAGAGTGAGTTGGAGACCCATTCGACATTCAGATTACCCAACCAAGAAGAGAAAAAGCAGCGGAGAAGAGCAGCAACAATGGAGAAAAAAAAAAGAGGACGATGGAGTAGGGCAAAAATAATAATAAATAAAAAGAACAAAAAATATATATACATATATAGGGTTGGGTCGGGTTGAGTTAGATCCGTTTTCCCAGGGCACAAGAGACTTTCTCAATATATAATATATTTTAGTTAGGTTTGTGATTTTTAGTTGTAATCGTGATATTTTATGTTATGTTAGTTGTACTTAGAGATGCCCAACCGGTTCGAAAAACCGTGAACCGGCGGTTCGGCAAACCGGCGGTCCGGTTTCGGTTCCGAACCGGAACCGGGAACCGCCATATCACGGTTCGGTTTCAGTTTAGGGGTTTAAAAATCGGCAAATCGGCGGTTTAACCGGGGGTTCCAACCGCCGGTTTATGCTTTTTTTTAATTGTTGTCTTGGACACGTGTACGGCTCACGTTTAAACTAAACTAGCCGTTGCGGATCGACGGAGGAGATCAAATAGCCGTTGGAAACCGGCCGAACCGGAACCGAACCGTAACCGCCGGTTCGAACCGGCGGTTTGGAGCCAATTTGAATCGAGCGGCTGAGATCTGTTGAACGTTGGAGATGGATGGTTGAGATCAGCCGAACCGCCGGTTCAACCGAACCGGAACCGGTGGTTCGAACCGGAGCATCCCTTTTTTTTTTTTGAGATCTATAAATAGGGGTTCAAATGTTGTATTTTTTCACACCAATTCTCAAGCTCTCTCTCAATTCTCTTGCATTCTTGCTCACTTTAATATATCAAGTTCAAAAGCTCTCAAATTTCGTTTTTTAGTTCGTATTATCATCTACTTGTAGTTCTACTTCCACTTCGATTTTTTTATTTGCTATCATCATGTCTAGAAGAGGTTCTTCCTCTTTCTCGTCTCATGCTAGGGGAAAGAGTCTCATGCCACCTCCACAATCCTACGAAGACGAGCTAATTGATCGATGGTGTGACGAGCTTGATGAAGATGTCGATTTGGGGGAACAAATCGCCCAAGTCTTAGCCGATGATGATGAAGAGGAAGAAACCGTGCAACACATACAAGGGAGTACCCCCTCTAGTAGAGCACCTTCTTCACTTCGAAGTGATATCTTCTCCGTTCACTTCAAGAAGGAGGCCGTGCCTAATAGTGTCGTTGACTACATAGTAACGTGCAATCATTGTGGGAAGCAATACAAGTTCAAGCATGGAGGAGGATATGGAACGTTCAACAACCACGTCACGAAGAAACATCCCGACAAGGTTGGATTGGCTCCTTCTCAAACACAACTACGAGGATTCACCGGGTCTTCACAAGGTATGGATTCTTTAATGTTTAAATTTAGCCAACTTGAACTTAGGAAAGGCACCGCCGATTTTATTGCTTCTAAACATTTGTCTTTGCAATGGGCTTCCGATGAATATTATCAAGATTATGTGAGTCAATATTTGCAACCACCGGCTAGAATGATAAGTAGGAACACGGCCACTAGGGATATTGATGAAAGAGTTCGTGAAAAAAAATATAATCTTATGCAAGATTTAGCTAACCTTAAACAAAAAGTTGCAATATGTGTTGATTGTTGGAAAGATCCTTATAAAAAGAATGATTATATGGGCATTACTTGTCATTGGATTGATGATGCATGGGATGTTCAAAAACATTTAATTGCTTTTGTTGATTTTAATGAAAGTCATACGGGTTTACATATTTCACAAAAAATAATACATAGCTTAAATGATTATGGTATATTAACAAAAGTATTTGCTATAGCTTTAGATAATGCAACTAATAATAAAGCGAGCTTGGCTACGTTAATTGATTTTTGTAAACCTTCATTAAATGGTGATATTTTTCATACTAGATGCATGTGTCATGTTTTTAATTTATGTGTTCAAGATGGATTAACAACTTTACAAAAGGAAATAGACAAAATTAGAGTTGCAATTAATTTAATTTGTCATACCATACAAATGCGAAAAAGATGGGCTAGATTTTGTAAAATGAATGGATTCGAAGTAAAAAAAATTTGTGAAAGATGTGGAACATAGGTGGAATTCTACTTATTACATGCTTCAAGATTCATATAATTATAGAGAACTTTTATGTGCTTTTTTTTATGGAATTTGGAGATAGTAATGTCATGTTATTTGCTCATTCTTGGGATTCTTGTATAAACATGATTGGTATGCTAAAATTTTTTGAAGAAGGCACTAATGAAATAAGTGGATGTTATTATCCTACATCTCCTTTAGCTTTAGATCAATGTGTTAAAATTGCTTTGATAATGAACTCTTATAAAGATGATCCTATTTTAAGTGATGCCATTATTATGATGAAAGCTAAATGGTTAAAATATTATCATGAGATACTCCCCCTATATTTATGTGCTAAATTATTAGAACCTAGGATTAGAGAAGATGGATTAGAAGAACTTTTAACTATGTACTATAATGCATTGTTCCCCTTTGGCTATATTAGTGATTATGATCAAGTTGAATATGTGCCTAATCCTAGTGAAGTGGTTAAACGGGCGAAAAATTATTTGTATGATTTATTTAGAGAATATAAAACAATGTATGGTGAATCATGTAGTAGTGAAGATGTAGTTCGACATCATAATGTAGGTTCTAGTAGTTATTCGTCTACTTTTGGTGATACTCTTTCTCAATTTTATAATTTTTATGATATTAGAACTCAAAAAAAAGCTAGAGGTGTTAATTCATCACAAGAATTGGATTCTTATTTTAGTGTTACTTTTGAATCAATTGCATTTGAGAACAATTTGGATCTATTAAAGTGGTGGTCACAAAGGATCACCACATATCCTATACTAACAATTATTGTCAAGGAAATATTTGCATGCCCCGCCTCCACGGTTTCGGTTGAACATGCCTTTAGCGTATCGGGCCACACTTTGAGTGAGAGGAGAGCAAACTTGACCGTCGAAAATGTCCAAAACCTTATGCTTCTTGACGATTGGGTCAAAGCCGCCAAACGTCAACAAAACCTCGATTTGTCACACATGGAGGACGGTGGACAAGATTTGTATGGCTACGACTCAAACACAACATCCTCCGGCGGAAGTGGCGTCAACCTCGACGAGTGAAAAAGGTAAGTTGAGGTAAGAGAACTATGTGAGCTTTGATTCCTTAATTTGATTTCAATTAAGGATACGTAGGCGATTTCATTTTAAGTTTGAAATTTCAATTCCAAACTTAAAATGAAACTCAAGCTCTTTCATTTTTTTTATGCTCACTTTTGTAATTGTAATATATAGTATAAACTTTTGTAATAGATTAGAATCATTCAATCATAAATTAGATATAGACTATATAGTTCTAACTTGTAATAATTTTCCAAGTTATATTGACAAGTTTAATTGTAATATATACAAACATTTGTAATAGATTAGAATCATTAGATCATAGATTATATATAGTTCTAAGTGTTCCAACTTGTAATACTTTCCAAGTTATATTATATTGACAAGTTTATTGAAAAAGTTTGATCAATACAATTCTTCAATATATTTTTTATTCCAAGTTGCATTTTCTCATGATATTTTATACTTCAAAACAAACATTAAAGTTTAAATTTGGATCATAGAATCATAGATTAAAAAAAACCCAAAAAAAAAAAGGAAAACCGAAAACCGCCGGTTCAATCGAACCGAAACCGAAACCTTTCCTTCCACGGTTCGGTTTCGGTTCCACCATTTCGGAACCGTCGAACCGGCGGTTCGAACCGGAACTGGGAAACCGTTTGGGCATCTCTAGTTGTACTCTTACATTATATTACACTGACATGTAATACATTTAGTTATGTTAGTGATACATTTTTATGCTAGTACTACTTTTATATTATATAAGTTCATGCATTTTTTTTGTTCTAACAAACATGTAATAGTATGTTAGTGATACATTTTAGTTATATTGGTTGTACATTTATGATATGTGAATAGTACCCTTTCATTATATAATTTAAGTAAATCAGTCAATACCTTTAATTAGATGTATTAATACATTTAAGTTGATGTTTAATATCTTTATGTTATATTATTAATACATTTTACCTGATACAAGCAAATATCTTTACGTTATATTTCAATTAAAATGAGTTAATATTTTTATGTAGGTAAAATGATACATTTCTATATAACTAGTGGCATTTATATAATACTAGTAGTACTCCCGCGCGATGCGCGGTTTATTATGTATTATGACAATATATACAATTTGCAATATTATAATGAAGTTGTTATATTAAAAGATTATTCATGGCATCTTATTATTTCGAAATTTGTAAAAATCCGTATTTTTTTATTGATAACATCAATATTCAACAATTAAATATGAAAATAAAATTGAACATAATATAATAATAGTTTTGTGTTTGTGATTTTTAATTTCTGAATAATTAAAAAGTGATTAATAATTATACTTACTATATGTTTTGTTCATATTTTCGTTCATTTATATCTTATAATTATTTTCAGAATTTATAAATAATTTTCTGCATTCTTTTTAGATGGATTTGTTCAAAAAGTATTATATTTATTCCAAAAAAATTTAGTTTATATTTATAAATTTAGGTTTCAAATTAATTTTAAATTTTAAAACAATATTTCTTAGATTTTTAAACCATTTTTCAGATTTTTTTGGAACATATTATAGTTTTTTAAAACAATTTTTAGATTAATTATATCTATTTATTTGAAATAATTTTGAATAAATTTTATCAAATATTTTTATTATTTTTATTTAAAAAATTTTATTCAATTTATTGATTTTTATATCTTACACAATTAATATTACATATATATTTGAATTAATTTTTAAATTTTATTTGTTGATTTAAGATTGTTAGACTTAATCTCACATTCTTATAATAATAATAATAATAATAATAATAATAATAATAATAATAATAATTATTATTATTATTATTATTATTATTATTGTTAATTTCAGATTTATTATTATTTTAATATTTTTATAATAGTTTCAAACTTTTAAACATTTTACAACCCTTCATAAAATAAATTTAGATTTTAAAACTATTTTCCACATTTATATATTAAAATTATAAACTAATTTTCAAAATTTTTAATTTTTTACAATGTTTAAATTTCATTATTTTCAAATTTTAATTATATCATTAAAATATAATCATATCATTTAAGATAGCTTCTTTTGTTTTATCTCTACTCCAATATATAAATTATAAGATAGCTTATTGTATAAGATATATGTGAAGCTTATTCTATAAGATACTTAAAAGTTATTTAGTTTTTTTTTCTTTTTTCTATTGGTTGATAGTTTGGAGGGAAAATGGTAAATCTGTAAAATTTACCAACTTCTTTTATTTTATATATAGTATAGATTAGTGATACATTTATGTGGCAAAATTATGTAGAATTTTTTTTTTTATAAATGTTATGCGAATTTGAGTTTTAATTAAAAATGAGCTAATACATTTATGTATAACTAGTGATATATTTATGCAATATTAATCATACATTCATGTATCGAGGTTTCAACAAAAAAAATAAAAAATAATAATATATAAAATGTGCGTCTCCAGATTGGGTACCAATTGCACGGATTTTAAATCCGTACAACTCGTGCACGAAGACTCAATCTTAGATAATATATTGTATAGTATTCATATTGTAAAATGCTTAAAGATCAAATCAATAAATTCACGTCAAATCTACCGCAATCAATACACATTTTTCAGGCTTCGAAACAGTTTTAGCAACACCAAGAACAACTAGTTTCACTTCATGCCACGATTTACGAATAATGATGGTCCACAGAATAGTTCCAAATTATGAAATTTAGGGGACAAAATGACCGAACTTGTCAAGTTTAGAAAGCCACAAATGTTGCCGGTTTCATATATTTAAACCATATTATTGCAAAATAACATTATAGCCGAGTGTAGGGGGAATGATATATTTAGATTGATTTCAAACTAAAGCCGAGTAGACAAAAACAACCAATTTCAACAAAGGGCTACTACATAATAATTTTGACTTAATATGTTACTTCAAGCATTTGTGGCAAGAGAAAGTAACCAATCTTCTCCTTTCTTCTTTTGAAGTGGATGAATGTTATGTTTGAGTAGGTTAGAAAGATTATAAATGAACGGATTTCAAATCCATTTATATTAGAGATGATTTATAATACATTCACATTGTTTAAAAATTAGTTGCGAATGTAAGTGACAAATTTCAAACACATATTAATCCAAACACCAACAACAGATTTACTATTATAAATTTCAAATCTCTCTTCAAATTCTTCCATTTAAATGTGACCTAAGGTTGTATTTGGATTGAGAGGCCACTCAAATTATGGAGCATTCGAAATTCACTTATTTCAAATTTCAAATTCATATCAATCCAAACACTACAAATGAATTAGCAACTACGAATTTCAAATTATGTAAGGTGTTTGTTTCATTTACAATGAAGAAAACTATGAATCATGAATCTATAAGCTCTAAATTTTCATACATTTAATGTAAGAACAAACTTAAAAAAAGAAAACAATCTCCAATCTAACTCCACATACAAAACATTAATCATTTCCTAATCACAAATTCTTCACCAGATTCTTGATCAATCCCTTTGATCCACCTTCTCCTCCCACCCTTCCCTCCTCCGGCGGGCCCGACATGCGCAATGTCCAACCCCTTCTCGACAGGCAAAAACACCGACCGGACGATCCTCGTCTTCCCATCCGCCACCACACAGTGCCACTTGAAATCCGAGGCAACTCTCCGACTAGCATTTTTGCATACCAAAACTGCCCCTCTCTGGCCTAACTTAGCCACCTCTATGATCCTTGCATACTCAATGCTTATGCAGTCCACAAGTAGGAAATCAATCCCCTCCAATCTTTCCATGGCCTCCTCTGCCTCCCCTACAACCACCTCAGGGGCAGTTTCGTCATATCGGCTCATTGCTGCCAAGTACTCGTCTCTTGACACTTCATCTGAGACCACACAAATGTGTTTGCCCTCTGTGTGACGTGTCGCAACAGCTAAGCCAATGCTTGTGGCCACAGAGCCTCCCACTGACCACGTCTCGACGACTAGTTTCGAGTTCCATCCAGCGGCCATAGCTGAAACGAGTTCAGCTACGCTCGATTCCTTGAGTAGCTCACACTGGAGTATTCATAAAATATCAAAAGATCATTACACGTACGAACAATCTCAATTTTATCCTAAATTTACATATTTCAATTTTGGTGTTGTAACAGTTACTTTTTTTTCCAATTTTTGTCTAATTTTGCTCGAAATGTCAAATTTCTATCTATATGGACACTGGAATTGAAAAATCCACGACAGCAATACTAGCTTCGACATGGACAATAATAGAAAATCAGACCAAAATTAGAAAATTTTGATAGTTGAAATATCAAATTTTGGTTATCCAAATTTGAATACGTAAAATTTGTTGTAAAAAATTGAATACAAAGTGTTTCATTTATAAAAATTTTGTCAAGTGTTATCTATAAATATAAATTTTACATAAAAAACTACCATAGTTCTTATGATCATACTAACCAATTTAACGGTATCGAGGTAAGCTTTTGAGGCAATTGCAGGGGACCAAACTAGCTTCATTTTCTCTTGTATGTTATTGAAGATATATGTGCTTTTCTTTGCCTTGAATGATCAAACCTAAATGTGGTGAATGAAGCAAAAAATGTGTGAAAATTGGGTTTATATGTGAGAGAGAAGCAACTTGGAAAATGTCATGTCAAAACCGTTGAAAATTAATCCAGCGAAATCCAACGTGCGGATTGGTATTGAAGTGTGGTTTCATGTATTTTACCACTGTTGCTTCCCTGTGTTGACAAAGCTAAGGATAATAGTTTTTTTTCTTTTTTAATCAAGATAATAGTTGAATATCTTGTGACATAAGTTTCCACGTAAGTTTCCTTCTAGAATTTTGTTAAAAATTATGAAAAATAAAACATAATAATTGGACAAATGTATGTAATCAAGGAATTTATAATTCAAAATTAAAAAGACAATCAGATTAATTTCATATAAAAGAATTATATCAAACTCCTAAATTTTAGTTAAAGAATATTAATAGAGATAATTTGGAAATAAAGTTGAATAAAAGTCTAAATTAAAATGACATTTAGTTAGAAACACAAAATATGAGCTTTAAAACACACTTAAATATTAGAATCGGATGAGGTATATCTTTAACTAATCGAGTAATCTAGGATGAAAATTTTGAAAGACAACCAAATTATTTCCTAAATAATAGGTTCCTACTAAATTCCGAGATTTCAGCTAAAAGACACGTATTCGGTTGAAAATTGATAAATTTTTAAGAAGTGCAGGTAGAGATAATCTTAGAATAAATTGTTTAAAATTTTCAAAAGACAAATAATTGAGAACAAGATGATACATTTAAAAGTACACTTAAATGATATGGAGGTGAATATAGTATAATTTAAGAAATAGTTCACGGTTTTGTAAAAAGAATTAGGACCGAATCGAAGATACATCTAACTTGTGACTAATTAGTTGCAGACATGGGTTTTATTATCATAGGCTCCCACCATTTTGCATTCGGTGAAATGCACTAGGTGGGTCTCATTATTGGGATGTTAAACGAGCTGGTCCTTGTGTCTCGAACTAATTCTAGCGGGTTTCGGGTTTAACAGGTTTCGGATTAAATATGTCTCGAATATTGGAACCTAACTCTAACCTTAACAGACTTTGGGCTAAACGGGTTATTATCGGGTTATTAATAAAAAATATATTTATATATTAAATATAATTTTTTGAGTTAAAATATATAATAATATTCAAAATTCACATATAAAATTAAATGCTATAAATTGCAAAAACATTATTAAGTTAGATTACCATTGAAAGTTTATACTTGCTGCAATTTATAAATGAAACCATTGAAAAAATGACTATAAATTGCAATAAAATATGAACAAACTTGTTATTTGTACGCATTTATTGACTGAGTGGTTGATATTATACAATATATAGTTTGTGAAGAATTTGGAATATCATCCTTTTCTTGTGTTTTCTTTTTAAGAAAATCTTTAAACTCTCCATATTGATGATTTTTATTAGGAATATTTCCTGGGGATATTCCAGAAAAATTCTAGGCTATCAACTTCTATTTACCTTGTTGGGCAATGATGTGTGGGGTTCTTCCCCTTCCTCTTCCCCTATTAGAGAAATAGGATCTTCTGCTTGGCTGACTCATATCTGTAGTCATGAAAAAAATTCTCTTGTTAAATAATCAGGCAAATAATTGTCTTTTCCTTGTTTATAAACAATTTCAAAATCAAAAGGGGCTGTTATTTAGATAAATCTAATCAATATTTCTATATTATTTATTATTTAGTAATAATAATATTTCTTATCAACATTAAATCTAGCAATTAATTAGCATATTTAATATGAAAACATTGTAGGTTTGTCATGTGACACTTTAATCTTACTTTTATATATATACTAGTGTAAGACCCGTGTAATACATGGGATATTTTTTATGATGAATAAATTTTATTCTTTATGTATATTATTTTAAATTTTAAGTTTGAATGGCCATTTATCTTAATTTATGATTTACTAATTATTTATTTATTTCACATGAATGCATAATTTATTTGTCATTTCATATTGATCATATTTTTTTCCCCAATTTTGTAATTTTTTTATTTAAGTATATTTTAATAATTTTGGATAAAAATTCTCGAATGCATAAAATAAATAAACCTTTAAATAATGATATATGATGTAATAATTGTAGTAAATTAACCAAAAAAATATCTCTATGGACTAAAACCATTATCCTTATCAACTCAAGTTTTGGAAAACTTCCTTGTACACTACATTTGTTGTAGTATTACATATCTTCCCATCATTGTTTAAAACGTAATTATCAGACCACTCCTTGTTTTAACTCTAGATATTGCAACATATAGTTGACCGTGTGTGAAAACTGGTTTTGGTATAACCAACATGAGCTAGTGACTGACCTTGACTTTTGTTTATGGTCATTGCAAAACACACGAGTAGTGGAAACTGTCTTCTTTGAAACTTTATTGGCAATCTACTATCAAATGGGCCAAAGTTCATTCGTGGTATATACACCTTATTTCCGATGTTTTTTCCTCATAGAATATTGGCCTCGATAATATGATTTTCAATCTGAGTAATCACTAATCTTGTACCATTGCATAATCCTGAAGATTGATCTATATTTCGAAATAACATAAATGGCACACCAATCTTCAAACGCAGCTTGTGATTTGGGATTCTAGAACAACGAATGCTATTTAGAAAATCCGTAGAGAAAATTTGCTCATTAGCATTATTGTTTTCATATGTTTTGCAAATGCTATCAAAACTCAAGAACTATTTTTCTTCTCCAGGAAGCAAGGATAACATGTAATCATTCACCGCTTCCACAACACTATGAGTAGGTGCAAGAATAGCTCTTTCCTCAAGGAAATTTTGGGGTCAAATATAAGAAAACATACGTGAATTTATCAAATATTTACTCACATCAGATCCACAAGTTCTATGGTTATTTTGCATGCTTTTTCATTGTCATTCTTTACGATCTCTTCAATAGCACTTTTTGGAAAGACCTTGCTAATGACATCTAAGAATCATCAATCAAACATTTTTAATTAAAAGTGAATTTAAACAACATAAATTGGAAAAATAATAAAGATTCATACCTACTAAACGGGTTTATAAACCAGATCATGAGATAATTTCTTCGAAGGCAGTAAATTCAAAGCCATAGATAGGGATTGAGACTTTAGGACAAAGTTTGATTGTAGTAAATTTATGGATGCTCAATCGTTTTGTAGCTCGAACAGTTCCCTGATTTTCATCTATTTGAAAGTTTTTTAATGAACAAATTACTCCCTCTTTTAGCATGTTTTTGCATCTACTAATTTGACTACGTGCAACAATAGCTTGAATCCTTATAAACTGAAAATGAATTATGAGAGAAAAAAATATTAGAATTAAATAAATTTGAATTGTAATTATATTATAAGATTTTAATAAACATAAAAAAAAACTCATCATTGAAGAATATATATACCAAATTTATGTAATAATATGATGTGTTCTTAAAATACCTTATCATCCATCACAACCATCTCCATGAGGCTATTTTCTGGTGGATAAATTCTTTGAGGTACAAACCATGATCTGATAACTCGAACTCTTATTGCACATGTCTCCTTGGGTGGATCAATGTCAACAATTGTAAGGTATTCCATGTCCACTTAAAAATGCATAAAAAATGATTAGGTTAAAATATTATGTAAAGAAAATTATAATGTTGAATTTTGAAATATAATATCACATGAAATATACAATTCAAAAATTGAGAAGGGTTGGGGTACTGTACAAAATACAAAAGCAAGCATGCAAGAATATAATAATTAGAGGTTGAGATTTATAATGACAAATAAAATTGAAGTTCTCAAATAAGGCATATGTAAAAGTAACTGACATTTGCATGATTATAGTTTTTGCATGATTACATGATCATAGATTTGCAAGATTTAAGTGTAACTGTAATTTGACATTAGTTATCAAATCACATTAACTATTTTGGCATGACTCATGTTACTAAATGTAGGTTTCGTATCTAAATATTAATTGACTTGTTCAAGTCGATCATATGAAAATTTAATATATTAAAATATAAAAAAATATATAATAGAAAAAGTTTATTATGTAAGATTTAAATTTAAAAAGTATATATATAAACAAAAATATCATGTATAACATTTATGAAGTATATATGTAAACCAATATATAAATAATAGAATTTATTTATACATGATATTTTTAAAGTTTTATAGATGATATATTTTAGATAATATTATGGTTATTAAAAATGATAATTGTAATTGTTAAAAGTATATTCCTTCAATACTATATATTTCTAATAAAGAAAAAAGCTAACATATATAATAATAGTAGTGGCAAAAAAAGAAAAAAAAAACACTTAATAAGAAAATTTAATGTGCAAAATTTGAGAATGTATTATATATTTAAATTAGATTTTAAAATATAAATAGTAGCATTTATTTATACATGATATTTTTGAAATTTTATACATGATATTTTTCAAATAATATTGTGGTTATTAAAAAACATAATCTAATTATTAGAAGGGGTTAATTGCGCAAAACCCCCTTGTGGTTTCAAAATTCGGCATAAAATCCCCCGTGGTTTAGAAAATGCGCGAAACACCCTTGTGATTTGCTAAATGTAGCCCGAAATCTCTAACTCTGTTAATGTTAACAAAAGTGTTATACACGCACCTTTCATGCGATTTTTTGTGTTTTTTTTTTACTTTTTAAGGTGTAAAATGACATATGTACCCTTCCTTACCTATATAAAAAGCTCCTTCTTTTGTGCACTTTTTACAATTGTAAAACTTTTCTTCAAACTTGTTTTCTACACCAATAGGTATGTTTCTTTCTTTACTTTTTTTTCATTTTTTTTTCACAATGTTCTTTTTTATTTAATTATTTATTTTATTGATATTATAGGCAAAATGTCTAGTAAGAGATCAATTTCAAGAAATGATGATTGTTTGGATTTGAGGTATATAATTCCATATTGCAATTGCCGACAATTTGCTGCAATTAGAGTCGTTGGCCCAAACAAAGATACACGTGACAAACTATTTTGCAATTGTAGCACTTGTCAATGTAAATTTTTTCGATGGCTAGAACCAACATCAATTGGGGTCAATGATAGAAATGAAGTACAATTGTCAACTGTGGATCATGAGGATGAAGTGGACTCTAACACTCTTGTAGAATCCTGAATTGAAGAGCTCGTAGCTAACTACAAGAAACTATCAAAGAGCATTGATAAATTTGAAAAGAATCAAGGAATCATCAAGACAATTAGTTTTGTTGTCTTGATACTCCTTCTTATTGTAATCCTAAAATAGATATTTTTTCAAATAAGATTTTGCTACTTTAATTAAAATGTCTTTTGGAACCAAATGAATGTGGTATTTTTGTCTTCATTTCAATATTCATGTAATTCAAAATCTTGTGTAAATAAAATAGAAGTACAAAATATATTATCAACAAAATATCTCACTGCAATGTGTTTACGTGATAAATGAGCCAACAAAAAATTGGTAACTTAACCACTTTCTTTCTACATGATCAGAGGACAAAAATCTTCCCAAATCATGAAGCCACAAGATTAATTGTTGGTGCCACCAACACAAAATAACTAATGTAATTCTACATATTTAGTATCCTGGTACCACAAAAAAATAAAAGATTCAAAAACCAAAACACAATTTCATCTCAAGAAATTACCTACTTTAATTTTTTTTCTTGGATTTGGGTGCACTTGAATTTGATTGAGAACTCACTGTCTGTTTTTATCTTCTTTTGGGTTGGGCTTGCTTTGAATATTTAAGACTGTGATTGAGTCATCTACATAAATTAAGAACAAATTATTTACAAGATAATTCATTGCCTTCAAGATATTAAGGATACATACGTTATCATAATTATATACCCAATCAACATTTTAGTGTACATACTTACCTTGTCATAATTAAACACCCAACCAAAATTTTGTTGCACATCATAGTCAAACATTTCTTCATGTGTAGGTTCAGTGGGGATTGCCAATTTAGTGGGTTCAGTGGGAATTGCCAGTTCAGTGGGGTAGGCAAACACCTTGTTTAAATGTTATTCAATTAGAATGTAAATTAAGAACAAAGTTAAGATAGAATAAGAAAACTTAATGACATTCATACTTGTCAGTAGACTCATCCCATTCATCAATCTCATGTAACTTAACTGCATCATCTAACTCAACATCACTACACCAACATCACTACACCAAGCTTCATTCTCTTTGAATTTGGCTGCTTTCTCATTTGTTTTTTCCCCTACTCTCTGTTTTTTTTCTCCCTCATGAATCTTTCCTCAGCTTTATCAACAAATATATCATCATCATTTGGACCTTCTAAATCCTCAAACATCCCGGAAGGATTTTCAGACTCTTCTTCTGAATTTGTGTTATCCTCATCAGGTATAAAGTTGGAATCATCACTATCAGTACAACTAGTTTCGACCCCATCTACTGCTACATCCATCTGCTCACCAATATCATCTCTATTTATTCCACTATCACCCATCCCAAATATATCTTCATCTATCTGCTCACCAAAACCATATTTGATCTATATATATCCTCATCCATACCAAATATATCATCATTCATTCTCTCATCACTCTCATATGTATATCTTCACTAATTTCTTCCTTATCAAATTCCTCATCCAATTTTTCATCTTCATCTCCTTCATGTAATTTTTCATTTTGCTCAATCTCAGGTTCCACATTTCCCCCAACATATTACAAAAACTCAATATCTTTCAAAACAGTAGTATGACCATGATCATCTTTTTCATTCTGCTCAATCTCAGGTTCCACATCTCCCCCATCATATTCCAAAAGCCCAACATCTTTCAAAACAGAAGTATGACCATGATCATCTACAATCAATGGTGCTGGATTATCCTCAAATATAATGGAATGACTAATTGCCCATCATATTCTCTCACCATTCTTAGCAAATCTAAGTCTGTTTTAATTACTATTAGAGTCTTATCTGAAATTACTCCAAGCTTGCAACTATACACAGTTTAATTTGTCTATATCATTATGCGGGATAGTCATTCTCCATCCTCCAAAATATTTAATTTTAGGAGTCCCCACACGATTTCACCGCCCACATAGACATCAAAAATCACAGCATCCATTATCCTACAACAATAAAATAATACAAATAATAATGAGTGTGGGGACCAAAACAATAAAATACAACTATCAGAGACACAAAGAGATTATAAATCCTCAAGTATAAATATGAAATCAGAGAATAAAAATTCTATACCAAACAACTTGGGAGACATGGAGAATATAAATCAACCTAATAAATTAAACTAAACCCTAGAACATAGCTATAAGAACCTCAATTTTTTCTACTTCTTTCGTTCTTTTTTTTCTTTTGAAAACTTCACATTCTGAAATCAACCCACCAAAAAATGATTAACATACTAAGTTTGTAAAACACAAACAAAAAATAATATAGTGAAATTGAAACATACCTTGTACCCGTAATCAGGTTATCTTTCTACCAAAAATCACGATTAGCAGCAAATTTTTCTTTATTTATGTCTTTAATCGTCCACTTCAAACAAATTTTTCAGAGAAATCGATCGGTTCTAACATTTTGTATGGATTTTTTGAATCATGTTTTGGCAGAAAACCCTTATTTCACTTATGTGCGCACTCTCTTTCTCTCTCTAACTCAACTGTGTTGTTTGGATAAAAAAGTCAACAGTCTAACTCTATGTATGAAGGGTATAACAAGAAATATGGTTGAAAAATTAACACCGTTAGCTTTCTTTAGAAAAATTGGAGCGTCAACTACATTTAGAAAATCACAAGAGGGTTTCGCGCATTTTCTAAACCACGAGGGGATTTTATGCCGAATTTTGAAACCACAAGGGGTTTCGCGCAATTAACCCTTATTAGAAGCATATTCTTTCAATAATATATATTTATAATTAAAAAAACACTTACATATATAATAATAGATTATCTTTAAAAATAACATTTAATAAGAGAAATAAATGTTCAAGCTTTGTATGAATAATATATATATTTATAATAAAAAAAACTTATATATATATATAATAATAATAGATTATCTTTAAAAATAACATTTAATAAGAGAAATACATGTTCAAGCTTTGTATGAATGCCATGTGATATTCTTGGTCCTTCTTATAATAATATAAAGATAAAGATAATTATTTAATTATCAAAATATGTGTTGCATTTGTAGATGATCATTTAAACAAATTATTATTATTTTGAAAAAAATATACATTGCTATACATATTATATTATTCAACTCACCCACCATTTTTTTAGTTTGCTCTTTATTGCTTACATTTGTAACAACCCTCAAGTTTTATTTTCAATTAAATGAAACAAAATGAAAGTCAAAATTTTACAAATAAATTCCATAGTTTATTTTAAAGCATATATTCAAAAAATTATTTGATTTCAATAATTAATAAGTTTGAATAATAATTTTCAAGCTGCCCACCTTTATTTTAGTTTTTTTTTCTTTTGTATCTATTTATATTTTTTCTTTACATTTTTAAATTTAACAAATTTTAAATATATAATAATATCTATCATTGAACTTTAGCATATGTTATTTAGATCAATCTAATTAATATTTCTATATTATTTATTATTTAGTAATAATAATATTTCTTATCAACATTAAATTTGTAGTAATTAATTAACATATTTAATATGAAAACATTATAGGCTTGTCATGTGGCATTTTGGTCTTACTTTTATATATATATAAAGATTTTTTTAGTTTGCTCTTTATTGTTTACATTTGTAACAACCCTCAAGTTTTATTTTCAATTAAATAAAACAAAATGAAAGTTAAAATTTTACAAATAAATTCCATAGTTTATTTTAAAGCATATATTCAAAAAAATTATTTGATTTCAATAATTAATAAGTTTGAATAATAATTTTCAAGCTGCCCAACTTTATTTTAGTTTTTTTTTCTTTTGTATCTATTTATATTTTTTCTTTACATTTTTAAATTTAACAAATTTCAAATATATAATAATATCTATCATTGAACTTTAGCATATGTTATTTAAATACATCTAATTAATATTTCTATATTATTTATTATTTAGTAATAATAATATTTCTTATCAACATTAAATTTATAGCAATTAATTAGCATATTTAATATGAAAACATGGTAGGCTTGCCATGTGGCATTTTTTAGTTTGCTCCTTATTGTTTACATTTGTAACAACCCTCAACTTTTATTTTCAATTAAATGAAAGTCAAAATTTCACAAATAAATTCTATAGTTAATTTTAAAGCATATATTCAAAAAATTATTTGATTTCAATAATTAATAAGTTTGAATAATAATTTTCAAGCTGCCCACCTTTATTTTAGTTTTTTTTTTCTTTTGTATCTATTTATATTTTTTCTTTACATTTTTAAATTTAACAAATTTCAAATATATAATAATATCTATCATTGAACTTTAGTATATGTTATTTAGATAAATCTAATTAATATTTCTATATTATTTATTATTTAGTAATAATAATATTTATTATCAACATTAAATTTGTAGCAATTAATTAGCATATTTAATATGAAAACATTGTAGGTTTGGCACGTGACACTTTGATCTTACTTATATATATATATATATATATATATATATATATATATATATAAAGATATCATACGTATAGGTATAGGATAACTATATCCTTCAATCAAATAAAGTAAATCAGGTTAGCGTGATTCACTTCATTTCAGGAATGACGATTACATGTTACGATTCATCATAATTTTCTCTAACTAAAAGTAATTACTCATATATACCATTTTATTGTTTATTAGAAAGATTGAAAATGTCTATATATCGAATCACATTTAAGGAAATGTCGTATACTGATATTGATAAAATTTTGGAAAAATTAAAATCTATAAAAAATTTGATATTAATTTCTGCAAAATATTACTTTAATGTATGAATTTAACATAAAATGGCAACACAATATTATATTTATGGCAAATATATAGATTGAACTATAAAGCATTTTTTAATATTACAATATGATTTTAGAATAACTTGATAAAATTTTATA
This sequence comes from Scutellaria galericulata, assembly GCA_946896805.1. Classification (NCBI taxonomy): domain Eukaryota; kingdom Viridiplantae; phylum Streptophyta; class Magnoliopsida; order Lamiales; family Lamiaceae; genus Scutellaria; species Scutellaria galericulata. The sequence goes on along the minus strand of OX335791.1, from coordinate 13,267,692 downwards.
ATAAGTTTCTCATATTTGTGAATGTTGGTAATAAATTCTATTTCTATAAAATTATTGCCATTCTAGATCAAATTTAATTTTAAATTTTAAAGTTAACCAAATCTACTAAAAATTTCTGATAATTATTGATATTTTCTTATACTTTGCCAAATTTGTATGCTAAGCGATAACAATATCGATACTTGCCACATTTTCTAATATTTTAATGATATCCCTCAAAATAAATATTTGATTCCATGGAAATCTTAAGGATATATCAGGAAAAAAAGGACTTTTTTTAATCTGGATCAAATTAAATTATTATTCAAATGAAAGTCAAAATCTAATTCAATTTGTTTAATTAATATGCTAGGTGTCTTTATATTTTAATACATTCAACTTGATCCAAAATATGCTAGATGTCTTCATATTTAAAATATATTTATATATGTATATATGTGGACGATATGATTGATTTATATGAACACCTGAATGGTGGGAATTATACCATGCGAGAAATCCAATAAATATAGAAAATGCAAATAGATTATGTTTGAAAAGTGGGATTTGATTTAAAATAAAAGTAAGTGAACAATGACAAAAGATACCGAAGGTACTCACTTTAGAAAGAGTTTGCAGCGGAAATTAAAAGATACTTAAAGATATAACTTTTCAAGATATATATAAATATATATCTTGAAGTGTCTTAGGCAAAATATTATTCACAAGAAAAAGTGAATACAGATGAATTCAAAAAAATAGGAAAAACCTATACAAAACTAGAACTCACTAAAAATCGAAAAAGACCAAAAGGAAAACTCTTTGAGTATACTATATCACTCAGCTCACTCAACTCACTCTTGAAAGGATTCCTGGATATTTAGAATATTGCAAGATTGTTGGGACTCCAAGGATGAGTTACAAGACAAAGTGACTCTCCTATTTATAGACTCCTTCCAAGATAATAAACTAAACTACTTTCCTAAATTGTAGCCTCATAAAAACGTGGATCCTTGCTCAGCAATGTCTTGTAAAATGCACGAGCACTTTTCTCCAGGTTGTTACTTTATTGTTCCAGCTAGGTTGACATGGTCCACTCACGCAATCCTTGAGCTTTTATCTCTAGTTAGTTACTTCTCTTAACTCAATCCATACTCTTCGTTTACTTAGTCTATGTCCTTCAAAACAGTATAAACGAGATACAAATGCAAAACACATGGACAATTGAAAAGAAAGGCAAAACGGTCAAGAATGTTGCAACGGATGTTGGGCAACATTCCAACCAATATTTGGTTTCTGGACAGCAATATAATTAACAAAATTGTTAATTAAAAATGTTGACTTTTTAGTCAACTAAAGTCCATCTAACAATCTCCCCCTTTTTGTCTTTCTTCACAAAACCTATGAAAATCAGCATTTGTAGGTCAAAAAATATACTTAATCGCAGATGAGTAAAAATGGACTAAGATAAAAACTCTCCCTGAAAACACCAAAACAAGCAATCAGTGTTAAAACAACTAACTCCCCCTATAAAATTGCAAATCTGAAATCAATGCCAAAAAGATTATAAAATAAGTCAAACAAATATTCAAACTAAGTTTGAGATCAACAACTAAAGTTTGAACTTAAAGATAATCCAGTTTGAAATCAGCAAAAGATTCAGTAGCAACAACAAATCATTCTTCTTCAACATCTAGCCTTGATTCAGATGTGCTTGCAGCATTTTTCCTCAAATCTGCCAATCCTGCAACAGCCTCTTCGTCTTCATTATCCTCCTCATCATCATCACCTTGATTTTCATCATCTTCTCCCCCCTTTTTGTGAAGAAAGAAGATTCTGAAAGACATCTCTTAAGTTGGTCAGCTCCTTGATTTGAGCATCGAGCTTCTAGACCTGTGATCTCAAAAATGAAGGAGTAAAAACAGAACCGAGAGTGTTTCCTGAGATGTTGCCAACAAGATGGGCAACATCTGGCATAGAAGCAGCAGAATCCCAAGGCAAATCCACCACTCTATCACCAAGTAGCAGATTTTTGTTCACAGTGAAGAGTTCAGGGACAGGACTAGTATGATCTGACCTAGTAGGAGTGAAGCCTTGATGCCTCAGAACCAAACATATCAGAGAAGGATAAGGTAAACAACCCTTGTGAATTTTCTCAACTTCTTTTTCAATTTGACCAAAAACTAACTGTCCAAAATTAATCTTTCACTTAGAATCGAGCTTATATAGCAACACAGCCTGATCTAAAGTTACAACATTCTCATTCCTAGTCGGCAGCCAGTTATGAATGGCCAATTTATGCAAGACAGCATACAGTGAAGACAAAGAAGATGCAACTAATTTCTGAGGGTGAGTTAGGCCATTCCTGAATTTTTTCTTGAGTAATAAATCGGGCTAACTCATGCTTATCATCAAAACAACCCTATTCTATCTCATCAGACATGTCCAGCACAGAGTTAATAAGGGAAGGACTAAAATCATATACCTTAGACCTCATAAATATTTTGCCAAACTTCTTAGACATAGGATTAAACACCTTCTTAAACAAATTGGCATAAAATTCTTTCACCACAATAGCAAAGAATGAATTCACAGAAATCACAGTACCTAGGAAGTTTCTATCTTCCAAAAACTGATAAATACCATAAGCTTTCAGATTATTCACATCAATCCTTTTTTCATTTCTACAGTATCTATTAAGAACATGTGTCCACATTGTTTTGTTATCCTTTGTAAAGAATTTGGAAGAAAAAAACGTTACCCCATAATCAGAGCCCTCGGATAAGTGATCTTCATCAACATCAGGCTCAACATCTTCTTCCATGTGGACATCCTCATGGTCTGATATATCATCCTCAGGAATTGGTGAAGCTTTTGGAAATATAGGTTCTGGTTCATCATGGTCAGAATCTGCATGTACTGGCTCAAACGGATAGGTAAACAAATCATCGAACATCTTATTAATTTGAGACTCAGAATCAGCACAGGGAGTAGACTTCTGTCCTTCTTCTTCCTCAGCCTCAACAGACTCTTTCTCATTTCTTTTTCGTTTCAACGTGGTTTTTCTCTCAGCAACAATTTGAGCCAAAGTTTCATCATCAAAACTAGAAGACTTATGAGTGTCAGATTTTACCTTTTTACCTTTGGGTGACTCAGCCTCAGGTGAAATTTCTTTAGAATCAGTTGAAACCTCTGCAGACTTTGTCACTTCAAAATCCTCATCGTCAGAATCATCGAGATCAGTCTGTTCCTCATTCACATCAGCAACATTATCCAAAACTCTAGAGGTGGAACGAGGTTTCTTAGACAAAACCTTCTTCCGATACAAACGGGTGGATGAACGATGTGGAGATGTCAAACACTTCGTTGAGCTCAATAGGATTTCCAGCCTCGCCAGAATACATTATCCCAAGGGGCTCTAGTTGCACATCTGTAGAGAGAGAGTGAATGCGGCACTAGAGATGGGTTGGAGTCGGATGTTGCTGGAAATGTGGGAACACTTGAAACAACTTTCTTCTTCGAATTCATGGCTCAGAGGAGAAATTGGGGGTTAGGGTTTTTCGGAAATTTGGGGATTTTGGTGACTGGAGTTTGGAACAGTAGATTGAGCACAGTAGAGTGATGAGATTTGCAGCACATTGTTAACACGGTTTTAGGCACAAATATATATAGCCAAAATACCAGCTTTTTAAATATGAGATATGAAAAAGATTTGGCTGATAAGTGTTAACTAGGGATAAAATATAGATCCAAAACATATCAAAAAGATAAGACCAAACGACTCCCTCTAAAAAAATGCAACTAGATAGAAACAAACACAGATATCGTGCAGACTCAAAACAAATATAACACGTTGCAGACATGATGAAATCTATAATATTCAGCCAATTTATACTATATTAATTATAAGCTCTTATAATGAAAAATTGTACACGAACAATTCCTCAATTAAAACTTATTAGAGATAAGTACAAACACAACTAAACACAACATGGTTGCGAGCCCTGTGTGTTCCAGTTTTCCCATCCTTAATTAAATAGCATAGATAGATACAGCACACTTGAATACAACATGGTTATGAGCCTTGTGTACCCCAGCTTCTCTATCTTTAATCATGAGAAATTGTTTTAGGATGAGTACAGTCACAACTGAATACAATGTGGTAACGAACCCCATGTACCCCAGCTTTCTCATCTTATCTCTTTAAGCAAAAATAGACGAGTCAGACACAACTAAGTGTATCGTGGTAGCGAACCCCGTACACCTCAGTTTTCCCGTCTTTATGGACAAGTAGGTCACAATTAAATACAACGTGGTAGCGAACCCCGTGTACCTCAGCTTTCTTGTCCTTAAACAAAAATAAAAAAAGGAATAAAAGTGGCTTTTGAATGATTAAGAGCTGTCTAATTAACTTATAGTATAATATAGCTGAAGAAGATAACAACACAATAGCACGTGTAAAAGTAAGAGAGGAAAGAACAGAAAGATGCAAACAGAACAAATGCAGACGCGGATGTTGCCCAGAATGTGGCAACATCCCCAAAACCACAACTACATGATGTATAGGCCGAGGGATTTTTTAAGACTGAAAAATCTCTCATTATTTAAAGCTTTTGTAAAGATATCATAACAGGTTACTTCAAACTTGATCAGTCTTTCAAGATTCCGATAGTTCACATGGCCTAGTTTCTTATGCCACAAAACAGTGTCATCCATTTTTTAATGCAGACAAGCCATTTGTTCTTCAACTAAATAGCAATTGTCTTTTGATCTAATTCCTGTCATGACACAAGCACCATCATTAGCAAACACTTCACATGAACTTTTATTGAATCTAACCTGTAGATTATCGTCACAAAGTTGGTTTATGCTAATCAAATTAGCCATAAGACCATTCACATGTAGAACATTATTTAAGGAAGAAAACCCAGATACGTTACGCCTTTTTTTTCCAATGATCTTTCCCTAAGAACCTCCTCCATAAGTGACAATTCCACCATTCAAAGAAACATAATCTTTTAGGAAGTTTTTTGTTCCCTTCATGTGACGTGAACATCCACTATCAAAGTACCATAAACCTAAAACGTTAGTTTTTAAAGCAGTATATATAACAAAACAAGTTTCATCAGATTTAGGCACCCAGGATTCTTTGCAGACAACCTTAGTTCTTTTTAGTTCTAAGATGTTGTCCGAAGTGTTTGACAGCACTTTGGGCAACATTCGTTGCTTTATCAGATTTCTTTTATACTTAAAACAGTAAGGCTTAATGTGACCAAGTTTAAAACAGAAATTACAGATAAACAATTTTTTAAAAGATTCTTTAGAACATTCTTTATCTTTTGAAGCACTAGAATCCAAAGGTTTATCACAAGCTAGCACAAATTTGTTTGCAAAGCTTTGGTAACCTAAACCAAAAGTACCAGTCTGATTCAAGTTAAGAACTTCATTCAATTTAGCTGTTCATTTGTTTAACTTAGAAAAAATGGCTTCGGCCGACTCTACCTTAGACATGAGATTTGAAATTTCATTATCTTTTTTAGTAAGCATTACCTCAAGTCTGGTAAGAGTGTCTTTAAGTTCATTGTTCTCCTTGGATAATTTCTCTACACTCTTCTTCTCATTTTTCCATTCTTTCAGCAAGGCCGCATAGAGTTCTTGTATTTCTCCAAGTAAATCATCACTCTCCAAGTCTTCCACGTCTTGATCACCTGCATCAACACCAATGGACCCATGAAAACAGTTTACATCTAAGTAATCAAAGAACACAAACCTTTCAGTTTCGGCAGCAGCAAATGTTGGAGGATATGTGCCAACATCTCATCCAACATCTTCACTGTCCGACAAAGATTGCTCATATATTGTGGCCATCATTGCTGTTGAACTCTTTTCAACCTCTTCATCATCTGATTCATCATCACTTAAAGAAACCCAAAAAGTCTTACCATGTTTCCTTAGAGTATTTGCACATTCATTAGCATAATGACCCAACCGGAACATGCACGACATTGAATTTTTTCAAGATGTTTGGGATCAAACTTTGAGACATCAGAATTTCTTCTAGTGTTACCTTCCTTTTGAGATTGAAAAGTCTTCTTTTGATTTTGGAAACTGTTTTTGGTATACTATTCATTAGGCTTGAAAATCTTTTTTTCTTTATTAAGTTTTCTTACCATGGCATTGTACTTGTGGGTAATTAAAGCTACACTAGATCCTTCTCCAATCTCTTCCAAATTCTCATCCTCTTTCTCGAGATCACAATCGGAGGATTGAGCTTGTAGAGCCACACTCTTGCCCTTAAAATTATCCTTTTGGGACAACATATTTACCTCATAATTTTTTAAAATATTCATAAGAGTATTGAGATCCATGGAAGCAAGATGATGAGCTTCTTCTATGGCAGAGACTTTGAGATTATACCTTTTGGGTAATGTACGGATGACTTTGTACACCAAATGCTTGTTGTTTATGGGCTCACCAAGCATTTTTCATTCATTAGCAATGTCTATTACCTTCTCGAAATAAGACGTGATGTCCTCATTGTCTTCCATCCAGAGTCTTTCGAATTGACTGGAAAGTATCCTCAATCTTGTCTCCTTGACACTTGCATCACCTTCACAATGTCTTTGCAAGATGTCCCAAGCTTGTTTAGAAGTAGCACAGTTTTGAATCAGTTTGCATATCAACCCATGAAAAAATGGCGTTGAGAGCTTTTTCATTGCAGCTGGCGTCATTGAGTTCACTTTGAGTCCACTCTGATTCCGATTTGTCTGCGACATCACCATCCTTATCTCGTGTAGTTTTTGGAATAGTATAACCATTAATTACCGACTTCCATGCACGATAATCAATTGATTTGATGTGTGCACGCAAGCGGATTTTCCAAAAAGCATAGTTTGAACCATCAAGAACGGGAAGTCTCCCAAGATTAGGATTTACAAGATCCATAATCAAGCTGACCAGACCCAACCACTCAGTGTATCAAGTGTTGGCTCTGATACCACTTGTTTGAAAAGTGGGATTTAGTTTAAAATAAAAAGTAAGTGAACAGTGACAAAAGATATCGAAGGTGTTGCCACAACACTTGACACAACACTCACTTTAGAAAGAGTTTGCAATGGAAATTAAAAGATACTCAAAGATATAAATTTTCAAGATATATATATTTATATATATCTTGAGGTGTCTTAGGCAAAATATTATTCACAAGAAAAGGTGAATACAAATGAATTCCAAAAAATAGGAAAAACACAAAACTAGAACTCACTAAAGATTGAAAAAGACCAAAAGGAAAACTCTTTAAGTATACTATATCACTCAGCTCACTCAACTCACTCTTGGAAGGATTCTTGGATACTTAAAATATTGCAAGATCGTTGGGACTCCAAGGATGAGTTACAAGACAAAATAACTCTCTTATTTATAGACTCCTTCCAAGATAACAAACTAAACTACTTTCCTAAATTGTAGCCCTCATAAAAACGTGGATCCTTGCTCAGCAAGGTCTTGTAAAATGCACGAGCACTTTTCTCCAGGTAGTTACTTTATTGTTCCAACTAGGTTGACATGGTCCACTCACGCAATCCTTGAGCTTTTATCTCTAGTTAGTTACTTCTCTTGACTCAATCCATATTCTTCGTTTACTTAGTCTATGTCCTTCAAAACAGTATAAACGAGATACAAATGCAAAACACATGAAGAATTGAGAAAGAAGGCAAAACGGTCAAGAATGTTGCAACAGATGTTGGGCAACATTCCAATCAACATTTGGTTTTTGGACAACAATATAATTAACAAAATTGTTAATAAAAAATGTTGACTTTTTAGTCAACTAAAATCTATCTAACAGATTGCAAAGTTAGTATTGAAAGAAATAAAAAATAAATGGAATTACTATAAGGTAAGATTCCATCGCGAAGATATGGAAATGGTCTTGGGACGACAGACAGGATGGTCCCATCAAACAAGTGATCACTCAAAGCCTCTGTATGAAACATAATTAATTGTTTTCAATAATTTTAAGAGAGAAAATTTTATCCTCGTTTTTATTCTAATCTTAAATTCATTTTAGTTTTGTTATTGAATTTTCTGTTGTCCAATATCAATCTTTTTTTTATTGAAATTTCCGACTTTTAATGTGTTTCAAACACGACGACACTGGAATTTGTAATTTCAATGGAATAATGACTTTTTGGTTATACAATGATTAGTTTGTCATAGGACACGAAAAACGAATTTTTCCCAATTTTAAGAGTTGGTTTGGTTTTTTGGATAAGATTGAGAAGATAAACGATAAATAATAAAATTATATTGTTATGTGATTTTATGTTTATATTGTTGGATTGAAATCAGGGGTGGAAATACTCGACAGAGATCCATGACTCAATCTATTATTGACCTAGTAAATGAGTCAGATTAAAACTTTTTATTAAACTTATTTATGAATATAGGCTAGACTCGAACCTTAAAAATATCTAATTAATATGCCAAATAAACTTGTCTATTTATAATATTTATATAAAACATATGATATTTATGATATCTTTTATAGTTGTATATAAATGCAGTCTAATTTATATTTTATATTTTATATTATTTTCATATTTCTCGATATAATTCTCTAAATATAAATGAAATTTTAATTTTTTTAAATTCATACTAGATAATTTTGAAGGCTCTTGATAGGTTTTAAATGATAAAAACTTGTGTGCACCTGGTGTACAGACCCTATATCCATGCAATCGGGTAGATCCGACCCACCACGCGCAGCCATACGCCCGCATGTGCCACCAGATCACAAATAAAATTCGCCCAAACATACTCACAGGTGCCAAACATTTCTGTTATGTTAACTATACATTTTAGTAGTGTTAGTCATACATTTTAATTATGTTAGTCATACATTTGGTAAGGTTAGTTGTACTTTAGCATTTTTTTAGACATACATATTAACCTTTCATACATTTTAGTTATAACAGTCATACATTTTAGTTATGTTAGATATACTTTTTAATTATGTTAGTTGTACCTTTATATATTACATAAAGGTATGACTATATTGATATATATGTATAAGTAATATCAGTGAAATTAGGGTTTTTTTAGAGTTAAAAGTATTAAATAAATGTATGATATCTAAACATAAACGTATAACTAATATAACATAGAGGCCAAGACAAAAAAAAATAATAAATAAAAGTGTGCGGATCCGGGTCAACCCGGACTTGACCCGCGTGCATGTGTATATCAGGTGTACAAGAGTGCTACTCGCTTAAAATAGGCTTTATGCCAGACTTATCCACAAAACAAGTCAGATTCAAGCTAAAAAAGTCTTTCACATACAATAAGTCAGACTTAGGTTTAATAGTTACACTTTAAGTCTAGACCGACCAACAAGAAATCCAACTTGGCCTAATTTATTCCCACCCTTAATTGAGATACAAAATATTCGTATAAGTTGGAAGTAAAAAAAAAATGACAAAGGAAATTGACTTTAATAAAATGTAGAATAAATTACTATCCATGGGTTGATAACTTATTATTAATTCATTTTTTAAATTTAGTATCAAACAACGCTCTAATCATGAGTCGGTATTAAATATATAAACCTTGAGTAGTGTTTGTGTGAATCAGGTGCACAGATCATGATCCGTGTAGGTGGACGTGCGTGAGTCGGGTCGGGTATTGCTCCCAATTTTTTATTTTTTTATTTATATCATAACATTTATGTTGTAATAATATAATTTTTATGTACGTATATCATAACCTTTAAGTGAATAAATTAGACTTTTTTCAGTATAAAAATTCATGTAGTATATGTAACGCCCCAAAATCTTTCGTTAAAAATATCAGAGTTTTTCCTCTTTGGGCGTTAAGAGAGAAAGGGGAAAGAGGCGTACATGATATAAAATAGAAAGAAACAAAAGAGGATAAGAAGCGGTACACTTAAAACATCGGTTACCACCAATAAGAGAATGTTTGAAACCATATGCAGCGGAAAAACATCAGGATCTTTTACAAAGGAGAAATACAGTTTTCTTTTACAATCGAGCAACATATCTTTAAAAATGGTAAAACCGGAAGATGGACTCAGCTGATAGGGCACCCCTCTCTCTACGCGTCAAGATTCTCTTCTTCTCCTATAGTGTGAGTACAGGTGGGGGGTGAGTGCGTTGAATACACTCGTGGTGATATTTTCCATATTCAAACAATTATTAAGCAGTCACACAAAACAATCATATATAATGCACAACACATAATTCGGTTCTTTAATGCCACCCAGTTTAATGAGCACATAGCCCATGACTCACTAAGGTACACATCACACAGCCTGATGAGCACATAGCCCATGACTCACTAAGGTACACACCACACAGCTTAATGAGCACATAGCCCATGACCCATCAGTGAACACACCACACAGTCTGATGAGCACAAAGCCCATGACCCACTTTCAACATATAATCACAGCACACAACCCAAGACACATAAGGTTCAACCAATTCATAACGATCAATAGCATTCGAATAATATGTAGTTTACATGCATACGTCAATTGAAATATAAAGAGTTGGGTTCAGAGTTTACCCCCACCGAACACATCATATAATCACAACATTTATCTCAACACACTTAAGTTCACAATTCATATCGTTCATATATCGTCATTCATGCATTCGTTAATGGAAACACAAAGATTAGGGTTTAGAAGTTACCCCCACCGAACACATCATATAATCACAACATTTATCTCAACACACTTAAGTTCACAATTCATATCGTTCATATATCGTCATTCATGCATTCGTTAATGGAAACACAGAGATTAGGGTTTAGAAGTTACCCCCACCGAACACATCATATAATCACAACATTTATCTCAACACACTTAAGTTCACAATTCATATCGTTCATATATCGTCATTCATGCATTCGTTAATGGAAACACAAAGATTAGGGTTTACAAGTTACCCCCACCGAACACATCATATAATCACAACATTTAGTTATGGAAACATAAGGGTTTTGAGTTTAGAAGTTACCCCCACCTTGTTCGGTGGTTACCACGTGAGTAGCTAGAACCGAAAGTCTGATAACCCGACACCTCAAAGCTCAGTCCGACAAGTAGCCTACATAATTTATATCATTTCTTAGATCCTTAATACATTAAAACTTATATTTAAAATGTATAAACATAGCCGTGGAGAAGAATCGTTCGATAGAGACGAGACGGATCGATAGATCGAGAGATTGAGGTTGATGAGACAAGGGAGAAACGATCAGTTCAGCAACTGATATGATAGAGGAAAGGATTAGGGTCGCTACGGAAAAAGAATGAGCTCGATCGGAGTTGAAACGAGCTCGAACGGAGCGTTTTAATATCGAAGGGTATTTTGGTAATTTTGGTCAAGGGTTGACTTTGACCGAGCCCTGACTCCCGGTCGACCCGACGTACACAAAGACTCGGTTCGACGTGTAAAAATACTCGACGGTGCGCGCTCGGCGTGCACGACGGCACCCGGCGCGCGCACAGGATCCCCGTCGCCCGCGCGGCGACGCCTCCCTTTGCCGGCGGCACCTTGTCCGCCGGCAAGCCCGCACCTCCGGTCACCATCTCCGGCCAAGTTTTCCGGAATCCGGCCATGAACAGTAACCCGTTTCTCAGCCCAAACGTACCCAAACGATCACAAAATCTTTGCCACCACAACTAAAAACCACTCCGGCCGGTGACTTTCCGGCGCCGGTCATCACCCCCAAACCATTCCAAATTCTTGTCCAACACCTCAAATTACCCCAGAAACATAAACGACCCAAAATCGTCAAGACACGAGAGAGAAACGGGAGAGAGAACATGGTTGAAAAACAAGGGTTTAGGGTTTTGGAGGCGGTTTTTCGCCGTTTCCCGGCGAACGAGACATCGGATTGGAATTCCGGAAGCTGTCCTAAACTCGTATCGTCGAGGGCTACAATCTGAGTCTAGGTTATATTTTCCGGCCACGGCGGCGCCGGCGACAGCACGGCGGCTCCGGTGGTGGCGGCGGCGGTCCGGCGGTGGTCCGGCGGCGGTCCGGTGGCGGCGCTCCGGCGACGGCGGAAATTTAAAAAGTAAAGGAAAAGAAAAGAAAGAGAACTTACGTGTTCGCGTCGCGAGCGTCGCTCGGGCGTCGGCTTTGAAAACGTATAAGTTTTGAAAATTATGAGCCCCTATTTATAGATTTTGGAATTTACCTTTTTACTGTTGGAAAATTACTATTTACCAAAAATATCTTAATTTACCTTTCATTAAAATATTATTTTTATTTTTACCTTTTATCAAAATTTTATCCTTTCTTCGTCAGTTGAGCTACGGGTCTCCGATTGACCTCTAGTTTGTTTTTGTTTTCTTGTATTTCCGATACGAATCTCTTAGTAAAATCGTATTCTAGGTTCCACGTCACGAAAAATATACCCATCTAAAATTAAAACCGGCGTTAACCAAGTATCTGAAACACACGTACTAAATTAAACAGTCAAAACATACGTACATAAGTATTAAGTCGGGGTTCAAATATTTAATTATTCAATTATCCTCATTTTGATCCGGGGTGCTACAGTATAGTTGACAACCTTTATGTTATATTAGTATAACTTTTATGTACAAATATCATAATATTTTTGTACTTAAAGATAAAATAAAGGTTATATTATTATAACATAAATATTAAATTATTATGTATAAAAGTTATATTATTACAACATAAGAATTTAAAAGGTATTATAGGTTTAAAAAACACCTTAAAAGGTCAAACTAGTAGAAGTATAAAGGTTATGCTAACATAGCATAAAGGTTATCCAAACATAACTAAAATTAAGTTCGTCAAACTAAAAGGTTAAGGAAACATAATAGCAAAACTAGCGTTTGGCCGCGGATTTAGGGTGCATGAACCCGTGAAATACACTTTCGAATCGGATCAATTCAATTGCACAAATTTAGGATCAATACACTTGATGCACATAAATAATTGTGATAAAACATGGGTTAGACAAATAAATTGTCTAATCCAATCTAATTAATCAAACCACACAAGACGTAATACAAGAACTTGGAGTCCATGATTAAGTTTAAAAGATAAGATCTTGATAGAAGGTATTTTATTTTTGAAAGACTTTTTTTTTTAATCTTTTTAGATTTTTTACAACATTATTTCAAGATTATTTCTTCTATTATTCCTTAACAAAAAAATTATGTTTTGATAGAACCAGTAATAGGAATTAATTTTATTTTCTTTTAGATTTTGGATGCTAAATTTCTTGATTAGTTAGGAGGTATATTTGTTCATTTCTTATGTTTGTTAATTTATAATAAAAACTATCAAACAACGTTAATTAGAATAGAAACAAGTGTTATTTAGACTATGTTTATCAACAATCTAACACAACCTTCTAATAAAATATTCATTTCTCTCTTACCCACATACACCACCTACAACCCAACCCAACTTATACTTTATTAATGACACCAGCCCAATCTTTAAATTAAAAATTTTTCTCATTATTTTTTAATTGCATATTATTTATAATAAATTTTTATTATATACAAAAGGTGTAAGAAACATATAAAAAAATATTTGATATTCTAAATTCATAATTATTATAAGGAAATATTTTACGATATACTTAAAATAAACTACTAACACAATAACTAAATTAGAATTACAATAGTTGGAATACAAAATTGAAAAGAAATAAATTAAACTTCAAATAGATGCATGAAATACTAATTGCAAATATAAATGATACAAATTTTATATTTAATTGTGTTTCAAAATATGTCAATATTCGACTTTATTTATAGAAAAAAAAATAATATGACATTTTGATAACTTTTTAATTATTTTTAATACAAGTTATCTTCAACATCAACAATCTAAATTATATACACAAAAATATATTCTCGCCAATTATATTGTGACAAATATCACAAATTGATTGAAGGTGGGTTGAAAATAAAGGTTGCGACACTTTTCATGATTTTTCATTTATTTTTTCAAAAATGTTGTTTGTCTTTTGTTATTGTTGACGTCAAAATATTTATTAAACAAACTCGTGTCGAACACCAAATAAATAGAACTATATTGAGTGAATTAGAGCACAAAATCGAATAAAAATGGAATATCTGAGCTCGGGTAAAATTGCTCGGGTTATTTTGACCGATCGAATCTGGCCGATCAAGACGAAATATATTAAATAATAGAGAGAGAAATTGTTCTATATGTTTCGATTACAATGAATTTGGATACCTCTCAATGATAATTTAGGCCCTATATATAGGCTACATCCAAAATACATAATTTGAGAATTAAGGGTCAAATCCCTTGATTTTAAGAATGTAGATAAGGAAAAATATAGATCTAATCCTATCTAAATTGGATTCGATTTGATCTTTGATTTGTTTCATTCTTTAGATATTTTGAGTTTGAAGATCTCTTCTTGAAGTGGGCTTCTAAGGCGATTGGGCTCTTTTTTGATCAAGATTTTTAAGTATTTCTTTGGTCATCTGGTCTCCCATCCCTCAGATCTAAGGTGGCTCTCGTGACCATCTAATCTTATGGTCGGCTCGTGCTCCCAATTCGGCTAACCTACTCCTGTTGGTCAGCCATCGAACCGGCACTCGAAAAGTCCATTCTGGTCGGCTTAACCCAACTAAGTAACCGGCCGAGCCAAGCTCAGATCAGGAGGGGTCCAACAATTATGACCCCATCCCAGCATCATGGATAAATGTAGTTTTAAAGCCAAACCCAAGGATATAATCTGGGAATATAATAGATAGTTCTAACTAGTAGGATCAACTTGAATAACTGAATTTAAAATAGCCAAGGAAAAAATGAAAAGACAAGCAAGTGTTGGCCGCCTAGTACGTTGACTTCAAATAATAACTCGTTTGTGTTGGGTAATTGGATTGGCGCCTCACGCGTACGTTAGTCAAGAGTTGACTAATGTGCTCCACCACAACTTACTATCACAAGATACTTGTATGATGTAATGTGTACTCTCCAAGTAGGAAATTTGAAAAAGCATTGAAAAAAGGTTCTCTACTTTAAATTAGATCAAACTTTAGAGGATGCTTTTAAGCAAGAAACTGTCTCCGATTGAAGAGTATTTTTTTAGAAAAATACTTCAGACTATAATTAGAAGCAATTATGTGGACTGCGGATAAGTCGCACAAAACTAACTGTGTGCGGGAAAGTTGTTGTTGAAAATCCTTGATGTGAGCCAGCTATGTGATCAAAACTATATTATATTGGGGGTGTGCATCACACTCTCCAAAAAACCACGGAAAAGTACAAATTTCAAATGACCTAAATTAAACAAAATTTTCAATTACAAAACTAAAATTAAAAAAGCTGAACCAAAATCGAACACTTCCTAGAACAGGACAAAAACTGAATTTTTCCCAGAAAGTTTGTAAAAGACTGCTAATGGGTTTGTTTTCGTTAGTCATCATGTTTAATGTTGTCATCTCTTCATTTCAGAGGTTGAAGGCTTTTTGATGATTTCACATTGCCAGTTCTAGTTCAAGAATTCTCAATCGTACTTAGCTCAACAAATCGTCCTACAACTGTTTTACCCCTCTCACCATAGGAAATTCTTCATTTTGCAGTGACGAGATCCTTGATAATATGATTGAGCTCGAGTATGCCTTTTGACTTGTCTCTGCTTTGTCTCTATACTATTTCTAGTTGAGACATTCTCATGTTGGGGAACTCTTCTTATCATCAAAGATGTTGAGTTTACTATCAACTGTTGAGCTATCTCAACAAGTCTCTTGCTCTTATCCTTGCAGACTTAAGTTGGAGTTTCTGCAATTTCATTTGAGGTCTCTTTGCGCTTAATAAACTTGATGAAACTGTTGTTCTCAATAAACTCGTTTACATCCCTAAAAATAATATATGTACCTTTTCAAAGTTACATGTATCACATAAGTTAAAGTGTTATAGTATATAAATAACCCTAAATAAAATGATAAAACTTATAAGGTGTTGGTAATAACAATTATGTAATTTATATAATGAAGTTTAAAGAAGTTTATCCAAAATAAGATCTTATTTAAGAAATAAGATGAATTATCCTTACATTAAAAAGAAAAAAACAAGACGGTTTATTACCTCCTAACATCTTATTTTAAAATATTAACCAAACGATCGTGGGAGCTTACAAGCTCAACCTAAACACTCTGTAAATCTATCGAAGAGCTCTATTTCATATTTCAGCAGTTAGAGTGAGCTTCAGCTCTCTTATTGTTCCAAGGAAACATCTTCTTGTAAAGACATGAAAGATAGCCTTTACACATTAGGGGGTGGCCAGATTTTCCCAAATAATTCTTCAACCCGTTTTGATTCTGTAGCATACCCATCCATTCCTCTGGTTAGTAGTTGCATACCGGCTGGCCCCAAAGCTGAGCTAAAGCTATTCTGGTCCCATTTCACTAGCTGTAAATTCATCATATAAAATCTTCAATTAAGCATTATGGCTTAAGAATGAGTAACAGTTCCAAAGATAACACAATAACAGCTTATCCTTCTTGTACACTACAAGCTACGACAAAGCTAAACGATCTCTTTCTGTTAATAAATCAATTTTGAACTCTCAAGTGAATTTGAACAATAAAATTGTCAACATTTCAAAAGCTATTTCGTGCATTGTCATAAGCAAATGTTTAGAATTTGCAATAGGATGTCTTTACAGTAGGGACATAGTAATTGGATCCAACTATTTACATGAAACATAAGTCTTTAAAGTACTTGTATATATAGTTATTGTAAAGATTGAAAAGTGCACATGAACATGCATCTTACTTGCATCTCACACAAGAATTTACTATGATTATATTTATATTTGGATGGGACTAATCATGCTTTGCTCAAATCGTAACAGATGAAGAACTAAGATAGATAGTGAACTCCTATGAGAACAACAAACACAAACGTGCAAGATGAAATAGACTTGCCTCCAGGATACTCTGTGCTCACGTAGAGAAAAATGCAAATATTAGATTGACTCTTGCACAAATTTTTCTGTTACCATGTTCGAGGGCAAACAGATTTTTTTAAAAATTTCTTTGTTTCATGAATTAAAACTGGTTCTTATTGTATTATCGCCACAAATATTAGAACAACGTTCAGAAAGCAAACCTCTTCAATGGTAAACTCATAGGAGGCAGCAGATTGTGAGGATAGCCTCCTCATAAGAGAATATTTTTCATCAGGAGGTGTCACGGATTCCTTAAGGGACTGCAATATCTTCAATGGGGTGATAATGTAATCAATCCTGATTAAGAGCAAAACATTATGCCCAAGTAGTTATAGCTACTAGAAGTAAATTAGTTTTGTGAGGTTGATTACCCTAATAGATTAAAGACATCCTGTTTGTTACGGATTGCAGCTGCCATCAATTTTGACTTATGCCCATATTTATGAATGTAATTGTAGACTTTCGTAACCTGAAACGACACAGGGACTCATACAACATCAGCAACTTTTTGGTGTTCCCACTTTCTCCTCCTAACAAAGAATTAAACACTAGAAATAGAGTGAAGTCGTCAACACCAATGCAGAAGATCTCAAGCCTAACTATATATCTTGCGCAATTTAAAGGTACAGACAATTGACATGAAAGTGATACCATGATTTTCAGTTACAAATACATTAAGAAACGAGAACTAGTTATGTGCATGTCCATGTGTGTATAATCTTTTATGTCTTGTTTCAATGTATGACTTTACTATAGTCAACCGTGTTATTCAGTGTGGAGAACAAACACAGAGAATTCACATGTAAGTATTCGATACATAATGTTGCAACTGACCAATGCCAATCCAGGATCTTGTCCTCTTCTAAGAGCAGCTTCTACTTCAGAATCACCAGCATGGTTGCGAGACCAGTCCTAATACATATGAATCCTTCATTATTCAACACAACAATTGAGTTTCAATTAAGCACAATTTAAATAGAGAAGGAATTACCCTAAGGCGACCCACAAAAATTTGAATGACGGAAGCACCTGCTTGAGCTGCTGCTGCAGCTTGACAAAAACTGTAGATATATGGTTATACCACGTGTTAAATTTTTTACCAGCAAGCATAGGAATATGACACACATTAAATTTAGAAAATTTCAGTCTAAAATCACATCTTTCAAAACATGCTTGTAATCTTCTTTGTCAGAAAAATATCCAAAGATTTTAACTGTTCTAATCTTTTTTTCCTTTAGTTATGTTTTTCAGGACCTAAGCTTGGGGATCACAATTGGAACCTCTAGAGAAATAAGTGAGTTGTATAACATTAAGGATTAGGTCGAACTATTTCAAACTTTTTACTTCAAATCGGTTTTATTTGTTCCACTGTAGTTTGGGACTTATGCAACACGAATATTCTAGTTTTATTAGTCGAAAAGAAATCCAGAGTTGCGGAACCATTTGAAGAATTCTTTTAAATAATTGGGAAAAAAATTACTTTCTACAAATGGACAAAGGGACTTAAAATTTAGCAAATATTTGGGGACATTTTGTTTTGGAGAAAGCGTTTATCAATCAACTTCTTGTAACATACTCACCACAAGAAAATGGTATCACCAAAAGAAAAATTAACCATCTTGAAGAGGCTCAAGCCATTATATTTTCAATATAATTTCTAAATATCTCTAGGGCAATGCACTCTTGATTGATTGTTACTTGACAAATAGAATGTTTTCCTAATTTTCAAATTCGAAAGACCTTTACGTATTTTAACAACAATTTTCTCACATCTCCAACAACTAAAGGTCTTCCTTTTGAAGTGCTTGACTGTGTTTGCTATCTGCATGTATCAAAACAAATTATTATGCACTAAACATTCTTTGTAAGATACTTATATATCAAATTTGTCGAATACTCATAGACAATTTATCCCTAGAATTTGCCTAATCCATATGTTCCAAGAAATTGTCCAGGAAGTCAGTATGGTAGATATTCTAGTCGAGCCTAACATGAATTTAAATGCAACATCGGCCAATGAAGTAGTGGGACCGAGAAGATTATCAAAGATTACTTGGAAGCTAGCCTAATATATTTAGCACATCTAGACCGACATAGCTTTTAAACAAGTCTGGTGAGCCAGTTCATGTATCAAGTTCATGCATTCCATGTTCAAAGATACTTAAAATTGGTGACCGTCTCTAGGTAGAGGCCTACATATATGCAGATTATGTGAGCTATGTAAATGATAGAAGATCTGTCTTGGATCTCTGGGGGGAAATTTGATCACTCGGAGAAGCAACAGAAAAGAATGTCATGACAAGAAGTAGTGCTGAAACAGAATTTTCCTCCATTGCAATTGGATTTTGGACTTTTGAAAAATGTTGTTCCTAAAACTGTTAATGGTTCCTATATAGTGCGTATGTACAACAAAGATGCTATTTATATTACTCGCAACCTAATTCTTCAAGAAGTAGATAGACAGTCAGATAGATAGTGGCCTGATATGCAAATCTTATATGGTATGTTATACCTGTAGACAAAAGTCATATGTGTCTGGATGCCTTCTGATTCGAGCAACCTTGATGCTTCAATTCCCTTTAAGAAGAATAAAGAAATAATAGAATAAGGGTATATCAGGAAATACGAGAAAGAAATATTAGTTTGTAAAGGCAAATGTTTTTTGTGGAAAGTATTGGAGCCAGTGACACTAACTTGCCAAGTAGAAGGAATTTTGAACAGCAAACGCTCCGGAGGAACACCAACTTTGTGATATAATTTCAAAAGGTCATGCACCTGAAAAGAAGTTTGATGGAAATTCAGAAAAATCTGAACTTAAAAAAAATAAGTATATACATCAACTATAATGGAAGTATAAGGCCAAGTTAAACTCTATTCATGACATCAGGCTGTTGCAAAATATTCACAGCTGTTAAAGCGAAGAGCATTTGGCCAAGTCCAGGGTTGTTAAAGTACTTGGGAAATGTCCCCATTTTAGCAATATAACATGTAGTTTCTCTCTAAAAGTGGGCAGAGAATCCTGCACATGAGGTAGTATTATTTTTTGATAAGAAACTGTAAAAATATTTTATTGAAAAACAAATTGTGGGCAAAACATCCTACTCAAATCCCCCCGAAAGAAAGAAAGGAACCAAAGAGCTAAAACTCCAATCCTTGAATACAATTTGAAACATGTAGATATCTGCTTGAGGTCTTATACTTTTGAGCCCATAAGGCCACACTAAGCTTAATCCTATCCCAACACTCAAAATTAGAATCCTCGGTATCATCGAAGATCCTCATATTTCTCTCCAACAATAGATGCCAACATACAATATGCCATAACCTTAAGAAACATCATAAGGTTAAGGCATTTTACACTAATAAAAGAGAAAAATATGAGATACCACACCAATGTATCATAAACATCCAATGGAATGTCACCTTTCGAACAATGTCTTGTGTGTCATACGCAAGACGAGCATCAACTTCAGTAGAAACACGACCAGGCACAAGCTTTGCAAGTTCACCTCCAACATTCACCAAAGCCTATAATTTCATATATGAATAACCAAAAATATAACTTATAACTAACTTGAAATCTTTTTATTGAATTTGGAACTAACAACACGTACCTTGTTGAAGAGATAAGACATGCGATCATCCGATTTTTCTAAGCCATAGCACTCCGAATCAGCCAATGCACTGTCGACAGCACTCTATAATATTGACAGAAATACATAAAAATGCATCTTTGTTATCAGTTGGAATCAATTATATATTCCTAGCAATCATTTAAAAAGCTACAATTCACTTCAACCATATGTTTCTAAAATAAGTTTTTACATAATTATGTAAGCAAAATCTAAAACACCAACACATCTTCTACTGCACAATCTTGAAACATGTTAGTAATTCTCTTTCATAGTTAGAGATAAAACACAAAGATATAAAATTCCAAATGTGGCGAAACACTAAAATAGTGCCCCAACTTTTATCCCCAAAGGACATATACACCAAATGTAAGATAATTACCCTGAACTTAGTGTCAGGAAGGCTACAAATCCCCAAGATTAGAGAGGAACCAACAGTTGCAGCAGTAGGAGGAAACCTGTAGAATTTACAATTTCACATCACCAAGAAATCTTGAACAAGAACAAAATTACAATCCAAACAAAATATTAAAAAAAAAATCGTGACATGTAGAACTATAAATTTCATGAATTAGAAATCAACCTCTCAAAATCATCAAATATGACAGTGTCTGGAACGATCTCGCTGTAGCTAGTAACGGAATCCAATTCGGTACTCAAACCTATCCCCATTACACTCAATCAACAAATCAAACATCCAGATTCAAATCGAATGACATCCAAAATAGAAACAAATTGACAAACATTACCAGTATCGAGAGACAAGGAGAAGCTAGTGGTGGTGACAGCTTGGATCGAAGGGAAAAGCCGCTGAGTGTTGAAGATGACACTCGGATTCGTGGATCGAGCAGGGATTCCCAATCTTTTCACCTGTTTCGACCATCAAATAGATCAAATACATAAATGGAAAATTCAATGTCTATACATATAAAACACGGACAGAAAAAAAATGAATCTGTGAGATTTACCTGAAGGGGAGAGGAGGAGGAGAGAGGAGAGGATAACGGAGAACGAAAAGTAGCTGACATTTTTGCTTCCAATTCTGACAATGGTTAACGAACTCACTCTGCTTCCTGAATTAATATGGTTAAGTGTTTATAGAATAATAGTGATCATCAAGTTTGCATGAAGCGAAAAATATATATATATTGGATGGAATAAGGATACAATTAGGAGTAGATCACAACGCCACGTGGATTGGATTGCATCTAAAGGGGTTGCATGCACTCGCTAAAAATAAGATGTATGAGAATCCGTCTCGCATATTAATAACATGGTCAAACCATAATTAATACTTTACAAATCACATATACGATACATCAATAACTATCTTACAATATTATACTGCAATTTTCGATATATATTGATACATATATGAATATTGATATATTTCCAATATTATCCTGCATACTATTAATATATATTGATATCGTCATATTTACAATATTACGTTACATATATTAAAATATCATAATTAATAAACTCTCGATAGACCGCCATGTAATTGATAAAGTAACAATTTAAAATTTTAGCCATAATTTTAATCTTAAATTTTCAATTGACGTCCATGTCAGCTAACGAAAAAGAATGAAATAACGGCTGATAAAGAAATGTTAATAATGTTAAATTTTGGAATCTTAATTTGATAATCATACCCGCATCCAAGGGCGGATCCAGGATTTTATAGTGGGGTGGGCTGAAAAGTAAACACTTCGGCATATTAAAATTTATACATAACAAAAATATTTCAAACTTTACGTAAGTTGTGCCCTACGAGACTTCAAAACATAAAATTCATCAATAATTGAGTCTATATCTATATTTTTAACAAAATCTCTCTCAATATAAAGCATTAGAGAATCTTCAAGTAAATCATCTCCCATCTTGTTATGAAGTGTTGTTTTCACATGCTTCATTGCTGAAAATGTCCGTTCAGTTGTAGCAGTAGAAACAAGTAACGTCAAAGAGACGGATCAATCTAATTAACATAACGTAGATCTTAGACCTTCCACTCTTAGTAAGCAATTGACTCAACTCAACAAGTGTAGAAACTTGAAACTCTTGCTTCATTATCACATCATACTTATAATGTGTCAACTCATACTCTAATGAAATAATATCTTGATCTGTGAAATCTTCTGGATAGAATTTCCTTGCAAGCTTGCAAATATCATCACTGTTGAATGATTCAAAAGAATTATTAGGACCTAAGGCCACACTGAGAGAAAGCAATTCAATAGATACATCATTAAATCTTGCATTCAACTCCATTAAGATGTAATCTATTGCTCCATTGAAAACATCAAAATGATAATGATGCTCGATTGTAGTTTGTCCACGAGAGTGACCAACCTTATATGACAATCCAAATCAGGGACATCAATACCATTCTTCAAGCAAAAAAATTTGACTTCTTCAAGAATTCCTTCCCAACCACTTCCTCTCAATTCTTGAAGAATAGTTTTTGTAGTAAAGACAAAAGTAATAACAGCCAAAATATCTTGAACTTTTCTTTGAAGAATTTGACAAAGAGAATCAGTAACTCTCATAATTCTATGCATCAGGTGTAAAGTGAATATAAACTCAAAGCTTGCCATATTTTTGTAAGCACCTTGAACTTTAGCCTTAGATTTTCCATTTTGAGAATGCTCAATGAGACATTAAAACACTTTGCAAGTTGCAGCATACATATCTATTAAACTCTTCACAGAGTTATAGTATGAACTCCAACGAGTAGCTCCAGCTCGCTATAAAGAACCTATTTGATTGACACCACGTCCTGAATCAAGCTGCTCAACAACTAATAAACTTTGAATTTCATGTCTTTGAGCAACTTTTAGTTGAAAGACATGTTTCGGTGAAGAATTTATAATATTAACAACATTATCCAAGTGAGATATGAATTCCCAAACAACACTGATATCCTTAGCTGGAGAAACTAATGTCAATTATAGACGATGTGCAAAACAATGAACATTATAGACATATGGACAATTTCTAAGAAATAATGCTTGAAGCTCATTCCATGAACCACGCATATTACTAGCACCATCATACCCTTGACCTCTCATTTTCGTAACCCGAAGATCATGATGAGAAAGAACACCGTATATCTCTTTTTTCAAGTTTAATGAAGTAGTGTCACTAACACTTTTAATTGCAAAAAAACGCTCAATCAAAATCTCACGATCATTCACAAACCTCAAGATAATGGTCATTTGCTCTTGCTTGGAGATATCTTGTGCTTCATCGACAAGAATACAAAAATATTTATCTCCAACTTCTTCATGAATCATTTGACGTACTCTATTGGCCATGATATTCAAAATCTCTTTTTGGATTTCTGGAGCAATGTATTGGGCATTTTTCGGAGCATTATCAAGAACAACTTCATTAACCTCTTTATTCATATTTGCAAAAGCTTTTACCAATTCAATAAAATTTTCACAGTTGGATGAAGATGAAAACTCATCATGACCTCTAAAAGCACAACCTTGGAGTGCAAGCCATCGAAGACTTATGATTGAGGTCTTTAAGCGTAAATGGTTTCTCTCCTTTTCAATATTTGTTTGAGTATGCATAACTTTGTCTATATGTCCAGATGGTCTTAAGCACATAGTATGTGGTGATGTAGCTGTATAACCAACATGTGTAAGAAATACACATTTATTTCCTTGACTTATTCTTTTCCAATTGTTAAATCCTTCTTTGACTAACGTAGAAGAATTAGACATATAACATCATGAGTGAAAAGAAAACAATAAAAGAAATATGTTTTATCTGTGAAAGGCGAGTATTCTAACCAATGAAACTTATCAAACCATCTTTTCTGAAAACTACGATTTTGAGTGCCAAACTTTGTAACAGGATACACTTCCATTTTCGGTTGATAAGGCCCAACTTTTAAATAAACCCGTCTTATATCATCTCGTGCATTGACAGGATATTCCCACAACTGCTTCTTTTTTCCCGGATCACGCTCAATACATGTATCTGATTGTAAATCTAGAGTTGAGGGATTTTGCTCAATAGGTGTTAAATAAGACTGATTTGTTTGATTTTGAGGGCAAATGGATGTAGGTTCTGAGCTACCTTCAATATCTTGACGATCACGTTTCATAAAGAAAGAAGATATAAGTCTTTTTCCTTTCTTTGCAATAGGTTGGTGCTCTATTTAAAATTCTGAAATAACACACATGACAATGAAATATATACATTGAATACTATAGATGATTACATATCTAGCCTCCCTATAAATTTTTCTATGCCCTAATATAATAAATAAAAGTACTAGGAGTCAAATTAGTGTAAATTAAAATATTAGAACTCATGAATATTTATGAAAAAAAAAGAGAGTATAAAGATCAAATATTAATACTTTTTCATACATATTTCATAAACATACTAAATGAATTAAGAAAAACATTACCTTGAATAATGTGGTGAAAGATTTCAAGAAATCCACATCTAAATTTCAAGAGAGTTGATCTTTGTTGTTGATGAAAATTCTTCTTGAATTATCTCTTTATCCTTCAATATTTGTATTTATATTTAGGAAAGACAAAAGAAAAAATATTAAAAAAGAAAAGGAAATTCCTCACTGACTGCGCAAACTTACAAGTTACGGTAAAGAGATTAAGTTTTCAAAAAATTGAGGAAAATGGTTAATTCAATTAGGCTGCAATTAAAAAAAAAAAAAAAACATGGGCTGAAATCAAGATAGATCTACTTTCCAAAAAACAAAAAAAAAAAAAAATGGACTTGTATTGAGCTGGCCTAACTTAAAAAATAAATATTAGGTTTTATATATAAAGTGTTGGGCTAACATATAAAGTTTTGGGCGAGCACTGAACTAGAGCTCAGTGTTGGCCATATGTAAGTCCGCCCATGTCCGCATCAACGTCTATCTTTTGAAGTCTATATCGATAAAATTCTTTGTTTTATATAAAAACAAATATTTCATTATTAATGCTTATTTCAAAATTTATAAACTACGATATATAATTCTATTACGATATATCGATTTTTAAATTAATTCAATTTACATTTTTAGTTTGCACTCTGCATGTTTCATCCTTAAACTAATTATATATTACAGTCCCTATAATACATAATTATATAGAGTATTATAATACATAAAAAAAAATTCAAGAATTAAATTATATTAATATTTTATAAAATGAATAAAAGAATAAAAAACTTCTAAAATTGGAGAAGCTTTAAAAAAAAAAAAAAAAAGTTGAGAAGGTACTAGAAAGTAAAACAAAGCGGAGTGGGTTTTGGCTAAGATTTACATTTTTATTTATCCAAAACCAAAAACCCAAGCTGCAGAAGGTACTAGAAGAAAGTCCAATACTTCAACGCTGTTTCTTTCTCTACTTGTTCACTTCCAAATTCCAAATTCATTCCAGTAACCTTATTCTGCAATTTCTATCAACAGAAAACTAGAGTTTCTTTTAGGATTTCTAAGCAAAAAGTTTCGGTAGCGACAAATTCTCAATGGATGAGTCGAAGTTGAAGCAACTCAGGCAATTTGTCGAACAGTGCAAGTCCGATCCCTCCATTCTCGCCGATCCATCCCTCTCTTTTTTCAGGGAATATGTCGAGAGGTATTATTGATAAATGAGAATCTGTTTACCTAATGTTCATTAGGTTTTTCATTTCCCTTTCTATTTTTGAGCCGTATAATTTCTGTAGAAATTTAATTAATGTCTGTGTTTGAGGCGGTTTGTGGTTTTTATTTGCTTTTTCTGACGTTGGGTTTTCTATCTGATGTTTTTGGAACAAATCTTCAGTCTTGGAGGTGTGATTCCGTCATCTGCCGGGGCTCACAAAGCGGTATGTTCTCTTTAGTTAGGTTTGTGTTATTCTTCAACTATGTTCATTTCGTTCTGTTCTATTGGTTTTGTTAATGAGTGAGATGCAAAAAAATAAAAATAAAAAAAATAAATACAATTAAAAAGTATGACATAGTTTCTATTTACCTCTAGGTTGAGTTTTGTACTATGAGTCTTAGGGATTTGAAATTCCAAGTGATTTCAAATGAATGAATTTGAAATCCACTGATTTACATTCCATTGTATGAATTTGGTATGGATTTGTAATAAAGAATTTCAAATTCATTGCTTGACAAAGTTTGACAGAGTATTTAAATTTTAATTTGTTTCCTGTATTGAATGTTATTTAATAGCAATGGATAATCATGTGCATTTATATACAAACAAACATCTGATGTATGGATTGCCTCAAACAAACAAAATATCTGATGTCTCCATTCGAAAATATTAATGTGTGTGTGTATGTTGTGTGAAATTGTCGAAATTTATTACCATGTATTTTTTCATTGTGAAATCGTAAATATTTATTGTCGTTTGTTTGCGACTGTCTGACTTTGTGTAGCTGTATGTGTGTGTGTGGCTGTCTGGCTTGGTTTTACTGTATGTGCCTGTGACTGTGTTTGTGTGTGTGTGGCTATGTGAGAGAGAAGGGGGAGTGTATTTTAAATGACTAGGTAGATTGGATTTAAAACTCAACGATAATAGACTAAAACTCAAGAAACAATTTAAAATCCATTGCTTTGAGTTTTTAGCCGAACAAGTTGAGTTACTTGAATGTGGAAATTAAATTTATCCCCAATTCCATAGTCAAATCCCTCAGTGCAACACAACCTTATAATAATAACATATTGATCAGGATGACATTGAAGTGTTAAAGAATGACAAAACTAGTAATGTTTATTAGAAACACGTCTCTGAAGAAGGTAAAATCATAGAAATGACATGAGGCTGATAATACTGTTCAAGGTTTTATTGTGTACTAAAACATTCCATAATTATATATTTTCCTTTTCTTTTTTTTTTTTCTCCTTTTATCCTTTACTTTGTTTTATAAGATGTTACTTAAGTTTCTTTTGTGTTTAATGGACTATAGAAGTCTCATGTGGTGGATGAGAGCGATGAGGATATGAACGACCTTGAGGATGAGCCTCAACCACCTTACGAAGAAGAAGAGGCTGAGATAGTTGAGTCTGATGTTGAACTTGATAATAGTGATGTTGTGGAGCATGATAATGATCCTCCACAGAAGGTCTGTGCAATCCGCGATATTTTTTATTATTTTTTTAATTTTGTTATCCATGTGTTGTTTCTGACAGTAGAATAAATGGACAATCAAATTTCTAGATGGGAGACCCCTCTGTTGAGGTCAGTGAGGAAAACAGGGATGCTTCTCAGGAGGCTAAAATTCAGGCAATGGAAGCAATTTCCGAGGGTAATGCACATATGTGCACTTGTTAAAGTAATTTAAATTAAAATTAAATCTTTGGTGCTGTTTGATAAATTGGCTTTTCATAGTGTAGGTAAGCTTGAAGAAGCTATTGAGAACCTCACCAAGGCTATTATGCTGAACCCTACATCAGCAATTATGTATGCATCCCGAGGTAGATTACCTTGTTGTTTCCTGGGATTTCGTCATTAATTTTCTGAGATCATAAATCTTATGATTATACATACATGACTTACAGCAAGTGTGTACATAAAAATGAAGAAACCAAATGCTGCTATTCGGGATGCCACTGCAGCACTGGAGGTTAGTTCATAGTTTGTGTGCACCGTCAAACCATTATGTTTGCTCTTTCTGACAATAAATATCATGTCCTTTGTTATTAGTTCCAGGCTCATACATGGTAGCATCTCTGCGAAAATGTGATACACATTTTGCACTAGAGAATGTTTCATCAAGTTCATGTGCTATGGAATAGTTTCTCATCTGCTACTTTTGTGGCATTTGTCAATTAGGCTGTTGAGACACCAGATTACAGATCAATCATTTGAATCTATAGCACTTGTTGCATGTAGTTGGTTAGGTTGTCCTGACTCGTTGACACTGTCACCTGCATAAAGAAATCTAAATGCCGATTTTTCGTTGTGAGAAGTCTTCGTGCTGCATTTAATGCATTTACTTTTTTCCACAGATTAATCCAGATTCTGCCAAAGGGTACAAGTCACGTGGTATTGCACGAGCTATGCTTGGACAATGGGAAGAGGCTGCTAAGGATCTTCACTTGGCCTCAAAGCTTGACTATGATGAGGAAATCGGTGCTGTACTTAAGAAGGTTGTCTTTCTATTTGTGGGTTTTCATGCATTCTCTTAATAAATTTAAGCTGTTACAGCATGATTTAATAATAATACAGGGAAAATTTTGCTTAAGGGTTTGCCTGAAGTTGCTATAATATAATGTTGAAATTTCCCACATTGATGGTGGTGGCAACCAGTTAACATATTTCTCTTTATTCTTGGTAATAGGTTGAGCCAAATGCAAATAAGATTGAGGAACACCGTAGAAAGTATGACAGGCTTCGAAAAGAGAGAGAAGACAGGAAGGCTGAGCGTGATCGACAACGCCGCCGAGCTGAGGCTCAGGTAAACCATCTCTCCTTTTTTCTTTTTCTATTTCTCTCTTTCTTGTCGGCTTGTTTGCCTTGTATGCTTATCTGATTTTCCATTTTTCCTTGTAAGGCTGCTTATGAAAAGGCTAAGAAACAAGAGGAGTCATCATCTAGTAAAAGACAAGGGGGCATGCCAGGTGGATTCCCTGGTGGAATGCCCGGAGGCTTCCCTGGCGGAATGCCTGGAGGATTCCCTGGTGGCATGCCCGGTGGTGGGTTCCCTGGGGGCATGCCCGGTGGTGGGTTTCCTGGTGGCATGCCCGGTGGTGGGTTTCCTGGGGGCATGCCTGGTGGTATGCCCGGTGGTGGGTTTCCTGGGGGCATGCCTGGTGGTATGCCCGGTGGTATTGACTACAGCAAAATACTGAATGTGAGTGTCAATAATATTCTGTTATTGATAAAGTAGGTTATTTGTAATTGGTTGTTCTGATTACATGATATTATTCCATTTTGATTTTTAGCAAAGGTGGCTTTTTAAGAGACATTCCTTTGTTAATTCTGTGCTTTTCCTGAGACTAGGCTAAATTTTCTTTTCCTTCATTTTTGGCAGGATCCTGAACTGATGTCAGCATTCAAAGATCCTGAAGTTATGGCTGCACTCCAAGATGGTACTTGACTTATTGCTTAACCTTTCATCTATACTTTGTGTAAATATTCTTGGTTTTGTTTACCTGGATGTGCATATTATTGCCGGCTCTCTTTGTCTCTGAGATTGATGATACTTACTGTTATGGTGAACATGTTTTGTTGCCTCAATTCTGTGTTTTTCCGAATTGTTTTAAAAAATTATTCATATTTAACATATTGTGTAATGACATCACTAGGTTATTTTGAAGTATTTATTTGTCTTCACCCTCGTATTTGAGGTGTTTTTCATCTTATATATTTTTATTTATTTATTCCTAAATGTTAAACCTTTTGGGTTGGCCAATTAACTACAGCCGATCATCAGGATGACATAAGTAGTGTGGAAGACGTTAAAATTTCACCTTAAATGATAGAAAAAATAAACCGTGCCTCCTGCATTGGTTATTTGATTTCTCAACACAGTTGTAATTTCATGTTTTTAGGTTAGACACATTGTTAATTGTCGTCACTTTAATAGTTTTCACAGAGAAGCTACTTAGTTTCTGGCCTTGGCATTGAAAATGTCACTCAATTTGTGATATCATCGATTTAGTGCTTTCTGAGTTGCAAATTGGAATGGGTTATATAGTTTTGAACTCAGCATTGTGAACCGGAAATTACAGTTAAGCATGTTGTATTATAAATGTTGTTCATTGTCATCAATGATGGTTATGATAATTTAGCGCATTCTTTCGGAGGTCACCTTTCGAAATTTTGCCTTTGAAAACAATCTTTTGTCACCGGGATATTTTGCAGCTTGGGAATAGGTTCTCTTTATAAGGCTTAATTTCTGATCACGGTGATTCTTATGCAGTAATGAAGAACCCTGCTAACCTCGCTAAGCATCAAGCAAATCCGAAGGTGGCTCCAATTATTGCAAAAATGATGAGTAAATTTGCTGGGCCAAAGTGATGGTAAACTGATGGTTACCTATTCTGATCACCACTATCTCCTTGTGTCGTACTATAGAATCACAGTCGAGT
Organism: Scutellaria galericulata; assembly: GCA_946896805.1. Lineage (NCBI taxonomy): Eukaryota > Viridiplantae > Streptophyta > Magnoliopsida > Lamiales > Lamiaceae > Scutellaria > Scutellaria galericulata. The sequence goes on along the minus strand of OX335791.1, from coordinate 13,237,017 downwards.
AAATTAATTTCAATAGATCGCAACATGTTCAAGTTTTTTTTAATCTATCCTAAACTTGATTTCTGATGTGGTTTTGGATTGGTTCAATGGCTAAAGTTTTTGCATGCATCGTGATTCTGAGTTCTTTGAACTCCAACTTGGGATGCAAGTTGTTTCTATGTGCTGAAAAAATGGTGGTGTGGTGGATTTAGGGCGTCCATGCTTGGTTGCTTTTTGTGTCTTTTAAATATTTCATTTTCTCAATTTACTTATGGAAAGCCGTAGATTATACAAGACAATATAAGGTAATTTGTATTTTAATTTATGAATAAGATTCATGATATGATACACGAGTTTTAAAAAAAAAAATTAATAACGTGAGAAAATTTTAAATATTATTTATTAGAAACAATATTTTATAGTTTTGTGTTATATATAACTTCTAGTTCAATATTAGTGATAATATAATATGATTGATTAATTTTTTTAGTTATATATGTTGCTTTACAAGTGTATATAAATAATTTATATTTTGTATATATTAAAAATATAAGTTACGGCTAACATATCATTTACATTCTTACCATTTTTGAGTTTTCTTAGTATTTATTTTATAAATTGTTAGAGTTGAAAGTCTGAAAATGTTATTGCAGAATATTTTTAATTCCATTAGTTTAGTTTGGAAAGTTCCACTAGTCTTTTTAAATTAGTTAAAATATTACTCTCTATTTTTTTAATGTAATGTAAGATACTATTAAAATAACATTAATGTATCACTAGTATAACCAAAATAAATCACTAACATAATTAAAATATATGACGTGTTTGTCAACAACATGAACATATGTGAGAAAGCGTGGACACGAACATTTTTTCAAGTATATGGGTCCAGATTGGATCATCGGAATACATGGATTATGGATCCTAGAACTATACATCAGAGATATAGAAGTTTTGGTGATAAAAAATTTCTGAGTATAAAGTGGTTCGCCACATGTGAGATATAGGGCATATTCGTATTTACATATTATATATATATATATATATATATATATATATATATATATATATTAATAATAATAATAATAGTAATAACTATTATTATTATTATTATTTAGTTTTAGTATTTGGTTATTTTAATATTGAAAATTAGGGGAAATTGTAATTTTTGTCTTATAACATTGGTAATGTCCATTTTTTATAGTAATTTTTAGGGTTGATTTATTACACTTTTTTTTAGTAGGTGCGTAAACTTAAAAATTTTGCTCATCAGCATACTGTACAGATATTTTTTGGTTGCTACCCAAACTCAAATTTTGGCATATTTTTTAATAGAATGATTTTTGTTCGATTCGAACTCGGATCGGAATTTGTAGCAACCGGAAAAAAATTCGAAGTATGGCTAATGATTGGAATGTTTTTGAGTTTAGACATCTATTGAAAAATATGCAATAATTTAGGTATCAAAATTTTGAATTATATTTTAGGTACTCTACTAATCTTTTTTTTTTTTTTTTTTTTCCAATTTTAGCTTAACTTTGATCGGAAATTTGATTTCTATAAATATGGACATCAAAACTAATTACATGGTGTTGAAAAATGAGAATTTCCAATTTATGGAGGAAATCCAATTGATTTGTCATTTCCTATTGTTGCATAATAAAATGTGAATAAATTAAATGAGAGAAAAAAAAATCATAAGTAAATTGTTTTTTTTCATGATCTTCTTCCCTCCTACGCAACTACTGATCTTTCAATCCAACCTTTACAATTGAATATTAATTGATCGAATAAGTTTTTTCCCTTAATTTTTCAGTTAATCATGATCAAAACACTATTCAAACAACTGAACATCGCTGCCTCCCTTACTGAGAAATCATTATTGTTTCCCCTTGGTATTTTTGCAAAATCTGTTCGATTCAATATCAAATCAAAGAAAAACCTTAAAAAAACAAAATCTTATACAAACATTATTAATACTTTTAGTAATGAACCGTATTGACCAATAGATCGATCACATTAATTTTATTAATCGACATTGACTATGTTGTATTAATTCACATAAACTAAAATTTGATTAATCCATATAAACTTCATCTCATGTAGCTCCATGATACAATATAACGTAACAACTTTGTCGTATATTTTAATCGATGACTTCATATTCCTAAAATTGGGCATGATGAGCCATCTATGTTGAACTTTTGTTGTTCACCACTTCTCCTTTCCAACACACACTTTTACTTATCTTTTTTTGTTAATTGATTTCCCACACACACACATACCACGCTATATATATCCCAAAAGACACAAATATTCCCTCACAACATCCACCCCTCTTTCTTCCCAGCTATCAAAAATAAAATCCAAAGAAATTAATCAATCAGTCCAGACAATGGCATTTTCCTCATCCACCTTCTCCGCCACCGCGATCGCGGCGGTGCTCGCGGTGGCGCTGGTGGTGTTGGCAAACACCAGAGTGGCAGAAGCACAGTCCGATTGCGTGTCGAAGCTGCTGCCATGTGCGAACTACTTGAACTCAACGACTCCATCGACTGAGTGCTGCAACTCGATGAAAGAAGTAGTGGAGACTCAGCTTGATTGCTTATGTGGATTGCTTAAGAATCAAGCAACTATAGGGATTAATATGACTCAAGCTCTTCAGCTTCCCAAATACTGTAACATCTCTTCTGATACCTCTGCTTGCAACGGTATGTATTTTTTTTAATTTTCTTATAATTTCGATTAAGAATTTGGTGCTGTGTCGCATTTTTGTGAATTAATTTTTGATTCAACTACCGATAATTTTTGTTGTTCAATGTGTGATCCAAAATAAAATCCTGTGTGTACTTGATCGGTAGGTGACTCAGCTGGTTGACTCGGCCTGGATTTGAGTTTTTGGAAAATGCATTTTTTATCTGAATATTTTCATAACTTTTAAGGAGTAATTTTTAACATAATTATTTGAAATAAATAGAACAATATATTTAATCCGAAAACTGAGATTTGTTATTAAAATTTATAAATATTATTAGTTTAAAATATAAAATAATTGAGGTGTTTTTAGTAATGGATTGGGTGGGTGTCATTCTAAAGTCCACTCTTAAAATATACACTAGTACACCAAGTATCTTAAAGACACAAGTTACTAGAGAAACATCAATTTCCACCCTAATTAAGATATTAAATTATTTTTTTACCATTATATATATATATATATACTTTTTATCATAAATATAAAAAATTAATAATTTTATCTTTAATGATAAGATATAAATAACATCTCTCGTACATCAGACAACAAGCTTGCATTATACACATACAAGTATAAAAGCTATTTTAGACTTTTAACTCAATTTATAATAGAAAACTAATAAAATTATATATTATGATAAACAAGTTAATTTTATTTGATTTTCAAAAGCTATTATGCCTGAATTATTAACTATTATTTTTTCAATTTTTGTCCATTTTATTTTATAGGTTGGTACTAGAATATACATACCAAAAAATTATTGATTTTCACTTTTCAAAAAGCCAGAGGGTGAAAAATAAACACTTCACTAATTAGACAGATCTCTTCATTTATTAAAACTGCAAAATACGAGTGGTGATTGTGCTCTTTCTATTTCTATTTTTTTTTTTTTTAATATTTGAACTAATAATATGTATGTTTGGTTTTGGTTGTGTTCATCAGCAGCTTTGGCTCCAAATCCCTCATCAATTCCTCCTCCAGGTAACTAACACCCTGCTCTTCCTTCATTTACTATCTATATATTTAATTCTTTTTACTTTACCGGTTGGAATAATTATAACAAAAAACAACCCAAAGTGTCAAAGATAAAAAAGTGTTTCATAAAAATCAACCACCTTATAAAATCATTATTTTATGAGACCTAAGTCGACAATTTGTATTCCTACAGTAATAATTGGGTTAGAGCGATAAGTATAATTATTAAATAAAATATTGTAATCCATGTGAATTAGTTAGAACGTGTCAAGAGTTGACCAATTGTTGTCAAATTTACGCGGTTTCTTATATTGACCAAACCGCCTGCTCTACGTTGACCGACCCCAACGCGCTGAGTCATTCTAGGACTGTCTTTTTACCACTTAATATATTGATATGCCCTTTTCATCAGGTTTCTAGAAATAAATAAAAATATCTCTCTATAAAAATAGATTATGAATTATTACATAATATAATAGTCGATTCTCATGGTTACATGATATAATAGTTGAATTTGAGGTGTTACATAATATAATAGTTGAATTTTAGTTGTTGCATAGCATGACATAATATTCAATTTTTAGGTGTTATATAACATAAATACTCAATTTTAAACATTACACAACATAACAGATTATATGATATAATAATGCATTTGTAGGTATTACACGGAATAATAGTCAAATTTTAGGCTTTACATGACCTAATAAGTTACATGAAATTTGATTCGACAGTTATATAACATAATTTGGGTGTTACAATCCATAATAGCTATTTTTATACTTCGTAAGAAAAAATATGTAAAAAAGGGATATTTGTTATCTTTAGTCGGTAGAAAATGATACTTGTTATCCCAAAATAATAGATCGGGACATTCCACCAAACATAAAAACTAGACTAAAACTCTTGTGAGAGAATTTTCACAAATCTAATTTTCAAAGACAAATTAACCAACAATACATAATTCATAAAATAAAATAAAGATATATCTGTGAAAATAGACTTAAAAAAGAAATAGAAATGTAATTCATGATTGTTATAAGTTAACCCCTAACTAAAAGTTGTTTAATACTTTAGTTATTAATGATGTGGAATTAATATGAATATATATGACAGCGGTGCCAGGTGGCAACAGTGGTAATGGGGCAGGACACATGTTATCTTGGATGGGAATGCCAGCTCTCCTTTTTGCTTCAGCTCTCGCATTTTTCTATTAGTTGAATAAATCAATCTACATTTTGTTTATTTGGTGAGGGAGACTACATACATTTCTTTCGCTGATTATTCTGTTTATGATTGATTTTTCTGATGCACTTTGCCATGTTTATGGCTGTATATTTATTTCTGTGACTTTGATTCTATGAGATTATTCTTGTGTTTACAAATTCTGTGGTGAGATTTCTTGGAACCCCTTTTGGACTCTTCATGTGTCAACCATCTTAAAAGGTTTTATATATAGACATATGCCATGAAATATTAATCGGATCAATGCATGGAAACCACCACAACCATATTATTCAAAGCAAAACAAGAAGTGTTAGAGAAAATTGAAACTGGGAAAACAGCTCAAGGCAAATATTTCCCACAACTCCTATATATCAACATTATTGATAAATGAAACCGTATCACCTCTACTCCTGCCCCATCAAGCCTAGCACGATGTAGAATACGAGTATTCCTTGGATTAAATCTTGCTACCAGAAATTTGACTGGAAATTGCCGAAAGAGACGACGCCAAGGGGTGGACATGACCGATAACCAACATTTGTAATTTCCAAAGGAATTGCATACTGATGCAAAACTAGGCTCATTCATTCTCCCTTTCACATTCATGCAAAATATATTTTCTTTCTGTAGTTATGTTTATGTGGGATTATTCCTAAACTAATATAATTCATACAGTGACGGGGGAGGCAGAAACTTCCCTGAGGAATCCAATTATAAATAGTGTAAAAGTTAAATACTATAGCCGTGCATTGACTCCGTTGAAGCTTATGGAGTTTCCAGTCCTAGTAGACGCAATTTTTCCAACTAATTCAGGTCTTTTCCTATCAGTAACTTGAGAAGAAAGGTAAGACAGAGACTGTACCCATGAAACCAGAGCCGGTTTCCTTATGACATCATCAGATTCTGCAATTTGTTCATAGAGTTGATTCAGGAGCATGTTTTGTCCATTTGAGGGTAGCTGGACAATCAGCTGGGCTAATAACTTCATCAAACTTGGTAGAACCTACAACAAGCAGTCACTTGATAAGATTTTACTGATATGGACACCAAAACATAAACTCAATTGACGGGAATGAAATTACACTTGCACCAATAAATAGTAACTCAAATGAAGGAGGAAAACAAGATAAGAGAATATGAACAAAGTCCACCGAGTATTTTGTGTTTATGTTTTGGAACAGTACAAAACCAGAATATAACTTAAACCATAAGAAATGCATCGTACCTGTATATCAACCAGGGGAAGTAATCGTAAAAGCAGATCTAGCACTTTCTTAGAAGGCTCCAATTCTCCTTCCCAGTTCATCCACAAATCACTGTCATGATCATTCACTGTGCTGCAGAGAACAGTTGCTTTCTCAACAAGACTATGAACACAATAAAAGATAGATGGACTGCCAGCAGGAAGATGTCTAACAAGTGCAGCAACTCCAGAAGCCATACCCTCAAACGGTGTGATCCCAGGAAAACCCTACATTTCCAATTTAATTTAACCAAATATTATTAGTTGACTAGCATGTCAATTAGAGAAGTATGTAGTTTACAAGAATGACCACCTCTAATGATCTCTGAACATAATAGAAAACAAGTTGCTCTTTCAATAAAACTCTTTCATCCTGATTAAGATCCTTTCCAGATGATATAAAAGCCACAAACACTGAATGGGTATATCTAGCAACTTTTCCATTCGGATGTCCCATATATCTAATTAGATGCTTGTATAAGGAACTGACAAATTTAAAAAAAATCAGTTGAATCAAGTCTTGAAGGATTCAGATTTAGTGGTTCACAAAGGATACAGGAACATAATGGGAGCCACTGACTTCTTAAATACAGAGGCTGGTAATCGATCAACACAAGTCGGTATAACACGCATATAGAATACGATACGAGCAGTCTGAACCTCATCAGTAGACCACAGATACTCTGATTTGGACAGGTTAGAAGAACCTGCAAGCCACGTGTTATATTTAGGTGGAAGGACTTAGAAAAAGAACAGCACAAATAGAAGGTGATTTACCATGATTATTGACCAACAAATGATAGGATGGCATGGATTCTATGAATGTGACGCATGCTGATTCATTCTCCTGAACGCTTACAATAACAAACCTAATTGTATCCATATACTCAGGCAAACGGATCCTACGAAAATACTCCATACAAGAGAATGAAACCAATATTCTAACTGAGATTTGTAATTGAGTTTCTCGATCTATTCTCGAATCTAACCTATGTTTTGTTACCCCTAATGCAAAAACCACAACCATAAGGAAAGCAGATTCAGCGATTTTCTCTATATCACTGATTAGCTCATCTCCCCTGCCAACAAGCATCATTATTGCCTGCTGATGCGATAAGTAAACTGCCTGACAGTAGTCCCATATGAGATTCTCCACTGTACTTCGGCTATCTTCATCGGCTGATGCATACTGATTGCAGAACACACCGGTTATTGACCCTGCTTCCTTGAAAATGAAGCTACTTAGATGTTCTTTGGTCTCATCGAGTACTGCTGCCCAATTTTCTTGAGGAAATTTAATAATCTTATCATAGATCCGCTGCAAAGGGAATACTTCAGTCAACAATGCCAATGCAAGGGACTCAAGGAGAGAAGCTCTGTAGGAGAGTGAACCACTCCGAGCCAAAGCTAGTGCTATACAATGCAGTAGAACATTAGGCCTAGATTGGTCTCCATTATGGTCGAAACCTTTGGTTGCAGCTACCAAGTCTCTTGCCACAATCTCAATACATTTCTCAGCAGAATACTTGAGATGCATGAAACCACTTGATCCAGATCTATTTATAGCCCTCAATACTCCAGCTGCAACCATGACCACAGCAAATGAAGAATGAGTTGGCTCAACATTTTCCAAAAGCTCTCTCACCAGATCAATTATATCCAAGGAACGTAAGTTCAAGGAATTAGATAGAACCCACTCAATCAAATGAAGTAGCATAAGCCCTTGTGAAATGCCAAATGGACCACCTGCTTGACCCCAGATACTGAGCAAAGTATCTAAAATTCTTCTGAAAAATATTTTCACAGGGGAAGCAAGAGCATAACCAGCACCTGCAAGAGCTCTAGAAGCTAGCTCATGAGACAAGAAAATGAATCTGTATTCTTCTTCCAGTAACTTACAAAGGAACTCCAAGCAGACCCTTTTGGATTTCTCAGATGCAGATGTTTGGAAAGAAAGGGAACCCAAAAGTAGAATCCCTTCCGAGAAGAAAAGAGAGCACTTGTCAAAATGAGATTGGCGAGAGAAAATATTCAACAGAATGTCAATGGCAGATTCAACAACCATAGAAGTTTGCCTCGATTTTCTCACCCAAATATACAGAAGCCTAAAGAATAAAGGATAAGATTCCTGTGGAAGAGAGAGACTTTGCGAAGATAAAATGGAAATAATTAGTTTTGCTTGTGGATCTGCTACATGAAGAGCAGCTTGAGAACTTATAAGGATCTTCAAAGCTTCAAGGTGACGAGCATGAAAGGACTGATGTTGAAGTGAATCTCTAAGGTCAGCCCAAGCCTGGATAATTGCTTGAGCAGAGTAAGCAGAAGATTGCATTGAACCATTCTTGTTGCTGCTGATCACAGTAATGCTCTGTAACCATTCTTCAAGGAAGAAAGATTGAGGCTGCTTCGCCATTTTTCAGTCCCAACTGCAGTAAGAAGTATAATTTATAAAGCTTAGAAAGTCCATATAAAAATAATAAAAATGATTCCTCTCCTACATTTTGCACAACAAAGTAGTGTGTGTTTCTGTTTAGAATTATAAGAGGCATCTGCCTAATTCCTGAAAAATAAGGGTACCATATGAAGCCCCAAAAGAATCAAAGCATAAGAAGTTCACACGAATGCTTTCAATTATATTTTTCTTTATCTCATTTCCAAAGTATCAAAAGTGGAAGGTACATATCTCATATCTGATGGATGACCATGCTGTTAAAGAGAAATCTTAATACAAATTACAGAAAAATAGTGACTAGGTGACGAGAATCACTACAACAACAAAGAGTTAGTCACAGCTACTAAGTGTATATTATGATATAAAAGTTATCTGATCCTTGTGCTTCAATCAAGGTATTCAAAACCGTAAAGCGCACCCAAGGACAAAGGTCCTGCAGTGCTTTAGACGCAAAGCGCAAAAATGCATGTGCTCAACCCAAGTGAGGCACACCGTTCTAAAATCATTGTTCTGTACACTCCATTGAACATATATTTTATGATTATACTTTTGATCCGCACATAGAAATTAATAAAATTCATGGAACACTTCATCTATGTGAGAGCTAATTTATTATAATTTCAATATTCTAATATTGCACACTATGTGTACTCTGAAGATGTTATATTGTACAAACAAAATATAAGAGATAATAAAATAAAATACACAATCACTACAAGACAAGAAATAAAGATTTGAAATGCAAGTAACAAGCATAAGCAAGAAAGTGTTTCATGATACCTATTAGTAACTAATTTCCATCCAATCCCTACTCACAGAAATAACTGTAATGAAAATCAAGATCCCCTCGACATCATAAACTACACCAATATTTAACAATCCAAGCTTAATTTTATTGGGATGGAAAGAAACATACAAAGAATTAATAATCTGAATATGATCTTTTGACCTTCCCAAATTACACAACCGATCAGCTAAACAAACATCATCAGTATACATTCATTATTTCCAGCCACTACATCACCAGAGATTTGAGGTTTCCCCAAAAATCTACCGAAATTGATTGGACAATTGTTTGGCCTAATTCTGAATCCCCTATCAACAACACAACTGATTACTAATTGCACCCTCAATACACTAGAAAAAATGCAGAAAACGTGCATTAAAAACAGTAGAGGAATCTCAAGATGGGTGAGGCTTAAAAAAGGACACAGAAAAAAAAACATCTTTATCATGAGAATTGGTGCCCAACATGTATAATTCTCCCATTCTTTAAGAAAGTAACTAACAAAGGAACAACAACTAAACTATTAAACCAGAAACAACTTTATGGAGACTCCATTATTTGATTCATACAAAGAGCCTAATGCGATTTACTGTTTTATTACCCTAATCTTTTGATATCACACATTTACATCCGAAAACCAACTTATATAGAAGGTGAAGAGTGTACTACAAGATGAAATGTAGATGCATTTGTATGCAATGTGATTGAATATCTTGTATTTGGTAAATACTACATGAAGCACTTATCCTAAAGCAACTTCTATCGAATACAAATCCCTCATCGAATGCCTCCATCGGTGAACAGAGCTTCAATCTTCAAATAACTACAGTTAATTCATATTCATCTATACATTTAACCACCAATGTCAAGCAGAAAATAGACCTAAGCACCAAAATTTCTGCAGCATTTTAGTTTGAGGTACTTAAAATGCTACCACATATTCGATCAAGATTAACTTCTCAATTTTGAATTCCTGTTTCAAATGCAGCACATTTCCTCTTTACTTCATCTTCACGATAAATCGAAGCATCTTTCAGTCTATGAATCCAAGAAATAAACCTCACAAATCATCAACCCCAATTAAAACGGAAACTTTCCATTAAAAAAAAAAAGCACAAAATCGAATTTAACAATAAATCGAAAAGAACAAGAGTTGAAATTTGAAAAGAGGGACAATTCTGACAGGACAGAGGAAGTCCTTTCAAACAAAAACAGAGAAAATAAATGAAGGAATGTGCAGAAACACAACTCTAGTTCACCATTTTTCTTAATTTAAAAAAAAAAAAAAAAACAGAAAGTGGGGAGATATCACTTCCGAGAAGAATTAGTAGGTTTTCAAGCGCAGTCTACCAAAATCGTAGCCGGAATTGAAAAAGGGAACAGTATAAGACGGCAAAAATACCTTCTTCTTCTTCTTCAAGTTCGTTTACATCACAGCTCAGTGTCGATTAATGAACTAATTTTTGGATACTAATGTAATGGTATGAGCTAGAAATTTAGGATGGAACTATCCACACCCCAGACCTTTTTCTAGCAAATCCCAACTTTACCTATATGAATAATTTTTTTTGAAACCCTCCTAATTTTTGCCTCTCCCTCCCGTCGCTCCTCTTCTCTTCCAATTTTTTTTTTCCTCTTCCTTTTTTTTTTTTTTTTTTTTTCCTGTTTTCTCTCTTAAATTTTTGGAAAATGTTATCCGTTTCTCCTCTTCTCTTCCAATTTTTTTTTTCTCTTCCCTTTTTTTTTTTTCTCTCTCTCTCTCTCTCTCTTAAATTTTTGGCAAATGAAGATAACATAACTATAAGCATTTTATGGCTTAATTAAATATGTAAAAATCATAAAAAAATTCAAAAAAATCGATAAAATGAAACAGTCCGTTCGATTCTGATTGGCCGAACATCTTATACTGTGTTCAACGTCCAATATTCAAACACACTATAAGATGTTCGATCCATGAGGGCCGAACACACAAAACTTATACGATGTTCGACGTTCAATATTCGAACACACAATAAGATGTTCGGTCAATTAGGGTTGAATGGACTGTTCCTTTGTATCAAATTTTTTTTGTGTTTTTTATATAATTTTTACATGATATTCACATATTCGAACACACTATAAAATGTTCAATCCATGGTGGCCGAACAAACTTCTGAATGTTCGGTCAACCAGGGTCGAACAGACTGTTCCTTTTTATTGATTTTTTTGTGTTTTTTTACATCATGTTCATATGATATTTACGTATTTTCTCAACCCATGAAATAATTTTCGTTATAGTGTTGTGTTATTTCTAAAAAATTGAATAAGAAAAGTAAAAGAAAAAAAAGGACCGACGGGAGAAAGAGAGAATGAGAAAGTTTTTCAATTTTTTTTTTTCTTTTAAGGATAAAATTGAAAATTAATTATGTTTATATTTTTTTATTAAAATATTGAAATTTTGGGGTATGTTTAGAAAAGGATTCGGTGTGCATAGTCCCACCAAATTTAAGAGAAGAATGGCTTTACAACAAAAAATAAACTATTATCTAAAAATAAAATAAAAAGCCCATGACCATTGACCAAGAAGTATGAAGTCCGGCCGCGCTCAGCCCACATCCTATATGGCCCGTCCATCCTTATCTCTTGCCAATAATTTTACGGTACAATTAATCTTAATTTTAAAAGAAAACAGGTGATTTTATGCAGTCACTATTAAAAAAATCTCACTTTTACCCTTACATTTAATTGACTAATTAAGTTTATTTTCTATTGCTTCATTCTCTCACTCTCCTTTCACTCATGGATGAAAAATTCGTGATATTTTGGCGATATATTGCCGAAATATCGCTTGTTTCGTGATCGTGAAAGAAAAAATCGCCGAAATATCGCTCGTTTCGTGATCCTAAAAGAAAAACGTCATGCAGTAATATTTCATTAAAATTGATATTTCGAAAATGCCAAATAGCTAAAAAAATCCAAACTTTTTAAGGTTTTTATTATTTTGGTCAATCCTTTTATTTTTGTTAATTGATTTATAATTTTAAAAATTTGTTGTTATTTTGGTCAAATCAAGTTTTGAGTCAAAATTAAATTGCATGGCTTATATGTAGCCGCCACATAAGTTGTCTTTTAGTATATATCATCAAAATGTTAACTCTCTAATTAACCATGATTAATGTCTTTTTTTCATTATATTTTTTAAACAATTTAAACAACTTAAAAGTTTAAAAAAAAAAAACCCTTCTTATATCTTTGAAAAGAAAAATTTATCATGCATCTCATTCTGCTTTTACCAACAAAAAATCTGCAAAGTGATTCTTCTTTTACCAACAAAAATCTGCAAAGTGAGGAACCACGACTTGGGGTCCTGAGAAGAGAGTGAAGAGAGAAGAACGCAGAAGAGAGTGATGAGAGAGACGAGGAGAGTGAAGTAGAACCAGAAGGGGAAGGGGTTTGCGGTGGTGGTGGACGGCGGTTGGAAAGGGGTTGGGGTGGGCTCAGGTTTGGGTTTTGGTTTGGATATGCGGAGGCGTGGCTGTGGGGAATCTGGCTCTTCAGTTATGATGGCCATTGTTGCAGTTGATGAACTGTGAGCGTGAGAAGATAGCAAAAAGCATAGATGAGAATAGGGGTATAGTGAAAGCTATAATGGAAGATAATATTACAATAATGAGATGCTTCAATCGAAGACATAAGAAAGTGGTTTTTTATTTTGACTTTTAAGTTGCTCAAATTGTTTAAGAAATACTAGCATCGCGCGATGCACGGTTTGTCATATAAACATTAGATTTATACATATGATATATATATATATAATATAAGTATCAAAAAAATAATAATAATAAACAAAGTTCATGCATAAAAAACAACAATGAATTAAGTAGTTAGATAACATGAATAATATACATTAAATATATCAATTAAGTCATAGATACATAATAATTATTCGTTAAAACCACATAAAAATATATAAAAAATGAAGTAAAATTCAAATATAAGGAAACGATTAAGTAAAAAAATAGATTAGATACAAAAATATTTTAAGATTAATTCTACATTTAACAGCCGCCTCCAACCACCGTCTACACTCTATCTAAGTTTTGTCTTTTTCTTCATTTATATGATAACCAAATCCACAATTTCATCTTATAGAAGTAAGCAAATATTTTGTCTATAGTGTGTTTTAGAAGTAAGCATATATGTTGTTCATCCTCCCATTAAATACGGAAAAACAGCAGTCATGGCAGCGACACTCAACCTCTCTTCTCCTTTACTTCTCCATTTCTTACATGTATTTTTTCTATATTTCTTTTATCTTTCTTATGTATTTTTCCTATCTTTCTTTTATCTTTCTTTTGTAATGTTGTTCCTCATTAGAGGATTGTTGTATTGGATAATAAAGCTAATGACAATCAGATTAATGTTGTCAATATCTCATTAAATCTGAAAAAGTTTTTATTTCTTCTTCCATCTCTGATTCTTCTCTTGATATTTCATTTTCTTCTCACATCTCTATTCTTCGTTTGATATTTATATCCTCAATGAATTGTTTTCTTATTTTCAACTTTTATGATGTGAAATGAGATCTGTTGAATGACTCTCATCTCTAATTCTTCTTTTGATATTTGAAAAAACTTATTTTCTTCTCCAATCTCTATTCTTCTTTTGATATTTTTATCCTCCATAAATTATTTTCTTATTAACATTTGATGTGAAATGAGATATGTTGAATGACTTTGCTTATATAATGTGATGTCTTCCAGGGGAAGCCAGATTCAGGCTTGGAAAAGAAGTCAAAACTAATGACATGACATTTTTGAGCGGGAAAGTGGCACTCCTGTAATTTTGGTCAACTTTCTTGCTTTAATAGAAGTATAGATAATGAAAAAAAGACATTAATCATGGTTAATTAGATAGAGTTAACATTTTGATGATGTGTATTAGAAGGAAATTTATGTGGCACCCACATATAAGCCATGTAATTTAATTTTGACTCAAAACTTGATTTAGCCAAAATAACAACAAATTCTTAAAATTATGGATGAATTGACAAAAATAAAAGGATTGGCCAAAATAGCAAAAACCTGAAAAGGTTTGGATTTTTTTAAGCTATTTGGCCTTTCGGAAAATATCATTTTTTTATTGTTATCGACGAAAATGGCTCAAAATCGTGTGATATCGCCGATATATCGATAATTTATCGGTGTGTGCAAATGTCAGAAGAAACTCATAAATTTTATTTTGTTTTTTGTTTTTTTATCTATTAGTAAAATAAATATGAATTTAGATATATTATGCGTTAAATATATATATATATATATATATAATTTATCTAATTTATTGCATTAATATTATCTAATTTATGATATATAAAAATAGAACAAATAAAATTAGAGAAGATGAAATTTTAAATTGCATTTACAATCTTATCTTAAGTGAAAATATAATATAGTAAATTTCTATACAATATCATATCAATGTTAGACCGTAATTATAAAAATATTTTATAAGAAAAACTCACATAAGTAAAATTGAAGAGAAAAAAATATTAGATATTAGGCAAAAACTTTTGTGCACAAGGTGCACGGATCCAAATTTGTGCACAACAATACTGTTATATTATATGAAGTAATACTGTTATATTATATGAATGATACTGTTAATATGAAGTAATACTGTTATATTATATGAGTGATACTGTTATATTATATGAAGTAATACTGTTATATTATATGAAGTGATACTGTTATATTAATATAACAGTATCACTTCATATAATATAACAGTATTGTTGCACCTTGTGCATAGGAGTGTCACTTTAGATATTAATATATTTTTCGAAAATTTTAATAATGGACTTAATTTTTCAGGAATAGTCGCTTCCTAATATTAATACTAACTTAATCTTGTTGTAAATATATCATTTTATTTGAAATTTTAAGTTCAATATTTGTATTAATGTTATAATATTTTGTAAGCTACTAGATATATTTTCCAATTTTTTTCACAAAGTTTCCATTTTTTTTAATATCCAATATTTCCATCGAAATTGATATATCCACCGATATTTCTATAAAATTATGATACCGATATTTCCATAAAATTATGATACCGATATTTCCACCGAAACCAATATTTTCATCCTTGCTTTCACTATAGCGTCTCGCTCTCCATCTCCCTCTTCTTTACACAGTCATTGTATACTCAATAAATTTTCAATCATATTGTTGAAAAATTTCATTTTTAGTGTGAATTTAAAACTGGTAAAACACATATTCCAACTAACTATATAATTTTATTAGTTATTATAACCTTATAATTTTGGGTTTTAGAGTTCATGGAAAGAATTTTTTTTTTTTTTTTGACATACATATCCAAAGACTCGTATGAATTATAATCATATGATTGTATTCTTCCGTATAGTTTGGAGTAATCCCACGAATGTAATTCAAAAATCTTAAAATTATACATATTTCTTAATCCGGAAGCTAATACATATTTTCGAATATTTCAATCATTTAAAATTAACAATAAGTTATGCTAATGCAAACCTTTATCTGACATAGGAAGCAAAGATCCAGATAAATTGTTATTGTATGAATCAATACTTTTAGATGTCTTGAAACTAACTTGATATCATAATACCAATAAACATAAATTATCAGAATATTAAAGAATGATTAACATTTTCAGAATATCAAACTAAATATATCATAATCCCTATAAACTAAAATTATCAGAATATTAAATTTGGCTTTTAAGTGAGTGTCTAATCAAGAATGATTAACATTAACTTACTTGTGGGGAGGAGGAGGAGGAGAAATTTCACAAGAATAAGGGAAGAAAAAAAGTGATAAACGTGTAAAGAATACCTCGTGGTTGTGTAAAGAAAAAAACAAATAAAATAAAAAATAATAAGTTTTTAAGGTAACCTGAAGGCTATGTGTAAGTTTTTAGTCCAAGGTCTTGCATTAACCCGAAGGTTCTTTAGCCCAAAAGACTCTTTATTGTCATTAAATAAAAAGATGGAAAAGCAATCGAATAACAAAAAAATATAAATTGAAAAAATAAATAGATAAAGAGCATTCTCCGAAAAAATCCAAAAAAACATAAAATGGGACGCCTCAATTTGATACGATCACATTGTTAACTAAATAACAAATTAAAAATATTGACGACAACAACAACATTAATGTTAGAAATATTTTTTCTACGTGATTTTACATTTTTTCGTATAAAATTTGAAATATTTTACTTTGTCATATGAGCTTGATGCATTTTACGGTTTCAGATGAATCCTAACTGTTCATTTCAGATACGTGTACACTACGTTTTTCATTAGTAATTTCCTTTATGTATTAATATTAGGGATAATTTCACAAAACTCCCCTCATGGTTTGGAAAATCGACTTAAAACCCCCTCGTAGTTGAAAAAAATGTTTGAGACTCCCTTATGGTTAATTAAACAACACACAAATCCTCCAACTCTGTTAATAATAACTTATGTGAATAACACACAACCTTCACTGCGTTGTCGAGTGATTTTAGAATTATTTTTTTCTTGATTAAATGACTTTATTATCCTTATTTTACCCTTATTTTATATATAAAAGTATCATTCATTTTGTTACAATTTGTTGCGAGTAAATCATACTTCAATTTATAAAACTAAGGACAATCATTAACCCAACAAATTAATACATGAACTAATAAATACTACATCCAACATACATATAATTAATTAATCGTAACACAAGGAAAACAAAAATAGTGAAGAGCAAAAAGAATAATCCCCATCAAAATTATCCAAAAAAAAAAAAAAAATTTATACTCATCATCAACTTCCATGTGCAGCACATTGGTTGAGATGGAGCTGGACATCGAAAACGAGCTGCGGAAATGGACCGAAACTGAAGCTTCTAAACTTTTGAGACGTTGAATTTGAAAATCTAGAAATATGATGGCAGTGGCTGAAGCTGAAGCTTCTAAACTTTCGAATTTGAAAATTTTGGAATGAAAATTTGAAAACACAATGGTCGAATTTGAAAATTTAGAATGATAATTTGAAAAAATAATGACGGCAACCGCGTGAAACCTACAATGAAATATTCCTAAACTGCAAGCTAGACTCATTCAATCCAAATTTCCATTTGCATAAATCAACAAAAAAAATTTCCCAGGAGATCTAAATGGATTAGTTGTGTATTTGCAGGAGATCTTGTGGGGATTCCCTGTTTTTAACATTCATTTCAATTTTAAATTTACGAGAAAAACTCTAAAGTAATTTATTTTTTCTTTCTTCGAAACATTCTTCTTTTAAAAATTAAAAGGAACAATCTCTTATTCACCCGAAGGACATAACAGGAGAAAAGAACTAACATTGTCAACTCATTTTCAAAGAAAGAGGAGCACATGCTTTATTTAGTTAATCACAAGGGATCTTGTGCATTTTGTTAACCATGAGAGGATTTCGAGCCAATTTTTTAAACCACAAGGGAATTTCATGCATTTATTTTTAGGGAAAAATGGCCTCTGTGCCATATTTGTAATAACAAATTGAAAAAATGCCACAAAATATAGATGGATTTGTAAAAATGCCACAAATTATAAGAAACTTGTGAAAATGCCACAATTTTTGACCAAGTCCAACTTAAATAGTGGATCAAATGATTAATTGACAAACATTACCAACTACCTATCAAATCACACTAATGAGAGCAATTTCGTGCACCTTTAAATTTTGTGCACCTTTAAATTATTAATTTCGTGCACCTTTAAATTTCACAATAATTTCGTGCACCTTTAAATTAACATGAGCGAATGGTTAATTAATTTTAATTTCGTGCACCTTTAAATTATTAATTTCGTGCAACTTTAAATTATTAATTTCGTGCACCTTTAAATTTCACAATAATTTCGTGCACCTTTAAATTAACATGAGCGAATGGTTAATTAATTTTAATTTCGTGCACCTTTAAATTATTAATTTCGTGCACCTTTAAATTCCACAATAATTTCGTGCACTATTTGTTAATTATTAATTATTAATTATTAATTATTTGTTCGTGCACACATCATTAATTAACTAATTGTTCGTGCACCAATCACTAATTAACTAATTGTTCGTGCACCAATCACTACTTAACTAATTGTTCGTGCACTAATTAACTAAATGTTTGTGCACTAATTGTTCGTGCACTAACCTTTAAACTAATTTTTAATTATTAATTATTATTTATTAAATGTTCGTGCACTAACCTGTAAACTAATGTTTAATTATTAATTATTATTTATTAAATGTTCGTGCACTAACCTTTAAACTAATGTTTAATTATTAATTATTATTTATTAAATGTTCGTGCACTAACCATTCTCTCTGGATGTTTAATTATTAATTGTTAATTGTTCGTGCACTAACCTTTAAACTAATGTTTAATTATTAATTATTATTTATTAATTTTTAAACTGGAATTAATTGAATTGAAATATTAAACTGGAATTAATTGAATTGAAATATTAAACTGGAATGTAAATGTGCACGAAGAATAGGCTAATATTGCCCGAACATTATGAAAAGTCATGGCTAATGTTGCCCGAACATTATTGTGAATTGAATTTTGTAGGCCCGTAATTAACGGCCCCAACAATTAAAAAAATTCTCTCCCTTAGAAAACCATTCTCTCCCTTTCAATTAAAAAATTACCCTTTCAGTAAAAAAAAAAGTTCTTCCCCTTTCCATTAAAAATCGTCGTGCAGCCCTAATTAAAAATCAGATTAACAGCCCCTTTCCGGCGAACGAAGTTTCTGGATCAGCCATTCTAAAAATTGAGTATGGCAGCGAACAATGTGAGTTTCCCATCTCCCTTCTTTTTTAATTTACTGCCATGGTTTTTCTTTTTTTTACAGTAATGAATTCTACAATTTATTAGCATGTTTTGGTTTGTGGCTTGAACTAGGATTTAGGTTTTCTGTTATTGTTGATGGAATGTGGTTATAATTATTACATTTGTATGTTTTACGCTTCAATTTGAACTGTGTTTGTTGTTGGTGAGATTTCTGGAAAAATAGGGCTGCACGAAGATTTTTCAGAGCATTACACGAACATTTAGCTATATTGTAGGGGTGCACGAACATTATAATAAAACGTTGCACGAACATTTCAGTTTTTGTTTGTTGAACGAAGTTTATAATTTTAACGTTACCCGAACATTATGGAATTTGAAGTTACACGAAGATTACTACTGAAATGTTCGAGTAACATTAAAAAAATCGTAACTAGAGAAATGTTCGTGCAACCATATTATTAAATTAGAAATTATATAATTACACGAGAATAAAATTAGATAAATGTTCGTATATCATGTCATATAAAAATATAAAAATTTGTTTAAACTATAAAAATTTACTTAAACTAGAAAAAATTATCATTTATTTAATGGTATCGAACTTATATGAAATTTTCAAATTAAATTACACAAAATAAAAAAAATTATTTCAAAATATCAAACTTATTTAAAATACATTTAAACTATAAAGAATTATTTAAAATATCGAACTTAAATGAAATTTTCAAATTAAATTACACAAAATTAATTTTTTTTTAAAAATATCGAACTTATTTAAAATACATTTAAACTATAAAGAATTATTTAAAATATCGAACTTAAATTAAATTTTCAAATTAAATTTCACAAAATTAATTTTTTTTTAAAAATATCGAACTTATTTAAAATACATTTAAACTATAAAGAATTATTTAAAATATCGAACTTAAATGAAATTTTCAAATTAAATTTCACAAAATTAATTTTTTTTTTAAAATATCGAACTTATTTAAAATACATTTAAACTATAAAGAATTATTTAAAATATCGAACTTAAATTAAATTTTCAAATTAAATTTCACAAAATTAAAATTTATTTTTAAAATATCGAACTTATTTAAAATACATTTAAACTATAAAGAATTATTTAAAATATCGAACTTAAATGAAATTTTCAAATTAAATTTCACAAAATTAAATTTTTTTTTTGAAATATCGAACTTAAATTAAATTTTCAAATTAAATTTCACAAAATTAAAATTTATTTTTAAAATATCGAACTTATTTAAAATACATTTAAACTATAAAGAATTATTTAAAATATCGAACTTAAATAAAATTTCACAAAATGAAATTTTTTTTTTAAAATATCGAACTTATTTAAAATACATTTAAACTATAAAGAATTATTTAAAATATCGAACTTAAATTAAATTTTCAAATTAAATTTCACAAAATTTACTTTATAGCATAAACGCGAATTATACTAAGATAATGTTGTATTAATTTATTACAATACATGTTAGTTTTAAGATGTTTTGAAAATAATGTAGTAATTTTAACTCAATAAAATCGTCAGTAATTATTAATGGAATGCTATCTTTAGTGCTTGTATGATGAACATAATACCAAAAATGCCCTCGATTGTAATCAAGAAAAATAAATAAATGAAGTTTTAGAATTTGCGTTTTTTTTTTGAGTTAACGATTGAAGTTGTATAATTAAGATGACAAGGACGTATGAGTTACACTTGCATAATTAAGCTTTTCCAATTTCCATGGATCAGTATATAAAATCTAATACAAGACATCTCTTTAAATTAAAAACTGGGACCACTTTATATCTATTAATTAAAGAGCATTTAATTAACAATTTTTTTAAGCAAGGTTTTAATATATAATTTTAATCAAACTGATATAACTTCCTAAATATACCAGAGTGAATGTATTATAGATTGATTATTATTATTATTAATTTTTTTTTATGAGTAAAATATGCCAAGTCAATGAACTTCTAAAATTTTGCTATGTAAATACGATACCAAATTTATCAATATATTTATAACTACAAAATGATTGAAGCTGTCAAAATGAAGGACAATCTTACAAAATTTGATATAATTTTTTTAAGTTGAATCCAATTATAATATATGTTGACACTATTTATAATTTCAGCAGATTACTTATTGGCTGTGGGACATTAAGTTGAGACCTACAAATTTAACATTAATAATATTCTTTTCTGATATTAATAAAACAATTACATTACATATTAATAATTAACCATCTATTGATGCTACTTTTATACTCATGATTATTGTATTGTGAATATAATAGTTTGTTTTATATGCAGTTAGATTGTTGATATGCCTTGCAAATTAATTAATTAGATAATTTTTATTATTTTAGTACAATTGGGTCCGTGAGGGTTGCCAGGGTACGGTGGCATATATCAATGGGTATACACGTTTGAGCATATTAGCAGAAATTAAGGACGAGTTGGTACAGATTGGGAGGGATTGCGAGCTGGACCTTCTGAGGTCGTGTTTCGGCCATTTTCTAATGTGGCAAACTGAGCTCGAAAGTTGCAGGGCCTTTCTGCACGTGTTGATGTCACGTGAAGTACGTAGTAGAGACCGCCCTGCAGATGAGCGATGGTTCCTTATTGGACAAGACCACCATCTTTGCCGGTTCTCTCGGAGAGAGTTTGCCTTGATCACTGGATTGCGATTTGGTGATTCTGAATTTAATCCTCGTGGGCCGCATTATCCACCTGCTGATAGAGTATATCAAAGAGTCCACACCGGCTATGCTCATGTGACTGTTGCTGATCTTCGGCAGAGATTTATCGATGGGGAGTTTCGTGCATCACGGGCTGATTCTTTGAAGATTGCCAAGATCCTCATTGTCTATTGTGTCATCTTAGAAGTCGATATCGGTAAATCGACTATTGATTTATGGGTTTGGGTTCTAGTCGAGCAGGAGGCTCTTTGGGAGAGCTTTCCGTGGGGCAAGATATCTTACCTGACCCTACTCCGATACATTGACAAGCTACCAACAACAATCCAACCACGGAGGGGGAATAGGGTATTCAGATACCACTTCTACGGGTTCTCGATGGCTTTACTTGTAAGTTGTTTATTTTTTCAAATAGTCTTTTACTTGAGGATGTTTACTTGTTTATGTTTTTTACTTGAATCTTACATGCTAACGTCTAAATAATTATATTTAGATGTGGAGTTTCGAGGCGATGCCTGTGACACGCGTTCATTGCTGCGTCCGGGTACAGACTGACTTTTACATCCCTCGCTG
The DNA here is from genome assembly GCA_946896805.1 of Scutellaria galericulata. Taxonomy (NCBI): domain Eukaryota; kingdom Viridiplantae; phylum Streptophyta; class Magnoliopsida; order Lamiales; family Lamiaceae; genus Scutellaria; species Scutellaria galericulata. The sequence continues at coordinate 13,214,485 of OX335791.1, read as the reverse complement.
TTTGAAGTGGTCCACTAGGATAAGCGAAGAGGATGTCACCCACATACTGTCCGATCAGGTATTTCGTTTTTTTAATGACAGTCCTGGATCCATCTATGTTTAAAATTTGTGGTTAATGATGGTAAGTTGTTGACGTAATGAAAACAGGTAGGGGCATGTTCTGAGACTCTTGAGCCTACTCCTGAGGAGACACTACAGCCGTATTGGCAGAGCATTGATGATGAGCTCGCTGTTGGAGTCCAGCCCGTCCTTCAGCGTCGTGGTAGGCCACCAGCTGTTGTTGCTGCAGCTCCAGTCCAGGGGACAGCACGTCGGGATCGGACAGTACGGAGGGCTGGGTCAAGCCGTACTGCGTCCGTGCATTTCGAAGTTGGAGATGCAGATCGGGGCTTGCCGAGATCCCCAGAGAGGGTCTATGATCATTATAGGGGATCGGGGGCTGGTTCAGCACATCATGAGGATGCCCCTATTAGGGCTATACCGATCAGCCGAGAATACCACCAGCACGTCCCTTCATCAGACGAAGGGACACATGATGTAGCCGATGATCACTTGTACACTCGGTTGAGCCATTTGATCGACAGACGTCATACGGAGATGCAGACTTATTTGGGGGAGCAGTTTCATCAGCTAGAGACTCGGATCCCCGGCTTGGTGCATGACGCGGTGTATCAGGAGACACAGCGTTTGGAGTTGGAGATCCCGTCGATGATCATAGATGAGCTTACTCATTTCTTCGGGGAGAGACAGTCATTCCATCAGTATTACCACCCACGGTCGCAGCCCGATCAGTGGGCCAGTTGGGATCAGACTCGGTATGACAGTGAATATTTTACGACACCTGATCCACCACAGCCGTCAGCACCTGGCGTTGGCTGTTCTTATGGTCCTCCAGACCTCCACGCCGATTTAGTTCAACGGGACACAGCGTTGTCGGTGGGAGGGGCACATGACATCCAGGATACGAGTGGAGGCCTCCGTGTAGTGAGAGAGAGAGAGCTCCGTCTCATCTTGTTAGGAGTCCGTACATGCAGCCCGGTGCTAGAAGGGATACATTGACCATGGATGAGTTTGTTTCATGGATCAGTCACTGTAGAGACGAGTCTGAATGGTATGTTTGATACAATTCTCTAAATTTTGGTTGAATAATATTTTAATTTCTTATTTTTTTAAATAATGAATTCAATTACATTCTTGCAGGCGAAATGTCGGAGTTGGATTCCTAGTTGGACCCGACTTTTTCAGAGTACTACTGAATTCGTCAGAGGATACTCATTACGAGGTTTGAACCGTATTTTGATAATTTTAGTTGCTAATCTATTATTGAGTCTATCAAAATATATATCGAGACCGGTTTATCACTGTGAAATGTTTTTGATTTTATTAGGCCCTTAACGTGTACTTGAGGATTCTTCAGATGCAGCCCACGACGGCTGGGGTTCAAGTCAGGCCACATCTGCAAGGGCACTATCGTATGTTGGACTGCCATTTTTTCGTGAGTTTTCTTGCTTCCTCATATCAAGAATGTTATTTTTTTCATATATTTTCTTAGTGCTTCAACGTGAGAATTAATCATATAGGAGACCTGCAAAGAGATCTGGTTGAAGAAGCACAAACATGATCCTGTAGACACGAAATATGTCTACCCTACGAGAGAGACATTCCCAAACGAGGATTTAGATCGTCTAGTTGAGTATGTTGAAGGTTCTCGCCCCAAATGGGGACATGCGAGGCCGTGGTGGAGAGACATCAATGATGTAAGTAAAATATTATCTCACAGCGGAATATTTTTGTAATTCGAGAGTTTTCTTCATTTACTTTGTTTCTCTTTGCAGCTGTATTTGGTTATGAATCTGGATGGCCACTGGGTCGCAGGCTGTATCGACCTTGTGGTAATGAAGTTAGTGTTTTACGATTCGAAGCGGCACATTTGGACACCGTTTCTGAAGGGTTTAAGATACAAACAAACGCTCCCTTTACGTCGTGTGGTACCCGCCTTGCTGGAGTATCTGGACTACAGAACAAGGCGTGGTGGTGATACTTGGGTAGCTGAGGAGGTCCAGTTGACTAGTGCCAACCCGAATGTTTGTTACAAACAACAGGACATCACATCATGTGGTATATATGCGCTAAAGGGGATCGAGAGTTGTTTGTCTGGCACTTGGCCAAGACCAGGCATGATAGAGCCGCTGGATGCTATTAGACAGGAGGTCGGGTTGACTATTTTTAGATTCTCATCGGATGCATCTACCATTCTACCTTCTGATTTGTGAGATTGTATGACTTGATTATTTTGAGAGGTTGTCATTAAGAGTTTGGATATTATATAGTTGATATGGTATTTGTGTTTTATTTAAATAAATTCATAGTGTTGGGAAATTTTCAATTTACTCATTTTCAATTTACTAAATTGATTTTTGACTTATTTTATAATATTTGTATTAAGTGAAAAATTATCAAATAAATATAAAGTTATCCACGGAATACATTCAGGACTAGATTTTCAATTAGTTTCGTGGAGCTTTCAGTTTAATAATCAGTTTAAAATCTATTCATTTCATTTTCGTGCAATCTATTATTTAACAAAATTTCAATTACTACCCTTATTTCGCGTAGAATTGAATTTAAATGTTCGTGGAGCGTCAATATATAAATTTTCGGATGAGTGTACTAAATTTTCAATTAAAATTTTAAAATTTTCGTGTAAGTGTCTTAATTTTATAATTTAATAATTTTAATAATTTAATAATATTGAATAATTTAATAATATTGAATAATTTTATTTGCAGTTAATAATTTAAGCATGTTCTACTAATATGGAAAGTGTCATTTTTGAAATATCATATTCGGATTAACGTAAAGATGAGTTGTACACATCAAACATACATTGGTAATCTATGGATCATTTCCCAAATTCGCTTGAAGATATATCGGACATTTTCTTCTGGTGTGTTCTGCGGACCCACATACTGAGCAATGTTTCTTCTTCCGCCGCAACGGTTGATCCTCATTTCGGACGGTGTTTTGATTGAGGGTGTCGTCCTCAAACGTGTCATATTCGAACGGCGACATTTCGGTGCATCCTTTCCTTGTGTGACCAGTTTGTCCACAACGACGACATGTAGGTGGTTTGCGTGAGGTTCCACCTTGCTCACCGGTCGAAGGAATACACACTGATTTCGGTCGACCGACTTGCTTTGGTTTGTCTGGGGGAATACAGAGAGTCTTCTTTGCCTCGTCCGATACATCCCAATCTTGGGGATCGGGAACAGGTTTTACTTCACCTTCCCACATACCCCTCAACCATTCTGTTGTATAATACGGCGCAACATAAGACGTGATTGTTTCTTTTGCAAAGCTGCAAGCATAAATATAGGTGATCAGTCACGTTATGCATTATACACGCAACATATTACACACCAAATTATAATATGTTTATAGTTTAATGGATCAAGTTTACCTTATAGTTGCGCATGCATGTGAACATGGAAGCATCTCTTGTTGAAAAATACCACAAGAACACTCATAACGGGCCAGATCTACGAGAAAATTTTTGCTACCATCCGTAACTTTGTACGTAGACCGTGCCAGTGGCTCAACTTGCATTCTTCGGGCAAGCTTGGTGTACGCGACTACTCTTTCATGCACCGCAGCTGTCAGTATGTTTGTTCTTTCTAGTGCAACTGCTCTCCTTTCGCTAAACCATCTTTCTGTAACCCGTCGGGCACATTCCAGAAATGAACAAACAGGTAGTTTCCTCGCCCATAGGAGCCTAGCATTCCATGTCTCGGCAGCGTTTGATGTCATGAAATTGAACCTTCGAACAGGACATTTCACGCGAGACCACCGGGTTGTTCCTGCCTTTGCCAATGTTTGAAGAGCACCTACTATACCCGTCTCTTCGATTTTGGACATGTACCTGAGGGGGTTACATTTGGAAAAAGAAGGTTGACAATTGAATCATACTAACAGCTATCGAATTCATCACGGGTTAGCATTTCAAATTGAAGGAAAAAAGATGTGTGGAATTAAATTACCGTTCGAAGACATGAGATTGATAAGAATACGCTGCCCTGTGGAACAGTTCAACTAAGCGAGATCCATGTTTTGCCAAATTTTGTCGCAGATGAAAACAACAAAGGCCATGAGTGGCTTCGGGGTACTCCTCTTTAATAGCATTACCGATACTGACGTGTTGATCGGATATAAAAAACAATTGGCTTGGGGATCCAAATGTGATGCGAATTTGTTTCAAAAACCAGGTCCATGACTCATCGTTTTCCACATCTCCTATCCCAATTGCTAGAGGGAAGATTTGATCATTTCCATCCTGCGTCACTGCGACGAAGCCGATTCCTTTATATTGTCCTTTCAAATGACAACCGTCCAGCACTATAACCGGTCGCAAATATTGCCGAAATCCTTGAATTGATGCCCCCAACGCAAAAAAGACATATTTGAATTTTCCGGATTCATGTGTCTCAAGCGCGGTGATTGTACCGGGATTCGCAGCTTCCAACTCACATAAATAATGAGGCATCATTGCGAATGACTGTTTGGGATCTCCGTAGGCGATCCTCATGGCATGATATTTCGCACGCAATGCAACATTGTAACTGAGCTTCAAATCGTGGCGTACGTGCATTTCTTCCATGATGGTTCTCGGCTTGAGTCTGGAGTTCTCTTTTCGTACTACTTCGGCGAAGTACTCACCGATCAACTGAGATGGGAGTCGGCGTTGGCCAGAACGGATCTCTTCGGACGAGCAATCATGTGGGAGAACAATTCTGGTTATTGTCCATATACCATATTTATCTGCGGCGTGTAGCATGAATCCACAACTACAATGTTTGCATTTAATAAACCACCTATGCTTGTCCGATTTGTCAACATAGAATTCCACTTGGTTCTCCAAATGGTACAAACCAACTGCCTTCTTCAGTTCATCTTTACTATCAAACTGGGATCCTCTATATAGATCGTGTGCAGCCGCATAATCGTCGTGACCACAGGCGACCTCGGGCTCGTCAAATGCTGGAATATCATGAATAAACCAATTTCGGCTTTCAATATATGTCTCAAATTCCTCTAAAGCTCTTTGTTGGTCTACATCTAAGGCAGTTTCATCCTCGTCATCCAATTCGGCATAATTTTCTGCATTGACAAATGCTGAAGGCGATCCTCGACCCTCATTATCTGAAAGTAAACACAAAGTGCACATTAGTTAAAAAAAACCAGTTTGCAAGTACTATAAGGATGGTTGGGATTTCAAGTATTCTTACCATTTAAGTTATCACGTCTATCAGGTACAACGAAGGCAACATCTTCTGGATATGGTATTTCATTACGTTGTACGTCTTCACATCCCATACTAGCAATCAGGGGCCTATTCAAGTCAAACATATCAAGACCCGAAGTCACTGATATGATGTCTGCTCGACCAGTCGACGGTGGAAAATGTACCCACTGTGCACTTGAGGATGTCCCAATATATTCTTGTTCTCCAAATGGGACGTTTGGAATATCCAACGAATTTGAAAAATAATCATTTGAATTTGCAAAATAATCATGGGTATTTGCTTGATAATCATTCGAGTCAAGTCCAAAAGGAAAGTCGAGTCCCGGGGCATTTCTTTCTTGTGATGAAATCGATACTCCAAGATCAATCCGTTTATGTGAAACAAAAACGATGACAAGCTCTATGCCCATGTACAATAATAGTTGTACATCAGAATCATTTTTTATTTTCATTTTTGTGACAATGCCATCAGTCTCGATTAATGCATGGATCACATATCGTGAAAAATTCAGATTAGCACCCACAACTGCATGAATTGAGTGGAGTAAATCTTCAAATCTCATTGTTTGAAGGTGAAGCAGCTGTTTACGACCATTTTTATACTCTAACCCTTCCCAATAACCTCCAAACCAAACCAAAACGGACATAGAAGTCATCTTTTCGTGTCACTGTTACAAAACATAATATTTATGAATATTTATACAAAAACAAACTACTTTTGAGGCATAAAATATAAAATAATAAAGTCATTGTCATTTAATAATCTACAAAATTCAACTTCCTATAATAACGTAATAAAACACTAGTGTAAAATCAATGTAATGTAAAATTCAATTTTTCGTGTACTAACTTACATATACTAAGAGTAATGTTAAATAACAATACATTTCGTTTATTAATTAACAAATCCGTGTACTACTTAATAAAATGAGTAAAAATTAAACCAAAAGATAACGTGAAGAAATGTAAAATTCGATTTCAAATAAGGAATTCGTTTACCCTAGTGAATTCGTTTAATTAGTTTACACAACTAAAACCATGACATTAACGACTGTACCCAATAATCATTTCGTTTAGTCTAACTTCTAAGTATTCGGTTAACAATGCATTAACAATACATATAATATACCCTTTCAACGAAAATTAACAAATACACATGGCATGGCATATAGTGTATTAAGTATTCGGTTAACAATGCATTAACAATACATATAATATACCCTTTCAACAAAAATTAACAAATACACATGGCATGGCATATAATATACACTGTAAACGAAAATTTGCATTTGTCAATACACTTACAAATGAGTACATACCTTCTTCGTGAAAATACAACACCTTATTCGTGGGCGTTCTTCTTGGAAATAATACCCCTCTTTTGTGTTGGAAATAATATCAACTAAAAATTTGAAAAGGGAATGCACGTTAATTTGATAATGATGTAGTCTTTAAATAGAGGGGTAAATAATTGTTCACTCAATTACAATATAAAACAATATAAAACGTGACAAATTTATTTTCGTTTAGGTTCTCTTCACTGAATCGGCCATGCACTGAATCACTGCCACTTTTCAGACTTAAAATCTAGGGTTATAAATGTAGAAATGGGTTCCCAGCCCAAACTACCCCTAATTGTATAATAAAATCTATTAATACCCCTCGATATAAAATAGTCTATAATAGCCGAAAATCCTTTAATACCCCTCAATGTAATCTTCGTGTACCTTTAAGAAAATATATTAATATTCGTGTAACTTTATCTATAATGTTCGTGTAATTTTATATTTTCATTTCTCATTTTATGTTCAATTTTAAATATTCGTGAACTTTCAAATTTTTAGGTAATCTTCATGTAACCTTAAGAAAAATGATTAATTTTCGTGTAAAGTTAAATTTTCATTTCTCATTTAATGTTCAATTTTTAATGTTCTTGAAATTTCAATTTTTTTTAATTTATTGAAAGGTGCACGAACAATACTAATATTAATTTAAAGGTGCACGAAAAATTAATAATTAACAATAGCATATAAAATTAATAATTTAAAGGTACACGAACAATACTTTTAAAAATTAATAATAAGGTGCACGAACAATACTAATATTAATTTAAAGGTTAATAATTAATAATTAACAATAGCACATAAAATTAATAATTTAAAGGTGCACGAACAATACTAATGTTAATTAATTGAAATGTGCACGAACAATACTAATATGAATTTAAAGGTGCACGAACAATTAATAATTAATAATTAAACATTAGTTTAAAGGTTAGTGCACGAACAATTAACAATGAATAATTAATAATTAAACATCCAGAGAGAATGGTTAGTGCACGAACATTTAATAAATAATAATTAATAATTAATAATTAAACATTAGTTTAAAGGTTAGTGCACGAACATTTAATAAATAATAATTAATAATTAAACATTAGTTTACAGGTTAGTGCACGAACATTTAATAAATAATAATTAATAATTAAAAATTAGTTTAAAGGTTAGTGCACGAACAATTAGTTAAGTAGTGATTGGTGCACGAACAATTAGTTAATTAGTGATTGGTGCACGAACAATTAGTTAATTAATGATGTGTGCACGAACAAATAATTAATAATTAATAATTAACAAATAGTGCACGAAATTATTGTGGAATTTAAAGGTGCACGAAATTAATAATTTAAAGGTGCACGAAATTAAAATTAATTAACCATTCGCTCATGTTAATTTAAAGGTGCACGAAATTATTGTGAAATTTAAAGGTGCACGAAATTAATAATTTAAAGGTGCACGAAATTAAAATTAATTAACCATTCGCTCATGTTAATTTAAAGGTGCACGAAATTATTGTGAAATTTAAAGGTGCACGAAATTAATAATTTAAAGGTGCACGAAATTGCTCCCATTAGTGTGATTTGATAGGTAGTTGGCAATGTTTGTCAATTAATCATTTGATCCACTATTTAAGTTGGACTTGGTCAAAAATTGTGGCATTTTCACAAGTTTCTTATCATTTGTGGCATTTTTACAAATCCATCTATATTTTGTGGCATTTTTTCAATTTGTTATTACAAATATGGCACAGAGGCCATTTTTCCCTTTATTTTTATATGTATTAATATATATGGTATATATTGGAAATTTAGGGTGTGTTCGAACTGGGATGTGCCCATCCGAATGTGAGATTAACAAAATCTCAGCCATATTTGTTAGAGTTTTTCAAAATCTTGTAACTCTACCCATTTGTTCTATCTTATCAACTTTTCTACGTTTCCCAATAAAAGTATTTGTTTTTTCAAAATAAAATAATACAATACCATCTATTTTTTCTACAATTTTTAATATAATATTACAACTTAACTATAATTTTATCCTATAATACAAAATCTCAAAACAAACACAAATTTTTTAAAATCCACTTAAATCATATATTCAAACGTAGAAAATCCACTTACACCATAGTCCAAACATTATTTTAAGAATCATTACAACTCGGCGGAATTTCAAATCCTTTAAATTCATCAAATTGTGCGCTTCCCAACTCAAACCCCTTAAGATGAGTTTATTGAACCCAAGTTTGATATTGATATGTATCTGTTGATCCTCCTTTAAAAAAAAAAAGGTTTGATATTGATATGTTCAAAATGGATTTGGACTTGGGCCCAACAAATCTGGACTTCACGGACGGAATACTTTGTGTAACTAGGGTTTTTATATTAAAAAACATTTTGTTTTATTTACATTTGTAATCTAGATATGAGTAGAGCTGGCAAAACGAGCAGCTCAGCTAGCCTAGCCATGCCCGACAGGCCACATGGCAGAATCGGGCCGGGCCATCCTTTGTTCGGGCCTGAAAATTTGGAGCCCAGCCTAGCCCTACCTGGGCCAACGAGCCAAATTGGCCCAAACCTTTAATTCTTTTTTAGAGAAAATAAACAATAAAATTACAACATTTTTCAAGCCACTCTTTTTAAAGTCCAGTCCAACTTTATTTTCGGATTCATCGGATTGATGCCCGGGCCCATTTTACCAACTCTAGATACTGGTGGTTGAAAGGAGTAACTTCTCCAAATATTTTCATTCTCCAACACATATATTTCATTTTTTTAGTATTTTCTCTCCCCAGTTCTTATTCTTTCGTCCAATTCTTCCCTGTAATTCTCCAATTTGTAAGGTGGTGGAATTTTCACATCCACATCAAAGTTCATTAAGAAAAGAAAAACTAAAATCTACTGAAACCTTAATATAAAAATAACTGAAATCAGTTGGCCCACATTCCAAAAAATTTCTGCCATAGTCAGAAGACTTTGCAGGCTGCCTTGTTTGTGTCTTCCAATTAATTTCTGTCCTTTTCTTCGTTGGAAAATAAGATGATGCAATGATCTTTCCTTTTTTTTTTTTTTTTTTGTTTCTACAGGTTCTACTTTCTTGATTATTATAGAATCTACACTTTATTTAAAAATAGGTGCACGATAAATCAAAAGAACGATTTTTTATACTACACTTTTATTTAGCTTTAAGCAGAAATGACAACGAACCAAAGTTTCGGCAGACTTTTATATTTCTTGTACTCATTCTTATATCTTCATCCACCCATTTGAGGATATTCACACATGAGATAACAAACCTTTGTATCAAAATTAATATTGAAAATAATACCATAAAATATCACATTTTATGTAAGAAATTATTTTTCTACCACAAATGATAATTTTATTACTTTTCTATCACAATTTAGGAAATTGGAAAAATTGTCCTTTTGATAAACGAAAAAAAAAAAAATCAATTGTAAGTCAGGTATTACATGAAAAGTGTTTTTTATAGAGTTACATTATGTGATTTAATCTGTGATAGAGAAATAACAAAATTATCATTTGTGTTAGAAAAGTAATTTCTTATATGAATTATGGTATTTTAGCCACTAACTCTTTAATATAGTGGTTTACTTTTCTATCATGCTATACTTCTGAAATAATATTAAATTAGAAATAACACTTTTACACTATATCATTCAATAGGTGCTTCAACGAACAATTTTTGACAGAATTGAGAATGAAAGAAATTTTCAAATTTGTGAAATGAGATTGCATGTGTGTTTTACACGATCCGTTCAATTAAATAGTAACACTATATACATGTGAGTCCTGACGTCATCACATCAGTCCTTTTTATACTATTCTATATGTGCTTGCAATGATATTTTGGACAATTTACTAAAATTATGTAGAAAAATAATAAAACTATATTACGTGGTAGAAATATCTTCTTTATTTGATTCTGTGGTATTTCTTAGGACATTACACAAATATTTTATTATTGCAAACAACATTGTGTTCTCATTATAGAGTTACAAATATTCTCTTCATTTAAATTTATGTGTCATTTAATATTGTTTCATTTAAAAAATTTAAAAGTATATGATGGCTATAATTAATTATATACAGAATGATCTCACAAATTGAAATTCTAAATTAAAGATATTGATTTTCGATTAAAAAAAAAAAGAGTGTTTACAACAAATGAACATCAAGTCAAAAAGTAATTTTTTTTTTTTTTTGTCTTGATAGTAAAACCAACAAATCAAAATAGGAAAAACTTACCAAACAAGATAAAAAAAAAAAAAAAAAAAAGTGAAAGAAGAGCAAGCAACAAAGAGTGGTAAATTTATTGTGCGTATTATATTAATCATCAAATGAAAGAAAATAACAAAGTGAGGTTTTGGATTCAATTATCAACAACTACGAAACTCAACAGAAACAAACTCAAAATTAACGAAACAATTAATAACCAAAGAAAAGTATTTCAATGTCCCCAATACTAATTATTTTTAAATTAACGTAACATCTCTTTTTTTTTTTTTTTTTCTCTTTTTTAATCAATCTTGGAGTTATCATTTCTAACCTAACAACAAAGTCTGTTAAATTGAATCGTCGTTTAAGTTTAATTAATTAGGATAAGATCATTAACCAACCTTATTTTAATGGAATAACATAGAACAAACTCTTTGTATTTAATGTGATGTTATATTCATGTAATTTAAAGGATCCATCCAATTGGACCATTCAAACTAAAATTGACCTAAATTTCCAGTTTTTTTTTAAGTTAATGTTCTAAATTATCAGCTCGATAAATTAATAACGAAAACCCAGATCTAAAAAGCTATCCAATAAATTACTGATTACATTGGATGATAAACTCAATAAATAAATAAATCACATACTGAGTTTGACTAATTTGATTTCATAAATATAAGGAAAAAGGGTCCGACTATCCGCACCCCAAAATTTTCTAAACATACCTCATTTAAAAAAAAATGATTTAAAAAATTTTAAAAATGACAAAATTACAATTTTAATCTTATGAATTAAAAAAATAAACTAAAATTTTTTCCAATTTCTTCTTCCCCTGCCTGTCTGGTCTCTTGCTTCTCCCTTTTTTTTGTTTTTCTTTCTTTTATTCCTCAAATCTTGATATTATAAGGGATAACGTATGAAAAATCATTCTACGAGTTAATAAATTATATAATAATCGTGTGAAATCGTGTAAAAAGAACAAAAAATAACAACAAATCTGAGACTCATTCGACCCAGGTTGATCGAACACAAATAGATGTGTTCGACCCTGGTTGGTCGAACACAAATAGAGGTGTGTTCGACAAACCAGTGTCGAACGAGTCCCAAATTTGTTGTTATTTTTTCGTTCTTTTTATACGATTTCACACGATTATTATATATTTTGTTAACTCATAAAATAGTTTTTCAGACATTATATATGTTGTTATAATAGGTTTGAGGATTGAAAGAAAAAAAAAGAGAAAGAGAGAGAAGAATAGCAGACGGGCAGAAGAAGAAGAAATTCTCAAAAAAAATAATTTTTTTTTTAATTTATAAGGGTAAAATTGAAATTTTGTCATTTTTTGAAATTTTTAAATAAAAAAAAGGGTGTGTTTAGAAGAAATTGGGGTGCGGATAGCCGGGCCCAAGGAGAAATGGACACGAAATGAAGGTGTATGGCCTACGGAGTCGGATCCCCTCCATTTAAAACTTCCTCAATTTCCTCCATTTCCTCTAATTTACACCATCCATTTTAATGTATGGCCCAAAAATTGACACATCATTTATTTATTAATTATTTTTTTCACATTTCTCATTCGAAGCATAAAAAATTCAATTCCCTGAACCAAAATATGCAGATTGCAAATAAAAATAATGATTTCTTAAAGAGACAATCATAAACAAAAATATTCACGGGCAAAAACCAATTAAAATCATTAATCTAGATAAATGAAATTATGTCCTAGTGAAGCACTAACAACATTTATTTACGAATAAAGATCTTCCAATACTCAATACTCAACATTGGAAAAGTTATTTTCCAAAAAAAATACTATTTTTTCTTCAGATTTTTATGTATAAACAGAGTATGGTATGAGTCGTAAGTCTCTTAAATCTACATGAAGCAGTATGGTGTGAGTCATGTGTATAATTGTTTTTCACTTGAATCTCTCTTCCCTATAATTCCATATAAAAAAAATCTCTATTCCTTGTTCCTTGATGATGAGACGGAAACTAAAATTGAAGATACAACCATGGATTAATTACCTTAAGAATTTCGAGAACACATTGGCAGAAATTGGTGGCGGGAAAACTTCTATGGAGTGACTTGAAATGGCGGTGATTTTTTTTTTTTACAGAGTTGATGGAGAGAGAAATGAGAGACGTGAGTTTTTTATATTTTGAATGGGAAATATGAAAAAAATAATTAATAAATAAATGATGTATCAATTTTTGGGTCATAGATTAAAATGAGTGGTATAGATTAGAGGAAATTGAGGGAATTTTAAATAGTGGGGATTCCACTCCTGTGGCCTACAAAGAGGTGCATTAATTAGTGGGTAGAATAAGGTTGAATAATGCATGTGCAGTTGACTATTCATCTTTTATCAGCCTCATCATCAACTCATCTTCTTATAACACACACAGTCACACAGAAAATCTGGCATTTTTTGGTACAAGCATGGAAGCACAATGTCCACCTTCCAAGATTCCTCGCCGCGCCATAAACAACGGTAGGTGATACAACCCAACTACTGCACCATCACTTCCATATATATATCTCTCTCACTTTCATTTGCATTCACTTCAGTTTTCTTTTCTTTTTGTTTTTTGTTTTAATGAAATTTAGATATGGCGTCTGAAATTTTATTAAGATCTGAAAATTATAAGAAAATAGCTAATATTTAAAACTGTTTTCCCCTAATTTTGTTGCATTGAAAAAACAGTGAGTTAGTGATTAATGTTGTGGCATTGCTTAGAAAACAATTTTTGTTTTTGACACATTACATAAGCAATTTCGAGTGAGTGAAATTAGAATTCAATTGTACCAAATTAAATAAATGTAGTTTTAAGATTTTGCACACAAATTTAAAAGATTTGATAAAATGCCGATCTATCCATATTTTAAATCTGTTTATTACATATAAACTCAATGTCACTTTTATATCATTTAATTTAATTAGAAAATAATAAATGATGACAATTTTGGTTAAATATGAACATATGTCTAACAAAATCTTATAATGACATTTATTTTGGACTAAAATTTACTCAAAAACATTTATTTTGAGGTTCCGAGGGAGTACGTAGTTACTTATATCATCTTGACAAAAAGTTAATTTGACGAGACAAGTCCCCACTAACCATAACTCTGAATCCGTTTTTCCTAATTAATATTTATTTTATAGGTTTATTTGATCATTCTCACAAAATTATAAAAGTCATATTTTATCATTGTCTTAGAATGAACTTAATAATTAAAATGTAGAATTTTGACTTGTAATTCGGAGAACCAAACCGGTTTGGAATTTTGTGGGAAAATTATAAATTTAGAACACATATTTTAAACCATTCACCAATGAATGACTCTACTCGGGCTTCGGCATCGGGACACCAACTTTTCAATTTGGACGATTTTAGGAAAAAAAAAAAAAAAAAAAACCCCCAAAATCACGAATTTTGGGCCAAATCACATGAATTTAAGGACATATCACTTTATCACAAAGCCCAAATCTCATGCAATTAGACCCGAATTTCGTGATTTCAGGTTTTTTTTTTTCTTTCTAAAATTACCAAATTTGAAAAATTAGTGTCCCAATATCAGGGCCCGAAAAATTAGCGTTCTTCATTGATAAATAACTTAAAGACATGGTGTCCTAAATTTATAATTTTCCAAATTCTAAGCCTGTTCAGAGTCCTTTTTATTCTTAAATTTATTTATTTATTTAATTTTATTATAGGTAAATCAGCAGGAAGTGTGAGTTATGGTTTTACTTTGATGCAGCTGCAAGAACTAGAGCAACAATCACTGATTTACAACTACATAGAAGCTGGAATTCCAGTCCCCACTTATCTTATTTTACCAATTTGGAAGAGTTTCCCCAATTCTATTTCCAACCGATTTTACCCTAATTGTGAGTTTTCATGCATATATATATATATATAACAACACATTACACATATGATATACATGTACACCACACATCATTAGACACAATTATGGCAATATCCTATCACTCAAACACCTCCCCATTTATAGGACATCCATAGTAGCTAGGTGTTGTTGTGATATTTTTGCATCACAAAAGCAACACCACACTATTTTGTGCATGCCAAATAATCCATTCCTTATTTTGTTAATCTCTTTAGATAATGTAGTCCTTTTCTTGTCTATTTTCATTAGTGGCAGTGTTAAATTACAACCTGAAAAATAGCAAGGAGAGTGAACCTGGGAGATGCAGGAGAACAGATGGGAAGAAATGGAGGTGCAACAAAAGTGTTGTTAATGGCCAAAAGTACTGTCACCGCCACCTACACCGGGGTCGCCTTCGCTCCCAACACCACCTGCAACCGCCAAGTGCCGCCACCACTACTACCACAGAGATGTGTAATTGATCACAAATAAGAATGGGGTTACCACAATTAATTATTGTGAACTCAAGTAGTATAGTCAAGATGTGAAATGAAATCGAGTTGGTACTTAATTTCCATTTGAAGATTTTGAAACCATTTCAAAACGAAGGGAAAAAGAACAATATGACCGTAAGAGCACCCACAACTATACATTCTTTGTTCTTTTGTGAATAACATTCCATCTCACATTTACTATATATATCACATCGATCATGAATTGAAATAAAAGAAAAATAAAAATTATAAATACATAAAATATGTAAATAGGTAGCATAGAAACTGAAAATGCAAGGGGCAAGGGAGAGAGAAAAGCGATGTACACCTTTGAAACACTGAGAGAATAACACTCGTTATCATTCATTGGTCAATAAAAAATATATATGTTCTTACTATAAAACACTTTTAATGGACCCATCATAAAATATACATTTATTTTTTTTATAACTGCATAATACCATAGAATGCCACATAAATGTTAATAACATCCATAGAAACATTACTGTCGATACTTCAAATGTCCTAAATAATATATTTTTTTCTTTTATTCTTTCAAATAAACACTAAAATTACCTCATTGTTAAAAACAAATGAGAAAATATATGTCATAGATCATTTGATGAGATTGTACAACTATACTAGATTAATAGTTTCAAGACTTAGCAAATCATATTATTGATGCTAGAATCATGTCTATAATACAATAATATAAATTACTTCATCAAATAAGAGATTGTCCTCCAAATTCCAACGAACACAATTTTCTTCGATTGTCTTTTATGTGATAATATAAACAGGAGTTGGGGTCATGAGTCATAATCTTATAGTATTTTCCTTAAGAAACCCCTCTTTTATCACAAACAACTTTATGTTGCTATTTCAAGAGTTATAAATAGGGAGAAAACCTAATGTGATAATAATGATGAAGAAAAAATTAATCTCTACAACAAATGTTGTCCATAAAAAAGTTTTTTTTTTTCAGAATTTGTAATTTGTATACTTCGATTAGCATGTTCAATATTTTATAAAATTCTTTTTCATTTTATATCATGCATTTGGAAAACTATAACAAATTATTATTAACAGTCAATAATATATGATAAAAAATTTAATAATAATAATAATAAATCAGATAATTGCTGCAAAAAAAATCACAAACTCTGCAAAAATTGTAATTTTAATATGATTTTTGGCTATTAGTAAATTTAACATGATTTTCAAGATCTCGTGCATCCATAACTAACCGGTAGATTTCGAGCATTTCAAAAATCCCAAATTTTCGGTAATTATAAAGAAAACCCCTAATTTGTTACCACATGTAATAAACATATATTAATTAACTTAAAAATACGAATTTATAGAGTTAAAAATGTCCGAAATCTGACAATTGATTACGAATGCACAAGAAATTAAAAAACATATTAAATTTGCTCGTAATAAAAAAAAACATATTAAAATTGTAATAAAAAATTCATGATTATTACCGCGATCGTCCTTGTAGTACCAAAAACGAATTTATGAAAATGAAATGAAATGATGGGTTGGAGAAAACTATTTGCGAGTATCAAATTGAAGTTGGGCCCCAATAGGCACAGAAATCAAAGAATGCCCTCTCATTGGTTCACAACTATGACTCTCACACTTATTCAATTGCTACTATTTATTTCCAAATTTCAAGAAGCACAAAAACTGCATACTTCACACATACCGGAATTCATACACTTTTGATTTCGTAAGTTTATATTTTTCTATAATTTTAAACCAAAAGTGCACATATGACACCATCCTAACATGTGATGGTAATATCATCACATGTAGGGTGGAATTTGTCCGGAATTCTTACACCTCATCTTGTCATACACATACTTTTCGTTCAAATATTAACTTTTTATTCATCTTTTTTTTTTTACATACTATTTATTTTCTTTTTTCCTAAAAAGACTTGTAATTTAGTTAATGCTTCACAAGATCGAGAGTAATAAGTCTAGTCAGCCATGAGGAGTAGAATAAGCAAGATTCTTGAGTATGAATAACTAAACTAATAATTGTACTTTTACAAATTGAAATACTATTTCAAGACTATGAAAATTACAAACCTTTTTTTTCATTTAAAATGTTATGATCCACACTCACCGACTCACATAGATTAAGGTTCCATTTATTTTGTATATTTAAGATTAGCTTAGATATGATAAGTTTTGGGATAAATGTGGAATATGGATAAATTTTGTGTTTGAGATTAACTTGAATATGATAAGTTTTTGGATAAATATTGAATATGGATAAATTTTGTAGGTTTTTCGTACTTTTATTTTTCTAGTTATTTTGTATGTATGGATATGATAAATCACAATTCTATTAACACAAAAACTTATATACACCATTTGCATGGATCTATGATCCATGCACCACTTCTGACCTGACCCATCACGCGTTCTGACGCGCTCACACGTGCCTCCATGCGCCTCTAGGTCGCGGATGAAATCCGCCCAAATATGCTCCCAGATGCCTGACTTTTATGTTATGTTAAACATACCTTTTAGTAGTGTTAGACATACCATTTAGTTATGTTAGACATACCTTTTATGTTATGTTAACTATACTTTTTAGTTGTGTTAGACATACCTTTTAGTTATGTTAGTCATACCTTTAGTGTTATGTTAAGCATACATTTTAGTAGTGTTAGACATACATTTTACTTATGTTAGACATACCTTTTATGTTATGTTAACTATACTTTTTAGTTGTGTTAGACATACCTTTTAGTTATGTTAGTCATACCTTTAGTGTTATGTTAAGCATACCTTTTAGTAGTGTTAGACATACATTTTACTTATGTTAGACATACCTTTTGTAAGGCTAGTTGTACTTTAGCATTTTTTTTAAACTGACATATTAATACCTTTCATACCTTTTAGTTATATCAGGCATACCTTTAGTTATGTTAGTCATACCTTTTAATTATGTTCGTTGCACCTTTATATATATTACATACATGTATGTTTATGTTGATATAAATGTATAAATATCTCATATAAATGTATAAGTAATATCATATAAATGTAAATATCTACAACTTGTGCCAAATTAGGGTTTATTGTGCGGAAATTAGGGTTTAGGGGTTTAGAGTTAAAGTATGAAATTTGGAAATAATGGTATCACTAATATAACATAAAAGTATGATTAATATAATATAAAGGTATGTCTAACACAACATAAAGGTTAGGGCCAAAAAAAAAAAATACGCGAAAAAAAAGAAAAAAAAGTGCTGGGTCAAATAGTGGTGCACAGATTTTAAGATCCGTGCAAATGGTGTACACCAGCCCCACTCTTCTATTAATCGTTTATTTCAAAAGTTATCCAAGGTGATAAGTATGAAAATTACAAAATTGTCCCAAAAAAAAAAACCTTCATAACACGCCAACATTTCATCAGCATATCCAAATTATTTTTTTCCTTTTATCATCGTCTACATCTTCAGAGAAATTGAATATACCACTTTTGGTGTTTATTTTATTTTACATTGATACATGTTAATTAGTAATGTAATATAAAATAATTATTTTGAAATATCAATGAAGTATAAAAATAATAAAATATATCGTTTGTCAAAACAGTGTAACAACCAAAATTATATATTTCTTTTTCGTGGAAATAAACATTATTATTGTAAAATGAAAACATAAGTTTTAAAATAAACGGTGGTAATATTGATCACATTTATAATTTTGACTTAATAAAGAGAAAAATCTTATATAAGATTTTACAACAACTCCATGTAGAGTAATTTTCCTTAAAAATTACAAAAAGGGTATTTATATTATATTATATGCACATGCGAAAACATTTTATGGGCTATATAGATCATACCGACACTCTTGGGGCCCACCCACGAGAAATCTAATGATGTTTAATTACTTTGTAGTTCCTACATTCTCCATCCAACAACCCTCATCAAATCCGCCCCACAAATCTAAATCTGAACCGTCAACTGAGATCCAACTCCTCCCCCCTACCCCCATAGCACCACCCCCCCTATCTTATCCCTCACCCACCCAGATCTCAGCACACTATCTTATCCCACCCTGATTCTGCCAAAATACACACACTATTAGCCTACTACACACACACACACACACACACAAAGCTCCTCAAAGACCCCATTTTTCCTCCTTTTTTTAATTCATCAAACTGAGTTTTACTCTGTAATGGTGGAAGCACAATCATGGACGACGCGAAGGGGGAGCAACCCGCGATTCGAGCCTTTCAACAACGACCAGGTTTTGGATATTCCGGTGACTCCGACGGCGGAGATCCGGCAGCAGCAGTACGCCTCTCTAATCTCCCCCGGCATTCTCACCGCCGCCATTATTGCGTCGTGGTATTGCTCCAACATTGGAGTTCTATTGCTCAACAAGTATCTCCTCAGCTTCTACGGATACAGATACCCAATTTTCCTAACCATGTTGCATATGCTATCCTGCGCCGCCTACAGTTTATTCGCGATCAAATGGCTCGAAATCGTGCCGTTCCAGCAAATCCATAGCCGTAGACAGTTCTTCAAGATCCTTGCTTTGAGCATCATTTTCTGCTTCTCCGTTGTTTGCGGAAATACCTCTTTGAGGTATCTACCAGTCTCGTTTAACCAAGCTATCGGCGCAACGACGCCGTTTTTCACTGCAATTTTCGCCTTTGTAATTACTTGTAAAAAGGAATCTGGTGAGGTGTATTTAGCCCTAGTTCCTGTCGTTTTGGGGATCGTATTGGCGAGCAACAGTGAGCCCTTGTTTCATCTCTTTGGATTCCTGATGTGCATTGGATCAACTGCAGGGAGGGCTTTGAAATCCGTGGTTCAAAGCTTGCTGTTGACTTCTGATGCTGAGAAGTTGCACTCCATGAATCTATTGTTGTACATGGCCCCTATGGCGGCTATGATTCTGCTTCCCTTCACTTTGTACATTGAAGGAAATGTACTGTCGGTAACTGTAGAGAAGGGCAGGGGAGATGGGTTCATAGTGTTCTTATTGATCGCCAATGCCACGGTGGCATATCTGGTCAACTTGACCAATTTCCTTGTTACAAAGCACACGAGTGCATTGACACTGCAGGTTTTGGGCAATGCCAAGGCTGCAGTGGCTGCAGTTGTGTCTGTGTTGATATTCAGGAACCCCGTTACGGTGATGGGGATAACGGGGTTCGGGGTCACGATCATGGGAGTGATTCTTTACAGCGAGGCGAAGAAGAGGTCGAAAGGGGCACCTCATTGACAGCTGTTTTCGATTAAAGAAACACGGGATTGATTATACGGTATGAATTGAAAGGTTAAGATATTGATTGGGTGATAGTATTCTTGTATAGGAAGAAGATGCTGTCTTTTTTGATTTGCTTTTTATATAATTGTTCTTGTGAATTGGGGGTGGTTTAGAGAATAAAGTTGTCTCTTTTACTTTCCCCTTCCTTTTAATTTGTATCTTCTTTGGACAAAATTACAATATGCATAAAGACTCTGATTCTTTTGATTTCATTCATGTAGTTTGTGGAGGTTTATTGCATATCTATTGACTCTTACATGGTTTAATCTTGCTTGGTTGTGTGAATCAATGATGCAATAAGAGATGGGGCAAGAATTGATAATAAAAAGATGGGTCTTGCTAAAGTGGATATCTCTTTATATTGTTGTTCCTAATATGCCAATTGGAATGATGAGTTTGTTTTGGAAAGATTGGATTTTTTTCACAAAAGAGAGGAAACTGGGAAATGAAGATGGATAGCATCAACTGAATATGTGTATAACATGATGATCATCACTTTGAATTTTCTGATATGTGATGTATACTTGCTAGATATGTCAATGAGAAGAATGCATAATTTGGTGATATTATATAAACTACAAAGTGATTTCATCCAAAAGAAGTGGCCAAGAATATGGTGGGCAGCATTTTTGGATACATCTATGTTTGTCGCCACGAGATCCTCTATTCTAAATGATATTTCATTTTATATTTTTTGATAGCCATTATACACAAAAGTGTATTTTTATATTTTTTGATAACTATCATACATCATTAATATACTCATCGAAACTGATAAATCAGTATTTAGTTTGAGCTTATTTCATGTAGTTCCTTTATTTAGAATTTGAATTGAAATCATTGTAAGCTTATGTAACACACTTGTCTAGATGAATTAATATTTAGTTATTTTCCTCAGATTTGTTTCTATTGATCAGTTGGTAACTTTACCTAGAATTAACAATATATTAGTTGTGTTTTCTTTAGTTAGTAGATCTAATTAGGTTAAAAGTATCATCAGTTGCATTCCACTCTAAGAAAGCCTTCCAAGAAGAGGTTTGATTTTGTGACTTCTTTAACTTTAGGATTGGGGGCCTAGTGGTGGTTTCTCCTTTTATTATATTATATTTTATTATTTTGGATCGTCTAATGTTATGTTATGTAGGAGTAGGACCATGTCCACATGGGAGAAAATAGCAACTTGCTACTCAATTTATTTGGTGGTTGGGACTTTCTTGTGGGCCTTGCTCTTTATTGTTGTTAATGTTATTATCATTATAATTGTTATTGTAATTTTCAATCATTTTCATATTTTGGCTTTAGATAAATAACGATAGTCTTTTGCATGAATTGTTATAATTTACATTTCTCATTGTATACTATTTAATTTATTTCACCATGATATAATTATAATAGTGCATTTGATGTAAAATAATGTTAAATATATGTAGCTCTAGACTGCACTACAACGCACACATATATATGTCAAAGAACTCTGGAGTATGAACTATGTGAAATTAAATAAATAAATAAATAAATATATATATGTTTGGCGTATTCAGAATTCAATGAAGTCATGTATTTATCTAGTTGGTAGAAAAAAGGCATAAACATATGCACAAAGTGAATCAATATTTATCTAGTTGTAGCGGGAAAATAATCGATTTCCTTGCGATAGATCCATTGACTCCATCTACAAGCCTTACTGTAAACAAACTCATGAACATGAATTTGATTCTCAGTGGTAGTAAATAACTACTAGAATTATCACACGTATGCACACCTCCTCATCTCTGGAATCTATATGGTGATTCTCTGGGAAATCACGTAGAGAGACAAATCTGGAGAGAGTCAAGTATTTTCTATTGAGTTGGAGATCTGATTTATCCAACTATATATTCCTTCTACAAAGAGGTTTCCTAAGTCAACTAGTAAATATATTATATCCCATGTCTACATGAATGCTAATGGGCCCATATTTTGAACCCTGACCCAATTTTCAACAATACTAACATTTTTTTTTCTAAAACCTTGGAGCAAGCCTCAAAATCTAACTGCATCACATTATGCTCATGAGGTACTGATCAATTTGCAAGTATATATGGGCTTTTTGAGTACCAAAAATCAGACTTTGTAAGAGTTACAAAAAGAAGTAGAATTATCACATGATATTTTCTATACTAAGATAAATAAAATATTGAATTATGGTTAGCGGTGGATTTCCGTTCTTAATATCCATTTGGACTTTAGTAACAAAAACATCTTTATAGTCTTGTGATTCAACCATCCTATAAATTTCATTCGAGTTCATCCAATTTTCTTTCACTTCCTACCTAATATACAAATCTTAACAAAATAAAAATATTAAAAAAAAAAACAACAATAACAACAATCAAATACAGAAATTAACAATTTATTTCACTATTAGGAAGCCATGATCATCCTATATGCTATCATAAGTAGTGCAAAGGGCACACATGATTTCATTGCAGATAGTCGAGTGGTGGGGGAAGTAGTCGGCGGTGGAGCCGGCGATCCTAGAAGTGGGGCCGGAGCTGGAGCCATTTTCTCAGCAGCTAATATGGTGATGGCAAGCTTCATCCCAGCTGTGCAATCATCATCAATGCCACTAAAGTACCAATTCTTACCAGGGGCAGTAAGAGGAATAACGTTATTTCCATCTGTGAAAGTCTTTGCTGTTGCGTTTGAATACTTACATATTTGGAACTCTGTTGCATTCACCTCTACTACATTGTGATTCCCAGGTGTGTACATGAACACTGCAATTAACACAATATTCCAATACTTTATTAACAAATGGGGTTTAATTATCCATGAGATGAGTCATGGTGGAAACAGCTAGTCAAGCGTATTAGTCAGGGATTTACATGACCACATCTCATGAAATACTAGGTTGTTTCATCGTAACCTGTACTATGGATAAAAATTTCATGAAATTTCGGAATTTTTGGAATTCCGACGTCGAAGTAGGCTATCATGAAATTTCGTAAGAATTTCAACAAAATATTGGTATTGATATTGGTGACTCAACAATACAAATTGTTGGAAAATTGAAGAAATGCTGGGGAAATATTGATGAAATATTCATAAAGAAAAAGTTTATTTTGTAATACAATTTTATGACCCCGACTTTTTAAAGAAAAAAATAATGTATTTTGTACCCTAATTATATTATAACTTACATTTATGATTGTATTAAACTGTTTAGTATCATTTACTTTGGTCGGTCGAGCTTTCAATCGGCTAGTTTCAACAATTGAGATAATTTCAACTTTGGTCATCTATATAAGACATCTTACATTTTTTATGACCAAATATTTGTTTTTCAATTTCAGTAAATTTTTGCCGGAATTTTCAAGATTGTTGATGTGGCTGCCATAAATTCTAACGTGTCTGCTAGAAAATCCAATATGGCAGCCAAATTTCGGGTGCCATGTTAGCAGTTTTGAAAATTCCTATAAAAAAGACTGAAATTGGAAAAAAATTAAAATATAAAAGACCAAAAATTGAAAAACATATATTTGGTTGTCAAAAAATGAAAAGTGCCTTACATATAGGACCAAAAATGAAATTGTACCCTTCAAAAATTTGTTTATCTGAACGTATCAATTCATCATCATTTTAAATTAAATCTAAACATACTATCTCATATTAAAAATACAAAAAATTAATACAATTTCCCTATTTTTTTCCATTTTTAACTGAAATCGATATTGATATAGTCAATTATGAAAAAATCAATTTTGAAAAACCTTTTATTTACCTCCTCTTTTTCTACGAGCTTCGGGGAATCCCTTGTACCACATTCCTAGTCATAATAGGTATATTTTTGTTTGAAGAAGATTATTTTATTTGACTTTATGATTTTAGCACCCCTTCTTTGTTTTTTTTTTTTTAGCCAAATTGAATTGATAGGACTATGTTCCTGTTGCCAGATATAAAATGGATCCATTTTATTCTATTTCAAATAGAATAAAATTGGGATTGATATTAGCATAAATAAGCGGTTAATAGAACGAACTAAAAATGCGTAAAACAAATAATTCTCGGGGGCATTATTTGTCTTCCTAGTCTTCAATACAAGAAAGAGAATTTTTTATCTACACCCCTTTCTTGTTATTTCCATAAAATCAGAGTACCGATATTCTGAACCGTAGTTGTAACAAAATGATAATGAAAGAAAGAAAGACATACTGATGGAGTCCCCAACGCGAAAGTGTTTTCCCTCGACCCACAAAGTATAGTTGATGCCTGGATTCCATCCCAAATTATCTCCAACCAAGAAATCCATGGCCGAAGCTTCAACACCAGCTGCTGCAACAATCATCGTCATCAACAAAGCCCTCAACGCCATTATATATGGAACTACTTCCAAATGCAAGAGAACCCTATCCACCTCTTAATTAAATACTATATACTACTCAATATATGCTTATAGTTTTTATGTAACCAAGATGATTAATGATGTAAATACATTGATTTGCTAAAAATCTGAATATATATAATTTTGTGAATTTGGAGAAAATAAAAACACATGCGGGCTAACAGCGGCAAACTATACTTTTTAATTGTAGTCTCGTACCAAAACTATGTAAATATATGTCTTTTGCCAAAATAGATAATTGCTACTCTTCAAAAAGAAAAAACAAAACAAAAGATTGTTACAAAGATGGGTTTGCCCAAACAATGTATTTTCCGGACTATAGCTGTCTGCTTTTGCTTATGCCTAAGAGTGTGAAATTGGAGACAAAGACAAAAAAAGACACCCTATACATATTTTGGGCATATTAAAACATATTTATGGTGGATAGATGGTTATTATTTTATACCTCATATAGATGATGATTAATAGTTATATGTAATCTTGTTCATAAAACTTCCAAATCACTTATTAATTACTATATTAAAAAAAAGCTGTCTGCTTTTGATTATGACTCTTAAAAGTGTAAAATTGGAAACAGACAAAAAGGCACGCAATACATATATATATATATATATATATATATATCATATTAGATGATGTTTAATATATATTTATAATCTTGTTCATAAAACTTTAATTCCAAATCACTTATTAATTAGTATATGAAACGAGTTTGTACTTTTGTTTTCAAGGGGTTAAAGGACGGAGCTTGCTAGAATCATTGTTTTAATTAAGAAATGCAAACTGATTTGATAAAATGGAAACTAAAAGATTGAAAGTGCATTCATTCAATATTGATGTAACTCATGAAATAATAGTTAAACTCTTTAATTAATTTATTAGATCTAATTTGTTTTGAAACAATTTATTAGATCTATTAATATTGATATTACTTCACTAAAAATGGGAACTTATAACTAAAACATTTTACTCTACGCACAAACTAATTGAACCATCTGTTAATGTAATCAATATTTTATATAAATTAATCCTGCATAGACAATAAGTAATTGATACTAGGCAGCCAATCTCTGCAATTACTAATTCATCGTTTACGATTAATTTATTAGTGAATGTTAAATTTATAATTCAATTATAAATTAGAAATATCTTAAATGATTCAGTTTTAAAATTAACAAATGTCCTTTGAAAATAAATGAATTTCATATCTATAACTTTATATTCTTAATCATTTAATTCAATACGAATCTAAAATACAAATATCACGAAAGTTGATTGGACTTAAATGAGCAAATGAAGAATCACATCGAAATAAATAGGAGTTTACAATCGATCAAGAATAAGATTAACGAATATATAATCTTCTTGTGATTTAATTTATTTTGGAAAATTGTAAATTTAAGACAATATATTTTGAGTAGGTCTTTTGTGAGACCGTTTCACAGATCCCTTTCCGTGAGACAGATATATTTGACTCACTACTCAAACCAAACTCAGTCCAGCCCAACCCCAACACCCAGCCCAGCCCCCCGGTCCACCCCAACACCAACACCCAATGCACAACAACTTTACAAGCCCAATGCTCTCACACAAACTAACTAAGATTTAGTAGCTGACATCTCCTGCCAAACATTGTATTCTTCGAGAAACACCATTTCTCTACATTTTATTATATTTATTTGATTAATTATTATATAAAACTATAGGATCAACACAATTTTAATATAAAATATAAGATTAATAAAATTCAAAAAGCTTAAGATTTAAAATGCACACTTATACTTAATTAAAATAGCATTAATTAAGTTCACTTCACTTGGACAAAAATAAGTCAAAATCGGATGAACAAAAACACATATTTATAGCTTTAAGAGACATATTTAAAGATGTAAAATGCATACTTATACTTAAATTCGGTGAGAAAATAAAAATAACATTAATTAAATTCACTTCACTTGAACAAAATATCATTTTAGTTTTTTTATATTAAACGACTAACTAAAAGAGCTACAATTTTCATGAAGAACACTAAGTCAAAATTGGATGAAAAAATAAAATACAAAAAACAGATATCTATAGATGTTAAAGGCATACTCACAGATGTAAAAGACATATTTATACTTAAATTTAAATTCAGTCATAAAATCACATACTAATGTGCAAAAATCACATACTTATGTGCATAAACCACATACTTAAAGATGTAAGAGACATACTTATACATAAATTTAAATTCAGTCATAAAATCACATATTTATGTGCAGAAATCATATACTTAAAGATATAATATTAGACCAGTGTCATACATACATATATAAGATAAATACATACTTATATAAGTGCAACACATAGTTGTAATAAATACACTTACACTATGTCCAAAATCAAAAATAAAACATTTATGTTGATGTGTAGTATTTAATATCAATGCCCACACATCAATAATACTTATAACTCTAATGTGCATACTTATAACTATTTAGAATAATACACACTTATATAGCAACATAATTATTAAGAATAAAACATATACTTATAGATTTACAACGCATACTTATATCCGTAAAACACATACTTATAACTATTAAGAATAAAATTCATACTTATATAGCAACATAATTAATAAGAATAAAACACATACTTATAACTATTAAGAATAAAAGAAATACTTATACAACAACATAATAATTAAGAATAAAATGCATACTTATAGTTCTAACACGCATACTTATAGTTGTAAAATACATACTCATAACTATTACGAATAAAACGCATACTTATAGTTGTACAACACATACTTATATAATTATTACAATTACTTATAACTATAACTGCATACACATGCAATAATTATTAATTTATTATATAGTTGTAAATGCAAAACGCATACTTATAACTGTAAAACGTATACTTTTATGATCTTGAAAATAAATATCATCTCAATATTTAATCAACTCATAGTTATTCAAAAAAACTTCGATTAAATTTAATATTTTAGAAGGTAATTCTAATAATTATAGTTATTAATAGTAAGCACGGATTTACAAATAAATAACATCTCAATATTTAATCAATTTGTACTTATCTATCAATCAATATAACTTAGCCTTGAGAAAAAAAAAATCAACCACAGAGAAGAAAGAAAGAATCCTAATTATCTTGTTGGTTCTCTTCTTACTTAAGAGTGGAGACTCACATATCAGCAATTCCCATGCAACGGTGCAACAGACATTGAGTGGTGGAGAGTGCAACAGTCTTTGAGTGGACATTGGTGCAACCGTGCGACGATCTGTGCGACAGATGAAGGAATTAATTAGGTGAGTTTACTTTGGGCTCTATCATGGTTTTGGGCATGAGTATTGGACCTTATTTTTGGGCTTCATCTGAGTTTTAACTTGATTTGGGTTGGGCTGGGCTGGGTTATGGTTTGAGTTGGGTTGGGTAGAGGGTCAAATAGATCCGTCTCACAGAAGGGGATCCGTGAGACGGTCTCACATGAGTTTTTGCAATATATTTTTGATCAATCATCATTTATAAAGACAATGTATTTTCGGCTAAATATTATAAATTTGTGATTTCGGATTTTTGTCCTAAAATAGTCGAAATTGAAAAGTTAGTGTCCCATGTCGGGTCCAAAAAGTTAGTCTTCTTAATTGGTGAATGACCTAAAGATAGTATACTAAATTTGCAATTTTTCCAAGAGAAGTGTATATATGACTTTCACAAGTCAGTGGAAGTCTATCCCATACGAGGTTCGAATTTGCATTGTCGAACAAACTTTACAGACTTGACTATGCCCAACGTCTGAATTTCCTTTAATATATATATATATATATATATATATATATATATATATATATATATATATTAAAGATTGCACCGTTTGAGGAGGTACAACTCTTGAAGTCGGGTCCGTTGACCGTAAGAACATTGTGAAGTCCTTGCAAGTACATAAACACTGCAGTTGTTAATATTCGCCAACACGGAAACCAGATTCATCTCCAACTATATAATCCATACACAAAGATGGAGCAACCAACGCTGCCACGATCATCCTCATCAACAAACCTCTAAACGCCATTATATTAATCTTAACAACTTTTTAATTTAATTTGGAAGATGTCTGCTTAAGTTTTCCTAAATTATGATTAAGAGGGTTGATACATGAGTGTATTTATAGTATTGCATGAGAGAGAGAGAGAGAGAGAGAGAGAGAGAGAGAGAGAGAGAGAGAGAGAGAGAGAGAGAGAGAGAGAGAGAGAGAGAGGGCTAATTCTCCCTATAACAATGTAAAATGTGCTGTCTATATTTTGGTTTTTACCTTTTATTTTGAGCTAGGATATACCAGGATTTCGATATGATCACCGAGTTCCTTTTTCCATTGTTTTTAATTAATTTGATCGATATAAAGCTAATTAATATTAGTGTTCATACAAATGCTGCTCATCAATTTCAAAATATGATAAGTAGTTATGATCAGTTCTCTCGAAAGATAAATTCAGGACCAATTTGCATTTTGTTGGCAATTTTTTTTTATATATAAATCCAACAATTTTAATCAGATCAAGCATTAATTCTTTGAATAGTATGTATAATGTCATATATATATATATATATATATATATATATATATATATATCTATATTTATATAGGTGTAACACCCCAACGGTCCAACCCAAAGCTACGTGATTTCAAGTTGGATAAAAATTTCGTGCTTATAGAGAAACAAAATGCAAATGTTTTTTTTTTTAAATATATATCCCTAAAAACAATATTTGAACAAAAGATCTCTTAATAAATAAATAGAATATAACTTATTTAAGACCAATAGTTCATGCACGAGAATAATTTTTGAAAATAAAAGCAACTAACAATCATTTGCATCTTAACTTATAAAAACATTTTAGATCATATTGATATATGGTCTATATATCCCAACCCAAAAGTTTATGTAACAAGTTATGATTCAAGAAATAAAACATCTTACATGATCAAAAGAAATGATCCAATGCTTTTGCTCGGGTGTTATTAGGCTGTTTGGTAGACATAGATTTGAAGCCCCATAAGTCTAGTTTCTAATAGCTCAAATTGAAACATTTGAAAATATCTAGAGTGAGTTATACACTTTTTTTTTTTTCTGGAAGGTAGCAGATTCATCTAAAAAAATATGTCAAGTTAATGAATTTTGTAGTCGTAGAGTTATGTCTTCAAAACGAAGAAGTTGTGGGTTAATCACTTTCTAAAAATTTGTGGTTTTTTGTTTAGTCATCAATTTTTATAAATAAGAGTATAATTGAAAGTTTGTGGACTAAAATTTTTTTTCTAAGTAGATTACATATGTTATCTTAAACTATACAAAATGTTAAGTGTATTTATCTTTGTGGGATAAATGGCAGTGATTTTAATAGACTTTTATTTCTTATTGTGGCAAATTGGGTTCCCTATGAGATCCCAATTAAAATAGCATGAATTTTCTTTATTTTTTATTAGGAAGAGAAGAAGAACTTTGACACCCATATCGTAGATTCTTTTGATCGGGTGGAACAGAGGTTTGAACTTACATTGTCTTGTCAGAAGATTTCTCTCCCACATCACTACAAGATTTACCAACTTGACTGTGTTTTGATCTAAATTTCCTATATATAAAAGATAGATTCTGCATCTAGTCTAATTCTAAACTTGCTTCCCCAAATTAAACAAGATTAATAGCAAAAGAAGGAAAAAAAAGGGCGAAAATATTATGTCTCATCTTTTATTTCCATAACATAGTCAAATCAGTGGGTTCCGAATACAATGATTAAAAATAATAACTTCCAAGGACAACATATCCTTTAATTTCCTACAAAACCACCAAAATATTGATAAAAAACACTTGACACAAAAAGAGGTAACGAAAACATAAATATGATTAAAAGAGGAAGATCCCATTAGATTAAGCCATGATCATCCTATATGCAGCCATAAGAGCAAGCATCCACACACACGATTTCAAGGGAGAGAGATCCACGGCAGCTGAAATGCCGGGGATGGGGGTCGGGGCGGGCCCCTCAGCCCCTACGGTGATTACCAGTTTCATCCCCTTGGTGCAATGGTCACCAATATCACAAATATACCATTTCTTCCCTGGGCTCGAAAGGGTAATTGTGTCTTTTCCACTGGTGAGAGGAACTGCTGTCGCGTTTGAAGAGGTGCAGCTCTTGAAGTCGGGCCCGTTCACCTTAAGAACATTGTGAACTCCAGGCTTATACATGAACACTGCAACCAATTACGTACAAATATTATTATGTATCAATTTAGTTCATTTATAAAATAATATTACCCAATAAAGAGAAAAAAAAAAAAAGTAGAAGAGAAATATATAGTAGTTACTGATAGTATCGCCAACACGGAAGTCTTTTCCCCATGCCCATGCAGTGTAGTTATAATCCAATTTCCAACCAGATTCATCTCCAACCATATAATCCATACACAAAGCTGGAGCAATAACTGCTGCCACGATCATGGTTATCAACAAACCTCTCAACGCCATTATGTTATATTAATCTTAACAACTTTCAGATATTGGAAGAGCCCTCCTTAATTATCTGCTTTAATTTTGTTTAATTCTATGTTGAAGATGATTAAGAGAGTTGATACATAAGTGTATTTATAGTATTGCATGAGAGAGAGAGAGAGAGAGAGAGAGAGAGAGAGAGAGAGAGAGAGAGAGAGAGTGCCGGCTAATAGCGGCATATTATTTTTCATTGTCCAAGTAACTCTCCCTAGGACAATGTAAAATGGCAGATGGATACTAAACTATATAAATAATGTGCTGTCTATATTTTGGTTTTTACTTATTATTTTGAGGTCAATGTATTGTCTACTTTCGGCTACCAAGTTATATTACATGTGTGTTAGGGTTAATTTCAATTTTGATCATATATGATAAGATCTTTTTCATTTTCATTTTTTGACAATTAAATTTTTTTTTTATTTTTTATTTTTTACAATTTTGGTATTGTATGTTTCAACATTTTTCAATTTCAATCCAATTTTGGTCGAAATTCTCAAAATCGTTGATGTCACGTGAGATTTCCCGGTGGCCATCAGACCAAAATTGGACTGAAATTGAAAAAAATGGATTGAAATTGGATCAAAATTGCAAAATTTGACTGAAATTGGAAAAAATTGGAACATATAGAACTAAAATTGGAAAAAATTAAAACATATATGACCAAAATTGGAAAACGTATACTTGATTGTTTAAAAATGAAATGAATATATCTTTCATGCAAGACCAAAATTAAAAATTACCCTTTAACGTATGTTACTAGGTACATCAGTGACATTATTAAACTTGGGGTAAAACAAATTGAAAATTACCCTTTAACGTATGTTACTAGGTACATCAGTGACATTATTAAACTTGGGGTAAAACCATACACTTATCAATGAGTTTTATGCATATTTTTTTAATAGAAAATTTGAGTCATTTTAGATTGTCATACAAACTTTAAATTCGATGTATTTTTGAATAAATTCTAAATATATATATGTGAAAAATAAACCGTACATAAAGTATATCAAATATAAAATTTATCCGATAAAATGAAAAGATTGAAAGTTTATACAAAAATGTGTTAAATTACCTACCGTTCGAATGCAAAATTATAATTAATTCTTTAAATTTTAACTAAAAGAGTTGTAACTCTTATTTGAATTTTTGTAAGGAATTTGAAATAATTTATTGATTATTGCATATTAAACCCACATGAAATCCCCTTCATTTGAATTAAGCTCTACATTTTACATTGGACTCATTGAGGATCTTTTGACACTTGTGCATAACTAATATGTATGAGAAATCATATTTAATTAATAAGCTGTAAAGATAGGATTTAGGAAAAACAATATTGTAGGGTATCAATATTGTTCAAGTAAAATTCATAATTTCCTCAATCATATAGTACAATATTAGGATGTAGGAAAAATAAATACTAAAAATTTATGTTAATTGTGAGAAAAATCATTAACTTTACTTGAATTGTCATTTTAACCAAACTTTTCATTATTAATTGATTAAAATAACATAACCTTATATATGTAATATGCTTTTTTGATCTCGGTCGGTTTTTTAACCATGCACGTCTGGGCAGCTAGACACATTAGCAATATTTTTCTCAAAACTGATTAAAGATATAAAACGTAGTACATATATATAATTTTATGTTATTTTGACATAACCTCATATGTAATGAAAAGTTTGGTTAAAATAATAATGAGATAATTTTAATTTTGGTCTGTATGTAAAACCCTTTATATTTTTTGACAACCAAGTATATGTTTTCCAATTTTGGTCCTATATGTTTCAATTTTTTCCAATTTCAGTCAAGTTTTCCAATTTTGATCTTGTATGTTTCAATTTTTTTCAATTTCGATCCAATTTTGATTGGATGGCCGCCGGGAAATCTCATGTGACATCGGTGATTTTGGGAATTATTTCCGACCAAAATTGGAGTGAAATTAGAAAAAAATGAAACATACAGGACCAAAATTGGAAAATTGGATTGAAATTGGAAAAAAGTTGAAATATACATAACCAAAATTGGAAAATCGTATATTTGGTTGTCAAAAAATGAAAAAGTTCTTACATAGAGGACCAAAATAATGAAATTAACCAAAATAACAATTCTAGTAGAGGTTGCGTTTTTTTCAACAATTAATTAAAAAGAAAAAAAAGGGCCAGTAAGTGAGTAATGACAATTGACATTATCAAAGTTGTTACTTCTTTGATATGATCTAACAAAGCTAAGGCATATTCTGAGTTCTAGCTAGGATATATCAGGATTTCGATATGATCACGGGGTTCCTTTTTCCATTGCCTTTTAATTCGAAATAAAGCTAATATTAGTGTTCATACAAATGCTTATCATCAATTTCAAAATTATATGATAAGTGGTTATGATCAGGTCTCTCGAAAGATAAAGTAAAAAATTTCAGGACCCATGCATTTGCATTTTGTTGGCAAGTTTTTTATTTTTTATTTTTATAATAAAAGTAAATTCCAACAATACTAATCAGAGCATTAATTCTTTGAATAGTATGTTTTTAACGTCATCTATATCTATGTTTATATATATACATGTAACACCCCAGTCCAAAACTACGTGATTTCAAGTTGGATGTCACTAAATTAATTTTCGTGTTTTTAGAGAAACAAAATGCAAATGTTTATTTTTTCTTTAAATATCCCTAAAAACAATTTTTGAACAACAGATCTCTTAACAAATAAATAGAAAATAACTTATTTAAAATCAATAGTTCACGCACGAGAATAATTTTTTAAAATAAAAGCAACTAACAATCATTTGAAAGACAACTTATATAAACACTTTAGATCATTGATATATGCTATAAATTAAGTTTAGATAACATGTTATGTTAGAGTTTAATTTGTTAAACTCTTATTTTATTTTATTTTGCATTTCTCACAAAACATAATATTTGGTATTTTTATCCAAAACAAATTAATATTTCAATTGATTTGTTTGGAGTGATTTTAGGAGATTTGATTTTTCTCATATACGTTGTTTTCTTGTAGTAGGAATGAAGATTTGACTAAATTTTAGGAGTTAGTTATTTGGAGTATCCTACAAGTCTTATTTCTCACGTGTTTTGCAGATTAAATCAAAAGAAGAGTTTTGACAAATTCAAACACCTATTCCTAGTTTATGGGAATAAGTTGTTATTATTTGTTCCCTTCTTTTACTTAAGAAAATGTGAGTATATTGGAAGGAAGAGAATGTGACTCATGAGAGAGAAAGAGATAGAAAACGTGAAGTGTGAAAGATCGTGGATTATGAAGGAAGAACGTGAAGTGGAGATCATGGAAGGAACATGAAGTGGAGTTTATGGTGTGATTGGTTATTAAGATGATTGAGCATTAAGGAAGAGATCATGGAACATTACAAGATCATGGAGCACTACAAGATCATGGAGGTTCATGAGATCTATAAATAGATGAACTCATTCTTGAAGAAGACGACACATATCAGAGAGTGTAACAAGAGTAAGAGATTTCGAATCATGTACAGTCTGTGAATGTTGTCTTCTGTGTTGGTCACAAAGCACACAACACCTCTGTCTCTTTTCATAAAAGACTTATATATGATGTGTTGAGTTTGTTAAAGAGAATCTTCTCCAAAAGATCTCTTTGTGTTTTTACGAGATTCTCTTCGAAGGATCTCTTCGTGTCTTTGTACTTACAAGATAAATCAATAAGACATATTTTGCCCTGTAGGCGTTCCAAGAGTATCATTATATACTCGTGGATAATTCTCTTTGTTGGTCCCAAGTGTTCAGAGGTTCAGAGGGGGTGAATGAACTTCTATCGATTTTGTCGATTTTGCAAACTCTTTTTAAAAACATTTCTGTTGTAACAGGTTCCTGACCACAGGACAGCAACCTGACCTAAGGCTTAATCAGGTTCCTGATCCGGTATCAGAATGTTACGCATCGGAATAAACTTGATAGAGTTCTTTTTGGAAAACCGTTTCTTTTTAATCATGATCTTAGGAAGTCTTTTCTCAGGATGCTTATGTTTGTATGCAACAATATAGATAAACAGTAAGTAAAATGCAGCATACAATCAAAGCGTATAAACACGTTTGTTTATAGTGGTTCGAAGGTGGTGTAAGCCTTCTACATCCACTTTACTCCTACTCAAGGAGGAACTTCGTTAGGTTAGTTCGATTTACAAGTCTCGCTTTACAAACCTCTTCCTAACAAGCTACGCCTACTAGAGTCCCTGACTCCAGTCGAAGGCCACAGCCCACAAAGGACAAGTAATCTATCTCTATAGATTACACACTTAGCAAAGATCTAAGGTACACCATTAAAACAACCTAGCGCACACAACACAATGGTTAAAGGAAAATAAATGGTTTTTCAATTGGTGCGGAGCAGTCTTAATCTTTGTAGTCCTCGAGCTGATGTATGCTGCTCCGAGAAGGTTGAGTGACTGAACATGGATAAGCTTGAGAAGCTTTGGAATATATCTGATTTTCCTCTCGACTCTGTTCAGCACTTTTCTTCAATCAGCCACGCCTTCTATTTATAGATCTTGAGAATATATCCGTTGGAGGAAAGTATCCGTTGAAGGAAGATACTTCCCCGTTTTGAACGTAAAGCTTAGATCTCCCAAGATCTTCTCTGTGGTCGCATTAAATGCTTCTGAGTAGTTCCTGACAAGTGCATTTAATGCGCCTACAATTTGCTTCTGGACCTCTTCTGTCATTCCTTCTGACCTGTCAAGTCGGTATGGGTCTAAAGCTGAAGTCCATGCAGTTGCTGCTTGATGTTAGTTGATTTTCTTCTTCTCCTTGCTGTATGTTCTTCCTGATGCTGCTTCCTGCTGTCCTCAACTTGCTGCTTCTCTTCTAGCTTGCTGGTTTCCTTGATATGCTGTCAGCTTTCTCTTTGTAGCTTCTCTGTCCTTGTAGACTGCTGACCAACTTTCTGTTTCTTATGTTGACAACTTTCTGTTTGGAGACTTTATTTTCTTTGTCACTCTTTCAGCTTGTTGTCCGCTCTTTGCAACATGTTCTTCCTTTTATCAGCTTTGCTGTTTCCTACAGCTTGCTGACCCTTAGAGAATGTTTTCTTAATTCTTCTAAGGTTGGTTTTCCTTAACATTTGGAAAACCATTACATGATCTCATCTTAGCATCCTGATCATGTAATACGTGGAAACTTACTTCAGCAAACTTATGTTTTCTTATAATTCAACCTGTTCTGTTTTATTAAGATAACTTTAGAAATATCCCAATACTCTTATCGTTTATTTTAATATTTCCACTGTGTTATCCGTAGTGTTGTCAACATCACAAACAACATTACGTCTCTGATTTTTCTTTGTTTGTGTATTTCTTGCACAGAAGCATACTGACAAACTTTCATGTTACAATCAAAATTATACAAGCTAATTTATTGACAAAAACAAATTCCCACTTCCATACGTGACTCATCGTCTCCAGCTTCAGTATCTGAAAATTTAAATTAAAGTAAGCATTAGTGTCTATTATAAAAACTGGCACAACTTGAAATATGAATTTCACCCAGCATGTAAAACTTGATTGACATGAAAATTTCACTAAAAAATTGATGGATTTAAAAGACAAATAAACACTTATAAAGATGTAATTATGCTTAACTTAAGTATAAATTATCACAATCAGGGGCGGAACCATAATCGAAAATTGAGGGGGCCAATTATAATAAAAAAATTTGAAGGAGTATGAAAAATATATTGAGGAGTAAAAAAATTTTTTTTTACGGATAATTTTTTTTTTTTTAAGAGTTGAGGGGGGCCAAGGCCACCCTTCTCGTATACATGGGTTCGCTTCTGATCACAATTATATGTATTCATAAATTATAGAAATATAGAATGTTTTGTAAAATTCCACCCATGCAAAGAAGTAATTAAAGTTGACGAGAATTTCACTCAAGAATTAGTAAGATAAGATGAACTTATAATTAAATGATAGATAAACACATGTAAACATGCAATTCTACTTAAATTGATTCTCGTTGGCGTTGCTATCCTTAAGGAAGCTATAGACGAGGCAAAAGAAGCAGAAATTTGAAAGAACTTTTTTAAAGATTGATTTTGCAAAGACCTAGTGTCGATTGGAATATTTTCAATAATGGCAAGTGTCGAACTCAGATCAAGAAATGCACCAAATCCAAACTCAATCACAAAACTATGCAATCAAGAACCCTAATTTTGCATGAGAAGAATAAATCGAAAACAACACAAGAATCATGATCAACACACGACGATTTTAAAGTGGTTCGGCTTACACTATGCCTACATCCACTGGAGAACCCTTTCACTAATCAATCGAATCGAATCGCAGCAGTTTACAAGAGAATCAAAGAGAAAACAAGAAACACTAGATACCCTAGCTATCACTCTACTTTCTCAACTAATTCACTCTCTATACAATGCTTAATACGAAAAACTATCAACTAACGAAACGTTCTCCTCTTTATATAGAATCCGCAGCAACTGATCTCACTTCAATCCGCTGAGAATCGAACGAGAAATCGCCCCCGCAAAACTGACCTGTAAAACTGAAAACGAAAAACACAAGGAATAAGAATAACTGCATTAACTAACTTGAAAGCGCGTTTTCATATCACGTTTTTATAAGTGAGCCACACGACTTTCTCAACACTTGGTCAAAATTCAGTTTTCTCATTTCCTCTTCACTTCTTCATGCATATGGCTGAAGTATGGATGTAGCTTGCATGCTATACTCCACAAATCTCCACGTTATAGCATGAAGCTCAACTTGGCATAACCTCCTTCATGTTATATCAGTAGCTGACTTCCCTTTTAATCCGATAAGCTCCATACACAAATCAAATTTTGAAACTGGTACAGCCTTGGTAAGTGCATCAGCAGGATTCCTTTCAGTTGCAATTTTGCAGACTTTAATCTCCTCCTTTTCCACTATATCTCTGACATAATAGAGCTTCACATCTATGTGCTTCGTTCTTTCATGATAGCCCTGGTGTTTTGATAGATGTATAGCACTATTGTTGTCACAATTAACTGACACACATCCTTCATCAACCCCAAACTCAGATAAAATTCCTTTGAGCCACAAAGCCTCTTTTATTGCTTCAGTCAAGGCCATGAACTCAGCTTCAGTAGTTGAGAGTGCTACCACAGATTGTTGAGTAGACTTCCAACTTATAGTTGTTCCAAATAGGGTAAAGAGATAGCCTGTTAATGACTTTCTACTGTCCAAGTTCCTTGCATAATCTGCATCTACAAAGCCAACAATGGGTGAACTTGCATCTGCAATTTTCTTGAACCTTAGTCCAACATCAACTGATCCATTCACATATCTCAATATGTACTTCACAGCCTCCCAATGAGCTATCCCTGGATCAGCCATGTATCTACTAACTAAGCTCATAGCATGTGCTAAATCTGGCCTACAACACACCATTGCATACATAACACTTCCTACAACATTAGCATAAGGAACCACTCTCATTTTATACCCATCTTCCTTTGTTTTGGGACACTGATCTTTTGAGAGTTTAATAGCTGGCCAACAGGAACTGAAGTTGCTTTGCTCTGCTTTGATTCATCTAATATTTTATGAGAACCTTCTTTAGATAGTTGCTAAAATCAAGAAATACTTCATTCTCTAACCTGTTCCTTGTAATGTTCATCCCCAAAATCCTTTTAGCTTCACCTAAGTCCTTCATTTCAAACTCAGACTTAAGCAAACTCTTGATTTTATGTAGGTTAGTCACAGAATCAGTGGCAATCAACATATCATCAACATATAATAAGAGATAAGTGAATGAAGCATTAGACTCAAACTTAAAATAAACACAACTATCATACATGCTTCTAATGAAATTAATTCTTTTCATATACTCATCAAACCTGAGATACCATTGTCTTGGAGATTGCTTCAAGCCATATAATGACTTCTTGAGCAGACATGCCTTCTTATCAGCACTTGACACATTCAATCCCTCAGGAATCTGCATATATATCTGCTCATTTAGCTCTCCATGAAGAAATGTAGTGGTTACATCCATTTGATGTAATTCCAAATCAAATTGAGCAACAAAAGCAAGAAGTATTCTGATGGAGCAGTGCTTAACCACTGGTGAAAAAATCTCAGTGTAATCTACTCCTTCTCTTTGTGTAAACCCCCTAGCAACAAACCTTGCTTTGAACCTGATCTTATCATTTTGAAAGGCTTCAATCTTCTTTTTGAAAATCCATTTACAACCTACTAGCTTTTGATGCTTTGGTTTATCAACCACAATCCATGTACCATTCTTGATCAGTGATTTTAATTCATCTTGAATGGCAGATTGCCATCTCTAATTTTCTTTGCAACTTATAGCCTCTGTGTAGCTCCTTGGTTCTTGGAATTCTACTTCTTCAGCTGCAAGAAAAGCAAATGACACAGAGTTAGTTTGATCAAATCTAGTAGGAGCTTTTACTAACCTTCTTGGTCTATCTCTGACAAGTTGGTAGTTTGCAAGAGACTGATCATCTGGATCTGCTTCTTCTTGATCTTCAGTATTTGTTTCATCTTGTTGAGTTTCATTATCTGAACTAAGATACTTAGGCTCCACCTCAAGCTCAGATCTCTCACCATGTGTACTGACTTGATCTCTTATTTTCTCTTTGTTTAATGGCATACAAGTTTCATCAAAAGTCACATCCCTTGATATGATACACCTTTAACTTCCCTCTTCTATACACCACAACTTGTATCCTTTGACACCAGTTGGATAGCCAATAAACACACACCTTAATGCCCTTGGCTCCAATTTATCTTGCTTAACATGAGCAAATGCCAAGCACCCAAACACCTTTAGCTTTGAGTAATCAGATAACCTGCCATTCCACATTTCTTCTGGTGTTTTGAAATTGATTGCTGAAGATGGTGATCTATTTATCAAGTATGCAGCTGTGGTTACTGCTTCCCCCAAAAAACTCTTACTTAACCCTGAGCTCAACAACATACATCTCACTCTTTCTAGCAATGTTTGATTCATCCTCTCTACTAAACCATTTTGTTGAGGAGTGTAAGATGTGGTTTTGTGTCTGGAAATTCCTCTTTCTTTGCAAAATTTATTGAAATCATTTGACATAAATTCCAAACCATTATCTGTCCTTAGGTACTTGAGCTTCTTCTCAGTCTGATTTTCCACTTCAATCACCCATTCCTTAAACCTTTGGAAAGCTTCATCCTTGCTCTTGAGAATGATCACCCAAACTTTCCTGGAATAGTCATCTATTATAGACATAAAATACTTACCTCCACTCTTGGTTTGTGTTTGAGTTGGCCCCCACAAATCTGAATGAACATAGCCAAGAACTTCTTGTGTTGTATGAACCAGATGGAAACTTCAATCTCTTAGCCTTTCCTAAGACACAATGATCACAGAAATCTAAGTCAGTGATTCTATCATTTTCAAAGGCTTGTTGTTTCTGAAGTTCTTGTAGCCCCCTTAAACTGATGTGTGCTAATCTTCTGTGCCACACCAATGTTCTGTCCATTTCTTTTGCTGAGTAAGAGCCTCCAATATCAGTGTTTCCATCCAAGTAGTAAAGATCATATCTCTTGGATCCTTGCATAATCAGTCTTGATCCTTTGATTACTTTCATGACTCCACTTTCAACTGATACTTTGAATCCTTGAGAATCAAGCATGCCAAGTGATATTAGGTTCCTTCTTAACTCAGGTACATACGTTACATTTGACAATATTTTGACAGATCCATCTTTCAACTTCAAAGGGATTGAACCTCTTCTTTTTATCTTGCAAGTTTTGTTGTTGCCAAGCATCACACCACCTTCCTCGTTTGTGGCTAGATCTCTAAACCATTCTTTATGTGGACTCATATGAAATGAGCACCCTGAGTCTAAAATCCACTCTTCCTTGGTGTCTTGTGATGAAATTGCCAACACCTTTGCAGATTCATAACCTGAATTTGAACTGGGCGCATTAGTGGTGTGATTTGCTTGCCTTGTAGTGACATTTCCCTTTTCTTGTTGCAACTTCTTATACTTGAAGCAGTCTTTCTTATAGTGGCCTGGTTTGTGACAGTGGAAACACCTTTGTCCCTCCACATCATCTTTTGCTTCTTGACTCAATGGAGTTCCTTTCTTGAATGGTGGTTTAGTACCCTTCTTGTTGGAGTTCTTCTTTTACATCTTGTTTTTAGCAATCAAACTTTCCCCTCCACTTTGAGCCTTTGGATCTGAATCCTTTGAAAGTTCTTTGGTTTTCAAGACTGTGATAACTTCTTCCAATGTAATTGAGTGTTGTCTTCCATATAGAATTGAATCACAGAAATTTTCGAAGCTCTTGGGAAGAGAACTCAGTAGCATTAAAGCCTTGTCTTCTTCTTCCAATTTAACATCTACATTCTCAAGATCATCAAGGATCTTGTTGAATTCCTCCAATTGAGTGAGCAGAGATCGATCATCCACAATCTTGAAAGCATATAACCTCTTCTTCAAGAATAGTCAATTGGCTAGGGACTTTACCATGTATAGCTGTTCAAGCTTCTCCCAAACACCTTTGGCAGATTCAATCTTTGCTACTTCGCGCAAGACTTTGTTCTCCAAACTGAGAATTATCATGCTATGTGCCTTTTCCATAAGTGTTGTCTTCTGATCAGCCTTCATGGCTTCAGGAAACGCCTCCAACCCCTGCAAGGCAGCTGCAGCACCATGCTGAACAAGCATGGCCTTCATCTTGACTCTCCACAAGCCAAAGTCTCCTGTACCATCGAATTTCTCCACGTCGAATCGTGTTGATCCCATCTCTCGATCTATCACTTCCCGCAGACGGCGCCACTTGTCGAACTCAGATCAAGAAATGCACCAAATCCAAACTCAATCACAAAACTATGCAATCAAGAACCCTAATTTTGCATGAGAAGAATAAATCGAAAACAACACAAGAATCACGATCAACACACGACGATTTTAAAGTGGTTCGGCTTACACTATGCCTACATCCACTGGAGAACCCTTTCACTAATCAATCGAATCGAATCACAGCAGTTTACAAGAGAATCAAAGAGAAAACAAGAAACACTAAATTCATATCACGTTTTTATAAGTGAGCCACACGACTTTCTCAACACTTTTTCAAAATTCAGTTTTCTCATTTCCTCTTCACTTCTTCATGCATATGGCTAAAGTATGGATGTAGCTTGCATGCTATACTCCACAACAAGAATGAAATTTGCTGATAAATGGAGAATTTTGGATAAAAGAGTTCATCTCCACGACCACGTCATCAGTACTAGTCAATGGGAGTCCTACGGAGATGTTTAAATCCAACATGGATTACGCCAATGCGATCGCTTATCCTCTTTTTTTATTTAGTATTGTAATCGAGGGACTGAGTCTTATGATCTTCAAAGCAGTTGATAAAGGATACTTCACAGTCCCTAAAATAATTGGTACAATTGACAAGGTAAAATGTGTTGCATTTACGGTTAGAGATGTAAATTTTGAAAATTTTGACAAAAAATAACTTAAATAGGAAAAAATTAAAACATAGATGACCAAAATTTGAAATCAGATACTTAGTTGTCAAAAAATGGAAAATGTCTTACATACATGACTAAAATTGAAGTTAACCTATATTATATTTTTTTTAAGAATATATAATTTATTTTGTTATTAAGTAGATGAATAATATAATTTATTATTAATATTTATTATGTTCGTTAAGGCTCAATTAAGCTCACAAACCATGAATATATTTGTTAAATTAGGCTTGAGTTTGTTTGATAACTAAACAAACCAAACTCATACACTTAATAGTTCGGTTACATCCTTATTTACAGTATTTTGGTGACACGATCCTTTTGGGTATGAGAAACGTTGAGGATGCTTGGGCTATGAAATGCATCCTCCGAAACATTGAAATCCTTTTGGGGTTTCAAGTAAATTTCAAGAAAAGTTGTTTAATGGGAGTTAAACAAGTAGGAAGTTATGGTAAATACTCTCGACTGTGAGGTGAGAGTTTCCAATGACATATCTGAGAAAAAAAGTGGGATTCAATCATTGAATTAATATTCTTGATTGGTCTCGCGTGGTTCAAAAAGTGAAAAAGATTGAGGAATGGAATGAGAAAATATTTATATATCTCTTTCAGGGGTCGTATAACACTCCTCAATGCGGTTTTATCATCAATCACAATTTATTACTTCTCATTTACCCAAAAAGATCCTTAAAGATTAAACTTACGAATTTGCAATGCACTTTTGGGGTGGAATGGAAGAGAGTAAGAAGATCAATGAGAGGAAATTTGCAAAGACAAAAAATCTGGAGATTTGGGAGTTAAAAAATCGAACTTTTTCAATAAATCTATGTTGGAAAGTGGTCCCTGGAGAATACTAGATGAGCTCAATAATCATGGGTGAAAATACTGAAATCCAAGTATGACAAGGTAGGACGATACACTATAGCAAGAGGTAATCGCAATGGTACGTCTAGAGACATTTGTGGCTTAACTTTTGATCATTCTAATGAGTGGTTTCTTAATGGGCAACACAAAAAAGTTGGAAAATGGATTGGATACCAACTTTTGGTTGGAAAATTGGACAGGAGAAGGATTATTGAAAAATATATATCCAAAACTTTGCTCTTTAGCCCTTGACATACACTCTTTAGTAGGTCTTATAGGTGATTGGAGGGATGAACATTGGCATTGG
Organism: Scutellaria galericulata; assembly: GCA_946896805.1. NCBI lineage: Eukaryota > Viridiplantae > Streptophyta > Magnoliopsida > Lamiales > Lamiaceae > Scutellaria > Scutellaria galericulata. The sequence continues at coordinate 13,170,257 of OX335791.1, read as the reverse complement.
AAATTCAGGTGGCGAACCTCTTAGGTGAGAAGTGGAGGCCTTAGACAACCAGAATTAATCCATATTAACCAACATTACTTTTCTAGAATCAACACTTGATGGTCGGAAGTGGAGATTTGCAAAAGGTGGATAGTTTTTGGGGATAAAGTCAATTTTGGTTCTATAACTATCGCCTTTTTCACAAATAGTCTCATAACTATTTGCTTTTTTGATTTAGTCTTTTAACTCAAATAATTGCCCTATTTTGGTTCCAATGTCACCGAAAATTTCAAAATCGACCGGAAAATTGTCACGGGTGTTGCACGTGACATCCAATTTGGGGTTTTCGACGATGACTAATGATGTGGCGTGCCATGTAATTAGAATTAATTAATTAAAATGCTTCAACCAATAGAATAATTACGGTCACACCACGTCATTAGTCATCGCCGGAAACATCCAAATTGGATGTCATGTGCAACTCATGTGATAATTTTCCGGCCGATTTTGAAATTTCCGGCGACATTAGGACCAAAATCGAGCAATTATTTGAGTTACGTTAAAAAAGCAAATAGTTACGGGACTATTTGCAAAAAATGCGATAGCTATGGGACCAAATGTGATTTTATCCTAAAGACATACATTTTGGTAAAATTTTGAGGGAAAATTATGTGGGATTTTGGCAATGAGAGGACTCACATTGATTAAATTGAATTATACAAAAATGTTGTTGATATTCTAGGGATGAAAATCTCTCATCCACTATACATGAATGCATGCAAAATCGGGACATCAAGAAAAGACACATTCATTTGAAAATTGTGTTAAATTATCACTTGAATCAAACTCAAATTTATAAAATTCAATAGGGGTTTATATCATAATTTGAGAAAGAAAGTATTTTGCCATAGAAAACACACAAACTTTTGTTAAGTTAACCAAAGCTAACAACTAACTGCTAGATATAACACAGTCGAGCTCATGTAACATAACATAATCAAATCAATTGGTTTCAAGTACATCATTGGTAAACTTATAATTTAATGATTCAAGAACAACATAATATTTTTCCAAACAAAACTACAAAAAATAGAGATAAAAAAATAAATTGATAACTGGTAATATGATTAAAAGAGCAAGATCCCATTAGATTAAGCCATGATCATCCTATAGGCAGCCATAAGAGAAAGCATCCACACACACGATTTCAAGGGAGAGAGATCAACGGCAGCTGAAGTACCGGGGGTGGGGGTCGGGGCGGGGCCCTCAGCCCCAACGGTGATTACCAATTTCATCCCCTTGGAGCAATGGTCACCAATACTACAAATATACCATTTCCTCCCCGGGCTGGCGAGGGTAATTGTGTCTTTTCCACTGGTGAGAGGAACTGCCGTTGCGTTTGAAGAGGTGCAGCTCTTGAAGTCGGGTCCGTTCACCTTAAGAACATTGTGAACTCCAGGTTTATACATGAACACTGCAACCAATTACGTACAAATGAGTTGTTATTAATATTATTATGGACCAATTTAGTTCATTTATAAAATAATATTACCCAATAAAAGAAAAAAAAAAGGTAGAAGAGAAATATATATAGTACTTACTGATAGTATCGCCAACACGGAAGTCTTTTCCCCATGCCCATGCAGTGTAGTTATAATCCAATTTCCAACCAGATTCATCTCCAACCATATAATCCATACACAAAGCTGGAGCAATAACTGTTGCCACGATCATGGTTATCAACAAACCTCTCAACGCCATTATATTATTAATCTTAACAACTTTCAAATATTGGAAGAGCCCTCCTTAATTATCTGCTTTAATTTTGTTTAATTCTATGTTGAAGATGATTAAAAGAGGTGGTACATAAGTGTATTTATAGTATTGCATGAGAGAGAGAGAGAGAGAGTGCCGGCTAACAGCGGCGTGCTATTTTTTATTGTCAAAAGTAATTCTCCATAACTATGTAAAATGGCATTGCTGACACGGATGTTTACTGTCAGTATATATATATTTTTATTTTTTTTAGGTCAATGTACTGTCTACTTTCGTTATATAATGTGAAATTGGGAGAAAAAAAACAAAAGTGACCGATTACCAAGTTATATTCCATATGGAAATCATTGAGGAGTGCTATTGGATACATCAATGGGATTATACAAATATTAAATAGAATTTGAAATAACATAGAATTGACTATGGCATATATATTAAGCCGACATGATCATTTTATGATTTCGAAAAGCCCTACATTTTTTCACTCCTCAATATATTTAATTTGATACTTGTGCGTAATTAATTAATACATATGAAACTATATCATACTTGGTCGATAAATATTTACAATATTGTAGTATATTAAAATAAATGCTAATATCAAAGGTCCCACTTCTTTGATATAATGAAATCAATACGAGAGAGAGAGAGAGAGAGAGAGAGAGAGAGAGAGAGAGAGAGAGAGAGGAATAACGCGTAGGGAAGAGCAGCACAACTTTAGACTAGCTAGTTTTTCACATTAAAAAAAAAAGTTATTTGATAAAAAAATCACCATCCTTACTTAATTTATAATTTTAATCAAATTTTTTAATATCACTAAATATAATATGAATTTTCATATTTTTTTATAAATTTAACCAACGGACATATTTTAAAAATAACTATAATTTTGTTTGTTAAGTTATTGTTCTATTTTGTAAAGTTGAGAGTTATTTTCAAAATAAATATACTTGAAATCAACCAGTTAGTTAAATTTGCAAAATATATGAAAATTCATGTTATATTTGGTGTTATTCAAAAAGTTGGTTAAAATTGTAAATTAAGTAAAGTTAGTGATTTTTCTGACAATTAATCCTAAAAAATTAGTGAGAAGGAAATAGTCAGGAAAATAATGATAATTGTTGCAAAAACATTTAAATCATTATTTCAATAATCTTTTCATAAATAGTTTTTTGGGGACAATGTTATTGTTGCTAATACATTAACAACATTATTTTTCCTTTCTCATCAAACTCATCTCAATCCCGTTTAAAACTACACATACCCACCCTATTAGAGAAATTTTATTTGGATACACTACAAAGATCAGACGGATTACCGACGGACATATCCGTCGATATTCAATCATTTTTCGTCGGTAAATATTTTACCGACGGATATTCCATCGGGAAATTCCATCATTATAGTCCTCGTCAATAATGATTTACCAATGGAAATTTATAGTCCGTCGGCAATTCACCGACGAAAAGTTTCGTCGCTAGGAATGTTCCGACGGAAGTAAAAATAGGAAAACAGTGGAAAAATCATGAAATTATTTTATTTTGCCGACAAAAATAATTTGTTGGTAATGTAGTTATTACCGACAGATTCTCTTCCATTGAAAAGTTTTATTTGTCGTTTATTTACCGACAGAATACATTCCGTCGGTAATGTTTTATATTTATTTATTAATTTGTAAATTTTTAAATATATAAAGATTTAATGAATTTTAAAATGAAATTAAAATAAAAATAATCAGCAAATTAATTACATATTTAAATAAAATTGTTTAAAAATAAAATCGTTTAAAAAATTGTTTGAAAATGAAATTGTTCATGAATCCATCATCTCATCATCCTCGGCGTCATCATGCGGAGCTCGTTCATCCCTATCGGTCGATGCAAAGGGGTAGGGGGAGGTACTATTTGATTTCTGCTGAGCCGCTCTATGATCTGAGTCTGGTCCAACATGAATTTCTTCAACGGCTCCTAATGCCATAGGACCTCCGCATGATTGTGTTTCATCTTCTTCTGATTGCGCTCCATCTTCATCATCATCTCTTCCCACGCCCTTGACTGCTTTTCATTTTCTTACAACATCCGCTCATAGTCCACTAGATTAGGAGACGTGGCATGAGAGATAACTTGTCAAGCTTCATCTCTTGCCGACCGATCCCAACCCATAGATCCATCATTTCTTCACACCGGTTGTCTCGATGTACAACCGGTCTAAGTTAACGGGGTGGGACTCTGATGAACCCTCCTCCGACTGACTGAGCTTGGTCATCCTCTCTTGTAAAGCCTTCTGAAAAAAATCATCCAAGTTAAAAAAAAAAATTAGAAGAAAAAGAATTGAAAATAAAAATGAGAAATTAAATAAGAAGTATAAAAATGAGTACTTACATCAATTGCCCTGGTCCTGCCATCGGTGTACGTCCCATCATTGAAAGGCCCGTGCAACCTCTTAAAGAGCTCGTGCTTAAAGACCGGTGCACCCTTTCTTTTGGACTGTGCAAATAAATTAAAGACAACTTCATTATTAATTATAATTAATAATAAATTGAAAGATGGAGAGTACAGATACTTACGAGATCTTCCAAGTGCTCCATAGCCGACGAGAGCTGTCTTTATGTTTGGCGAATCCAGTACCTGGTTCGAGAGGTTCACTTAAGCGGTTCTTCGAGGCCTACTCGTAGTTCACCTTGATCGTAGGATCAGACCAATAGTCTAAGAACCCATTTCAGGTTGACTCTGGAACGCACTCGAGTTGTTTCCTCTTTTCGAACCATTTCCACTTCCAATTGTTGACGAGATTAGGGTAGACAGCTTTCTCCCGGTACAAGCATCAGATTTTTCGTCCAATGCCGGATCCCAAGTGTACCGTTTCTGTAAAAAAAATGCAAACAAACAAAAAGATATTTAATTAATCATACTAATAAATTTAGAATAATAATAAAAAAATTAAGACAATTATAGCATAAACTTACCGAGAACTCCTCCCAGTGTATCTCTTTGGTGTTTGGCGAGCCCAACTTCCAGCTGAAGCCCTTCGCATCGAGATAGCTTTTGAACACATCCTTCAGAAAGGATGAGCATTGATGCGACGACATTATGCTGCACAATTGAATTTCATTAGTCATAAACAAAATTTATTAATTAATAACAAAAAAATTAGAAATTGAAGTGTACTCACACTCCAGACTCGACCCGCAAGACTGTTCAACGCGAGGGACCAGCATGCGCCTATGATGCGATCAGCTATAACGAAGGCGGGTCAGATGTAGGGACACATGTGTCGGTGGACGTGCCCCCTATGTTGTACGTGGAACAGACTCCACCAGTCGAACAATTGAAAGAGCTGATCGGTGATGTAATATACTCCGGAGTACTCTGGTCCGACTTTGCATCACGTAGGCGACAACCTCCATCTCGACCACCTCGAGACCCTCCACCACGGGGAACTCGGCTTCTACCAAACATCTAAGTATGAAAGAGTAAGAGAGACTAAATTTCCTATTTAAAAATTAACTAAACAAAATTTAAACCAATTTAAATTTTAATAATTAATTAACCCTAAATTCTAATGAAATTTCGGCAGCATTTCGACACATACTATAATCTACCAAGTTTTTCGACTCTCCGTCTCTACAAGAAAACAATATGCAATACCCAATAATTCGACAAATCCCAATAAATTCCCAATGATACTTATAACAAATATAAAATTATAAACTAATCATAATTCTAAGGTATGCAAACTAATCAACAAATAAATCAATTAAACGAACAATTCACCTAATTATAATTTCAATAATTAACAAAATGAGATTAGAACTTCAAACAAAACCGAGTAAAAAAACAAAACAACTTAAATTGAGTGAAGATAAAAAATCTAAAATTAAGCTCGAAAATAACGGCTTGGGGCGGGATCGGGGGGTTGGCAGAGGGGCTGGGGGGCAGTGGGGGGCGGCGGCGGCTTAAGAGGGAGAGGGGTTGAGAGAGAGAACAAGAAAGACACAGATAGAGAGAGAACGACGACAACGGCGGCCTGGGGTGATGGTGGAGTGGCGGCAGCGGCTTGGGAGGGTGGTGGGGGAAGAGAGAGAGAGAGAAGTGAAAGCGGGGGGAGTGAGAGGGGTCTGTAACCTAATTTATGTCGTAGTACTGACAGAATATCCATCGATATATTTTGATGGATCAATACATCGTTTTAACTTACCCAAAAAATTTTGGGGGAAAAAAATGTCTTACTGTTTGAATTTTACCTGTGAAATTTATTCTGTTGGTAAGTATTTGAATATTTTAAAATAAATATTAAAAACAGTGTTATTTTCTTTTTCTTGTGATAGAATTACCGATGGAATTCCATCGGTAAATGTCTCGTTCCACTTTCAACACATTTGTTGTGACTTATTTTTCCGATTTTTGTTCTAAAATCATAGTTTGAGTTCTACAATCTTATATGAATAATTCATATTCATAAACGAGTTCGATTCAATCTAATTGATAATTATATACCTTAATTAGATTAAGAATTAAGATAAAGTTTGCTAGCTATCGGGATATGTAGGTAATTATTAGTTCCAATATCATGTATGTATAATTAAAATAATACAACATTAAAATTGGTATATTATGATTATTAACATATTAGAAAAGTAATTAAATTAAGATTATTGGAGAAAAATCATAAAAAAAAAAAGTTTCTGTTGAAAAAAATACCCTAAATTTAGGATCTTATGATGTATATACCGACGGATTCTTAATTTCCAAATTACGATGGATATTCCATTGGTAATTTTGAAAAATATGTTGTCGTTTTGCCTTTATCAATTTTACCGATGGAATTTCCGTTGGTAAACTTGCAGAAAACAACGTCGTTTCTTCATGAATTCTGATGGATGTAGAAACAATAACGTTTTTCCTTCCTTTTTTAGACAGATTATTCCGTCGGTATATTACCGACAAATTTCCCGTCGGGAATGTCGTCGGAAAAGCTTGTTTAACGACGGATATCCCACTGTCAGAAAATTCCGTCGGACTTCCATCGGTGTTCCATCGGTAAATCATCAACTTTTTTAATATATTATTTTTGCTCTTGCATCGCCTATTTTTTGTAGTGATATTAAAGTCCATGTTAAATTTGGGTTCGAATTGTGATTAGACAAAAATAGAATATGAGTTTCACTAACCACCTAAAATTGGGTGGTTTTATTTAAGTCAATGGATTGTCAATAATAATTTGAAATTGAGAAGATGAGTATACACTTGGTATTACAACAATCTGACTTTTTTATTTTTTTTTGTGGTTGAAGGTATTTTTACCGACTACCATTTCTTTCGTGCGTTGTACGAATTATCATATTTGTTATTGAATTTTACTATTCTATCAAAAAAGTATTTATTACAAATAAATTTATTTTATTTATTATTTTTAAACTCATTAAACTATTGTTAAAAAGAGGTACTTATTAGTTAATTTCTTTTAACCAAAATAATATTATATAATTATTAAGTAGTTGAGAATAATAAATATATATATTTCTCACCTCTTATAAGATGTTGTATTATTGAAAATATTCTTTTTACGATCATAGGTATATTATAATTTGAATTTAAATGTTTTCACATTTTAATATCTAAACTTTATTTTTAAAAATTATTATAGGATAAATTGAAGAATCATTATTTTTTATGAAATATAGGATTAGATTAAAAAAAAATAAAAAACTGTTCATATATTTTCATATTCTAAAAAATTAATTTATTTAATTTTATATATGTAATCTATTAAGTATAATTTTTTTAGGACATTTACATTTATATTTTTTAATTATTGCATTTTAATTTAAAGTTACAACAATAACTCAAAACATTTTTATATGTCACACAAATAATCAAACCCATAAAATATAAATTTTTATATATGCAATATGGATATCAAATTAAAGATAATAAAAAGACGATTAATTTGATATATTATACATTAAAAATTGATTTGAAATGAAATAGTTGTTTGTCTTTAAAAACATCATAGAAAAAAATTAATTCTTTACCTTCTCCACCAATCCCCCTAAATCATCTAGCTTTGTTAATGGATTTTACTTTTATTTTTTAATGAAATTTCTCTTTCTATTTTTAGAAATAAATTTAGGCGGAAAAATTGATGTACTAGATTTGTAGTAAACCTACCACAAACACTTAAATTAAATAAATACAAAATCAAAGATTATGACTGATATCATGGAAGAAAATATTAAATCAATAGAAAAGATAAACAACTTTCATAAAAACTCATGTGCAACCATCGCATCCACGATTGTATTTATAATAGATAAAGACATATTTATAACTGTAAAAAATATACTTAAAATATACAGTAAAAAATATATTTATAAAACACATATTTATAACTGAAAAATACATATTTATATCTATAAAAAAACATATTTGATTCTCATCTGATATGAGACGGTCTTACAAGAGACCAACTCGATTTTGGATCAAAAACCAATATCCCCACCTCGAGTCAAAATTAAAAATTGAGCAAAATTAGTAATTTTATACAATTATCCTATTCCTAATCCATGTTTATATATATATATATATATATATATATATATATATATATTCTATTAAGTTGTTGTACGATATTCTTTAAAGGCAAAAAATTGTATGCCCCCAACCTGGCGCCTCCACGCGCCCTCACGCGCACTGTTATGGTGTGGCCGCATACACCTGATTAAATACTCTTCAGGTATCACACATTTACTCTTCAAGTATTAGGTATTATACATTTACTCTTTAGGTATCACATATCTACCCTTAAGATATTAAGCAACTCTCTCTTTAGGTATCACATATCTACCCCTAAGGTATTAAGCAGAAACAGTGTTGTTTTCTTATTTTTTCTCTTTTTTTTTCTTCTTTCTCCTTCTTCTTCTTAGTCTCTTTTCTTATTGATTTGCTATTCTTCTTATTTGTTTAGTACATTCTTCTTCTTATTATTCTTGTATATCTTCTTGTTTCTTATTTTTCTTCAAATTGACATGAAATCATTTAAGGTATTACATAATTACCTAATAGGTATTTGTATATGTTACTCTAAGGGGTATTATATAAATATCTTTTAAGTATTATCTTTTAAGTATCACACATATTTCTTTCGAGTATTACATAAATACCTTATAGGTATTTGTATATGTTACTTTCAGGTATTACACAAATATCTTTTAAGTATCACATACACATATTACTTTCAGGTATTACATAAATACCTTATAGGTATTTATATATGTTACTCTCATGTATTACATAAATACCTTTCAGGTATTACACAAATATCTCTTTAAGTATCACATACACATATTACTTTCAGGTATTACATAAATACCTTATAGGTATTTATATATGTTACTCTCATGTATTACATAAATACCTTTTAGGTATTACACAAGTATTTTTTAAGTATCACACACGCATATTACCTTCAGGTATTACATAAATACCTTATAGGTTTTTGTATATGTTACTCTTAGGTAGGGACCAAAAAATCACGATAAATCGTCGATTTATCACCGAAATTTCGGCAAATTGATAAGTCCGACAGAAAAAAAGAGAGTCATGTATTTTCGACGAAAAATCGGAGAAAAATCGGCGATATTTCGAAGTCGACAAACAGTGGCGTTTTCTGCTCAATATCGGCAATAAGATTTGAAAATTTTTGTATGCAGATCAGATTAAATAATATATATATATATATATAATAAGTGTGTAAAACAGATCAGGGTAATTAACTTGATATTCACCAGTAAGATCATCTATAATTTTATGCGTATCCAATTAAATAATATATCCAAATAAGTACGTAAAAAAATCACAATAATTAATCTTATATTTGTAAGTATGATTTTATACAATTTTATACGGATCAAATTACACAATATATATATATATATATATATGCAGATCAGATTAATATATATATATATATATATATATATTTAATAAGTGTGTAAAACAGATTAGGGTAATTAACTTGATATTCACCAGTAAGATCATCTATAATTTTATGCATATCCAATTAAAGAATATATCCAAATAAGTACGTAAAAAAATCACAGTAATTAATCTTATATTTGTAAGTATGATTTTATATAATTTTATACGGATCAAATTACACAATCTATATATATACAATAAATTACATCACAGTAATTACTAAACGAAACTAAATCATATGAAATTAACAGATCATTAATTATGAAACTAAACTAAACAGATTAATATATATATATATATATATATATATATATCATTAATAAGTACGTGAAACACATCACATCACAGTATTTACAAAACAAAAGTAAATCATAATAATTAATCAAAAGCGATAGTAAATTACCTTAGAACAGTGAGTGGTTCCGACCCAATAAACATCACAATAGAGGCTGTCGACGTATAACAGTGAGTGGTTCCGACTCAATAAACATCACACCAGATAGTAAATTACCATAGAACAGTGGGTGGTTCCGACCCAATAAACATACAACAGAGGTTGTTGGCGTATAACAGTGAGTGGTTCCGACTCAATAAACATCACAACAGAGACCGTGTATAACAGTGAGTGGTTCCGACTCAGTAAACATCACAACAGAGGCTGTCGGCGTATGACAGTGAGTGGTTCCAACTCAATAAACATCACAACAGAGACCGCGTATGTGGTTCCGACTCAGTAAACATCACAACAGAGGCTGTCGGCGTATGACAGTGAGTGGTTCCAACTCAATAAACATCACAACAGAGACCGCGTATGTGGTTCCGACTCAGTAAACATCACAACAGAGACCACTGCCATACGCCGACACGTCTCGCACATGAGCCTCACAAGTCACAACATTTCTGGAGAGCTTTGCTAACAGAACTTTCCTATGGTAAGCATCACTCCCTCTAAATTCATGGATTTCATTAGTCGCCATAGGAGACGAAGGAGGTTCCACCAATGGGTTGCAAGGGCATGAGATCCGAACTGTTTCTTACAGATGATAATTTCCTGCTCCAGACGTGTTCTTGTCGCAAGCCAATCACACCAAAAAAATTTAGTACTAAACACAATGAGAGTAACAATTTAAGAATTTCCTGCTTCGGACGTGTTCTTGTCGCAAGCCAATCACACCAAAAACATTTAGTACTAAACACAATGAGAGTAACAATTTTAGTACTTTTGAAAACTATATTTTCAGATAGATGATTGACGATTTGAACAAAGAGAAAATAAGATGAGAATGAAAAGAATTTGAATAAGCTTTTTTATCAGTTGTTTTTAGAATTGTGAGATTACAGTTATAGATAATAGATTTGAAAAAAAAATATTTAAAAAGAAGCGGTTTTAATTATAAATACATTGTGGGAAAACTGCTCATAAGCTTTTTTATCAGTTTTTTTTAGAATTGTGAGATTACAGTTATAGATAATAGATTTGAAAAAAATATATATTTAAAAAGAAGCGGTTTTAATTATAAATACATCGTGGGAAAACTGCTCTAGTTTCTGTTTTATTTTTGGTCGGACAGTTATTTATGGATGATAAATTACCAAATTACCCTTAGTTCTTACTAGAATTACAATTTTGCTCGACTGACTTCTGTTATTATATAGATATAGATAGATTTTGGATCAAAACAAGCGTTGACCAACATTGACTGATTGACCAATATGGTTAATTAGTGTTGACCAATGTTGATCGATTAGTAAATAAGGTTAGATTGATGTTGACTGATCCATTCTCTTAAAATGAGATCTGTTAGACAAATTTTAAATTTTAAATTTAGTTTCTGAATTCGCTTCCCAAATATAATAGCAAGGGGGAAGAAATACATCAAACAAATAAATAAAGAAAAAATAAAGAATGAAATCAGATCTTATCTTTTTATTTCCACAATATGGTCAAATCAGTTGGTTTCGAATACAATGGTAAAATAATTTAATAATTTAAGAACAACACATATTTTTTCCCTACAAAACCACCAAAATAGAGATGAAAAACAATTGACACAAAGAACAATTGGTAATGAAAACATATATATAATTTAAGCCATGATCATTCTATATGCAGCCATAAGAGCAAGCACCCAAACACATGACTTCAAGGGAGAGAGCTCAACGCCAGCTGAGTTGCCGGGAATGGGGGTCGGGGCGGGCCCCTCAGCCCCCACGGTGATTGCCAATTTCATCCCCTTGGAACAATGTTCACCAACACTACAAATATACCATTTCCTCCCTGGGGTTAGAAGGGTAAATGTGACATTTCCGCTCTGAGGAGCAAATGCTGTGTCGTTTGAATTGATACAGTTGCTGAAGTCGGATCCGTTCACCCTAACAACGCTGTGAACTCCAGGTTTAGACAAGAACTCTGCATAATATCCATTAATTAATTAGTTATTTATAGATTTGCCATTTAATATTGTGAAAAAAAAAGTAGAAGAGAATGGGTCAAAAACATTTTTGGTCTTATAACCATGGTGTCTTAAAATTTTGGTTTCATTATAAACACGATTTTTAATTTAGTCCCACAATTTAAGAATTTATTTGATTTCAATCCCATTTTACCTAAAAAATTTAAATTTTGCCATAAAATGTGATGAGTCACATTTTATTAGGATTTTGATTTTTTGCATTCCACTTAAGAATTTGGAATGTAAGTTTTTCTGATGAATTCGTCAAAATTGGATTCAAATCAAATATATTATTAAATTTTAAGATTATATTGAAAATTGTAATAATTATGGAACCAAAATCGGAAAACACACGGAAACCAAAATGATTTTAAGGCGAAGAGAATTAAATACTTACTTAGAGTATCGCCAACACGGAAGTCTTTTCCCCAGGCCCATTCAGTGTAATTATAATCTAATTTCCAACCAGAATCATCTCCAACCATATAATCCATACACAAAGCTGGAGCAATGACTGCTGCCACGATCATCGTCATCAACAAAGCTTTCAACGCCATTATATTAATCTTAACAACCTTCAAATATTGGAAGATATCTGCTTATTAAGTTTTCCTTAATTCTATGTTGAAGATGATTAAGAGGGTTAATACATGAGTGTATTTATAGTATTGCATGAGAGAGAGAGAGAGAGAGAGAGAGAGAGAGCCGGCTAACAGCGGTTATTTTATATTGTCCTTAACAATGTAAAATGGCATTGCCTTGATAGAAGGATAGCTACTTACAAAATAGGTTAGTCCAAACAATGTAATGTATTTCGGCTTATATGAAAATGGATTGAAAACAGGCCAGACACACAATACCAAGATACCACGTGGATATACATGAGTTTTATTGAATATATCGAGGGTCTTAACTAAAGAGTGATTTATTTATAACTCTCATTTAATTAGTATTTTAACGAATTTCAAATGAAATTCTGATTAATTGCACAGTAAGTCGGAGATTTGATTTTGAAGAACTCTCCATTGTTTTGACTAATATTGATATTATGTCGACATAATACATATGCGTAATTATTATGCATAACAAATAAGACAATTGAACATACCCTGTAAACTTGGTAAGTTAAAGAGTAGAAATTTATATTTTAGAATATTATCATTTAAGAAAATTAAGAGCTATTGTTTCAGAATATTTTATGGTTTAGCACTTCTTTTTTTCACTAAATACAGTAAAACCTCTATAAATTAATATTGTTGGGACCAGAAAATTTTATTAATTTAGAGAGATATTATATAATCGATAAATTAATAAATTATTAATTTAGAGAGGTTTTAACGTATATACATAACTGGCCTTCAAAATTCCGGGGTTGTATAATCCACTTACAATGTACATTAGTTATTAATCACAAATAAATTAAAACACAAGTTTTAATTACCATTCAAAGAATATATACTCACATAATCATGTTAATTGGAAGTTTGCATGGTCTCATTCATTTTTTTTTTTGCCAAAGTAAAAGAATGGTTCATGGACTTACGTATATATGTACATTGCAAGCGGCAACAACTCTTCATAACTTTTTATTGCAATACGAGAAGACAACGCCGCAACTCTTGCGTGCAATTGGGAGATTAAAAGATAAGATCAATGTAGATTTGAAGTTCAACAAAAAACAAGTAACAGTAGATTCATATTTTACTAAAGACAAAGTCTTGGGTGAGACCGTCTCACGGATCCCATTCTGTGAGATGGGTCCGTGAGATGGGTTGGATCGGGTCGAACATAAAATTATGTAATACTTTTGTGTGTGTTATGTAATACTTTTCTATATATTAGGTGATACTTTGATATTATATGATGCATTTTGGATTTGGTCAGACTATAAGAAAATATGTAGTACTTTTATGTATATTAGGTAATACTTTTATGTATATCAGGTAATACTTTTGTATTATGGGATAATGACTCGAATTGGGTCGGGTCGGGTCTCAACAAAAAACGCACGGATCCTAGGCGCCCCATGTGCTCTTCTTCCTCGTGCGTGAATTGTGTAATATGTAATACTTTTGTGTGTATTATATATATATATATATATATATATATATATATATATCATGTAATACTTTTTGAAAATATCACATAATACAAGTATCATGTAATACTTTTATGTGTATCATGTAATACTTTTGTATATATCATGTAATACTTTTGACCCGTCTCACGGAATGAGATCCGTGAGACGGTCTCACACAAGACCTACTCTTTACTAAATTGTCTTAGAATGTTCAAATGAATAACATATATATATATATATATATTGTATCTGGGAATTTTTTAATAATTATTAATTTATAGTTTCGTCGGGACCTTAAATATACACTAGAATTTCCCAAAAAAAATAAATTTATCTTATTATTTAATTGATTGGTGTCCAAATTTAAACTGGTCCCAAGTTGGGACCGGACAAATTATTAGTTTTATTGAGATTATTAATTTATCGAGTATTATTTTATGGAGGTTTTACTGTACTTATAGTTCTACAGTTTCAAGATTAAAATCATATAAGGAATCATTTTTCATTCTGTAAGTTACGCATCGTCTAATTTTGGTGTAGTAATTATGTCTTTTTCAATTTTAGTATTTTAATTATTGACATTTTCAATTCAATCCGATTTTTCCGAGTTGATGTGGCAGCTGAAATTGTTTATGTGGAAATTGAGTACGAATTAATCCATATATTATCCCCACTGAACCCGATTATTGCAATTGATACTCTATTTAATAACCAACTTGGAAATTGATGAGTAATTTAATAAGTATAATATAGTCATTTAATTCCATTATTTGACCTGCTTGCACAAACCATCAAAAATAAAGTATTGAGAAACGGAGGGGGAAAATATGAAAGGCCAATATATGGTGAAGCCATGACAAAATCAATTTCCCAACATCTTTGATATAATCTAACCATGCTATGAAATATTCCGGATTGCAAAACAATTAATTATTAATTACTTAAATCTAGCTGCTAGGATATATCATTAGTTTGATATAATCACAAATTGACGTGGGCATGCTTCGTGTTGGTTTCGGAACCTTGTAATTGGTTTCAGGAATCCGAGGTAGGGAAATCAAAATTAAACCTTGAGATATACGATATTTTTTGTTCTAGTTCTGGAATCGACGATCTCATGATATCTTTTTCAGTTGTTTAAATGAATGAAATATAATTGAATTATTATGTATTTAAAAAAGTCCTGAATTTAATTATAAGTTAACAATTAGAAAATTTTAAGTTTGTTGGGTAAACGATCTAGAAACCAACGAGAACGACAAATCAACACAAAATATCAGTTCGAACACTTCGAACCCAAAAGAAAGAAGAAAAACAACAACCAACCAAGAACACAAAGGATTAACGTGGTTCGCCTTGAATATGCCTACATCCACGGAGAAAACAATTGAACTAATCACTGAATCACAATCAGTCGTTTACAACACGATATGAGAACGAAACTCAAGAATAGCAAAACATAGCTAAACTCTCAACACAGATGTTTCTCTCTCTACAACAATTGCTCTCTTGACACTTTGTGATAATAATAAAAGATGTGAAGATCTCTCTCTTTATATAATACTCTAAGTTGTAAAACTTCCGCCCAAATCAGTTATGAGCTGATTCCGTTAGTTCGCTTGCTACTCCTGACCCGACGAACTACCTCCTGCAAAATAGAATCATAACAGAAAAACGGATAAAAACCGTCAAACAAAAATGCGCGTTTATTAGTTACAACACGACTTTTTTTATACTCCGAACTCCAGCAAACAAATGAACACCAGTGAACACTGACGAACTCATGTAGAAACCTGACGAACTTAAACGAACTACGACTTATAGTTCCCTACTTATTCAGTTCGCCTTCTTCCTTGTTCTGTTCGCTATGTTCGCTTTATTTGATCCATGCTTACATATCTCCACCTTATTCAGTTCGCCTTCTTCCTTGTTCTGTAGCCATATTGCCTCTTTGATTGCTTCAGTTAAAGCAATGAATTCTGACTCCGTAGTTGACAAAGCCACTACTGACTGATGTGTAGCTTTCCAACTGATTGCTGTGCCGAACAGAGTAAACACATATCCTGTAAGTGACTTTCTTGTATCCACATTTGACGTATAATCCGCATCCACATAACCAACTAAAAGATTCAATGTATCAGTCGATCTCTTAAACAACAAACCATGTTCCACAGTTCCATTCAAGTATTTCATCACTCCTTTTGTTGCCTCCCAGTGAGCAATGCCTGGATCTGTCATATATCTACTGACTAAGCTCATCGAATGAGCTAAATTTGGCCTGCAACATACCATGGCATACATAATACTCCCTACTGCATTTGAGTAATGAACCTTTCTCATTTGATCTGCTTCCTTTTGATATTTGGGACACTGATCTTTGGACAATCTATCATGTTGTCTGACTGGAATCGAAGTACTCTTCGACTGATTCATTTGATACTTTATCAGAACCTTTTTGAGATAAGTACTAAGATCCAGAAACACTTCGCCATGATCTCTATTCCTCCTGATGTTCATACCTAGCATTCTTTTGGCTTAACCTAAATCCTTTATATCAAATTCAGAGTTAAGCAAACATTTGATATGATTCAAATTTGAAATAGAAGTGCTAACAATTAGCATATCATCAACATATAACAGTAAGTAGGTGTGTGAAGTGTTTGTTTCATGCTTAAAATAAACACATTGATCATATTTACTTCTAACGAAATTAATCTTTTTCATATAGTCATCAAACCTGAGATACCATTGCCTTGGACTTTGTTTGAGACCATATAAAGATTTCTTCAATAAGCAAGCTTTTTGATCTTTGTTCTCCACATCCAAACCTTCTGGTCATGAATATCTTCTCTTTCAGTTCTCCATGTAGAAATGCTGTGGTAACATCTAATTGGTGAAGTTCTGATAAGTAGGAAATAGATGCATTTTATCAAGGACATATTTGTGATTTTATAATCTTTTAGATGATGAATGCACCGTTTTTTGTACTTATTGATGTTTTCGATATTCAAATACTTCATATGTTGTTTTATTGATATTTTAGGAGTTCTTGAAGTATTTTAGAGACAAGAGAATGATCATGCCAATGATAACATTTGATTGGGCCGAAGTCTAATTGGAAATTGAAGAAATAGGCTTTGGAGATAAAGAAA
This sequence comes from Scutellaria galericulata, assembly GCA_946896805.1. Classification (NCBI taxonomy): domain Eukaryota; kingdom Viridiplantae; phylum Streptophyta; class Magnoliopsida; order Lamiales; family Lamiaceae; genus Scutellaria; species Scutellaria galericulata. The sequence goes on along the minus strand of OX335791.1, from coordinate 13,152,838 downwards.
GTGCAAGATGAGCCCAAGCAAGATGGAGAAGAAAAGCCCAAGTTTCATTAATCTTTCTTTGGCCCCAAGCCTCAAGAGATCACGCAGAGGAAGAGAGTTGGAGAGAGCTCACATAGAGAGAGAAGGAAGGAATAGTTTAGAGAGAGAGTTTGGAGGGTTAGTTTAGAGAGAGAAAACATTGCTTTATTTTCTAGTTTAATTTAGATGGATTTCTCAACAGCTTTTGTGGGTTCGACTTTGAAGATGCTCGGCTAATTTCTTAATTCCGGTTAGCAGGGATGTTTGAACCCGTGTATTTATTATTTTCTAATTAATCTTGTATTTTCCCTCTCGATGTTTGATTGAAATTGATTATGTTATCTGTGCATAATGTTTTCAATTATTAATGCTTGATTTAGTCTGATCACCTAGGTTAAGTGTTGATAATTGACGGCTAGAATCTTAATTCCGTCGTTGCGGTTTAATTTTCATAAAGTGGTAAACTAGAGGTCGTGCATTTCTAGGGTAACATAATCCTAGTATTATCAAATCATGCGTGTTGGTTTGGGATCTAGGTCATCCTATCGTCTTGATGATTAATGCATTTGAATGAATTAAATCTAGCGAGCATATGCTAGGTTGTTCAATTAAATAGGGTTAATTAGCGAGCGTATCCTAATTTAACTAATCTTAAGAGATGATTCGGTTTAACGGCGCGTAGTTGTTAGATTAGGGATGATAATTCCATGATAATTTGAGAGGGGTAATACATTGATTAGGGAATAACTGATATTGGGGGATAATTGACCTGTTAACTGGAATATCTGCATATCTTGAATCCTTGTTTAATTTGCTTTCTATGTTATTAGTATTTTAGTGGTAGATAACCAATCTAAACCCCCCCAACCTTTCGGCTTCTTGAATTGAATATAGGTGACATAGTTAATCATCACTTCTCGTGGGGTTCCATGTCGAATTGAGCCACCATTGCAAGTAGCATTCTGATAGAACAATGTTTCACTACAGGAGAATATATTTCTGTGTAATCTATTCCCTCATTTTGAGTGAATCCTCTTGCTACGAGTCTGGCCTTGTATCTGATCTTATCATCCTTGAAAGCTTCCATTTTCTTCTTGAATATCCACCTACAACCAACAAGTTTCTGACTTGTAGGTTTATCAACAATTTCCCAAGTCGAATTCTTGTTTAATGAATTCAGTTCGTCCTGAATTGCAATCTTCTACTTTTCTCTTTGGTTACAGTTCATGGCTTCAGTGTAGCTGTTCGGTTCATGGAACTCTACTTCCTGAGCTGCAATCAAAACAAAAGAAACATTATTAGCATTAAACCTTGAAGGTGGTTTGATATTCCTCTTTGTTCGATCTCTGACTAATTGGTAGTTCGCCAATTCATGTTCTTCATCAGAAACTCCATCGCTTACCTCATTGTTCCTCTTCAGTGTTTTGATCGAACTGAGTATCCTGGTTATTTTGAGTATCTTTATGGATATTGGGATGCCCCACCTCAAGCTCTAACCTGTCATTCTCATCAATACACTGTAGATTAGATTCAATTTTATTTAGAGGCATTTTAAACTCATCGAACACCACATCTCTACTGATTATGCACTTGAGATGATCCTTTTCGTAACACCATAACTTGTAGCCTTTAACTCCTTTAGGATATTCGAGAAAAACACATTTCAAGGCTCTTGGCTCCAGTTTGTCTTGTTTAATGTGAGCATAAGCCTGGCAGCCGAACACCTTTAGATCTATATAGTTTGCAACCTTGCCAGTCCATTTCTCTTGAGGTGTTTTGAAATCTATGGCTGATGACGGACTCCTATTGATTAGATATATTGCTGTGGTGGCAGCTTCTCCCCAGAAGCTCTTCGGTAAGCCCAAACTTGATAGCATACACCTGACTTTATCAAGAATAGTTCGGTTCATTCGCTCAGCTAATCCGTTTTGCTGAGGTGTGTTCGGAACCGATCTGTGCCTTGTAATACCTCTATCTCTGCAAAAAGAATTAAACTGTTCGGAAACAAATTCCAAACCATTGTTAGTTCATAGACACTTGAGTTTCTTCCCACTGGAGTTCTCCACCTCACTCAACCATTCCTTGAACCTGATGAATGTCTCATCCTTACTCTTTAGAATTACTATCCATACTTTCCTTGAGTAATCATCTATCAATGATAGAAAATATCGACCTTCATTCCTTGTATGAACCTTGGCAGGTCCCCAAAGGTCTGAGTGAACATACTCAAGTGGTTCCTTGGTTGAATGTGTTCCAGTGTTGAATTTGATCCTCTTTGCCATTCCAAGTATACAGTGCTCGCACAGATCCAGAGTAGTAATCTTGTCTTTGCCGAACACTAATTGCTTGCTGAGTTCCTGGAGTCCTTTAATGCTCATATGCCCGAGTCTTCTATGCCATAAAAGTGTTTTATCCATTTTCTTTACAGATTGAACTTCTCCAGTAGTAACACATCCTTCTAGATAGTAGAGTTTGTTCTTCTTATGACCTGTAAGAACGACTTTGGAATCCTTCATAACCTCCATCAATCCTCTTTGTGCTTGTAGTCTGTAGCCTTGAGAGTCAAGCATATCTAAGGATATAAGATTCCTCTTCAATTCTGGTACAAATCTAACATTTGTGAGAACTCTCACTACTCCATCGAACATCCTTAGACGAATAGATCCAATTCCTTTGATCTCGCAGGTTTTGTTGTTCCCCAACATTACAGCTCCTTCATCTCTCAATCTTAGATCGTTGAACCAATGTTTTATGGGACTTATGTGAAACGAACAACCTGAGTCTAAGATCCAATTGTTAGTAATATCTTGAGTAGTAATTGCAAGTACCTCGGCAGATTCATATCCATTAGTCGAAGTGGTTGCCTCTCCAGTCTGATTGGCTTGTTTTCCATTGTTGTTCCCATTGTCAGATTGGAGCTTCTTATACTTGAAACAATCTTTCTTGAAATGTCCAGATTTATGACAATGGAAGCACATTTGGCCTTCAATATCATCCTCTGATTCCTGACTTTGAGTGGCACATTTCTTGGATTGAGGTTTAGATCCCTTCTTGTTGTGAGTTTTCTTCTGAGGCTTGTGTTTAGCCACCAAACCCTCAGCTCCTCCTATTGGCTTCAGATCCGAATCCTTTGAGAGCTCTTTAGTCTTCAATGCTGTGATAACCTCTTCCAAGGTTATTGTATGTTGCCTACCATAGAGAACTAAATCACAGAAGTTCTCGAAAGTTTTTGGAAGTGCACTCAATAACATTAGTGCTTTATCTTCTTCTTCCAAAGTAACTTCCACATTCTCCAGATCATCAAGGATCCTTCCAAATTCATCCAATTGATCAAGAAGATGTCGATTCTCCATCACCTTGAAGGCATACAACCTTTTCTTCAGATACAAATGATTAGCCAAAGTTTTAACCATGTATAACTTCTCTAACCGTTCCCAAACCCCTTTTGCTATTTCGATCTTGCCCACTTCCTAAAGGTCTTTGTTCTCCAGACTTAGGATTATCATGCTGTGAGCTTTTTCCATCAAAAGAACCTTCTGATCGTTCTTCATCGTCTCTGGAAAAGCTTCTATGCCCTGCAAAGCTGCTGCAGCTCCCTGTTGAACTAGCATAGCTTTCATCTTGATCCTTCATAGCCCGAAGTCTCCAAATCCGTCGAATTTCTCCACTTCAAAACGTGTTGAACCCATTTTCGATCGTCAGTTTCCTACAGACGACGCCAATTGTTAGGTAAACGATCCAGAAACCAACAAAAACGACAAATCAACACAAAATATCAGTTCGAACACTTCGAACCTAAAAGAAAGAAGAAAAACAACAACCAACCAAGAACACAAATGATTAACGTGGTTCGACTTGAATATTCCTACATCCATGGAGAAAAAAATTGAACTAATCACTGAATCATAATCAGTCATTTACAACACGATATGAGAACGAAACTCAAGAATAGCAAAACCTAGTTAAACTCTCAACACAGATGTTTCTCTTTCTACAATAATTGCTCTCTTGACACTTTGTGATAATAATAAAAGATGTGAAGATATCTCTCTTTATATAATACTTTAAGATATAAAACTCCTGCCCAAATCAGTTATGAGCTGATTCCGTTAGTTCGCTTGCTACTCCTGACCCGACGAACTGCCTCCTATAAAACAGAATCATAACAGAAAAATGGATAAAAACCGTCAAACAAAAATGCGTGTTTATTAGTTATAACACGACTTTTTTTATACTCCGAACTCCAACAAACAAATGAACACCAGTGAACACTGACGAACTCATGTAGAAACCTGACGAACTGAAACGAACTACGACTTATAGTTCCCTACTTATTCAGTTCAACTTCTTCCTTATTCTGTTCGCTATGTTCGCTTTATTTGATCCATGCTTACATATCATCAAATTTCTTACTTTAAATTAAGTTGTCTACGTATTCTCATAGTTGTTGAGGAATCAAAGTCCCACATATCTCTCTTACCTTATAACACACGTTTGGTTGAAGAGATGCGGTGCTCATTCAACTACGGCTGAGAACTCATTTGGCTTGTTGTCCTCTTCTCCATCAAAATCCACTCTTCCTAGCTTAATTCAGTCTTAGACCAATTATAGAGCTATGGTTGTTATTCTAGATTTTCAATTTTTAATCTAGATTTTTTAGGATTCAAAATATATACTTCCTCATTAAGTGTTAATTCAATGAAGTCGGTTAGGTATGCAAATATTTCTTTTGCAAGTATTGGTAAAATTGGAAAATTTGTAGTACTCCTCTTGATCATCCACCATCTTAAAAGCTCATTAGGTATTAAAATTAAGTCTCTTAAAAGTAGTAGATAAAAGAATAATATATTTCATAATAAGAATTATTACTCCTTGTCCTTTTGAAGTTCTCATAACATAAAAGTTAGTAATAACTTTTAAGTGCTTGATCAACATTAATGTTAGAATTAATTTATTGAGTAAAAGAATTACAACATTTTATGTGAAACATCATTATCTTGACCATCATGAAAATTAGTTCTATATTTCTCAAAGATATCATAAAAAGTAAATTTTGTTATAGTTATATTGTAAAAGGGGAAGGGCTTTCTCCATATTAACGAAATAATGAATCATAATAACTTTCTTAAAAATTCTCCTAAATCATCTTTTCTAAATATAGTATCTAATCAAGAATTTCATAAAAATATTTTAATCATTTTGTTCTCATTACAAGCATTCAATCTTTTACATGCAATTTTAACGCGTTGATCCAAAGCTAAAGGAGATGCAAGGTAATGACAACTGGATTATTCTATGGTTGTGCATCTCTACAAACTTTTAAATGAGTATTTAATCATTCATACATGTGTCCAGTGAATTTGGAAATGACACACCACCACACTCTTCATATGTAAAAAAGGTACATTGTAGATGTATAACCTCATAGGGGCATCACCAACCTTTCGTTATTTTCAATAGATTTCATAACCTTTCAACTCCAACAATGAGCTACATAATTACACTAAGTCATTTCAAATGCCCTCCTTGCATTATATACAACGCAAGTCAAATCCTGTAGTATATTTATTTATTTTATTTTTTATTTTCTTTTATTCATTTTTTTCCTTTTCTTTGAGATATTGATTGTTATTAGTGTTATAAATTTATTAATTCATATCATAATTAATCTATTAAATGTACTTTAATTATATGTAATTAAATTGTTAAATAATATCATATGTTACTTGAATAACAATAATATTAGTAAATTTAGGACAAATAAAAAATAATATGAAATTTTATAGAATATTCATTTTTAGAGTAAAAATAGTGACACTGCTGAAGATGACTGACACTTTTTGTATTAAAATATTGCAAACATTTTAGTACTTTACTCTGCACAGGTAGAGATGCTCTAAGAATCATTTGACATGATTTTACGGCCAAAAAGCCTATTTGGTCCCGTTGCTTTTTACTTTTTCGCTTTTAGTCCCATGATTTGTTACTTTTTCAATTTAATCCCGTATATCTTAAAATTGTCCAATTTAAGGCCAATTTTCGCCGGAATGCACCAAATTGGCCGGAAATTGTCACGTGTTACTCATGTGACCCCCAAATTTAGGGGAATCCGGCGAGAGTAAATGATGTGGCATAAAACTGCTGAGTTGGTATACCACGTCATATTAATTTACCTTTCTTATATAATGGGCTGCCAACTCATCCAGGCCAAATTTGAGGGAAAATTAATTGGCTGTTAACTTGAAGAACAAATTAAACCACAATAAAAAAACAAAACCATCAGAACCCTAAAAAATGAGACCCTTCAACTTATTATCTCACAAAACTATTAGCAAACACTATTTCTGCCTCCTAGTCCAAGAACCCTAATTACGATTTGGATTTGGAGAACCATCTCAGTATCTCTAGGACGAGGAGGAGGAGGAGATCCTTCAAAAATGGTCTTTGTGCGGAAGAAAAAGGTTGTCGATTGGGGCCTTCCAAAATACGGTGAGTTTTTTTTCGTCATTTGAAGTATCTTTTTTTTTGTTTGCGAAACGATATTCCTGTTTTGTATTGTTTGGGGTCTGATTTGTTTTGTATTTTATAGTGTGTAGTTCGACCAGGGGTTTTTGTGAATGGGTGTAGGGTCTGATTTGTGCATTTATTGTGTGTTGTATTGTATATTGTGTAGGGTTTTATGTATATATTTGTTTATTATGTTAGACCAACATGAGTGGGAATCTTTAATTTTTTGTCGTTTTTAAAGTTACAAGTGGCTGGAATAGGATTATTTGGTAGTGGTCCCCTTCTTGTGGCTTTTTTAAACGATATGCTATTGTCTTTTGTTATTTATGTTGTGTTCGATGACTGTTGACTGTTGTTTTGTTTTTTTTCCCTTACTTTACAGATTCCAAAAGCAAGTACATATCTGTTGTACTTCATTTTGGGGGTGTTTTCCGTAATATGCCCAACACTGAGTATTTAGGTGGTGAGAGGATAGTATATGACATGGTGAAAGCAGATGAGATGAAGATGTTTGACCTAGATGACTTTAGTGTAAAGGTTGGGATTAGGTTCAAAAGGAGATATCATTTGTTGCTTAGGGACGGGAGGTTTAAATTACTAATAGATGATGATGACCTTAGGGAATGAGCTACCAAATTTCTGGACTTGAGGGAGATACAAGTGTATGTTGAAGATATAGATGTTATACCTCAGGAGACTCATACCCAGGATGATTCTGGATATGAGTCTTATGAGGATCCTGACTTTGTTGTTGGGAATGAGATAGAAGATGATGATGATCAGATCTTTGAAGAAAATATAGACTTGGGTGGGGAAGAAGAGGGGGATGAAGTGGACCCTAGGAACATAACCGGTAGTTCTGTATTTGTTGAGATACATTTGGGGAAAGCTAGCGGTGGACAGAATGTGAGGGAGAACGAGGTGGCTGAAGAAGAATCAAGTGATGAAGATGATAGTGATCAGGAGGTAGATCTAGTTGAAGTGGATGGTGTTTTTGATGAAACAAGGTTGTCTGAAGAAGAACTAGATGAACCTAAATATCCCGTGTTTAATCCCAGCACCATGTATAACCCTGAGTTTGAGCTTGGTCAAATATTTTCTAGCAAGAAAGAGTTCAAATTGGCTGCTCAATCACATGCCATTAAACATAGGAGAAACATTAAGTTCACAAAAAATGATGCAAGGAGGATCTATGTTAAGTGTATTAAGAGTAGGTGCAAATGGACAATTCATGTGTTGAAAAGGGTTAATGAAGAGACCTAGCAGGTTCGGGGGTATTATGGAAAACATTCTTGTGGACCTTCTTCAAAGGTGAGAAAATTGACTTCAACCTGGATTAGTGAGAGATTTCTTCAGTGATTTCAGAGTGATAAGCATAGATCTATAACTGGTTTTATGGAGGATGTCTCCTCTAACACCAAGATCACCATATCTAAGCAACAAGCATACAGGGCGAAGGCAAAGGCTTTGCTTAAAATTGAAGGTGATCCAGACCTTCAATACTCTAAGTTGTGGTCATACACTGAGGAACTGAGAAGAACCAATCCTGGTTCAACCATCATATTAGGGACATCTGTAGAGGATGGTGTAGTTAGATTTGACAGATTTTACTATTGTTTTGATGCATTGAAGAAAGGTTTTGTGAATGGGTGTAGGTCTCTGTTAGGAGTTGATGGGTGTTGGTTGAAAACCAAACATGGGGGGATTCTCTTGACGGCTGTGGGGGTAGATGGAAATAACAACTTATTTCCAGTAGCTTACGCAGTAGTAGGAAAAGAGAACGGGGATATCTGGGAGTGGTTTCTAACTGTGTTAAAGCAAGACTTAAAAATCAGGGGTGAGGACTTCACTTTTATTTCTGACAAACAGAAAAGCTTAATTTCAACATTTGAGAGTGTTTTCCCTGGTGTGGATCATAAATTTTGTGTTAGGCATATGCACAACAATTTGAAGAGTCATGGGTATAGGGGGCTTGCTTATAAGATTGCAATGTGGAAGACAACATGTAGCACAACCATGGGTGAATTCAACCTCAGGATGAATGAGTTGAAAAGTTTGAATGAGGGAGCATGGGAATGGTTCCTTGATAAGAGTCCTACCCAGTGGTCAATGGCCTACTTTCCTGAGAAGAGTAAATGTGACATGTTGCTCAACAATGTTTGTGAAACATTTAATTGGTGCATACTACCTGCAAGAGATAAGACCATCATCACCATGCTAGAATGGGTGAGAGAACATCTTATGAAGAGGATGCAAAAGAACAGAGACAGAGCCCAAGCAAGATGGATGGTAGAATTTGTCCTAGGATAAAAAAGATCTTGGAGAGAAATGAAGAGAAGGTTGCAGATTGTGTTCTAATTAAAGCAAGTGACAGACACTATCAAGTGTCTTGCTTTGATTTAGGGCAGTTCACTGTTGATCTGGAGTTGCATATCTGCTCCTGTAGAAGGTGGTAGTTGACCAGCATACCTTGCACTCATGCCATTGCTGTCTTGCTGAACCAAAATTTGGATCCAATTAACTTTGTACATGAATACTACACAGTTGAGACATACATGAAAGCGTATCTGTGTCCTATTTTGGGAATCTCATATGAGGCTCTTTGGGGTGACACTCTTTTCATCCCTCTATTGCCTCCTGACTTTGGGAAAAAACCATCACGGGGAAGAATACCAACAAAGAGGAAGCCGGAAGAAGGTGAAAAGGTGAACAAAACAAAGAAGAAGGGTAAGAGAAGGAAAGTTCAGTTTATGAAGAGGCAACAAGTTATAATAACTTGTCACAAGTGTGGTGAAATTGGCCATAATGCCGCAACATGTGAAAACCAGCAGGTATTTATTACATTTGTTTCAGCCAATTTAATTGCAATTTGTATCAAACTTGACTCATCTGACTTATGAGTTGTTAATTTCAGGTTGAATCTGCCCCAATTGATATGACACAGCAAAATGTGGAAGCTGCAGCAGGAATTGACAGGGGCAAAAAGAAGATGAGTAAAGGAGCAAACATTTCAAAACAGGGAAATAAAAGGGGAAGACCAAGGAAACAAACCCAACCGGTACTTTGTTTTTTTTTTATGGGAAAAATTGTGCATTTTAATGTTTTGACATTATGCAATTATTTTTCATCATGCTGCAACAATTTTTTTTTCATCATGATACATCATTAGAGAGAAAATGTCTCAAATGTTACAATTGGTGAAGGTATTGCTTCTGGAGAAATTAATGTAAGTTAAAATTAGCCAATTATTCTTTAGTTCATAGCCTTGTAAATTTTCTGGTTATCTGAAAATTATGATGGATTATATTCAGATTGTTCCTCCAAAGCCAATTCAACAGGAGCTTATTAATAATGAAGATGATGTCCCAGTTGAGGTACCTACACAGGAAACCCAAGCTGCGTCCCAAAGCTGGTACCAACCTCCACCCACTGTTAGAAGTCAAGGCCCTACAATGTATCAACAACTGCAGATGGGTCAAGCTTCCGTCCAACCTAGGATACAGATCAGGGCTCCACCACCAACACAGTGGGGACATTTCTCATATGTGGCACCCTCAACAGTCCAAAAAGAAACCCAGAGAAACATCATTGTTGAAGGTGGCAAGAAATTTATGAATTTGTCAACGGAGCCAACAGAGAAGAATGACAAGGGCAAGAGGAAGGCCAATCCATTTGTGTAGACTCATCTGGATTAGAAACCATTTTGTGTGTTTTGTAATTGGTTCAGTTTAGAAACCAAACTTGTTTGCATCTTTTAGTTTCAGCCTTTGCTTGGATATTGTACATTTTGTGGGCCTATTTTGTGCGTTTTGTAGAAGGTGGCAGTTTAGAAACCAAACGTAGTTGTGCAAAGTTGCACTTTTCAGTTTGATTGCTCATTTATAACAAACTAGCCTTTGATCAATCTGCATTTGTTATTGTCATCATAATTTCCATTTGATTACTTTATTTCTGGACTTGATCAATCTGCAAAGTTGCATTTACAGGGCCATTTACAAAAAACCAAAACAAACAACAACAAAAAAAACAAAAAACAACAAAAAACACAAAAGATCGAATATCATGTCTAGGCCTAGACAGAATTATGATCTCGGCCGAGAAGGAGGAATGTCCAAAACCATGAAAAAGGTCGAAGAAGACATCTAGGCCGAGATGAGCACCATGAATCATAATAATTGTTGTCTTTCAATCCATCAATGAATCATCTTCATCCCCATATTAGAAGCACCTAACCACCTAGAACACGTGCTCCAAAACCACATCACCAACATAGTAGCCATCAACACCTTCAAAGGGCCTTTCACAACTTTGCTCAATTCATACAAAAGAGATAAATTCTTCTTACGCATATCACCAACTTGGAGTTCAGCAAGCTTCCTAAATCCAATTCCGTTTGCTGTTATTTGTAGCATTTTGATCTCCTCCTCAAGCCTCTCAATTTCAATTTGCAAAATTCGGTTAATCTCTTCGAGTTTCTGATTAACCATAAGTATATTTTGCTTCTTTTCCCGCAATTCATTCTTTTTCCTCAATAAGCCTCTAATAATTACCCTACTACGAGCACAAAGTGGATTGTCAATCCACCCAAAAAATTTGCAATAGCCCTCATTCTGCAAATTCAGATCGGGCATTAGAGCTTAAGAAAGATTTGCCCATTGAAAAGAAACAAAGAAAGATAACATACCGGGTAATTTTGACACCCATAAAATCACCTACCGACGTTTTCGTCCTTCCACGATGTCACAATTGCTGCAGAAAGCCCACAACGACACCTAATCGAAGGGATGGAGGTTTCGCTATTCTGTGACATGGCCGATTCCAAGCGTATATGGAACACAAAGTTAGCATTTTGGCGGAGGAGCTTTCTGTAGTTGTGAAGATTGACGGGAAGATTTAGGGTTCTTCAGAAATGGGAAATGGGTTATTTGCTTGCTGATAGTGTTGTTGAAAAAAGGTATTAAATTTATGTTTGGCCTGGATGACATGGATAATATTTATATTTTGAATTAAATTAATATGACGCAATATACCAACTCAGCAACTCAGCAGTTTTATGCCACGTCATTTACTCTCGCCGGATTCCCCCAAATTTGGGGGTCACGTGAGTGACACGGGTGCATTCCGGCGAAAATTGGCCTTAAATTGGACAATTTTAAGACATACGAGACTAAATTGAAAAAGTAACAAATCATGGGAGTAAAAGCGAAAAAGTAAAAAGCAACGGGACCAAATAAGCTTTTTGGCCTGATTTTACATGTTGGATTCCAATTTTTAGTTACATATAAAATGCAAGTGACATCGGTTAAGGGACAGTCATACCAAATGCTTTACAAAGCTGTCTTCTCATTTTTTTCATAACACTTGAATGTCTATCTAATAATACAAGTGTGTCTAATAAAGAGTAATGAAAAATGAGATTTAAAAGTAGACATATCATCTTGAACATACGAATTTAAAGAATGTGAAAGAATGTATCTTTTAAGGATGATTGTCAAACTTGAATAAGTGATATAATAAAACCGCTTTATCAACACTGATATTTGTTAGTATTAACGACACTCAATAATGGGCAATGACTTGTAGAAGAATATGAAAACAAACAAAACAAGGAAACATAAAAGGTGATTTATTAAGCAACCTAATCTATTACAATGATTACAACGATGCAACAACAGCAAGTCGAGTCGAGGGAAACTCTTTGTCCTTAAGACAAGATACGCCCAGAGTAGTGCTCATTAGATCGTCCGTATTATCTCCCAAAGATAAAATGACTTCGTCTCTTGAGATGTTGCACCACAATCTCGAGAGCTTTAGTGAACTTTAGTACTTGAGAACTAAGCTTTGATGCAAGTGGAAAAACTATGCAAGGTTTTGTATTTTTTGTGTTTTCGAAATGATGCATGAGACCCCTATATATAGATAGGGGTTACACTTGATAATGGATGGTAATTTATCGACCCAATAATGGGTTATTTAATGCATAGCAACGACTCATTCAAAAAGCCAACAATCAACTTGTGCAAGGTTGCATTGCTACATCCTCTAGGTTGCTTGGTGTAACATTGTAACTTACTCTAACTTACTTGTTACATCATAGGATACTCTACTAGCTTACTCTGCTGCACCCTTGCTAGGTTACTATGCAGCTTACTTGCTGCATCCTAGCAAGATTACTCCGTTGCAACCTACACCCAAACCCGTTCCAAAAAGATAAAGTGGGTCACGTAAAATTTGAGCCCTTTCCGTCCAAGTCCAGCCCACAGTTCAATTGTCAAGGACCAAGGTTGAGGATGGGTCTGGGCCATGACGTGCGTGCACAGCCCACAGTTCAATTGTCAAGGACCAAGGACCAAGGTCGAGGATGGGTCTAGGCCATGCCGTGCGTTCACGCATGTGTGTGTTGCACAAGCATACCACTACAAGAGTGTATTAATTACTAAGCCCTCACACATGACTTCTTTAATACTTGCATTTTCAACGTCCATCTTTCTATGTAGGATAGTTAAGCTCTCTTCCCACACTCAAGACCTTCACATTCCCATTTCAAGTGGCTATCTTTAATGTTTAATTTCTCACTCACCAAAAATTGGTTTCGAACAATTCAACATGTCTTGATTATTTAATGTAAACGTAAATTAATCTTTTGACATCCAATCCTTAAAAGGATTAATTCTTAGTCACTTAACTATTGGTCGAAATGGTGCCACTCACCACTTTTATCAACCAATTTTGTAACAATATTATCAAAATGAAATTGAATTTTTTTAGAGAGATATCAACCAATTAATCTTTTATTTTTAGCATTTGTCATGAATCATGCATCTATCCAATACATGTAACTCCTTAATAAATACGATATTGTCAATAATCACTCCATATATCCACACGAATTTAAACATTTTAAAAAAGAGAACTAAATTTTATAATTTATTAAAAATAAATAAGATTTTAGTTTACACATCACATTTTCAACAACAGATATACGTTATTGTTGTCTTATTTAATTAGATGCACACACATTTTTCAAGGGAGAGACTTTAGGCAGCCTACTTAGCAGGGGTGGAAGGTTTAAAATGAATATGTCATATTTGGAGGTGGTGCTAATATAAAATTCCAAGAAATAGCAAAACTTCATTTGGCTTCAACAAATTTCGATCAAAGTATGGTGCTATTTTGTTCCAAGTTCGAGTTGAATGATTATCGTCCTGATCAATATAAAATTTCTACTTAAACCAAGATATAAAACATAAAATTACTTAATATTCAAAAAATATATAATTATTATTATTTAAATATTTAAAATTCAATGCCTAAATAAAACTGTCACCTCAACTAATCAATTCCAACCACTTAACCACAAATATAAAAAAATCAAGCAAAAATCAATCATCATACAAAACGAAAGTGAAGGAATTAATGAAGAAATGTGAACCTTTACTAACTAGCTTTGTCCATTGAATATTATTTCAATTGATTTAAAAAGCTGGCCTTCAAAATCAAGATCCAACCATATATATGCTTTCTCAATGAAAAATTATTTCTACAATAAACACAAAAATCACGAGACCCATAATACTTTCAATATTATACAGAGTTCTTACTAATACTTTCTTCAGTTTAAACCGCGAGCATAATTTTTTATCAACATAGAACTTTGTAGTCCCATCGGCATAGCTCACTTCAGAAATCTGGGCCCCACTTTCTCCAACCATGAAATCGGATGACAAAACTAGAGCAGCAACCATCACAAGAATAACAGCGATCAGAAAAGTTATTTTCGAGGCCATTGGATATCCTTGGTTACATTTTTTTTTTTGGATACTATATTGAATCAGATATAAAACTCTTACTTCATGGAAAAACAATAGGGAAAATGGAGTCAATATCTTGATGAGATATATAGATATCTGCATTAGGAATACTTTTTAGTTCTATTTATAGAGTTTGAACAAGAAGAAATGAACATTAGATTATTAATTAAGTAGCCGGCTTAACAGCACATATGTGACGAATACACATATATTATCATAAAATATAATTCCTTATAAAATTACCATAAGCCCCGTGTCGTGGACGATATATATATGCACACACTAACAAAGTTGTTATATATATCTTAATGTTTTAAAAATCAGGTTAGACGATACCTAAGCATATCGATTTTAATCCATGTTGTAAGTAAAATTAGGTGGGTCTACGGTCTGAAGCATGTAATGTGGGTGGACTTTTCATGGATTTGCCTAACTCTCCAATTGGGATAAACTTAAGGGAAAACTTTATTTTTTTGTCTTCTTCTAGGATTCGTGTGTTCGAAAATGTTTTTTTTTTCCTCAAAATGAGGAACTAAAGGCACCCATAGATCTCTAAGCACACCCCAATTTGTATATTTTTCAATAAAAAAATTAAAATATTCAAAATTATCAATTTTACCCTTTAGAAAATAAAAAAAATTAAAAAGAAAATTTAAAACCCTACCCTCTCTTTTGCCATCTCAATTTTCTCTTTTTTTTTTCATCTTTTTTGATTTTGTTTTTCTAAATTTCTTGAGGAATTAAATGCTAAATTAATGACGGGCATCCCACAAGTTAGTTAAATGTATGAAAATCGTATGAAAATCAAACAAAAAAACACAAAAAACCTATCAAATTCGATCATCTCTGTTCGGCCCTGGTTTTGACCGAACATGCAGGAGAGTGTTTGCCACAATGGCCGAATACATAGGAGAGCGTTCGGCCAACATGGCCGAAATGTTATAGTGTGTTCGGCCATGATGGTCAAACACTCTCCTACGTGTTTGACCAATTAGGATCGAACGGAAATTGTCGGATTTGATCGATTGTTTTGCATTTTTTTGTACAAATTTTCGAGGATTAGTGGGGAATTTCCCTTCTTTCAAATTTCCGTTCCCCAAAAGGAATTTCCTTTCTTTCAAATTAAAATATTTTGGGAAGTTTTGGGTTTTTGTGTGTTTCGGAGTGTTTGAATTTGGGGATGTTGGTGTCATAGAAAATTATTGTTTTCTGAGTGATAGTGATGATGTGGCAAATAGTATTAATATTATATGGCTTTTAAGTTTAAAAAAATAATTTGTCACGTAAATACAACATTGTCATGTCAATAGATTTAATTGGAAATTTGAAAATAGGGGACACGTGGATCTCAATCGTGGAAAAATGTCCGCTGCAGATTGCAAATTGGAATTTTTTTTTTTTCAATTACAAAATTAAAATTGATTTTTTGAAATAAGAATGACCATTTTCACAAATGAGGTATAGGGCATGGAAAATGAATTTTTCTCATAGATTTGGAAAAAATAGATAAACAAATAAAACTTAAAGTAAATCTGGTATTTTTCTACAGTATATTAAATATATAGAATGCCAAAAAGTTATTCAAATAAATATTAAAATAATAATCATATCTGAAACTTAATTTTAAAGACATCATATTAACATAAATAAATTCAAACGTTATTGAAAGGGAAAATAACGTTTTTCGTCCTGTAACTTAGGTTTTATCCACTTATTTATCATTAATTTTACATAGGTGTAATTGCAAAAAAAAAAAAAAAACAAAAAAAAAAATTAACTTCTTCGAAAATTGCAAAATTAATCTGGACTTTTCAAAAATTGCAAAAAAAGAAAAGAAAAGGAAAAAAAATTGCAACAGTGAATATTAATTGAGATTTTCCCTTATTGAAAAATTCGAAAATTACAATTAAAATCTGAAAATTATTTATAAAATCTACAAACTAATAAATATGTTTTCAAAAACTGTTTAGATAAAATATAAAAATACATTTAAATCTGAAAACTAATTTTAAGTTTTTTGAATAAATACTGGTGAGAGGAGATATTTGGTGGGGTAACTTCTTAAATTTAAAAACGGAAGATTCATTAAACTGTGAAACGTTACCCTGCCATAATGTGATATGCTTCTAATGCCAATAAAAAGTAACCCATCCAATAATATTTAACATCCAAAAAACTGCCAAATAAAATGCGTCCCATGCCGAAATATCACAAGTACCCCCTCGTCCAGGACCATCGCACGAAAAACTATAACCAAAATCTTTTTTATCTGGCATTAACTTGGAACCGCGTGCATCTAAAGCACATTTTACTAAGATCAATGTAGTATGTAAACCCTAAACCAAAAAGTCTCCAGGCCCTATTGTTAAGAATAATGAATTAGTATTTTCATTAACAACATTTAACCAACCGGGTAACCAGATGCTTCGACCCGCATTGAATGCCGGGCCGCTTGTTGAAGATAAAAGTACATCGAACCCATATGAAGTTTTACCATGAGCCGATTGGATCCATTGAGCAAATATGGGTTCGATCAAAATTTGCTTTTCCGGAGTACCAAAAGCAAGCATGACATCATTATGAACATAAAGTCCCAAGGTATGGATAACTTCTTAAATTTAAATTTAATTTTTCATTTATGATTTAAAAATAATAATTAATTATTTGAATAAAATTATAATTATCACTAAGTAAATATATTAATTATTAAATTGTTTCTACGTTTATTAAAATATTACCTTATCAAAAGTAAATATATTTATAAAATATTACATATGATGTAGCAATCATTTTAATTGGGAAATAAAGACTGTGTCAGGTTATGGCTTGTTTCTTCAGGAGAACAAATACCTAACACAAATTTTAAAAACACTCAAGTCAAGTTATAGGAAAAACTTTTTTAGTGTGTGATTAACTTTTGCAAAAACATCCATTGTGGTTGCTCTAATTAATTTACTGAAAAATTGAATTATTTTTTCTTCAATATTATTTTATAAGCTTAAACAGCTAATTATTCAAAGTCGTGGAAGACTTTGAAATAGATGCAATTTTTAAGGAACACAGGTCCATATATTGTCCATCAATATGTCGTGGATCTCAGTCAAATAATTTGAAAACTAATTGTACACAACCTATTGACTCACCCAACACAGTTCATTGTTCATATTGGCCAAGTTTAGCCCACAGACAATACCATCTTAATTAGTCTTTGAACAGTGACAGATTATTATAACAAACAGCCAATCAGATATCTGAAACCAATTTCAATTATTTTTGGGTTAATTTCGATTTTTCCTGTATGTTAGACACTTTTCATTTTTTGACAACCAAATATCTGTTTTCCAATTTTGGTCCTCCATATTATAATTTTTTTCCAACTTCAATTCTTTTTTGTCAAAATTTCAAAATTGTTAATGTGGCTGTCGGAATTTGGATGTCACGTCAAATTTTACGATGACCACGTTAGCAATTTTGAAAATTCCAATAGCTCAATTACGAGGAAATTGCAGATTTGATCCCAATAAAACATATGTAGGCCATTTCAAATTAGTTCAAACATTGTATTTTTATAGGAAAAAAAAAATTATTTGCATATTTAATCACAATCAGGATCGAACCTACCCATTTTTTGGCCTGAGTCGAATTTTGAAAATAGACCCATAATATATATTAATATATAGAAACTCAATGTAAAACATTAAAAATTTAAACATTTACAATATTTAAGATATTTACATCAACGAATTTTTTTTTTTAAATTACTTAAATCCAACTTGACTTTGAATTAATTTTTCAATCATTAATTTTCATTGTTTTCTAATATTAGGACTCATATGTGGAAGACATTATCCAATAATACTAAAAGATATAATTAAATTAAGTTTGAAACTTAAATTAACCATGAATCGTTTTATTAATAAAAATTTAAAAGTAAAACATACATCACTACACTGATCATATAATCTCATCAAAACTAAAATATTGATAACATCTTCCGTTCAAAAAATTAAATAGAAAGATACGAGTATGTTTTTAGGTGGATGAATTAAGGGAGTGTATAGAATTAGTGATGACAATTGACACGTGTCATGGGCAGCATCCTGTTTGACCGGGGATCCACGGGCAGCATCCTACTCTGGATCCCGTCCTCGAGCTTTCATCTGTCAAAAGATGGAGCAACAATATATAAGAGTTATGCATAGTGCAATGATATGTAAATGAGTTTATAATTGATATATGTTTAATTAGATGAGATTATTATGAGTATATTTAATTAAATGTAAAATTATAAATGTGGCTTACTTGTTTGAGCATGTGTAGCTGCCATCTGAGAAGAGAAAATTACTACAACAATTAGGAAAAGACATAACAAGCTTTTGAGAGAAGCTGCCATCTTTGTTAGTTTCATGAGAAGTGAAATATTGGTTGTGTATTTATGGATATAATAGATGATAAAAAAAAATGTAATCAATGCAACTAATTTTCTTCCTAATACAATTCTTCTGCGCGTCCCAAATCCTGAATATATGACACAAAATATAATTGCTATCATGCGTGAAAAATCAAACATTTCATTACCCTCATTTTCATACCTCATGCAACACTCACAATCAGGGGCGGAACCAGAAAGTCAAGTTGAGGGGGCAATTATTATAAAAAAAATAAAAATTCAAAGAGGTAAAAAAAATTTAAAAATGACAAAAATATAAATTAAAGGGGTTAAAAAAATTCAAAAGTTCTTTTTATGGTGGTCGGGCATGGTCAGTCTATGCATAAGGGTACTTCAGTCCCTGCCCACAATTATAGGCTTTGAAAAAAAAATTGAATGAAGTTATAAGTAGCCAATTATAAAAAAAATATATTCCTTTTTAATTAAAAGTTTAAAATTTATTTATTTTTATTCAAGAGAATTTTTTTTTGGACTATAGTATTTTTAATGAAATTTATCCCGTAACAATTCATACCATTATATTTCATCTTGTACCATTATTAATGAAACTCGTACCACCATCGCCCTCATACTATAGTTAATGTAGTCCGTACCACTACATTACACCTCTGCATCATCATCTTTAATGTAATTCATATATACCATCACAATACACACACATACCATCATTAATATAGTTTGTATCATTATATAACACCATAATGTTAGAAGAGTATAGTTGGAAAAAATCATTTCTTTTGATTAAAAAAGAACAAATCTAATAACTTAAAAAAAAAAATGTTTCTAAATATAGATGGTTAAGAATGGATTATCACAAAAGGGGATCGAGAAAAAGCTTTTAACGGCTCACTGCAAGGAAATTGCAGAATTGGTCCAACATTACGCAGCCATTTAGAAATAGTCATAGCACTTGGAGAATAGGTTCCAACTTAACATATTCCATTAAATTTTGTTGCATCTTTAGTCCATAACATGTAAAGTTTATTTTTAAGATAAAAAATGGTACATGGAGTTTTGTTAGTGGGAAATTGATATTTCTCTTCACGTACGTTTATTGAGGGAAATAGGTCTTACATGTCACGACACTTAATAAACTATCTCATCATCATCCGCACACCACAATATAATTATTGTTTTAAATAACTCGTCTAAATAAACATTGTTTAACCAAAAACCTAACAAAATATATTTCCAAAACTAATTTAGATAAATCTAAAAATTATTTAACAGATTTAAAATTTGCAAAATAAAATCTGTAGTTATTAAAAAAAAAAAAATCATCATATAGAATCTGAAAATCATTTAAATAAATCTAGAAGTACCAAATAAAAAATTAATAATTTAAAACTTATTTAGTTTAATATAAAACTATATATCAAAATAATATATTAAATCCAAAATAAGAAAAGAAATAAAACACATAAAACATACTTGCAAATTATACATGGTATGTCCGCAACCAATTCGCCAAAACACCAATTTCGTTGGAGACAAATAAAATATTGTGGAATTTGAAAATGAGAAAGGGCAAAAGTGACATTTACTCAAATTCTAGATATTATATTAAATAGGTTAGACTAGATGTAGAGTGAAAATATATATAATAAAATTCTTTCTCTCAACAGCAAAACAACACTCATCATCATGACATCTAGATGTTCAATATCGCGGTCCGAATCTTTTATTACATTTGGTGTTACATTTCGTATTTTATGATATTTAATACATATAATGTGTTAATTAATGATGTTATTGAATATACGTAGCGTGTTCATGTGATTATTTTGATAAAGGAGATGTAACATAAAATGACATTTAATAGACAACAAATGTTAATTAATGATGTTATTGAACGTGTGTTGATTATTTTGATATAAAAAATGTAACATAAAATGTAATTAATATAAGATCCTGGGTGTCGACCCAGGTTAGTTCAGATGGTATTGAATTTAAAATACTTAATCTACAACAATATATTTCTTGTTATTTTTCCTTTTAGTTCTTTATTCGATTTCACCTAAAATCCACAATTGTGTTTCACTTTAATTACAACCTAAGTCCGTTTTCTATTATCATTTAATACAACATATTAGTTTTCAAAAGAACTTAGGATGAAAACGTGTAGCAAAAGTAATAGATTACAAATATTTATAATATTTCCCAAATATTTAAGATAAGCACAGAAACCACGTTTTGTCTTCTAAAAACCCTAGCTAAAATCCCAGAAATATCCACATCAAACTTGTCGAACCATGATTAACCGAGGTTATTACAATGGATGTGTATGCCTTAGTTATTGCATCTATCAAGAAATATTCTACAAACTTGATTACTGTGAAAAGAAAACATATAATAAGGAAAAAAAAAGCTGTGTTTTTGGATTCAAGAATTATCTATTTAATTCACACAACTGATTAACGTATATGATCAGAGCAACGATTTTAACGTAACTAGAATCTTGTAGAATTCGAAGAGATGGATAAGAAAGAAATATTGAAGAAATTGTTACAACGAGTATTTGTTCAAATCCATCTTTATCTTAGCAATATTTTCCACTTTCACATATATATTTGGTATAGATTTTGTTTAGGAGCATCAAATTAATAGATTTCATAAGAGAAATAGATGAAAGAAAATGATAAGTAGAGAGAATATGGTAAAGAGTGAAGATTTTCAATTTCTGGGGAATGAATGTCTTGGAGAGGAAGTTACTCATTTTGACCATTTATATCACAAGAGTAAATAAGTCAATTGATTTATTTCCTCTGCGCGTCATTTTAATAGCTCGTGACAAAGACTTTGAAACAAGATATTGATATAATACTGTAAATCCAAGAATGAACCATGTGTAAATCCAAGAACAAACCATTGATAGTTGCAAAGATAAACTAAATTGCAGCTAATTATTTCAAAGTCGTGGAAGACTTTGAAATACATGCAATTGATAAGGAACATTGTCCATCAATATGTTGATATCACGTAATGAATTTGAAAACTTTTATACAACCTATTGACTCACCCAACAATTCATTGTTTCATATAGGCCAAGTTTTGCCCACAGACGATACCATCTTTATAATTTGTAATTCAACAGTGACAGATTATTGTACCCAACAGCCAATTAGAAATCTGAAAACCAATTTCAGTTTTTTTTTTTTTCAAGTTATAACTATGTATTAGAATTTAAAGTCTTACTCCAATTAAGATATATATGGGCTTGTGGATGTCAATACCAAATCTAAGTACACAGTTATATAACACACGAGATGAGATGTATTCATAAATCTGACTTTTGTACAACGGTAAAAAGATTGGTAAGCTATTTTGACTTTGTAACTGGTGGGCCTTATAAAGAATTGGACTTTTTATTTGGTTCTTTTATTTACATTATGCAAATTCCGCACTTTATTTTGTGGGGTAATTTTATTCACAATCATCAATATTTCTCTCTTCAACCACAATATATTTAATTTTTCTGTTTTATTCTTAACATTTTTTATTCTTTTCACAACCATCATATCTCCACCACCTTTATTATCTAGCTCAACCATCAACTCTCTCTTTCTCCAAACCAAAACATCATTTGTTTTGATCTCCATTGTTCCATAAACTATGAATTTCAATGATTTGCCACAAAATATTTAAATTGAAATGAATAATTAATTTTTTTACTAGTATCCATACATTTTATTTGAAGTTATTTTGGATTTAGAATTTTTTTTTTAAATTTCATCCCGCTACAACCATGAATCTCTCTTTTTCTACATTTGGTACTTCGATTAATTTGTACTGGTATAAATACGGAAAAAAATCTGTATTGTCCTATATTCCTCAACGTGGGAACGATTTTTTTGATTTATTTTAAGAAGATACATTTATTACCTCACAAACTCAACTTTATTATAGTTTTAATTATTTTAATGAAATATTTTGAGATATTAAAAAAATTGTTAAGGAATTAAACGAGCAAAGAAATAATTTTTGAATAATTTAAAAAAAATTAGATTTGAAGTTTGGAATGCATAAAATCTTTTTTTGCGTATATATAAGAAAAATAGAAAAGTAGTGGTTGGAGGCTGTGAAAAGGAAAAAAAATAAAAATTTGACTTAAAAGATCAAAATAGAGAATTCACATGTATAATGGTTGTAGAGAGAAATAATATGGCTGTAAACAGAATTACCTTTGTGAGTGCAATTTTTTTCATCTTTGTCTAACCTTTGATTAATTAATGTCAATATTATATGTGTGTGACACGGTATTTTTATGCCTTAAAGTTTGGTAAAAAATAATAATTTTGTACCAGCAATTTGCTGCAAAATACAAAATAAAGTTGTAACTAAAATGAGAAAACAAATTAAAGAACTATGAAATTTGTGTGGGCTCATCTAATTTCATTAGATCCGTGAAATATATATTTAATAAAAATCGTACCTCATAAAAATGTGGAAATTAGGCAAAAATGTTTTTTTATTATTTTTATTTTACTGATTCAACCAACAAATTAAAAGAAGATCCTACAACTCATTAGCCTAAGCAAACTAAATTATAAGAGTAGAGGAAAAATAAAACATTACCAAAAGTGCACCCGAAGGGTTCTATAAGTTACATTGTTATATCAATAATCAATGGTTACAAATAATTTCTTGCATTTCATGTATTTAATTTCATAAGATATCAGCACTAAATTGATTGTACGTTTTCCTAAATGAATTGACCAAATCCAGCATTTGATCAAGTATAATTAATTATTGAGCGAGACTATGCATGCACGATATTAGTCCACATGAATTAGTAATAGCATTAAGCTTTGTGAAAATGGTAAGATCAAAATATTTCAATTAATTGAGATAGCTAGCATATTAGACTTTGATTCACATTCTGGTCCTTTTCTTCTCCGATTTTGCTTCACTTTCCATATCCATAATACGAATTACATTCGATATTCTAAACTAACTCAAGCCCTTGAAATTTAAATCTTATCTTTGTTTTGGCTTTTCTTCCTTCCCTTAATGTCAGTACAAGATTACTTGAGTGGTCTTTACATGATATGCTTGACCATCATTGTGGAACTTAATTGCTGTTTTTATTCATTTGATGTCTAGGTTCTTTTTGCTGGCAACTATCTATTCATGATGAACAAAACTACTTCGATCTTCAAATTTCATCGAATGCAATGATAAAAGACATACTTTATCCCTTCTTTGGTATAACAAAATTAAATAGAACTAACTTTGCTAACACAACATATAGTTTTGTTGCTTTTCTACTACAATTTGAGTGAGAAGTCTAAAATAATTCTTGTACTCACATGTATATAGTGCAAGATTGTTGATTGATCACTGATGAGATGAAAGATGTTATTTTTGTCTTATCAATGAAGGTAAAATTGTCATTTTTTTTTATATTTATGGTAAAAAAAAAAAGTTATCCGTTGTTGTAGAAAAGTAAATTTTTATCATAATTGCGATAGAAAGGGATGCTATCCCTTCTTTCTTTTGATAGTTTCGACTGGTTGCCAATGGCGTAAACTGCTCTTCCCCGTCGACATTGAAGGGACTCGTCATTGGATCTCTGGATACAACTATTCTGCATTGCCCATGACAGTAATCATTGTATCCACAAATTTGGACAAGATGTTTAGACTTCATCAGCATTTTTGACTATCTCAAAAATATTTAATATTTTGATCATCCATTTTTCTTTAATCAAATTAAAATTTCTCTCATTCTCAAATCAAAATCTTCAGATTTTACATAGCAAGTTTTACTTTCTTGATATTCTATGACAAACAGAGCAGGTCATGAGTGAGTTTGTAGCGACTTTATGAAACTTGACTATCTCGTCAATATGAGTAGAGACAACATATAACAATCTCAATAAAACGACATAACTGAGACGAGGGTTTATCTTTATTTAATCATCTCTCCTTTTGTGGAATGACATATATGCATGGTCAATTGTTTTATGTTTATTCCATCATAGTTTTTAGGTATTTTTCAATGTCAAATTGAAGAAACTATTGCATATTTCACAAACATTGAATGATGGCTGCCTCCCTTTTGTATCGGACCATGGAACTTTGCAGAAATTGGCAAGATCTTGTGGGAGATAGCCGGAAAAGTTGTTTCCGGAAGCGTTCAACACGATCAATCTAGGCAGGGCGAAGCCAGCTGGGAACTCATCAGTGAAGAGGTTTTGGCTGAGATCAATGCTCTCAAGTGCAGTGAGATTGGATTGAGATTTAGGCAATGTGCCACTGATATATAGAATCCTATGATAATTAAAACTTTAATATAAAAGTGTTATATATAAGGTATTTGTATTATTATTTCTTTCTTTAATTTGAATTGATCTTTACGTGCAACGCTTATGAATATTTTAATATAAAATTATTTAAATATGAAAGTTTAAATTACTATTATAATCTTAAATAATAATCTTTGATAAAGATATATTCGACGATACATATTTGGTAAGAAATGTCCAAACTTTTATATAGGTATATATATATATACACACACTAAGACTATGTTTATCAACAAACTCCCACAACCCAACCTCTTAATAAAATATTCATTTCTCTCTCCTCCACATACACAACCTACAACACAACCCAACCTCTACAATTTTCACACTTTATCAATAACATCAACCCAACCTATAACAATTATTAATTTAATGATTTAATAATTACATATATATATATATATATATATTTTATAATCAATTTTTTATTATTTGAATTATGTACGAAATATATTAAATTATATGATATTCCAAATTCGTAATTAAAAAAAAATATGACCAACTTAAAATAAGTTACAATCTCAATAACAAAAATAAAATTCATAGAATTGAAATACAAAATTATTATTACATAAGTCAAGCTACAAATTGATAAGTAAAAAACAACAATGCAGAAGATGAAAATTGCATATTTAATTATTAGTGCCGAATTTTTGCCATATATGTTCAATCAAGTCATTTTTTAGAGTGGTCTGAGCTTCTCTGTTGCGAAGTTGCTCCCTATTGGTCATATAAGCAGATAGACTTGCAATGCATTCAGTAGAGTATTGAAAATTTTGATCATCGTCTATGGGATCATCGATGAGAAATTCTGTAGGATCATAATAAGTTTGGTACGTCTCTCGTTCATCTTCAACTATCATGTTGTGCATGATGATACAAGCCATCATAATTTTTGCCATCAGATTTTTGTCCCAAACAAGACAAGGGCGTCGAAGAAATGCAAAACGAGCTTGTAGAACTCCAAATGCTCGCTCAACATCTTTTCGTACCGCTTCTTGGTGTTGAGCGAACAACTTGTGTTTTCTGATTACTGGAGAAGTAATTGACTTAACAAATGCAGCCCATGAAGGATATATTCCATCAGTTAGATAATATGTCATATTGTACTCCCTACCATTCACGACATAACTAACATTTGGTGCTCGACCTTCCAAAACATCATTAAAAACTAGAGATCGGTGGAGTACGTTAATATCATTGAGTGAACCTGGTGTTCCAAAGAAAGCATGCCATATCCATAAGTCGTATGATGCAACAGCTTCCAAAACGATTGTTGGTTTTCCACTTCTCCCTCCATATTGTCCCGCCCATGCAGTGGGACAATTTTTCCATTCCCAATGCATGCAGTCAATACTGCCTATCATGCTCGGGAATCCACGTTGTTCTCCGACATGGAGTAGTCTTGCCAAATCTTGTTCATTAGGCTTTCTAAGGTACTCGTCACCGAAGTAAGAAATGAAGCCTTCTACGAAATTCATGAGAGATTGCCTTGTCACAGCTGCACTCATTCGCAAGTATTCATCAACAGTATCTGTTGATATCCCATACGCCAACACTTTCATAGCTCCAGTACATTTCTGTAATGGGGAAAGACCTTGTCTACCAGTGGCATTAGGCCTCTGTTGAAAATATTTGTCACTGGCAGTAACAGCCTCCACGATACGGAGGAATACTGATTTTCGCATGCGAAATCTACGTCGGAAGATCTCAGGAGGATACGTCGGGTTGTCAACAAAATAGTCGTTCATCAAACGTTCATGACCAAGCTCGCGTTGCCTTTCACAATACCTTCTTGTGGCTCTAGGAGTGGTATCTTCTTCGTTCAAATTAAGATTGTTTAAGAGCAGATCCTCGGCGATGCGATTTACGTGGCGATTCTGATGAGCAACATGGTCTTGCCATTCATCAAATGCAGTAAAGAAAGGATCAAAACTTGAATAGTTATCTAGTGATTGATTTTCATTGTGAGACATTTTGGGAAGTGGAATGAGTAAAACTATTAAATGTGAAAATTTTCTTTTGAGATGATTGAGATGATAAGAGGATATGAGGAGATATATATAGATAGTGATCAAAAATAACAAACAAGTGCCACCAATCAATAATCCACTATCACATGTATTTTCCATCCACTATCCACTGTCCACTATCAATAATGACAAACATGTTTCATCCACTATCCACTATCAATAATCCACTACACGTCTTCTACTGCAAAGTGATAATTCACATGGTGCAAAGTGACAAGTGCATGTGACAAAGTGATAAAGTGACAAGTGCATGTGAATTCTGCAAAGTGACAAGTGCATGTGACAACTTTTAACAAAGTGACAAGTGCATGTGAATTCTGCAAAGTGACAAGTGCATGTGACAACTTTTGACAAAGTGACAAGTGAATTCTGCAAAGTGACAAGTGCATGTGACAACTTTTGACAAAGTGACAAGTGCATGTGAATTCTGCAAATTGACAAGTGCATGTGACAACTTTTGACAAAGTGACAAGTGCATGTGAATTCTGCAAATTGACAAGTGCATGTGACAACTTTTGACAAAGTGACAAGTGCATGTGAATTCTGCAAAGTGACAAGTGCATATGACAACTTTTGACAAAGTAACAAGTGCATGTGACAACTTTTGACAACGTGATAAGTGCATCTTAGAATTCTGCAAAGTGACAAGTGCATGTGACAAAGTGAATAAATACTAAATAACTTAAAGCAAAAATAGAAACATCCAAAATAAAACATTAAAAATTCAGAAAACAGTAAAATGACGTTTTCGCCCCTCAAACGATCTCGGAAGGTAAAATCCACCTTGCATCAGCACTCCTTTGATGGAGTATTGAGTTTGATTTCTCGGACCATTTTGTATGTCGGGTGCGAATTTCAAAGCGATCCGAGTCTGTGAAAAATTACGTCGAAATTGCATCAAATACTAATTAGAATAAAAATTACAATTCGATTTAACAAAAATAACACTAATAAAAAAGATTACAAGACAATATTAAAACACATGACATCAAATAAAAAAACTTACAAGATAATACTAAAACACATGCCATCAAATAAAAAAAAACTTACAAGATAATCCTAAAACACTACTTAAACAATGCCAAGAGATGACGTTTCATCTCTTCTTCATCTTGGGATAAGTGATCCTTGGCCAACAAAGCCATCAAAAGAGAGTGCTTCATCTTCATTTTCTCTATTTCCACTTTCTCTCTTCCCAGTGTGTTGAGCACTTGAACTTCACTATCTCTAGTGAGTCTTAATGCACGAAGTTCTGCAACAACCTCAGATGAAGACTCTGATGCCTTACCTTTTCCTTTCTTCTTTTTCGCTTGATCTCTACCTATAGGACGTGAAATAGCTGAACCACCACTGTCTGGAGTTTCTATATTTGTGGGACTGAAATATTCACCATCTTCACTGGTCCTGGTTCTCTTTGTACTGCCACCACTTTCTTCGTTACCATCTTCATCGTAAGTACGACTTCTTGAACCTAGATCAAATTTTATTTCCCACTTGACCATCATTGTGGAACTTAATTGCTGTTTTTATTCATTTGATGTCTAGGTTCTTTTTGCTGGCAACTATCTATTCATGATGAACAAAACTACTCCGATCTTCAAATTTCATCGAATGCAATGATAAAAGACATACTTTATCCCTTCTTTGGTATAACAATATTAAATAGAACTAACTTTGCTACCACAACATATAGTTTTGTTGTTTTTCTACTACAATTTGAGTGAGAAGTCTAAAATAACTCGTGTACTCACATGTATATAGTGCAAGATTGTTGATTGATCACTGATGAGATGGAAGATGTTATTTTTGTCTTATCAATGAAGGTAAAATGGTCATTTTTTTATATTTATGGTAAAAAAAAATGTTATCTATTGTTATAGAAAAGTAATTTTTATCATAATTGCGATAGAAAGGGATGCTATCCCTTCTTTCTTTTGGCCATTGTTAAATATATATGCGAGCAGTACTTTTAGTTTCCATTCGGATGCAAAACATGAAAAACACATTTAAGTTTCAAAACACACACGTTGATAATCATTAACATGCGTGTATCTGTATCTGTAGCCTCTTTTATTTGCAGAGGCACCCAACCAATTTTTACATAACTGACACAAAGTCGGGCATCAGAGCCCTTGTGAAACCCGGTCCCGATTCTAAAGTTACTCCTTTGATAGTCGAGAGTAGATTGATTGAAACGTCTAAAAGATGCAGGGTTTTGTCCTCCGATGAAAGTACCGTTGGCTATGCCTACTCTTAGAATCAGTGACGGTCCCAGGATTTCAACTCAGGGGGTCCAAGTTTACTAATAAAAATAAATGCAGTAATTCTAAACTAAGAGCTTACATTTATCACGATATCAATAAAGTTTTTATATTAAATTATATTCCCTCCATTCAAAATAAGTGACGTCATTTTGGAGTTTTTGTTAGGAACATAAAAATTGAACAAATATATCTTTTACTAATCAATTCCTAAAGAGGAAAATTAATAAGGATAATTTGGGAATAAAATTGCATAAAAGTCTATAAAGACACTTAATTTGAAAAAAAATTTAAACTTTAAAACAATAATTATTTTGAAACAGAGTAAGTATTACATTATAACATTACATATACAATTTAAGGCACAATATATTCACAACAATCATGAAGAAGAAGAAAAAAAAGTAAGAAAATGATATAAAAATAACAACATTTTACCTTGAAATTAGATGGAGAAATAATTGTGAGATGAGAAAATTAAGGTTTATAACATGTGAAAAAAGAATGGAAAAATTATGATTGAGGAACAGATGAAGACACACGCTCACACTGTCAAGACTCTTCTTTAGTTGATACTATTTTTATTTTTTTTGTAATTTTTTAATTAAAATAGTAAAATTACCATATTACCCCTACTATTTTGGCAAAATTTCAGGGGGCCCAATGCCCCCTTGGCCCAAGTGCAGGTCCGTCTCTGCTTAGAATATCAGCTTTGTGAGCAGGGGCGGATCCAGGATTTTATAGTGGGGTGAGCTGAAAAGTAAACGCTTCGGCACATTAAAATTTATACATAACAAAAATAATTCAAACTTTACATAAGTTGTGCCCTACGAGATTTCAAAACATAAAATTCATCAATAATTGAGTGTATATCTATATTTTTAACAAAATCTCTCTCAATATAAAGCATTAGAGAATCTTCAAGTAAATCATCTTCCATCTTCAAGTAAAAAGAGAGTATAAAGATCAAATATTAATACTTTTTTCATACATATCTCATAAACATATTAAATGAATTAAAAAAACCATTACCTTAAATAATGTGGTGACAAATTTCGAGAAATCCACATCTAAATTTCAAGAGAGTTGATCTTTGTTGTTGATGAAAATTCTTCTTGAATTGTCTCATTGTCCTTCAATATTTGTATTTATATCTAGGAGAGATAAAAGAAAAAAAATTAAAAAGCAACGAAATATCAATTGGATGCGCACTGCAGGCTGTGTATTTTCTTTACCTGATGGGCTGTGGGTGGAATGGGCATTATGGGCTGATGGGTGGGTATTTATAAAGAAATTGGCTAATGATGTGGTTGCTTCAAAAAAATGGGCTGGGTTTGTATTTTGTGTTGGGATATATATATATATAAATTTTGGGCCAGCATTGGACTTTTGAGTGCATGTGGTCGGAATTTTGCTTAAAAGTGACGATCTTGTAATGATAGTTTCGACTGGTTGCCAATGGCGTAAACTGCTCCTCCCCGTTGACATTGAAGGACTCGTCATCGGATCTCTGGATACAACTATTATCCATTGCCCATGACAGTAATCATTGTATCCACCACTACAAGAAAATTGTCAAATTCCAACGGCAGAATATCCGTTGGAATATGGTGTTTTTCCGTTGGAATTGATGATTCCAATGGTAATTCCAACGGAATTTGCGCCGTTGGAAAAGTGGGTGTTGGAATTTCAAAATTCCAATGGAATTTCCAACGGTAATAATATTCCAACGGAATTCGGTAAAATATCAATTCCAACGGAATTTGCGCCGTTGGAAAAGTAGGCGTT
The DNA here is from genome assembly GCA_946896805.1 of Scutellaria galericulata. NCBI lineage: Eukaryota > Viridiplantae > Streptophyta > Magnoliopsida > Lamiales > Lamiaceae > Scutellaria > Scutellaria galericulata. The sequence goes on along the minus strand of OX335791.1, from coordinate 13,121,663 downwards.
GGAATTTCAAAATTCCAACGGTAATAACATTCCAACGGTAATTCGGTAAAATACCAAGTAGGTGTTGGAATTTCAAAATTCCAATGGAATTTCCAACGGTAATAACATTCCAACGGTAATTCGGTAAAATATCAATTCCAACGGGATTTGCGCCGTTGGAAAAGTGGGCGTTGGAATTTCAAAATTCCAACGGAATTTCCAATGGTAATAACATTCCAACGGTTTGCGCCGTTGGAAAAGTGGGCGTTGGAATTTCAAAATTCCAATGGAATTTCCAACGGTAATAACATTCCAACTTGGAATTTCAAAATTCCAATGGAATTTCCAACGGTAATTCGGTAAAATATCAACGGAATTTGCGCCGTTGGAAAAGTGGGCGTTGGAATTTCAAAATTCAAATGGAATTTCCAACGGTAATAACATTCCAACGGTAATTCGGTAAAATATCAATTCCAACGGAATTTGCGCTGTTGGAAAAGTGGGCGTTAGAATTTTAAAATTCCAACGGAATTTCCAACGGTAATAACATTCCAACGGTTTGCGCCGTTGGAAAAGTGGGCGTTGGAATTTCAAAATTCCAATGGAATTTCCAACGGTAATTTGGTAAAATACCGTTGGAATAAGAATTTCAAAATTCCAACGGTAAAATGAAGTGCTGCCGAGCGTCATCATGACACTCTTATTCCAAAATTCCAACGGTAAAATGAAGTGCTGCCGAGCGTCATCATGACACGTCGGCAAAGTGTTGACATCATCATGTCATATCATCACAGTGCACGTAAGGTGGTACTCCGACCACTAGACCACTAGTGCTTCATGTAGTTTTATTCTACATGCATTTCTTTTATTTCAATTTGACAAAATTCCAATGGTTTTTCAGACCGTTGGAATTTTCCGTTGGAAATAGTAATTCCAATAACTTTTCCAACGGTTTTTACTTGTCGTTGGAATTTCCGTTGGAAAATTCCAACGGCCACAAATGTCATTGAAAATGCCATTGGAATTTGACAAAATTCCAACGGTTTTCAGTCCGTTGGAATTTGGGTGTTTTCTTGTAGTGCACAAATTTGGACAAGATATTTAATATTTTGATCATCCACTTTTCTTTAATCAAATTAAAATTTCTCTCATTCTCAAATCAAAATCTTCAGATTTTACATAGCAAGTTTTTCTTTCTTGATATTCTATGACAAACGGAGCAGGTTATGAGTAAGTTTGTAGCGACTTTATGAAACTTAACTATCTCGTCAATTTGAGTAGAGACAACATATAACCATCTCAATAAAACGACATAACTGAAACAAGGGTTTATCTTTATTTAATCATCTCTCCTTTTGTGGAATGAAATATATGCATGGTCAATTGTTTTATGTTTAGGACAAAATTCATATTTCGTCCTTCCCTAGGGACGACGTTTAATTTTGGTCCTCTTATTTTCCGATCATCAATTTTAGTCCTCCTATCTCCCTATGTGTCCAATTTTAGTCCGATTTGTCCAATTTTGGTCCTCCTATCTCGATTTTCAGGTCAATTTCGGGCGAATGCACAACACTCGCCCCCAATTTCAACCAGTTGATGGTTTTAGGCTGATGTGGCTTATATTTTCAGACGTGTCATTTAATTCCGATTTACAACTTCATGATTTTCTTTGCAATTACGACTTTTTACATATTCTAATTTCGATCATTTAATTATTACGTTTTTTCAATTTTCTTACGATTTTTGCCTACATGAATATCGAAATCACTAATATATACTGCCCAATTCTGGCATCTAAATAGCATAATTAATAATATGAACAAAATCGAAAAATGTATTAGTTAAATAACCAAAAATTGGAATATTTAAAATTGGTGGTAAAAGAATTGTGCCAAAGTTCGAGGATTATATTAATTGAGATATTCCCTTATTGAAAAATTCGAAAATTACAACTAAGATCTGAAAATTATTTATAAAATCTACAAATTAACTAATAAATATGTTTTTAAAACCTATGTAGATAAAATATAAAAATTGCATTTAAATCTGAAAATTAATTTTAAATTATTTGAATAAATAATGGTGGTAGGATACCTCGTACAGAATCGACAGCTTCAGTTTGCTGGCTTTCTTTTCAGAGTTTAAATTCTCAGAACTCTCACTCCTCAGCTTTGATAATATTGCAAGAAACAAAAATTAATTCACAGACTCTGTATGTTTTATTTTGATTTTTAAACAACAAATCAATCAAAGACCATTGTCTCTCACGAGAAATAGCCCTTGAAAGAGGCAATCTTTGTTCAACAAGAAAAAAAAAAAAAAAAGGGGCATTAAGTTCTGTTAAAGGTACATATATATCAACCACCACCAACCAAAGCAAAGTTTTTAATGTACCAGCATTCTCGTGATCAGTAAAACCCTTTATAAAGCTAATAATACTACATATGAAAGAAACATTCACAAACTAGAATTAATAATTTTATGAACAAAATGGAGATGAGAGAAATGTCAAGATCAAGATCTCCTGGAACACATTTCGTGGACATCCACGAAGTCCCAGAAGAGGAAGAGGTTGAGGACAATAAGTCGAGACAAAAGCGGTTTAACAGAGCGATCAAAGTTGGCGAAACAAAGAGAGGTTATAATAACCATAGTAGTTTTAGAAGGCAAGTATCGTTGGAAACGGGGTTTTCAGCGCTGAATGGTGAGAGGAAAGCGTTGCCGAGAAGTGGAAAAAGTTTCGGAGGATTTGGATCGGCTTATAATGCAGCAGGTGGAGAGGGAAGGAAAGGGGATTTCGATATATTCAGGACCAAATCGAGTCTAGTGAAGCAGAATTCAAAGCTGCCATTGATCAGAAAGGTGGAAAGTGGGATTCATATGCATGAAGATGGTAATGATGAGTTTGGAGGGGTTAATGATGAATTTCTTAACAAAAGTGTTCCTGCTGGTAGATACTTTGCTGCACTCACTGGCCCTGAACTTGATCAAGTCAAGGTAATATTATCCTAACTTGCACCATTTGTCATATATGATTTATTAATTTTAAAATTTTAATAATATAATGTAGTGATATTATTTTAACCTAAATATATAATTAATAAGAATAGATATGCTATTTTTAATTTATCTTGATATCTATTTTATAACATAGGTAACTAACTTAATATTCAACTCACTTATGCTGACAAATAGACCAAACAATTATACCAAAATGTTTTTCATTGTATGATTTCTCAAAATCTAAACCTTTTGATTTAATTTTTTTATTTTCTAATCTATAATTTAATTTAGTCATTTTTTCTCGTATTTTTAATTTTGTTACGTATAATTATGCACCAAAATTTAAGTATCAAATTTCTAGTTTGCTTTTTCTACAATGCAATATAAATAAAAAATTAAAATTCATAAGAAATGATAAATTTGATATATCATGCATGCATAAACAACAAATTTAGATGACAAAATTATTTAATTTAATATTATGATTTGTTAAAAAAAAAAAAACTCACATCCACGAATCTATCTCCATGACCTCATCAAAATTAAAGTACAAAATAAAAATGACAATAAAAAAATTACAAATAAAAATGGTAAAATTGATCCATCATAGAGTAAGAACAAATTTTCAATGAATAAATTATTACTTTGAAATCATGATTTGTTATTTAATTTTCTTGAGAAATATACTTGCTTAATCCGACTCCACTTCCTATCAAAATTATAAATACCAAATAAAAATAACAACCAAATTCTAAATAAAAAAAATGATAATATGATATCTCATAGATCAAAACAAAATTTAAATGAAAAAAAAAATTCAAAGATTATGATTTACATAAAATATAGAAGGATAAAAAACCTACATAATCCTACCCATACCCCTCTTATAGGCCATAGCCCAGTGTGGAGGACCCCACAATCCTTGAAAGTATAAATCTTTTTATTTTCTATTTCTTTAATTCTTATAATTACTTTCTTTCCATTCATAGTATGTCAATTTAGGAGGAAAATTAGTTATTGTTATTTTTATTTAAGATCTTTTATATATATATATATATATATATATATATATATATATATATATATATGGGTGTGTTTGATTGAGACAGAGAAAATTGCAATTTTTGTCTTCTAACTTAGGCCTCGTCTGTTTTTTACAATCAATTTTATGAATATAGTTGGAACGAGTCAAGGTAATATTATTTACAATTCTGGCATTCACGTATGGAAAAATCAAAATTCCAACAAAATTGGATGAAAACTGAATTTATCAAATTTAATTCAATTCAAACTCGATTTGAGAGAGAATCAAATCTAAATCTCAAAAAGCCCGAATTGGAAAAGCACATATACTACACATGTGATTTAGGCCTGCATTTGGAATTTTTGGTTGATTGTCCTAGTTTCAGTTCCGAAAAAATTAATGTTCTTAAATGATGAATGATCGAAAGTTGGTGTTCTAAATTTATAATTACATCATGTATATTTGCTACAAAATAAAGAAATAAAATTGTTGCAGGATTCGGAGGACATACTTCTACCAAAGGACGAGAAATGGCCGTTCCTCCTCCGTTTCCCCATCGGATGCTTCGGCATATGCCTCGGCCTGAGCAGCCAATCCATCCTATGGCGCGCAATCTCCACCAGCCCCGCCACCAAGTTCCTCCACGTCACTCCTTTCATCAACCTCGCCATCTGGCTCCTCGCCTTATCCATCCTCGTCGCAGTATCCATCACCTACTCCCTCAAATGTCTCTTCTACTTCGAAGCGGTCAAAAGAGAGTACTTCCACCCCATCCGAGTCAACTTCTTCTTCGCCCCGTGGATCGTCTGCATGTTCCTAGCCATCGGTGTTCCACATGCCATAGCACCCTCACCCACTCTCCATCCGTCCGTCTTCTGCGCCTTCATTGCTCCAATTATCTTCCTCGATCTAAAGATCTACGGACAGTGGCTGTCCGGAGGCAAGAGGCGTCTCAGCAAGGTAGCGAACCCCTCGTCTCATCTCTCGGTTGTTGGGAATTTTGTGGGCGCGATTCTTGCGGCGAAAGTGGGGTGGGGTGAGGTAGGGAAGTTGTTGTGGGCGATAGGGTTTGCTCATTATCTTGTTGTGTTTGTGACATTGTATCAGAGATTGCCAACGAGTGAAGCATTGCCTAAGGAATTGCATCCAGTGTACTCCATGTTTATTGCAACTCCAGCAGCGGCTAGCATTGCTTGGGGAGCTATCTATGGGGAGTTTGATGGGTTGGCTAGGACTTGTTTCTTCATTGCATTGTTTCTCTATTGCTCACTCATTGTGAGGATTAACTTCTTCTGGGGATTCAGGTATTCCTTTTCATTTCTCTGCATTTTATTGTCTATTCATGTGTGGAATGTGGATTTCATTCTGCATCTTAAGTTTTGTCTACATTTTTACCACTAATTTTATATATTTTAATTTTGATCCTTTAACAATCATTTTATTTTTTTTCATTTTTCATCTAATTAGTTTGGAATTTCGATTTTCGCCTATGTGGACGTCGGAATCGATGATATGGATTCCTGGCAAAAGTTGACATTTCAAGCAACATCAGATCAAAATTGAAAAAGAAAATGATATTAAAAAAATGAAAATTGGAATGCATACAAATTAGTGATAGAAATGTTGATAGGATTTAAGTTACAGAGCGAAAATTAAGATTTGTCTATATTATAATTCCCTTTCTTGTCCCTTAAATGACAAAATTGCAAAACTAGTTTAATAAAATAAAACACCACAAAAATTCTAAATTTTATGTGGAACCCTTATTTTTAAACATCTTTCATAGGAAAAGTTTCTTTTTTAGCTGTCTTGATAAGTTTTGTTTTTCTTTTTTGATATTGTAGTCAATTAGTATACATTTGTCATGTGATAGGTAGGGTGTGATGACCTAAGTATGGACAGTACGAGTTCATAAAAATGAAATGACATGATTCTGTTGGTTTAAAATATGTGGTACGATTTGAGTTTGGATGGTAAGATCGTATGTGAAGAAAATAGTCTCAATTATATTTTCATGGTACAACTGTTTAGAAGGGTAAAGTTGTTTCAAAATTTAATTAGAAAATGATGAATGTTAAGTCGGGGCTATAAATGATATATATATATATTTTTTTTTATTTATTTATTTATTTATTTTTTAACCAAGAGTGCCCCTCTAGATAGAAACAAACTTATAAATTGACCATAAATTATTTCAAAAAATAGATATATAATTTCACAAAAAAGACATTTGAATTTCACATACCGCTCTCAATTTGAAGATTTTGCTAATTAATCTCCACAACTTTCACCAACACAAACACTCTCCTAGCAACATATTTTTGTTTACAAGTATCCATATAGTATAAACATATAAAAAATAATTGCAGGTGTATAAATTTTGGACAGGTTTTCAGTGGCATGGTGGTCTTACACGTTCCCCATGACAACAGCTTCAATAGCAACGATCAAATACGCAGAGGAGGTGCCTTGTGTGCTAACTAAAGTCTTAGCTTTGTCACTATCATTCATGTCATCAACGATGGTCTCCATACTGTTGGTATCCACACTTGTCCATGCTTTCCTCTGGAAAACACTCTTCCCCAACGATCTTGCCATCGCCATTACGAAGAGAAAACAGGCGAGGGAGAAGAAACCCGTCAAAAAGGCCGCCTACGATATTAGGCGTTGGACTAAGCAGTCACCATTATCCTTGGTTTCAAACATCAGAAAGCAAGATAAGAACACTCAAGAGGGTGATCATAAGTGATGGCCCAATTATCATGTAGCTTAAATTCACTTCATATTTATATCTCCAAGAAGGATATATGATATATTAATGGATTCTACTTACAGAACTATATATCAGTTACCCATTTGATGGTATAAACAATTTCTCTTCTTACCCTATTGTTCTGTTTGAGGCTCTAGGAAATAATTGTTTTTAGTTACAAACAGTATGCAAAATCTTGTGTGAGACCATCTTGCAAATTTTATTCATTGATTATGTTAATGGTAGTAATGGTTTGAAAACCTTTTATATAAAAGCTCCATTTGTTTAAACACATCAAGCTCACTAATTGTGGTTGAAATAAATTCCTCCATTCCCAATATGAATTCACGCAATGACCTATTTGTAGTGGATCTTTTCTAAGGTACATCCAACAACAATTATTTCATTTATAAACAGGACGGTACTGCGATTTGGGTTTTGGATGGGAGTGGAGTTAGAACTTGTTGAAGAATTAGATAGAGAATCCCCGTTGGAAGGAATGGAATGGGAAAAATTATGTGATACATTTTTCTACATGATGGTTGTAATAAGATACAATGAGATTTGTCGATTACACCATTGAAGATTGTGTTTCATGATTTTATCAACTCATTAGTAACATTGTTTTGTTTTAAGTTATACATTTTACTTTATAAATAAAGTTTGTTATTTATACCAATTACAGATCGTGGATTCAAACATTTGTTGTTATTTAGTTTATTAATCATCATTTCATCATACAATAATTATAGGGGATTTTAAATTCCAAGTACGGTTAAAAAAATAAAAATAAAACAAAAAATTGTCAAAAAAATAACAAAAAAAATTGGTTCATAAACCATGATCGAAACTCTGAATATCAATGTTAATTTTAGTTTGACCCTCCACAATTTTTGAAACCAACGGTTCGAAATTAGAACCGATGGTTGTAACCAATTGGACATGTCTAATTGAAATCATATTGAAATTTTTCTAAGGGGAAGAATTAGAATCATTACCTAATCAAAGCAACAAACGAGAGAGAAGATAATGTTTGATTCTAACCGAAATATGGGAAGATGGAAATGAGAGATCAGATTAATGAGATCTGAGAGATGCAATTTTTTTCCAAGTCTATTTTCTCTATTTGATTTGTGCAAGATATTTTAGATAAGATAATATAGCTATCAATAAGAGTCGGTCCACAATCCACTATAACCTGGGGTGGGGCAAACTTTTTTTATGGCGGGCTTCAAAATCTCAACTCATCTCAACCCACTAGTAGAACGCTTAACAGGCGGGCTGACCCATCAAATTTTTTTTATTTTTTAATATATATATATATATATATATATATATATATATGCATTTAATTTATACTTATATAAAATCAGAGAAGTTGGAAATATTTACAGAAATACCCTTTTACCTCCTAAAAATGTCAAATCATTATTATTATTTATTTATTTTGGTTTTTTGCATATTTAATTGTTTTTCCAAGTAATTATGCAATATACTTAATAGATTCTTGCTTAGCAAGTCATAGTGATACTTCTTGGCGCATGAGTGATATCTATACTTAGTTAATAAGTAGTCTATCAAATTGCATCATATCAATTGAATTTCTGTAATTTTTTATTTTGAACACCACACACACAAAAACTCCTATGCACCAGGTGCATGGATCTAAGATCCATGCAATCCGAGTCGATCCGACTCGAATCCGCGAATTTCTATATATATATATTTTTTTTCAAAATTTTGTCTTGACCTTTATGTTATAAATGTGTGACCTTTATATATAAATGTGTGACCTTTATGTACAAACATCCGTACCTTTATGTCTGTAACTTAGAAAAAAAATGAAGATTTTCAACACAATTTGTATTGTATACCTTTATGTGATATCAATGTGACCTTTATGTTATATTATGTCACCTCTATCTACAAATATTCTGACATTTATGTAATATATAAAAGTGCATAAAGGTCATAATATTTGTACATAAAGGTGACATGATATAATAGAAAGGTCACATTGATATCATATAAAGGTATACAGTTCAAATTATGTTGAAAATCTTCATTTTTTTCTAAGTTATAGTACATAAAGGTCATGATAGTTGTACATAAAGGTCACACATTTATAACATAAAGGTCACACTAATACAACATAAAGGTAACAACCTGAAGCAAAAAAAAAAAAGAAGCTAAATTCAAAAACACGCGGATCCGGGTCAAAACTGGGTCGACCCGAATTGCATGTACACCAAGTACACACAAAACCAACTCATATATATATATATATATATATATATATATATATATAATTTAAGTAATTGGATTTGATTTGTAATTCATAATTGATATTTTTTGTTTTGTTAATCACATATTGTCAAATGAGATATCTATTACCGATATAAAAGTGTGGATGTTTCTTACAAAATATGGATTGCCAAATATATTCTTATCAAAAATTATTATTTAAGGTTATAATAGTAATTTAGGATTTTCATATTTAAATAATTTTATACTAGAATTCTAATACAAAATCCTATAGAATTCTATTATAATTAGACTTATATAAATTTAGTATATAATAAACATGATAGTATGAATTGGGCAAATATATATTTAAATATAGTTACGTAAATTCAGATTTTCTTAATTGTTAAATACTTTATATCTTTAAAATACTAATTATTAATTACATTGTATTATCAAATAGTTGATATTTAACACATATTATATAAGCAACCGTGGAACGCACGGACAACTACTAGTTACATATAATATACGAAATCTATTTTAAACAAAGTTCTTTCACTAAAATTTCTTTATTCCTATAAATTAATTACTCATATCATTATTTTTATGCACAAATTTTTATAGTTTTATGTGAGATTGAAATTAATCATATTCAATGGGTTAACCCATCTTGTTGATTCATATGAATTCCGTCTTACATAAGATCTCATTTTTATAAATTATTGTTTGCTCTAAATAAGAATTTTCATCATTATTATTCATTTCTCATCTATATCATCAATGAAAATAAAGTTAAAAATTTAAAAATACATAAAAATAGAGCTAACCAACCCACTAACTTACAAGTCGACCCACCAAAGCCTAACCCACCATGGACCAAATCCACTTAGATCCACCTTCTCACCAGCCTGTAATTACCGTGGGATGGAACAGGCTGGCTCAACGGATCTAACTTGTTTTGACAATTGAAATGGGCATCCAAGACATTTACGAAAAATACAAATGATTTTTTTTAATAATAAAATTAGTAAAAGGCTTGTTTTGTCATGTCTAGGACATATTTCCTTATAATATAAATCATTTTATTTATATAAAGTAGTATAAAAGCCGGATCCGATGGGTTAAAATGGAAGACCAAGACTAATCATGAACTTGTGAATGGGTGTTGAATCTTCATTACAATAATTGAGGAAATACTAGTCAAGCCACGCGCAAAACAAATTAATGAAAGGGACCATGGAAATTTTGGTCTTGACTTGGTATGACAAATGCAGTCAATTTTAAAACATAAACAACCACTCATATACACATACAAATTGCTCAATTCTTGTGTGTTATCCTCAAACATTAAAAATGTCCTTCTTCTTCTTCTTCATCACTCTCCTCCTCTTCTCCTCCCCACTGCTCGGAGCCACAGCCGACGATTGTAACCCAGACAAATGCCGGAAAGGCGGCCCCGAGATTCGGTTCCCTTTCAGAATCAAGAATAAACAACCTCAACACTGTGGCTATCCAGGTTTCGATGTAGATTGCAATGAGAAACAGGAAACCATCCTCGTACTGCCATCCAAGGTGGATCTCGTTGTACGTAAAGTCGACTACAAACTGCAACAACTTCATCTACGCGACCCAGATAATTGTCTCTCTCGAAAGCTTCCAAATCTAAACATTACAACATCCCCCTTCAGTTTCTTTGGCAGTAGCAGATCTTATAATTTATTGGATGACTTTATCATTTTCAATTGTTCCACTTCGGAAACTAGTCGACGTGAGATTTCTTGTTTGGGTGATTCGAGCAACAGGTTCTACGCTGTTAGTTCCGATTCGGACATGGATTCGCTTGCACTCACTTCCTGCACCAGATTCAGCCATGTTTCGAACGTGCCATACGGCATATTTGATCAAAAGGAGCTCTTGTTGAACTGGTCCAAACCGGAATGCAGATCCTGTGAAAATGAAATGAAAGGATGCAGCTTTAACAATGTTACTAGAGAAATTCTGTGTGTTCATCTACCAAAGAGTCATAAAGGTACATCTCCATTTTTCTTGCATGATTATATATTAACTTGTCCAAATTAATTGGTCCAAGAAAATTCTTCTTTTCTAAAAGGTGCTCATATTTGGAAAAAAAAATTGTTAAAATTTGGGAAATTGGCCAATTCGACCCAAAACTATGGCACTAATTGAGCCCTTTTGGTTTGGGGAAAATGCAGAATTGGATCTATAATGATAAGAGTATGGTAAAACTAGTAATGTTTCTTTTAAAAGTGACAACGAAAGCCTCTTTTATTTAAATTATGGTGTTTTTTTTCCTAAATTGGTAATCATTTTACATACTAAAAATATGTAGATTCATAAGACAAATAACTGACAAAATGGTATAGAAATACAATTATCAATTGCTCTATGTCAAGTTTATATCATTTTGTAGTCATCTAAAGTAGTCGTTAGAATCTCAACTAAATTAAGGATTTTATAGGATACAAACATGATAATTAAAACAAAAAATTAAAACAAAAAAGGGATTAATTTTGTCACTTAAAAAAGGGACTAGTTTACTTTTACCACACCCCTCCTATAATTGTGGGACAATTATTACATTTTTTCCTTGCTCTGGAACATTGAGTGATTTTCTTGGGATTGAACCCTTTTAATTTGGGCAATTTAATAGTTATGGAACAAAAAATTATTTTCTTTTTCTTCCCTGTCTTCCCATGTGACTTATTAGATAATGAATTAATATTTTGCTTCTGTTGATTATAGGACTGTTAAAGAAGCTGATTGCAGGTAAATACAAAACTTGCATTTTTCATTCTTTTGCTATTAAAACTGTGAGAGAAATATAATATTTGACAGTGTGATTCTATTCCACAGCTATTGGTTCTTTTCTTGTGGTGATAACAATCACAGCTATCATCATTGTTTCCATTCTAATTATAAGAAAGAGAGAGAATCAAAAGAAGATTGAAAGTTTTCTGGGAGATTACAAAGCCCTTAAGCCCACTAGATTCTGTTACTCTGATATAAAAAGAATCACAAATCAATTCAGTGAGAAATTGGGAGAAGGAGGGTATGGAGTTGTATACAAAGGCAAGTTAACAGATGAAATAAGCATTGCTGTAAAAGTGCTAAACAATTCCAAGGAAAATGGTGAGGAATTTGTGAATGAAGTACGAACTATCGGTCGAATACACCACGTTAACGTGGTCCGTTTGGTAGGGTTTTGTGCCGAAGGGTTTAGAAGAGTTCTTGTCTACGAATTTCTTCCAAATGATTCACTAGAAAAGTTCATTTTCCAATCGGAATCCAAGAGAGATTCTCTTGGATGGGAAAAGTTGCAAGACATTGCTTTAGGCATAGCCAAAGGCATCGAGTATCTCCACGAGGGGTGTGATCAACAGATCCTCCATTTCGACATCAAGCCCCACAATATACTGCTAGACCAAAATTTCACCCCTAAGGTCTGTGATTTTGGTCTAGCAAAGCTCTGTTCCAAGGAACAGAGCGCAGTGACAATGACGGCCGCCAGGGGCACAATGGGGTACATTGCGCCTGAATTATTGTCCAGGACTTTTGGGAAGGTATCATATAAGTCAGATGTGTACAGTTTTGGAATGTTGTTGTTAGAAATGGTGGGAGGGCGGAAAAATGAGGACCCGAAGATGAACATGAGCCGAGTGTATTTTCCGCAATGGATTTACAATCATTTGAATCTAGGAGATGATTTTTGGGCAGAGATTGAAGAAGGTGATCATGGGAACATAGCAAGGAAAGTAACAATAGTTGGGCTTTGTTGTATAAATTGGGATCCAATGGATAGGCCATCAATGAAAGAAGTGGTACAAATGTTGGAAGGAGATGGAAGTGATCTCACAATGCCTGCAAATCCATTTCCAGATAGCAATGCCACTAATCTTGTGGCTGGATTGCTTGAAAGACATTACCAAGCTGAGTTGCCACTCATTTTGGAGATCGATGAGTAGAAGAGAGCAAAGAAAACAAGTTCAGTTGGTGGTAATTATAAATTTCATTTTTTAGGTTTTTAAATTGTATATTTTTAGTTTTCTTTTAGTATCCTATACACACAAATTATAATCTCTCTAGTATCTCTCAAATCTCATGTAATCAGGGTTGTAGAACTTTAACAAGAATTGAGAAAGTTATTGGAACTTTAACATATAATATTTATGTTCAATATGTTTCCTTTTTTATATTTGCAAGATTAAGAAAATTAAATTGATTAAAACTATATATATATATATATATATATATATATATATATATATATATATATATTACTGAATGATCAGTTAAATAAACATTATTCAATATAGAAAACGGATTATATATCAAAATTAAGACATCCAAAATTAAAAATTAACACAAGTTTATAAATACTTAATTTCATTCGCATTTATTATCTAATCAATCAATATATTACAAATTTTTAAATGAATTCCACCTCTTTTAAATTTATTTAATATATTTTAATATAATAAATTGCAAACAAAACTATTTCATGAAACCAATCACTTGAATACTTACTATTCAAATAAACTTATATAATATATATATATATATATATATATATATATATATATTAGATACTATTCAAATATATTAGATACTACTTGGGTGGCTCACCCGGCCACCAATTAGTTTTTACTGTAACTATCTAATGATGATAATTCATAGCAAAGAGTGGCCTACCTGATAGGACAATTTAAGTATTTACATAAATTAAATAGTGGAGAAATATGAAGAGATATATAGACATTGGAAAAAAAATAAAAAATTGTTTGTTCACCATTTTAGTAATCAGGTGATCCTCTATAGTGCATCCTACCAATTTTGAGTTTAGTCATTTAAACTAACCAGCTGCGTGGATGGAGCCAAGCACCATTCGAGCACGTCGTACTTCGCAATGGGCTTTGAAGCGCACTTAGGATGTACACATCGTCGTTTGCATCAATTCAAAACTATAAAAAGGTTTTATGAGATTATCCGAACACTTGTCATGGATCGACTTCTAGATCATAATTACACTAGTAAAGAACTAAAGAAAATAGATATTTCCCACATTTCAGAATTTCCCAAATTTATTTGAATTATTAATTAATTTTTGAACTCTTTTGATTTTCAGATTTATTTATTTAATTTATAATCTTAATTTTTATTTTTATTTTGCAATTTTCAGATTGTAATTGGATTTTTATTTTATTTTAACAATCTTCGCAGTATAATATAATTTAGAATTTACCGAATTTTTTAAATTATTATGTAATTTCCTGAAAATATGCTTGAGATCTTTTGTAATTTAACATATTTTACTTGGACTTTGATAAGTCGGGTTTTGTGTGTGTTTTACATGCGTTATGTGACTAATTTTGTACTCAAATATTCACTATTTTGTTGCATTTACCTGATATTTGTCATACTCGTCTCAGTGGCTTTGATTTTGCATTTTCCATGAATTCCAGGTTGTTTGCAAGACAAATCGAGTGTGAGAATACAAGAGGTGGAAGTCGCGTGGGCCGAAAGGGAAGAAGAAGCCCAACACTGAGAGCTTCAATGTTGGGAATGTGAATGCTAGTTGCTTCTGCCGTGTTAGCGGCCCAGTTCATTAAGCCCAGGTCCTCGTTAATTCAATTTAGGGAACAAAGAAAGGAATGTGGTGCCATTGTGGAGGGAATAGAGTAGTTCCATATTTTTGTCCATCTTGGAGAGATTCATGCCACTTATATTAGGAAGGAGTTAAAGGGGATCCGGGGGAGAATTTTTTGGATCTGCAGAGATAAGAGGGCAGAGGAAGAAGACAACTTATCTTTTTGTAGTTTGATATTGATGTTTATAGGCTAATCTATCTTTTCTAGTTCGAGGAGACGCCAAACCTTGAATGATTCATCCGTTTTTAATTGAGTAGTAACGTTTTTCTTACTCTATCTCAATTTCTTTGTTATCTAATCTTATGCTTTGCATGTTTGATTAATGGATTTATTAGGATTGACCACCTTAATCTATTTGTTAATCAATTCTAGCTAATTCGCATGATATAATCCGTAACTGTTATATTTGTGGAAGTATCATGGCAATTGGAATTTGAATCCTAGGACAACGAAGTCTAGATTGTATGATTCGAACGTTTCGCTTTCATAGTCTAGTTTGCCCTATTATTTTGGATCGTTAATGCATCTTGTGAATTGAATCTTGAATACATGTTTTGAGGTTATTCATTGGATAGATTGATTGGGGGTCGTACTTGCTAATCAAATGAACTTAAGAAATAATTCGAACTAGTTCGGTCGTACCACTGGTTTAGAGGCAAGATTCGAGATAGGGTGTAGATAAACGAGTCTATCTTTTGAATTGGAAGAATCGTTCTAGGGGAGGTTATCCAAGGGCTAGATTGTTTAATTCATTGTTTTTTTCCATCCTTGTTTGCTTCTGTTTGAAATCTTTTTGTGATGCATGATTTTAATATTTGCTCAACAAACCAATCACCCCCTATTTTTATCGTTTTTTCTATATGAATTTATTCAATTAAATTACACTATTCTCTGTGGGTTAGACCCCTTACTTATCCTACTACATAAGTGGATTAGTCGAGGTGATTATTTATTTTTTGGTGTCGGCGACACCACACCAAATTTTGGCGTCATTTTCGAGGAATAGTTGTTAATTTGTTTGAAATTTTTTTTTTGTGTTTTCTAATTATAAAAAAAGTTTTATTTTACGTCTGTTATGCTCTTGATTATTCTGTTTTTTATCAGTATACTGACACTGATCCCCCCAGTGTATGTTCAGTTCTTGTTTCAGTGAATGATCACAAGGTCAAATCGCAGTGCACATCTCGAATTGAATCCAAAAATAGAGAGAACAGCCAGACAACTTAGGAAAGAGACTCGTGCACGTCGGCATATCAATTTTACACCGACAAGAGAAACAAGTAGTGAAGAAATGAGTGATACTAGTGAAAAGTTGAACTCTGAACCAGAATCTAAAAATATGGAAAGAGAACATGGAGTTAATGGAAATGCAGCTGGAGAAAATGAAGAGAGAACGATGCTTGAGTTGGGAAACCCAACCATAAACCACCAACCACTCTGCATTATTATCCCTACTCTTACTCCTAATGTCAATATCGAGCTTAAATCAGGATTAATTCATTTATTATCATCTTTCCATGGTCTTGCAGGAGAAAATCCACATACTTTTCTTAAGGAATTCCATGTCGTATGCTCTAGAATGAAACCAACTGGGGTCTTAGAGGAACATGTGAAGTTAAGTGCATTTCCATTTGCACTAAAGAACACTGCAAAAGATTGGTTGTATTTTCTGCCACCCAGGACTGTTAATACATGGAATGAGATGGAAAAGCTATTTCTCCAACACTATTTTTGAGCCACTCGAGTGGCAGTGTTGAGGAAGGAGATTTCAGGTGCTAAACAAGGTTTAGGAGAGACACTGTACGAGTATTTGGAGCGTTTCAAACGTCTTATAGCTTCATGTCCACAACATCAGATTAGTGATCAGTTGCTCATCCAATATTTTTACGAGGGCCTTACTCTCACGGATCGAAACAGGATTGATGCAGCTAGTGGAGGAGCTTTGATGGGAAAAACACCAACAGCTGCACGAGAGCTTATTTCTAATATGACAGCGAATACTCAACAGTTTGGTGCACGTGATGCTATGGCTAGGCCCGTTGAGCAGTCGAAAAATGATGTCTTAGAAAAGATTGCAAGTATGATGGAGAAGATGATGAAGGGCAAGAATCCAAAAGCCTGCCCATGCCGACTTTGCAATACTGAAGAGCATGTTACTGATGATTGTCGAATTCTGAATGATGAGATAGAACAACATGCTAATGCAGTTGGTTTTGGGAATTCTCAAGATCGAAAGTATGACCCATACTCTTAACATTTATAATCCGGGATGGAGAGATCATCCTAATCTTCGATATGGAAACCAGCAGAACACTCAGTATGGAGAGAATCAAAGGCCTCAATATAAAGATCGGAAGTTCCAGTTGTTCAGGGGGAATGATCAAAGTGCTGGAAACTCTAGACAAAACGGTGGTGATAAGGAATCTGGACCATCTTTAGAGGATATGGTGAAGACTTTGGCATTCAATTCAATGAAGTTTCAACAAGACACCAAAACAGCAGTGCAAACATTACAAGCAGGGCAAAAGAGCTTGGAAACACAAATGAGCCAAATGGTTATTGTCTTTAGTCAATTACAAGCACATGATGGTGGCAAGCTGTCTTCTCAAACTGAGGCCAATCCTAGAAATGTGAGTACGGTTACCTTACGAAGTGGAAAGCAATTGCAAGATATTTTGCAACCCAAGAAGGATGCAGAGCAGATTGTGGTAACGGAAGATGGAAAATCTAAGTTACCTGAAGGTCAGATGGAGGTTGAGAATGAGCAGGTTGAATCTGAGAATAAAAATCCGGACGTTAAGGCAGACGCTGACCCCCTCAGTTTTAGCATTCCAGAACAGAAAAGTGAGGTAAATCTCGTAACTCAAAACCTATTATTACTAATGCGTTGTCTTTTCCTTCTAGGATGAAGAAAACTGAAAAATGCATCAAGGATCAACAAGCACTCGAGGTGTTTCGGAAGGTGGAGCTTAACATACCACTAATGGAGGCAATTAAGCAAATTCCAAGATATGCTAAATTTTTGAAGGAATTGTGTACTAACAAGCGTAAGTTGGCCGGTAATGACAAAAGTTTTCATAAGAGAGGCTGTTTCGGCGGTTTTTCAGAAGAAATTGTCTTTGAAAATGAAGGACCCTGTCATGTTTGTAATTCCTTGCAAGATAGGGGATCACAAAGTCGAGCAAGCTATGCTAGACCTTAGGGCTTCTATCAATGGTAGCTAATTCAGTTAGCTGACATGAGCCACACATATCCAGCTGGAGTTGTTGAGGATGTCCTTGTACAGGTAAATCAATTAATTTTTTCAGCTGATTTTTATGTGTTAAATATGGAAGGGAATTCGGAAAATTCCACACCTATTTTGTTGGGAAGGCTATTCTTAAATACTTCCCAAACAAAGATAGATGTACGTGAGGGAACCCTCACTATGGAATTTGATGGAGAAATTATTCAATTCAATATATTTGATGCTATGAAATTTCCCACTGAATCTGACTCTCTTTATGCCTTGAGTGTTTTTGAGCCAATTGTGCAGGAAATTTTTGAGCTTGATTGCAGGAATAAATTGGAGAAAAAACTCAGGAAATCTTGGGAAGAAGAAGAAAAGAGAGTTAAATCTGCTAAGATGGAAAATAATTATCAAGTTTCATTTGTAAAACTACCAGATACTTACCCAAAACTTCTTCCATCTTCTTTGTAGGCCCCAGAATTGGAATTGAAGTCATTGCCTGAGCATTTGAAGTATGTATATCTAGGGCCCAAAGACACTTCCAGTCATAATTTCTTCAAAATTGAAGGAAGACCAAGAATCAATGTTGGTGGCAATATTAAGAGAGCATCAAAATGCTATAGGATGGACAGTTGCAGATCTCCAGAGGATCAGCCCTTCTATTTGCATGCACCGCATTCACCTTGAAGGCGAAGCTCAACCTACCAAAGAAGCTCAACGTCGATTAAATCCATCTATGATGGAAGTAGTCAAGAAAGAGATTTTAAAACTTTTGCAAGTCGGGATAATTTTTCCCATTTCAGACAACAAGTGGATTAGCCCAACTCAGGTTGTACCAAAGAAATCTGGGGTGACTGTAGTAAAAAATGATACGGGTGAATCGATCCCAACACGTATTCAAACGGGTTAGAGAGTGTGCATAGACTACCACAAACTAAACTCTGGGACAAGAAATGATCATTTTCCTTTACCATTTATTGATCAAATGATAGAGAGATTAGCTGGTCATTTTTACTATTATTTCCTTGATGGTTTTTCTAGTTATTTTCATATTGCTATTGCTCCAGATGATCAGGAGAAGACCACGTTCACTTGTCCATTCAGCATATTCACATATAGAATGATGCCCTTTGGTCTTTGCAATGCTCCTGCCACCTTTCAAAGGTGCATGGTAAGTATCTTTTCTAAATATGTGGGCAATATAATCGAGGTTTTTATGATGATTTTAGTGTGTATGGTGATTCATTTGAAGCTTGTCTTGAAAACCTAGGTTTAATTCTTAAATGTTGCGTTGAAACTAATTTAGTTTTGAATTGGGAAAAATGTCATTTCATGGTAGATAAGAGAATTGTTTTAGGGCATGTAGTTTCTGAAAGGGGTATTGAATTAGATAGATCCAAAATAGAGCTTATTGTTGCTTTACCTTACCCCACAACTGTAAGGGAAGTTCGTTCTTTTCTTGGCCATGCAGGTTTCTATAGGAGGTTTATCCGAGATTTCTCCAAGATAGCATCACCTCTTTGTCAGCTTTTGCAAAAAGATGTTGAATTCAAGTTTGATGATGTGTGCAAAAAGGCGTTTGACAAGTTGAAAAAGTTGCTAACTACCCCGTCTATCATTCAACCCCTGAACTGGAGCTTTCATTTCAAAATCATGTGCGATGCAAGTGATTTTGTTATAGGGGTTGTACTTGGACAGTGGATTGACAAGAAATCCCATGTGATCTACTATGCGTCACGCACTTTGGATCAAGCTCAAACCAATTATTCTACAACCGAAAAAGAACTTTTTACGGTAGTGTTTGCATTAGAAAAGTTTCGTTCTTATTTGCTTGGTACTAAAGTCATAATTTTCTCTGATCATGCAGCTTTGAAATTCTTGATGAAGAAAAAAGAGGCAAAATCGAGACTCATTCAGTGGATTTTATTACTCCAAGAGTTTGATCTAGAAATTAGAGACAAGAATGGAATTGAGAACCTGGTGGCTGACCATCTTAGTCACTTAAAGAGGACCAACGAAGCAGAGCCATTGCTGGAAAATTTTCCAGACGAGCAATTGCTCGCAATCTCGAAAATTTTTCAGAATTCATCAACACTGACCCTTTCAATGTCAGTGCAATACGTTCCATGGTTTGCTGATTTGGTGAATTTTCTTGTTGCTAGGGTATATCCTGGAAATATGAGCAAGGCTAGGCGAGATAAGTTACGCAGTGATGCCAAATACTACGTTTGGGATGATCCATACTTATGGAAGTACTGTGCCGACCAGGTAATAAGAAGGTGCGTACCGAATTCTGAATTTTCTTCTATCCTCTTATTTTGTCATAATTATGCTTGTGGAGGACATTTTGGGTCAAAACGTATTGCTTTCAAGGTTTTAGAGTGTGGTTTTTATTGGCCGACCCTGTTTCGAGATGCTTATCATTTTTACAAAGCTTGTGACAGTTGTCAAAGAACAGGAAACAACTCTAAAACAAATGAGATGCCCCAACACCCTACAATTGTTTGTGAGATTTTTGATGTGTGGGGTATGGATTTTATGGGACCATTTCCTTCATCTTTTGGTAATTTATATATTCTGCTCCTAATTGATTATGTGTCGAAATGGGTGGAAGAAAAGGCCACCCGTACTAATGATTCCCAAGTGGTTGTAGGTTTCTTGCGCTCTAACATTTTCTCCAGATTTGGAATCCCTAGGGCAATTATCAGTGATAGAGGGACGCATTTTTGCAATCGAACTATTGAAGCTATATTGCTAAAATATTCGGTTGTACACAAAATTTCTACAGCGTACCACCCTCAAACAAGTGGACAGGCTGAAGTCTCTAATCTAGAAATCAAGGAAATTCTAGAGAAAACGGTGAAACCAAATAGTAAGGATTGGAGTTTAAGGTTAGATGATGCACTATGGGCTTACCGCACTACCTACAAGACTCCAATAGGAATGTCCCCATATAGGCTCATTTTTGGCAAGCCGTGTCATTTGCCCGTTGAGATTAAACATAAAGTTTATTGGGCGGTGAAGGAATGTAATATGAACTTCAACGAGGCTGGTGTTAGTCGAAAGTTACAATTACAAGAAATTGATGAGTTAAGGAATGAAGCATATGAGAATTTATTGTAACACCCCCTTCTAGTAGGGTAATTACTTATACTAAATTATGCTTAACCTTCAAACTATCATTATGATTTTTTTTTAATAGCGGAAACAATTTTGTTAAGAAACATATCAGAGTTTTAAAACGGTCTAAAGCATCCAAAAAGAATTAAATTGTTTATGCAAAACTTCACGTTAAAAGAACTCAAAATAAAGTTTATTTTGCATGCAAATTAGAATGCTCGTAAACATCTTAAACCAATTCCGAGGCCGTCCCCACCAATCACGCTTCAGCGCTGCTACCTCATCGCATCACATCTTACCTTTGCTTTTATCTGCAGTATGAGGTAACACTATAAGCAAAAAAATGCTTAGCAAGTACATCACCTATCTCACAAAACATATTTCTTTGCAACTTAATAAAACAAGAACATCACTAATAAAAACAATAATAAACTCTTGTACTTGAAAATAATATACTATGGGTCTAGACATGGTACTAATGTGCGCAACTCCGAAGAATCCGGGGTAGCTAGCCACTGAATCCAAACGGAGCAACTCAATACTCATAGGGCAGCCTCGAGGCCCTTAACTTCTCTAGTGGGCGTCTCGATGCCCGGTACCAGTCTCTTAAAATATAGAAAATAAGACCATATATATATATATATATACTCTATCTCAAAATACTTTTCTCACTTTTCGTAGAACAAAAATACTTGCATCTCGTACCAGATCAAACATATGGAATCACCACACTTAACAAAACATCTTTTCATATTCACATAACTCATAAATAAAAATTCACGAAACATTTAACTTAGCAACTCATTAAAGCATACTCACATAAAACATAAATAAGCACTCACGTAATTTTGCATAATCATTAAACAATTAAAACAAAGCTACTCATATTGCAAATGAGAGATGTACTTACCTGAAACTTCCAAATCTTACGTATCCTCACACTTCTAAGTTTTCTCAATCAACTCTAAAACGTGGAAGAATAGATGAAAATACAATTAGGATTTATCCACCTAATGCGAAGGTTAAAACTAATCTACTTCTTATAATATTTATAGCTTTATTTATGTATTTGTTAATTTGTTTAAACACTGTTCCATTATAAAATAAATCTTACATGCTATACAACTATTAAATTTCATGGAATCATTAATCAGATGGAAGTCTGTTCCTAAACCAAATAGGTGGACTAATTAACTAATTAATCATACTATGAATTAATCAAATTCTCAGGTTATACACGTATATGGCTAAATAGTGGTCCAAGTCTTATAATAATTACTTTATATCATCTCAGGTCTTATAATTACTTAATATCATCTCAGGCACATTCATTCTTTTTCCTATACATCTATTAATACTTGTATAACCAAATTCTTAAAAGAGGATAAAAGATAAGAATAGCCAGTACGTAGATAAATTATCTAATTACTATCCCCAACTCTAACAACATTACTGTCATAACTTAATTCTTTATTCCTAATATATGAAACTGGACATGAGTATATAAGAATAGTTTATATTAAATAAGTACAATTAATTAATGTTCATCATGAAAATAATTTCTTAAACCAACTAACCAACTGGTTTAATAAGAAAAGCCATTTCCTCTAATATTCAACTACCATGCTGCACACAGTATTCTAAATTTGAAGCTACACCATGTGAATCAATTATTACTCATGCAATAACTTAAATTCTCAAACCACACTGCATAATTAGTTAAGTAAAAGCCCCAACTCTTAAAATTACTAAATCCAAAATTTATGAAAATTCATACACAAACAAAAATGCTCAGATTAGCCATTTAGATCACGACCCATCAATTTTAATATAACCATTAATTTATTCAAAATAAAATAAAGGAAAGCCCCAATCTAGCCCATTCAATTAAAATAAAGGTATTTTACCCCAATAATTAATTACTAATTTGCGGAACATAAAAAAAATGCTATATCCCAGAATTAATTTATGAACTATGCATGAATTAACAAAACTCTCATTATTGTATCAGAAGCAATATTTAATGATTTCCTACTCCGTATACTCTACCAATTTTACTTGTTTTTCTTCAAGTTCAATTAATAATTAATGATCAAGGACTAATTAATCAACCATATAAATCCTTTCCGAATGCAGACAGAATAAAGATGTATAGTACCTTATGACTATTCCAGCAGTAGAGAATTTCCTTATCAAGTTGCCCCTTTTCTTCGTCTTGTTTTCTTTCTTTCTCCTTCTGTTCTATTTATTTTATACGGCTTTATGTATTTAATAACTTCCAAGTGATATATGATGATGTATTTATATATCTAGGGTTTCAATCCCCTTTTCTTGCAGGAGATCCTAAGTAGTGTGACTCCTAAATCTTCTCAACAACTTAATTCTTATCTCCATAAATAAATTTAAATTTTAAAATTCTATATCTAAATTAACACGATCTTTAATCTACTAATTATTTAAGAGTTCTAAACACCTCACATAACTAGTTCACTATATATTATTATGAGACCATGATAAAAATAAAATAAAAATCTATTATTTATAAAAGAGATTTAATTAGAAATTTGGGGTATTACAATTCAGTGATCTACAAGATGAAAACCAAGGCTTTCCATGATGCGTGAATTTCAAGAAAAAACTTCACTGTCGGGCAAAAAGTATTATTGTATCACTCCAAGTTGAAGTTATTTCCAGGTAAGTTACGTTCTCGTTGGATAGGTCCGTTTGTGATTACTAAAATCTTTCCTCATGGTGCAGTTAAGATTTAGAGCTTGAAATTGAATAAATCTTTTAAGGTGAACGGTCATCAATTGAAAGAATATCATGAAGGCTTTCAGGAAGTGCATGTTGAGTATTTGGATTTGGAGGATCCAACTATCTGATTCGAGAGTTAATAAGTCGAGCCAACGACAATAAATAAAGGTGCTTGTTAAGAGGCAACCCAATATTTTATTTTGATTTCCTTTAGTTTAATTTTAATTTTGGGTTTAATTGTATTTATTTTTGATTTTCTTCCAGATCTCTTCTGTTGATATCCAATTACTCATTGTGCAACTAAGGAAGGTGGAAAAGTTGGGCTAACTAATATTGAAGATAATAAAGGTCCATTCTTAGTTGTTGGGGCCCACCTACAAAAAGGGAGAATTTAGAGGACATTAAGGGTTCAAGCCTATATCTCCTCTAACCCTTTCTCAGTCGGCCAACACTCTCCTCAAACACAGCCACAACACCGTTCAACTACCACCATCTTCACAAATCAAAGCACGCCAGCCCACATCGCCGGTCGTCGTTAGGGTAGCAGCGTCTCCTCACGCAGCGACCTAACTGTGCACACTCAGCAGCAACTGCCAAGCTGCCATAACCCGTACGCCAAACCCTCGCTTCAAGTCTCTTCGTCCATATTGCACTGACACTGAAGGAGTCAGTATCAGTGAATTTTGAAAGTTTTTGTTTGATGGACCTCCTGTCGAGGAAGAGTCGAAAGGGGTCTTCATCTCATACCCCTGCTGTCGGTAATTTGGAAGTAGACCAAATTATGGAGGACACCGTACCTGATGCAGACGCAACTGTTCATCTGACCCACACCACCTAGTGCTACCCAAATTCACATTCAATTCGAATGGCCAATCGGAAACAGGTAGATGAGTATCGATGGGTATCTAAGCATAAAATCAAACCCCCTGTTTAAATTGATTTACCACTCTTGAATTCTTTGGGGTTAATTGATGATGTTATGAAACTCGTAGATATAGTGGGTTTGTGTCATATTGTTACTAGTGATTTGCCAGCATTTGCAGATTTAACGTATGAGTTTTGCAGTCGTTTGAGAGAAGAGACAAAGGTGTTCGATTCCGTTTGGTAGGGTGCACTTTTAACTGGTCTGCAACTCGACTAATCGAGGCTTTAGGACTACCCAAGGCCACTATCGAGCTTCCGGAATTTCAAGCTCGTTTTTTTTGGATGAGATTACTGATGGGTCAATTTCATACAAACCGAATAGTGCGAAGGCCAGAGCTATGAGAAACTCGGCTCTATGATATACCCAGCGCCTATTAGCGGACACAATATTTGGGAGGGAAAAAAACCGAGGTGTTGTGGAGTTCAAAGAATTATTTGTATTGCATGCCATGTATCATCGCACTGTTGTTCCGTGGCCGGATTTTATGATTGAGCATTTTGAGAATGCCTGTAGGAGCAACGGGCGCATTGCTATAGGTGGGCTGATCTCTTCTATCGCTGTTAGTGCCGAAGTCGGATTGTACGAGAGAGTACCCGTGGGTCAAACACAACGGTTAGGAGCTGAATTACTTGGGCAAATGGGAGCTCTCGAGGATGATCACGGCACGTACTGGTGGATAATATCTCAGAATCATAGGCTGCCATTAGCGAATCTTGAGTTTACAAGCATTGAAAATCCAGTTAACTTGCAGATGATGTTCACTTCATGGCCAGAGACTCCGGCACTATCTCCAACACCCAAAATCAGATTTGGTTTCGGAGATATCGAGATCCAGCGACGTTTAAACAGCATAGAGATAACTCAAAAACTTCAAGGCGATCAACTTGCGAAGGTTCTACAGCTACTGAGATCACAACACGTCGCTCCTTGATTGGGTAACCCCGCTCCACTTACATTGTATTTCATTTTGGTGCTTGAATCATTTACATATATGTTGCATTATGTGCTAAGGACTAGCACTTGTTTAAGTGGGGGGTGTGTATTATTAGAAATTTTTTTTAGTCTAGTTATGTGAATGGGTGTTGTGAATGCTTGTGGATGTTTGAGGCATGCGTAGTTGATAATTTTGAATATATTCTTGGTTGTCATACTCGTCTCGTTGGCTTTGATTTTGCATTTTCCATGAATTCCAGGTTGTTTGCAAGACAAATCGAGTGTGAGAATACAAGAGGTGGAAGTCGCGTGGGCCGAAAGGGAAGAAGAAGCCCAACACTGAGAGCTTCAATGTTGGGAATGTGAATGCTAGTTGCTTCTGCCGTGTTAGCGGCCCAGTTCATTAAGCCCAAGTCCTCTTTAATTCAATTTAGGAATCAAAGAAAGGAATGTGATGCCATTGTGGAGGGAATAGTATTTCCATATTTTTGTCCATCTTGGAGAGATTCATGCCACTTATATTAGGAAGGAGTTGAAGGAGATCCGGGGGAGAATTTTTTGGATCTGCAGAGATAAGAGGGCAGAGGAAGAAGACAACTTATCTTTTTGTAGTTTGATAATGATGTTTATAGGCAAATCTATCTTTTCTAGTCCGAGGAGACGCCAAACCTTGAATGATTCATCCGTTTTTAATTGAGTAGTAATGTTTTTCTTACTCTATCTCGATTTCTTTATTATCTGATCTTATGCTTTGCATGTTTGATTAATGGATTTATTAGGATTGGCCACCTTAATCTATTTGTTAATCAATTATAGCTAATTCGCATGATATAATCTGTAATTGTTATATTTGTGGGAGTATCGTGGCAATTGGAATTTGATTCCTAGGACAACGAAGTCTAGATTGTATGATTCGAACGTTTCGCTTTCATAGTCTAGTTTGCCCTATTATTTTGGATCGTTAATGCATCTTGTGAATTGAATCTTGAATACATGTTTTGAGGTTATTCATTGGATAGATTGATTGGGGGTCGTACTTGCTAATCAAATGAACTTAAGAAATAATTCGAACTAGTTTGGTCGTACCGCTGGTTTAGAGGCAAGATTCGAGATAGGGTGTAGATAAACGAGTCTATCTTTTAAATTGGAAGAATCGTTCTAGGGGAGGTTATCCAAGGGCTAGATTGTTTAATTCATTGTTTTTTTCCATCCTTGTTTGCTTCTGTTTGAAATCTTTTTGTGATGCATGATTTTAATATTTGCTCAACAAACCAATCACCCCTTATTTTTATCGCTTTCTCTACATGAATTTATTCAATTAAATTACACTATTCTCTGTGGGTTCGACCCCTTATTTATCCTACTAAATAAGTGGATTAGTCGAGGTGAATATTTATTTTTTGGTGCCGGCGACAGCACACCAGACTTATTTGATTATATTAATAATTTTCATATTTAAATTATTGTATTTTATCATATTTTAGTTGGATTTTTTGATTATATTAAAACTTTCACATTATCATAAGGGAATTTGGTGCATCTTACCCTTTTTATGGTATATAATCCCCCAAATAAACTTTTTCCTTGTGTTTTTGGTAACTAGTTGTCCGTAGCAAAAAATATATTTAGACAGATCCTAAATTATAAAACCAAAAATTAAAGATTTCATATACATAGTCTAACATAGATAGGGAAAAAAATGGTCCTCTGAGATTACCTCATTGGACTTTTCATCTTTTATCTTTCACATTTTGATTTTTAATCCTCTATATTATAGAAATATCATTATTAGTCTTCTAACTTGCTATAGCATGTAACTGTATTTTTATTTAAATTTAATTTTAACATCATTTTTTTAATTGAGAGAACACTAATTTTCTTTTTAGATCACAAATTTGTATTCTTCATCTAACATGCCTAAATTAATATTAATAAATAAATAAAATTATTTTTCATCCCAATATGTAGGTTAGAGTTTTATTATTAATTATTGAGATTAATAATTTGGACATCCAGAACTTACTTTTTTTTTAATTGAGAGAACTTGTTTTTTAAATCACAAATTTGTATTATTCATCTAACATGCCTAAATAAATTTTAATAAATAAAAAAAATTATTCTTCATCCCGATACGTGGGTTAGAGTTTTGTTATTAATTATTAATATTAATAATTTGGGCATTCCGAACGTTTTTTTAATTGAGAGAACACTAATTTTTTTTTTAAATCACGAATATGTATTCTTCATCTAACATGCCTAAATTAATATTAATAAAAAAATTATTTTTCATCCCGATACGTATGTTAAAATTTTGCTATTATTTATTAATATTAATAATTTGGGTATTCTAAACTTAAACATATTAAAAAATATTATTTTTTATTTATTGATATTAATTTAGTGTTCTTTCAATTAAAAAATAATAATATTTTTTTGGTGTTAAAGATTAATTTTAATTAAAAAAAATAAAAATTGTAGTAGGTAAGAGAATTTTAAAATGGTAATTTTTAAACATAGAAGACTAAAAATGAAAAGATGAAAGATGAAAAGATAAGAAATCTAATGAGATAAAAACTTTTTTTCCTATAGATATTACTAGTAGACAATACGTGCTTTGCACATGGAGGACAAATTTTGTTGTTGATATTATTGTTATTATAATTATTATTATAATTATTATTATTATTTGCATGCATTTGTTTCTTTGATCTTGTGGTTTTTTTTCCATCACTTAATGATCTTTTTTTTTTTTCAAGTGTATTAAAGTTAGTGTAATTGGTCTTTAATTTTCGTTGAAACATATTAAAGTTAAGTGTAATATATAGCATGTAAAACCCAAATAATTAATAACCAAGAACATCAATTTGAGATTTGTTAAAAATGTAGAAAAAATATTATTGCGTTAGATTAATAAAATCGGGTTCTTCTATTCCTAAGAAATCAAGATCTAGAAAAAAAATCAAATAATCAAAATAATAATAATAATAATAATAATGAGTTTCGAAATTCTGAAACGAAAGATAATAAGTTTGTGTATTGACTCCTAAT
The DNA here is from genome assembly GCA_946896805.1 of Scutellaria galericulata. Classification (NCBI taxonomy): domain Eukaryota; kingdom Viridiplantae; phylum Streptophyta; class Magnoliopsida; order Lamiales; family Lamiaceae; genus Scutellaria; species Scutellaria galericulata. The sequence goes on along the minus strand of OX335791.1, from coordinate 13,092,983 downwards.
TATATATTTTCTTTTTTGATTGTCTTTTGTGTCTTACTCTTACTCTTCTTTTTTCTTGGGATTAAATTTATATTTTTTTCTAATTCATTTTTATAGAAGATAAATGACTTACTCTTCAATTATGATCGTGATATTCCTTAAAAATCTTTGGTCCTCCTTTTGAAGTTTGAACAATTATACTTTCATTTACCCTTGTTAGTACATATATATGTCCGACCCATCGATGAAAAAAAAATCCTCCATTTCCTTAATTTACGCAATCTATGATCATTGAAAAAGTTTTATGTTGTTCGATATTTAGGTTATGTATAGCTTCTTGATCTTGTTTAGGTATGTCAATTCACATTTAAAATAATATTAAATTACTATCATAACTTTAAATAATATAATTTGGTGAAGGTGTATTTGAAAGAGTATTCCTTATAATGCAATTACAAATATTAAATTACATGTAAAAGTCAGGATTTTTAGAATTATATTAAAATTATGATTCAAATTCTAATATAAAATTACTAAATTAATCCTTCGAAATTTGAGAGTACATGGTTCCTTTTATAAATAAAAAATAAAAAAAGGAAGAAAGAAAAAAAAATGAAGCCATAAGAAATAGGAGAAACATAACTAAATTATTATAATATTTTATGTACAAATAATTAGCTGCCTTTTAAACAAAATCATGGAATATTCTGCTATAAAATTATTAAATATTAAAATATTAAATAGAATTCTAATATAAAATTATTCCAATATAAAAATTCCAAATTACATTTATGACCTTAAATAATAATAATTATGATATATTCAAATATTAGATTATTAAATACAAAAATAATAAATAGAATTTTAATATAAAGTAATTAAATTATACAGTGAAAATAAAAAAAATTAATTTATATTAAAATTATAATATAAAGTTATTCAAATAAAAAATATTAAATTACTATCATGATCTTAAATAAAAATCTTTAATAAGGATATACGATCTATATTAAATTAGAGTTCTAATATAATAGAGTCCTACTCATAATAGAAATCTATATGATTTTGGATAAGAATTTCTATATAAAATTATTTAAATATGAAAATCTTAAATTACTATTATAACCTTAAATAATAATCTTTACTAAGGATATATTAGACAATCCATAACATGTTTTTCTTTGTCGTATGAACTTTAAATTTGAATCATTTTACGATATTAAACAAATCCTAACCGTATAAATGTTCAAAATCAATGATTAAATTTATTCAAATAAAATAATATTAAATTACTATCATAACTTTAAATAATATAATTTGGTGAAGGTGTATTTGAAAGAGTATTCCTTATAATGCAATTACAAATATTAAACTACATGTAAAAGTCAGGATTTTTAGAATTCTATTAAAATTAGGATTCAAATTCTAATATAAAATTACTAAATTAATCCTTCGAAATTGGAGAGTACATGGTTCCTTTTATAAAAAAAAAAAAGGAAGAAAGAAAAAAAAAACAAATGAAGCCATAAGAAATAGGAGAAACATAACTAAATTATTATAATATTATATGTGCAAATAATTAGCTGCCTTATAAACTGAGTCATGAAATATTCTGCTATAAAATTATTAAATATTAAAATATTAAATAGAATTCTAATATAAAATTATTCCAATATAAAAATTCCAAAGTACATTTATGACCTTAAATAATAATAATTATGATATATTCAAATATTAGATTATTAAATACAAAAATAATAAATAGAATTTTAATATAAAGTAATTAAATTATACAGTGAAAATAAAAAAAATTAATTTATATTAAAATTATAATATAAAGTTATTCAAATAAAAAAATATTAAATTACTATCATGATCTTAAATAAAAATCTTTAATAAGGATATACGGTCTATATTAAATTAGAGTTCTAATATAATAGAGTCCCACTCATAATAGAATTCTATATGATTTTGGATTAGAATTTCTATATAAAATTATTTAAATATGAAAATCTTAAATTACTATTATAACCTTAAATAATAATCTTTACTAAGGATATATTAGATAATCCATGTTTTGTAGGATGTTAATAATCCATGTTTTGTAAGAAACATCCATACTTTTATATAGGTAATAGATATGGGAAAAGTCCATTAACACAGATTGCAGTATACTTCTAGATATATTCTAAAAACTGTAAACACTATTACTTTTAGTGTTTTTATATCATATACAAAAAGTCAGGTGTCACAATCTTCAATGGCAAAGCTCTTGGCATCTACTTTGCTTCTACTTTTCTATTTCATTCTCGTCTTAATTAGCATATATATGAATAACATATTCCTTTCTCAATTTTAAACTTTTACTCCTTTTTATTTTCATTTTTCTCCTTTGAAGAATTAATCTTATAACAATTAATGGAAACAGATGAAATGTTGTGAAATTCACAGGTTCTGGTGTTGCATTGAGAGAAGACAAAGCACGAGTTTGTGAAATAAACATCGAAATGATTTGCACAACCACTACTTTCAAAATATGTATCGACAAATGCGACAGTGTTCCTACAAAACCCAGGAAGCTCATTCAAGCAACTTGCAACCAATATAATCCACCAAGATTTGATACTTTTGTGCTTGCTATTATTTATGTTGATTATAAATATTGGATTTTGTAAACGCTGCACTTAATAAGTTTTTCCAGTATGGTATCTAATTTTCCAAATGTAGCATCTATAAGTTTATTTTTATACTCAGCCTTTAAACATTTTCTCTATGGCGATTAAATTGGTGGTTTGAAATATTATCGGGTAGTAGTCATTATTAAGGCATCTACATCGATTGCTTTTAGATTTTTATTAATGTATTACAATAATACCATTAAAAAGTTAAGAAAGTGAAGAAAAATAAATCAATAATAAAGGTTGTTGTGTTGGACCCACTTGATTAGTGAATTTTATTCTCTCTCCTTTTAAGAATGTTATTGCAGTAAAACACTGATTCCCTCTAAAACACATCAAAAATTTTATTATTAAAATATACATTTTTCAACTAAAAACATCACAAATTGGCAATTTATTGAAAGTAGACAATATTTTAGTAAAAATGTGCAGTCAATAATACACCAATATGTAATGAATAATGAAATTAGATCAGAACATGGACAATAAATGTTGCTCTAAAAGCTATAAAAGGCTAATTTAGATTTGAAATTAGGGTGAATTACATTTGATATCCAAACTGTCTTTACCATCTAGTGTCATGATATATAATTTTTTTATTTGTTGTACTTTACCATCTAAATTTTACTATCATTATATTTTACAATCTTAAATAGTCTTAAAGCTGACATGTATCTATCGAACATAGTGGATGATAAAGTGTAACAAATTCTGTATTTAATGAGTAAAATGCAACAATCTTTTTTTTTTTTTTTTTTGGTGTGTTAAAATACAAAACTTGCATACTTCGAATCGCAGTGTAATTTAGTCAATAAAATATTATTAATGTGAGGCAAATTCAATTGGTGGTCCATGTAGCATGATGAATTACAGTTTTTCTCGTATAAAAATTACTCAATTGTAGCTTTCTTTCCACAAATTTTCAACTGGAAAAACCGAAAAGATCACAGCCAAGTTTGAACATCATATTTCAAAGCCTAAGCTATATTTCCATAGCAAACCATAGAATGTGTAAGAACATTAAAACTCAATTTCTCAATGAATACAAGGTGCACACATGTTACATAAGCTACAAAAAAGAAATAGAATAACATTATTGGCAACTACAAACAATTGATGATGGTAATATGAATCCAAAAGAATGTTGGAAGTTAGCCCCCATTTATGCTATAATTCATGAGAACCATTTCTTATAGACTCAAGAACCTGAATAACCTCAGCCATGCTTGGTCTCCTTGAAGCCATTTCACTAGTACAAATCAACCCCAACTTCATCACCTGAATCAGCTCGTTTTCAACGAAGCCCCTCAAGCTTGTGTCGAAGCAATCCGAAGCACAATCCCTCTCTATCATCCCTCTAACATATTCGCACAGAATACCTCGTTCACCGTTGGGCTTTCCACCGGCTTTCTACCTCTAACCAACCCAAACAGAATCACTCCAAAGCTAGAGACATCGCATTTATCGCTGATTCTTGAACTCTGCGCGACCTCTGGCACTATGTATCCAACCGCATTGTGAGTTTTTGTGAAACCGTAGGTGTCCAAAAGAGGAAGCAGCTTCCCCAATCCGAGATCAGAGAGCTTAGCGGTGTAGCTTTCATCGAGGAGTATGTTCGTGGATTTGACGTTGAGATGAAGAACCAGAGGCTTACAGTCGTGGTGAAGATAGGCTAAAGCTCGGGCCGTTCCAACTGCTATGTGAAACCTTCTCAACCAAGTCAGTTCTGGATTACCACAACTCGTGCTTGTGCCAGGATAACTGAGTCCATGCAAGTTGTCGTACAGATTCCCTTTGGGTACAAATTCAGACAGAATTAGGAGCATACTTCCTTGGCTGCAACTAAACTGCTCAACTGGAAAACATTCACGTCGAAGAAAAATCATCACTTCATCTCCCACTTCAAACTCATTCAAACGTCTATGTTTGTCTGCAGCTGCCTTAAATTTCTGAGTAGTCTCCAACAACTTTTGACGAACTTCTGTCTGCACATCTAATCCATCTTTAACCAAATTCGCAACAGCCACACTAGCAATCTTCGGTAGCTTCACTAAGTCCACAACATGATGTGAAACTTTCTGATAAATTAAGGTTCTTTACCAGTGGAACTATGAACTGCACTATTGAAGGCAAACTTGGCTTGTGGCAAAACATAATCTAACTGCTTAGGTCGATCTCCACAAATACATTGAATCAGATTCACAATGGTGCGATTGACAACTTCAGTCTGCCCATCAGTCTGAGGATGCGCCGTGCTACTAAAGTTCAGAGAAGTATCGAACAACTTCCATAATGTAATCCAAAAGTGACTAACGAACTTAGTATCACGATCTGAGATCTTTGGTACAACATGCAAACGCACCTCCTCTAAAAAAAAAAAAAAAAGACGTGCAATACGAGAGGCATCAGAAGTCTTCTTGCAGGGAATGAGTGCACCATCTTAGAAAACCTGTCCACCACGACAATATTGAATCAACACTCCTCTGCGTACGAGGAAGTCCAAGAACAAAATCCACGGAAAGTCCTAGCAACATGTTGCCCTTTGTCTCGATCAGATTATTGAGCGAAGATAGTCGTAGGAAATCCAAAGTATAGTTTGCCGCTGATTCTGAACTTGTTCCCACCACGACAATGCTCCTTCTTTCATATGATTAGCCACCAGTTTCACCTGCTTATCCTCTGGTATTTCCGTAAAGTCAAAAAATCTCCCAACTTTTATAATCCAATCAAGAAATCCTTCAATATTAAAATTTTCATTGTAGGGAGGTAGATCTGCCTTCAATCGAAACTCATCGTGTCTTTGTTGTCAAGCACCCCTAGGGATAGGTTTCCTCAAAATAGATCTGCAGCCTTTTCATCGGACGAATCGACATAGATTTATCTCATGGGGATTTGTTGGGGAGCCCCTTGTTAAAGGCCATGAGCAAATCTTCTAGTTCATTCTTCTTCCGGACGGCCCTAATACTCCTCTACCCGTTCAACATGAGTAGTTAACATCTAAACTGTAGTGGTCAAATGTTGCATCTCTCAAATCACGTCAGCAAGGGTGGGTTCATTGTTAGCCATTGCCGAGGAAAAAACCTTGGCTCTAAATTCCAACTGACATGGGGTAAAACGTAGAAGACAAATGTTTTTTGTACGAAAGATAAAAAAGAGATTTTATTAAGCCAAAATGTACTGAAAATCTCAAAATAACAAGGATCTTCTTTATAAGTGCAGAAACGAATCCTAATCCCAAAAGGAAATAAAACTAAAAATTAAACACTATAAAGAAGATAGCAAATATAATAAATCTGCCAAGATGGACTTCAAATCAAATTGGAAATTACGTCCGTTTCAAATCCTGTCGACTACCGCTTTTTTCTTTATCATTGGACATCAAATATGCCTCAGCAATCTGTTCCACATCATTGTGGATCTTTTCTGATGTACATCCATGATCCAACAACGATGATCCAGTATCTCTGTTATCACTATCCTAGCAATGTCGACATCAAAGCCTTGAAGACATAAAAAAGAAAGGGGAATTCACAAAGTAAAAATATCATTTCTGGAATAGGTTTTCATTTTTCTTTGGACAAAAAGAAAAAGTTTCACTTTCATCCTATAGTAGATGTGATTTGAATAATCTATTTCATATTTTGAACAAGAAGATGTGCATAGTTTGGATAAGAACATGAGAGGAGCTTTAAGAAAAGATGCCAAGTTTTGAAATAGTGACTACAGAAAATAAATGGGAAAGCATTTAAATACGACACAAAATACATAATATCCAAGTGGATAGTCTAGACTAGAAAGAGCATCACATGTTACCTATAAGATTTGTGCAAGATTCTAGTTAAACTATGCAGGATCAGGGAGAGGGTACTCTGCAGATGCTCCTAAAATCATTTGGCAAGTCATAAGTCAAACATTATGTATTTAGAGTAGGTCAAAATGACAGATGTTCAAAATAAACAAAATCATCATAAATACGTAGTTTTTGCAGAATTGCATAAAATATACAAAAAATCAAATTCTTTCATTTGTAAACAGGGAGAAAGAGTACTGTGATTTGGGTTTTGGATGGGAGTGGAGTTTAGAACTTGTTGAAGAATTGGATAGAGAATCCCTGTTGGAAGGAATGGAATGGGGAAAAGTATGTGATAATGCATTCTCTTGATGATGGTTGTAAATAAGTTACAATGAAATTTGTCAACCCCACCATTGAAGCTAATTATGTTTTATGACTTGATCAACTCATGATTAAGATATGTGAAACAAATAAAAGTAGTGATACAAGCCCACACCATATACTAACTTTGTTTTGTTATGGAATATTGCACCCACCAACTTCTAGTCGTTGTTCACTATCAGTTGGATCTACTAAATTGTATTGTTATCGTAGGTTATGCATTTTACTTTATAAATAAACTTTGTTATTTATACCAATTAGCAAATTGTTGATTCAAATATTTTTTGTTATTTAGTTCAATAATCTTCATTTCATTATACTATAGTTAAGGGAATTATAACTTGCAAATACTGTTAAAAAATAAAAATGCAGCCAAAACCAGTCCAAGAAAAAAAAAGTAAAAAAACTCAATGAAATCGGCAATTATAACGAAACCGTCGGTTGGATCGAAACTGTGAATAACATTGTTAGTTTCAGGTTGACCATCTACGATTTTTTGAACTGATGGTTCGAAACTGGAATCAAACGGTTCTAATCGGTTGCACATGTCTAATTGAAACCAAATTGAAATTTCTGCAAGTAATGAGAAGAATAAGAATCCTTACCTATTTAAAGCAACAAATGAGAGAGATTAAAGAGATAATGTTTGAACATTCTAATCAAAATATGGAAAGATGGAGATGAGAGAGATAAATGAGATTCGAGAGACAATTTTTTTCGATCTAATTTCACTATTTGATTTGTGCAAGAGATTTTAGACGGATACTAGGAGTTGTGGGTGACATAATTAATTGAAAAGGGCATTTAAAACATTTGGGCTGTGTGTGTTCTAAATTATGCACCGTGCCCCCAGCCTTTTTTTCTTTTCTTTTTTTTTTCTTTTTTTTCTCAATCATTTATTTTGTATATACAAATAAATAGACGTGCGTAAAATAAAAAGATTTTCATTTATAAATAGACGTGCGTAAAATAAATAGACGTGCTTATATACATAAATAATTATGCATCCATGATACTAAAATAAATGCATTTCATTTATATAATTTTCATTAGTCAACCTAAAACTTAATCAGTTTAAAAAGATCCAACATGTTTGATTTTATTTTTGAACATGAATTTACTAAATATATATATATATATATATATATATATATATATATATTAAGATTAAAACATTTCATTCATTAGTTGTATCCTCTTACAATATCAATTGTATACTCTTAAGGTATTACATATGCGCACATTTAAGGTATTACATATTTACCTTTAAGGTATTAATGTTTATAGTATAAAATATTACATATACACCTTTAAGGTATTATATATTTACTTTAAAGGTATTAATGTTTATAATATAATGTATTACATATTTACTCTTAAGGTATTAGTTGTTTATTCAATGAATGATATTAGTTGCATACTCTTCAGGTATCACTTGTATACTCTTAAGGTATTAGTGTACTATAGAATGAGTTTAAAATTTTAAATACACGATTTTTATCATCTTCTTCCCCAAAATTTCTACAAATAATTCATATTACTTAATCAATAACCAACTATAATATTTGTTGCATCATTTTTGTCATATATTTCTATGATTTCAAGTTATAGGAATAGAGAAGAAGATATATTGCTATGATTTCAAGTTATAGGAATAGAGAAGAAGAAGAAGAAGAAGAAGAAGAAGAAGAAGAAGAAGAAGAAGAAGAGAGAAAAAGAAGAAGTAAATGGGTTGGGGGCACCGTGCCCCGGAGGCACGGGAGTGTCACTTTTTAAATTAAGGTAACTTTTATAAAATTGGATTTGGATTTTAGGAGGATTTTGTGAGTATGGAATTTGAAAGTCTTGTGTTTGTTTTGAAATTTTGTAGGTTGTGATTATAATTAAGATGTCATTTTTCATATTGGGAATGGTAGAAAAAGTAAATGTTTTTATAAAAAAATTATAGTTATACGGTTTTAAAATTTCTTGTCCAAACATGGACTATGTTGATCTCATCAAAAATTCGGATATGTCAAGTCCAATCCAAACACCCCTTAAAATTGGTAAAAGATTTGTTTTGTTATGTATACCAGACAAAAGACGTATTTTCTTATAACATAAATCATTTTAGTTATATAAAGTAGTATAAAAGCCGGATCCGATGGGATAAAATGGAAGACCAAGACTAATAATGAACTTGTGAATGGGTGTTGATTCTTCATTACAATAATTGAGGAAATACTAGTCAAACTACGCGCATAACAAATTAATGAAAGGGACCATGGAAATTTTGGTCTTGACTTGGTATGAGAAATGCAGTCAATTTTAAGACATAAACAACCACTCATATATATACACACAAATTGCTCAATTCTTGTGTGTTATCCTCAAAACATTAAAAATGTCCTTCTTCTTCTTCATCACTCTCCTCCTCTTCTCCTCCCCACTGCTCGGAGCCGCAGCCGACGATTGTACCCCACACAGATGCCGGAAAGGCGGCCCCGAGATTCGGTTCCCTTTCAGAATCAAGAATGTACAACCTCAACACTGTGGCTATCCAGGTTTCGATGTAGATTGCAATGAGAAACAGGAAACCATCCTCGTACTGCCATCCAAGGTGGATCTCGTTGTACGTAAAGTCAACTACAAACTGCAACAAGTTCATCTACGCGACCCAGATAATTGTCTCTCTCGAAAGCTTCCAGATCTAAACATTACAACATCCCCCTTCAGTTTCTTTGACAGTAGCGAGTATTCTAATAGATTGGATGACTTTATCATTTTCAATTGTTCCACTTCGAGAGCTGATGAAGGTCGCAGCTTAATTTCTTGTCTGGGTGATTCGAGCAACTGGTTCTACGCTGTTAGTTCCGATTCGAACATGGATTCACTTGCATTCACTTCTTGCACCAGATTCAGCCATGTTTCGAACGTGCCATACTACATATTTGATCAAAAGGAGCTCTTGTTGAACTGGTCCAAACCGGAATGCAGATCCTGTGAAGTTCAAATGAAAAGATGCAGCTTTAACAATGTTACTAGAGAAATTCTGTGTGTTCATCTACCAAAGAGTCATAAAGGTACATCTCCATTTTTCTTGCATGATTATATATTAACTTGTCCAAATTAATTGGTCCAAGAAAATTCTTCTTTTCTAAAAGGTGCTCATATTTGGAAAAAAAATATTGTCAAAATTTGGGAAATTGGCCAATTCGACCCAAAATTAGGGCACTAATTGAGCCCTTTTGGTTTGGGGAAAATGCAGAATTGGTTCTATAATGATAAGAGTATGGTAAAACTAGTAATGTTTCTTTTAAAAGTGACAACGAAAGCCTCTTTCATTTAAATTATGGTGTTTTTTTTTCCTAAATTGGTAATCATTTTACATACTAAAAATATGTACTCATAAGACAAATAACTGACAAAATAGTATAGAAATACAATTATCAATTGCTCTATGTCAAGTTTATATCATTTTGTAGTCATCTAAAGTAGTCGTTAGAATTTCAACTAAATTAAGGATTTTATAGGATAAAAACATGATAATTAAAACAAAACAGGGATTAATTTTGTCACTTAAAAAAGGGACTAGTTTACTTTTACCACACCCCTCCTATAATTGTGGGACAATTATTACATTTTTTCCTTGCTCTGGAACATTGAGTGATTTTCTTGGGATTGAACCCTTTTAATTTGGGCAATTTAATAGTTATGGAACAAAAAATTATTTTCTTTTTCTTCCCTGTCTTCCCATGTGACTTATTAGATAATGAATTAATATTTTGCTTCTGTTGATTATAGGACTGTTAACGAAGCTGATTGCAGGTAAATACAAAACTTGCATTTTTCATTCTTTTGCTATTAAAACTGTGAGAGAAATATAATATTTGACAGTGTGATTCTATTCCACAGCTATTGGTTCTTTTCTTGTGGTGATAACAATCACAGCTATCATCATTGTTTCCATTCTAATTATAAGAAAGAGAGAGAATCAAAAGAAGATTGAAAGTTTTCTGGGAGATTACAAAGCCCTTAAGCCCACTAGATTCTGTTTCTCTGATATAAAAAGAATCACTAATCAATTCAGTGAGAAATTGGGAGAAGGAGGGTATGGAGTTGTATACAAAGGCAAGTTAACAGATGAAATAAGCATTGCTGTAAAAGTGCTAAACAATTCCAAGGAAAATGGTGAGGAATTTGTGAATGAAGTACAAACTATCGGTCGAATACACCACGTTAACGTGGTCCGTTTGGTAGGGTTTTGTGCCGAAGGGTTTAGAAGAGTTCTCGTCTACGAATTTCTTCCAAACGATTCACTAGAAAAGTTCATTTTCCAATCAGAATCCAAGAGAGATTCTCTTGGATGGGAAAAGTTGCAAGACATTGCTTTAGGCATAGCCAAAGGCATCGAGTATCTCCACGAGGGGTGTGATCAACAGATCCTCCATTTCGACATCAAGCCCCACAATATACTGCTAGACCAAAATTTCACCCCTAAGGTCTGTGATTTTGGTCTAGCAAAGCTCTGTTCCAAGGAACAGAGCGCAGTGACAATGACGGCCGCCAGGGGCACAATGGGGTACATTGCGCCTGAATTATTGTCCAGGACTTTTGGGAAGGTATCATATAAGTCAGATGTGTACAGTTTTGGAATGTTGTTGTTAGAAATGGTGGGAGGGCGGAAAAATGAGGACCCGAAGATGAACATGAGCCGAGTGTATTTTCCGCAATGGATTTACAATCATTTGAATCTAGGAGATGATTTTTGGGCAGAGATTGAAGAAGGTGATCATGGGAACATAGCAAGGAAAGTAACAATAGTTGGGCTTTGTTGTATAAATTGGGATCCAATGGATAGGCCATCAATGAAAGAAGTGGTACAAATGTTGGAAGGAGATGGAAGTGATCTCACAATGCCTGCAAATCCATTTCCAGATAGCAATGCCACTAATCTTGTGGTTGGATTGCTTGAAAGACATTACCAAGCTGAGTTGCCACTCATTTTGGAGATTGATGAGTAAAAGAGAGCAAATAAAACAAGTGCAGTTGGTGGTTATTATAAATTTCATTTTTTAGGTTTTTAAATTGTATATTTTTAGTTTTCTTTTAGTATCCTATACACACAAATTATAATCTCTCTAGTATCTCTCAAATCTCATGTAATCAGGGTTGTAGAACTTTAACAAGAATTGAGAAAGTTATTGGAAAAGACCATATATAATATTTATGTTCAATATGTTTCCTTTTTTATATTTGCAAGATTAAGAAAATTAAATTGATTAAAACTATATATATATATATATATATATATATTACTGAATGATCAGTTAAATAAATATTATTCAATATAGTAAACGGATTATATATCAAAATTAAGACATCCAAAATTAAAAATTAAAACAAGTTTATGAATACTTAATTTCATTCGCATTTATTATCTAATCAATCAATATATTACAATTTTTTAAATGAATTCCACCTCTTTTAAATTTATTTAATATATTTTAATATAATAAATTATTTCATGAAACCAATCACTTGAATACTTACTATTCAAATAAACTTATATAATATATACATACAATAAAAACTCTCTATAGTAATACTCTATATAGGAATAAACTCCCTATAGTAATAAAAAGTTCAAGTCCCAACTTGGGACTAATTATAAATAAGAATAAACTCCACATTGTCATAAGTCATACATTTTTCAAGTCTCGTCTTAAGGATTTATACCTCTATATAGGAATAAATGATTAATATATTATAAAAATATTTATTAATTATATTTTTGTTTATCAAAATCAATAACATTTTTAAGATGACTTAAAATATTTATCTATAGTCGATTGTGACATCGACTTAATTTTATAGATCGATACTTGATCCTTCAATTTGCGAGTGCTCAATAGCTCGCTTGCATGTGATCCCTCTTGTTGAAGCCAAAATGATTCCAACTTAGTTACATGAACTTGTGAGATAGATAATATACAATGTATATGTTATTTTTATATTTATATTATTTTTTATACGAAAAAATTATTTTTTTTTGTAAAACTCTATATAAGAATAACTCCGTATAGTAATATTTTTTCCCGGTCCCAACGATATGACTGTATGAAGTTTTTATTGTATATATATTAGATACTATTTCAAATGGAAGAGTCAAACTTGGGTGGCTCACCCGGCCACCAATTAGTTTTTACTGTAACTATCTAATGATGATAATTCATAGCAAAGAGTGGCCAACCTGATAGGACTAATACCAAGGTGGAATCAAAGGAATTAGTTGGGAAATAACAAATTTCTCGTCTTCTTTTTTATAAATAAAATTGGTTTGGAAAAATGAGTGGGGACCAAATTTTGACAATTATTACATGATGTTTAGTTTGATTAAAATAAAAAATTGTAAAATTGGAAATTATGTTCTGAGTAAATAATTTTAGTGTATTTACTTTCTCGAACCCAATTTTAAATGAACGGGAAATTAATACTTAAAGTCGACAATTTAAGTATGTGCATAAATTAAATAGTGGAGAAATATGAAGAGATATATACACATTGGAAAAAAAAAATTTGTTTGTTCACCATTTTAGTAATCAGGTGTGCTCCTCTATAGTGCATCCTACCAATTTTGAGTTTAGTCATTTAGACTAACCAGCTGCGTGGATGGAGCCAAGCACCATTCGAGCACGCCGTACTTCGCAATGGGCGATTTGAGGCGCACTTAGGATGTACACGTTGTCGTGAGTTTGCATCAATTCGAAACTATAAAAAGGTTTTATGAAATTGAAAAGGTCCATTGAGGCCTCATGATTATGTCATAATAGATCCAAACACTTATCATGGATCGACTCCTAGATCATAATTGCGCTAGTAAAGAACTAAAGAAAATAGATATTTTCCAAATTTCAGAATTTCTCAGATTTATTTGAGTTATTCATTAATTTTTGAACTCTTTTGATTTTCAGATTTATAGTGACATTTTTATTTATTTTAGAATTTTTATTTTTATTTTGCAATTTTCAGATTGTAATTGGATTTTTCTTAGCATAACAATCTTCGCATTATAATATAATTTAGAATTTACCGAATTTTTTAAATTATCCTATAATTTCCTGAAATATGCTTGAGATCTTTTGTAATTTAACGTATTTTACTTGGACTTATTTGATTATATTAACAATTTTCATATTTAAATTATTGTATTTTATCATATTTTAGTTGGATTTTTTTATTTTATTAAAACTTTCATTTTATCATAAGGGAATTTGGTGCATCTTACCCCTTTTATGGTATATAATCCCCCAAATAAACTTTTTCCTTTTGTTTTTTTGGTAACTAGTGGTCCTAGCAAAAAATATTTTTAGACAGATCCTAAATTATAAAACCAAAAATTAAAGATTTCATATATATAGATAGGGGAAAAAATTTTGGTCCTCTAAGATTATCTCATTGGATTTTTCATTTTTTATCTTTCACATTTTGATTTTTAGTCCTCTATATTAAAGAAATATCATTATTTAGCCTTCTAACTTGCTATAGCATGTAACTGTATTTTTATTTAAATTTAATTTTAACATTTTTTTTAATTGAGAAAACACTAATTTTCTTTTTAGATCACAAATTTGTATTCTTCATCTAACATGCCTAAATTAATATTAATATTAATAAATAAAAAATATTATTTTTCATCCCGATATGTAGGTTAGAGTTTTATTATTAATTATTGATATTAATAATTTGGGGCATCCAGAACTTACTTTTTTTTTAATTGAGAGAACTTTTTTTTTTAAATCACAAATTTGTATTATTCATCTAACATGCCTAAATAAATTTTAATAAATAAAAAAAATTATTCTTCATCCCGATACGTGGGTTAGAGTTGTGTTATTAATTATTAATATTAATAATTTGGGCATTCCAAATTTTTTTTAATTGAGAGAACACTAATTTTTTTTTAAATCACGAATATGTATTCTTCATCTAACATGCCTAAATTAATATTAATAAAAAAAATTATTTTTCATCCCGATATACGTAGGTTAAAATTTTTTTATTAATTATTAATATTAATAATTTGGACATCATAAACTTAAATATATTAAAAGAAATTATTTTTTATTTATTGATATTAATTTAGTGTTATCTCAATTAAAAAATAATAATATTTTTTTGGTGTTAAAGATTAATTTTAATTAAAAAAATAAAAAATTTATTTGTTGTAGTTGAGAACTAAAAAATTGTAATTCTTAAATATAGAAAACTAAAAATTAAAAGATTAAAGATAAAAAGATGAGAAATCTAATGAGATAAATTTAGAGGATAAAAAACTTTTTTTCCTATAAGTATTATATGGGAAAAGTCCATTTAACACAGATTGCAGTATACTTCTAGATATATTCTAAAAACTGTAATCACTATTACTTTTAGTGTTTTTATTATCATATACAAAAAGTCACGTGTCACAATCTTCAATGGTAAAGCTCTTGGCATCTACTTTGCT
Organism: Scutellaria galericulata; assembly: GCA_946896805.1. NCBI lineage: Eukaryota > Viridiplantae > Streptophyta > Magnoliopsida > Lamiales > Lamiaceae > Scutellaria > Scutellaria galericulata. The sequence continues at coordinate 13,077,664 of OX335791.1, read as the reverse complement.
TCTACTTTTCTATTTCATTCTCGTCTTAATTAGCATATATATGAAGGGAAAAATGGCCTATGTACCATTTTTGTAATAAGAAATTGTAAAAATGCCATAAAATATAGATAGATTTGTAAATATACCACAAATTATAATAAACTTGTGAAAATGCCACAATTTTTGACCAAGTCCAACATGAATAGTGGATAAAATGAGTTAAGGGAAAAACATCGTCAACTACCTATCAAATCACACTAATTGAGGTATTAAAAAATGAATTACACAATATGCAATATAATGAAACATTCGTTAAACCCTAAAAATTAAGGGTTTAACGAAAACAAACATAATTGTTCGTTAAACCCTTTATTTAAAGGGTTTAACGAACAATTATGGTTATTTTCGTTAAACCCTTAATTTCTAGGGTTTAACGAAATTTCATTAATTTTGCCTTTTTTTTATTTTTTGAAATAATTTTCGTTAAATTGAAACATAATTTTCGTTATATTATTAACTAATTTTCGTAATTATCAAATAATGTAATATGAACAGTGAAATTATGAAATAATTTTGAAATATAAAAATTTAATTACACAATATGCAATATAATGAAACATTCGTTAAACCCTAAAAATTAAGGGTTTAACGAAAAAAAACATAATTGTTCGTTAAACCCTTTATTTAAAGGGTTTAACGAACAATTATGGTTATTTTCGTTAAACCCTTAATTTCTAGGGTTTAACGAAATTTCATTAATTTTGCCATTTTTTTTTTGAAATAATTTTCGTTAAATTGAAACATAATTTTCGTTATATTATTAACTAATTTTCGTAATTATCAAATAATGTAATATGAACAGTGAAATTATGAAATAATTTGCGTGAGTTTCGTTAAATTATCAAATACAATAATATGATCCTTTCCTTAAACCCTAAAAATTAAGGGTTTAACGAATAAACCATAATTTTCGTTAAACCCATAATTTTTAGGGTTTAACGAAAACTATGGTATGTTTCGCTAAACCTTTGTTTTTATGTGTTGAACGACAATTAATTAAATTTATTTATACTATTAAATAATTTTCGTTACATTATTACAAAATATTCGTTAAATTATCAAATTATTTTCTTTAAAGTATCAAATAGTTTTCGTTAAATTATGACAATATTTTTGTTAAATTATCAATTAATTTTGGTTATATTATTAAAACGAATATTAATTTAATCCCGTTAGTTATATTATTAAATTAATTAAATAATTAGCAAGTACAATAATACTATATTTTCGTTAAACTCTAAACATTAATGGTTGAACGAAAATAAACCACAATTTTTTAAACCGAAGGGATAGATTTGATCATATGAATAGTGTTCGAAATACAAAACACATTGATATTCGAGATCCTTACTAAAAACCATAACATAATGATCATTTTTACGAACATCACATAGTAGTCATAATACATACATCATACATGAGTCATATAATCAAAAAAATCATGAGGTATGGTGTCACCGGCCGTGGAGTTTTTCCAAACAATGTATGCAATCCTCTTCCTGAAGCCCTTGATTCCCTTCAAGGCCTTAAGTGTCTGTCTTGGCCACTCCTGAGTCATCCCACTCTCAACGACGAGTAACGACTAAGGCCCACATGAAACGTCGTCCACCTGCTTGTAGCACAATTCCACATTCAATAGGGCCAACTTGAACTCATTTAAGCCCTGTGGAATGTGTCTCCCCTGAGCAAATGACTTCTCGTAAAAGCCACAGTACTCCAGCAATCGTGGCAGAATGCGGCGAAGTGGGAGCGTCTGTCTGACCGGTAGCTTAGATATGACATTATCGTTTGTGTACCGATGCCTGAAGCTGTCAGCCAAGCAGATCCTCGATTTCTCGAGGTCTATAGAACATGCACACCAATGGCCGTCAAGGTTCATTACCGTCCATACCTGCTTGTTTGGAAAAAACAATTAGAACCCCACTACCGATCCGACAAACCAAAATAATCAAGAAAAGTTAGTATTAAATACTTACAACTGTTATGTCCTCCCACCATGGCTTCATAAAATTCCACTTTGGACGTTGCCCTCGCACATAAGGCACTAGTAGCTCCATCTGCTCCGAGGTGAAGTCCTCTCTGACACCCGGCAAGTATTTGCAATCGTCATCCTCGCCTTCATACTTTGCATTCCAAATTGCTTTACATATTTCCTGAGATGTAAGACCATTGCTATCATTGCATATATCACTAAAAAATGTCATATTAAAGTGTGAACAGGTAAATAGTGATAATAATATAAAAGATTTATAGGAACTTACGTGCAGATGTGTATCCGCCAACTGGATCTTCCCCTCGATTTGGCGCTTGACCTGTACGTTGGCTTCTTCTGGACAGCTTTGTAGTATGCCAAGGTACGCATCAATAGCCTGTATTAGATGGGAATGACGGTCAGAATAAACAATTAGCCAAATCAACTCTTCAGAAAAGGAAAAAGACAGTTTATTACCTCGTAATCCATTTCCGATTTCGGATCAATCATAGCCCGAAAGAAACTTGGCCCAACACCAACACCTGTGCCGACATTGTGTCTGTAACGAGTTGAACAAAAAAAAATATATCATATATGAAGCACTACACCTGGAAAAAAGAATGATCAAATTAAAAATTGTAACTGAAGTCTATGAAAGAACATAAATACTTACAATTCAACTTTCTCATCGGCACTAATGCGGTAGGCCTTGAATTCGCCTTCAAGGGATCCAGATCTTCTAGAAGGCTCATTCGGCAAGAAGGGACTGCGCACAAATGCAGATGCAACTCTGCGTCGTGCTGCAGGACCGACGGGACCGGTATTTGGGACTAACATCGACTCATCTATGTCAGTCGAAGGGCCTGTTGGGTCACGGGGAGTGCTCATGTACTCTGGAAAGGGCCTATTAGGGGCAACTGGTGTCTGGAACGACTGCTGCCACGGTCCATAGGCCATCTTACCATAATACGTGTTAACTTGCTTCTCGATCATAACAGGCATGACTTTAGCAATTTGGTTCACCAGATCCTGAGTGACCCGCTGTTGTAGACTAGAGTACTCCTGCTCGAAACGAGACCCCATCCATCCTGTCAATCGAGTGAACAGGTCGTCACTCGTCCCTGAGCTCTGTCCGAGACCATTAGGAGCTCCATCGAACGCTGGCATCGAGGGTGCCCCACCGTCATTCCCATCTCCAGTGATATCTTTATGCATACTCGAAGGGCCTGTCTGATCAATTGGGGCCCGTCTTCGGCCTCTTCGCACCGTACCTGCTCTAGATGGACCGGCAGCTGTAGGATCAGCAGTGGATGTGGTAGGTGCCCTACGAGCGGACGAATTTGCCCGACGGCCACGTCGTTGTTGGACGACCTGGACTCCCTCGTGGATATCGTCCTCGATATCCTCCCAGAATTTCATAGGTCTCTCTTCATCTGTGGGCGTAAGAGTCAAATAACACTCGACCTACAATGAATCATACAAATATTATAAGTAACTCATAAACGAATTGTTAAAGGTGTTTAATTGCAATTTGAGGTGTATAAATAAATAAATACAAAATACCTGGCCACGTAGTAAATGTGCAACATCCTCATCGGATCTCTTCAAACCCCACTTCAGACACCGGGGCATATCTAACGGCGTTCTCAATCTCTTCCCGGCATATAAGGAGGTAATTGGGATCGCCTCAAAAGCCCATATCTGAAGAGGAGATATTTGTCAAATTTTTTAGCAAACAACAATAAAAAAATAAAGTCAATGAATGTAATTTAGTACGTTCATACCAGCAGGGCTGTCGAGAAACCATAAAAATGGTAGTGGTATCTATAGGACCGCTCGGGGATAGTGGTCGGTAACCTATCCATGTACCTTAGGAGGGTGATGAAGCTAATCTTCCCCCACGGATAGCTCTCCCACATATCTGAATGCTCCACCAGCATCCAATAGTACTTGTCAACAACTGTCTTGCCGGCGTCCACCCCGAGCAATATGAGGTGGAGGATCAAGATCTTGGCGATCTTCACCGTATCCTCCACACTATTTTCAAACTCGTCGGAGATGAATCGATCACGGAGCTCGGACACGGTGACCCGACCCGACTCGGCGTGCACCCTCCAGTATACTGCCCCTTCATGTGGGGTGTCAGCCTCACTCGGGTTGAAAGCCGAGTCACCAAACTTCAGACCAGTCACTAGGGCAAACTCTTGCCTCCTGAACCGATAAATACGCCGGTCCTGCCCTATAGCAAACCACCTCTCGTCGTCAGGTCTCGCGCCCCCATGCACCTCATGTGACATGAGGACGTGTAAAAAAGCCTTGCACGACTCTGTTTCCATCTTCCACATCAAAAAATGTCCGAAACAGGTCCCCCAGAAGTCGCGGAGACATCCTCGGCCGAGTGCTCGAAGTCGTGTCTTGATCTCATCGAGTACCATCAGACGAACGTACCCATTGATGTAGGCGACAGTACCCTGACATGCCTCACGAACGTACTGCAACTATACATTTTACAAACACCAAAATAAGCAAACTATTTAAATAAAAATCATTTCAATTCAAGATACATATAACTGTTAATTAAAAAAGGATGAATAATTAATTCCAAAAATTTTTTATAATTATGCAAGATATAATTAATTAGGCCTTATGAAAATGAATTTACGACTTTAATTATTAAACTGAATGCAAGATATACAATTTTCCGAAAATGAATAATCTTCAGAAAGAATAATTAATTAAAAAATTATGACAAATTAATTAATTATGCATGAATATATTTAATTATTTTGACGGGTGTAACGAACAATAGGTATTTGTTCGTGAAACCCTTAAAATCAAGGCTTAACGAACAATAGACTATTGTTCGTTAAACACTATAATTATAGGGTTTAACGAACAATAGGCTATTGTTCGTTAAGCCTTGATTTTTATGATTTCACGAACAAATACCTATTGTTCGTTAAACACTATAATTATAGTGTTTAACGAAAAATTACAAATTGTTAGTTAAGTTTTAATTACATATGGTTCGTTAAGGGTTTAATTACGTAGGATAGTTCGTCAAGCATAGGCCTTTCACGAAAAATTTACATATTGTTCGTTAAACCCTATAATTATAGGGTTTAACGAACAATATGTAAATTGTTCGTTAAGCTTAAATGTCTCACGAATTGCTACCTATTGTTCGTTAAACCTTAAAATGATAGGGTTTAACGAACAATCTTACAATTTAATCCATATTATTTCAACCCCTAATCTAACTAAATTAAATAAATTCAATCCTCATTCACAAACATATATATCTTAATTAATTTCAACACCTAATCTAACTAAATAAAATACATTCAATCCTCATTAACAAACATATATATCTTAATAAGGCCATTATCGGACAAATCGTATCCTATTAATAAATCATAAACCTCATATATATCATATTAATGAACAATAATATATCACAAACCATATAACAACATATATAGAAAATATTCAATTCATAAATTCAACAAACAAACAACAATCATATAATAAACCAACATGTATTTGAACATAAATTCTATATTACATCATCAATAATAATAAATTCTAACCTCTTCCATATACTCTTCGGCCATTTCACGAACTTTTCCTTCACGAACTATTCCTTCACGAAAATTTTGTAACAACAATGGAAGCAAGAGAGGAGAGGATCCACGAGAGAGGGGTAGGGGAGAAGGAGAAGTTTTTTTCAAATTTTCGTATTGTCCCCAAGATTCTTTCTTCTTTGTCATTTATTTGGTTTTGTCCTATGCATATGAAGTACAATAGTATGATAGGTGGTTGTGGGGGTGAGTGGGGGCCATTAATTTTCCTTATAAATGTATGATCAAATATAAGGAAAATTATATAATGTATGTCCAATTTTCATATGATATTGAATTTATAGTTAACGAAAAATTAGGGTAGGAATTAAATTAAAAATAGGGGTTTCATGTTCGTTAAACCCTAAAAAAAAGGGTTTAACGAAAACTAAAGCTAGTGACAATATTTTCGTTAAACCCTAATTTTTTTGGGTTTAACGAAAATTAGGGTATAATTTTTAATTTTCGTTAAAGCAATAATAGTAGGGTTTAACGATTAATTGTAATAATTGATAATATAACAAAATGATTTGATATTTAGAAAATTATTTCAAAATATAACAAAAATATTTTATGTTACGGAAATAAATTTTGGATTCAACGAAAAATATTTGATAATTTTAATACGAAATTTATTTAATAATGAACAAAATTTTTAAAAGGTATTTCATAAATTCGTTAAACCATTAATGTTAAGAGTTTAACGAAAATATATTATTATTGAGCTTGATAATTATTTAATTAATTAAATAATATAACTAATGGGATCAAATTATTATTCGTTAAACCCTAAAAATTTAGGGTTTAACGAAAATATACCATAAAATTCGTTAAACCCTAAAAATTAAGGGTTTAACGAAAATTATGGTTTTTTCGTTAAACCCTTAATTTTTAGGGTTTAACGAAGTTTGATATATAATGTATATATTTTATGTATTAAAGCCTGCGACACTTAAAGATTCTCTGCAACATTTCAGCAAAATTGTATATATTGGGTATTTGGGGAAAAGTTTTGTGGGTATATTTGTACAAGTGGTTTATACTTTTGGTTATTTTGGGGTATTTTTTCATATTTATATTTATATTTATAATATAATACATATAATATATAATACAATATATATATGTACAATAAAATATTATATATATTATATATTGTGTAATATATACAGTTAACTATTTATATACAATATATAATATCATATAATATTTGATAATATTTCATATAGTATGCCTATATATAATATATAATATTATACAAGTCAATATTATGTATTATACATTAGATACTATATATTATATATAATATTACAATTTATGGTTTAAACTTTGTATAAAAGTTAACAAAGGTTAACTTTTGTTTTATATATATATATATATATATATACATTACGTGAATTTACATACTATAATATATCTACTATATATTTTATAATATATATATATATAATACAGTATACAATACAATATATAATATATAATCAATTTATATAATATATAATGTAATGTAATATATAATATATTTCTACATATATAAATTTATAATTATTATATAATACATACATTTAATAGGTTAGTGGCAGTGGCAGTGGCAGTGATATTTCAACCATAAATAGGTTAGTGACAGTGATTAAGTGTAGGTCAGATTCAGTGAGGAGCACCTAAACGAAAATAAAATTCTCACGTTTTATATTGTGATTGGGTGAGTAATTATCTAATTATGTACCCCTCTATTTAAAGACTACATCCTTATGAAATTAACATGCATTCCCTTTTCAATATTTTAGTTCATATTAAGAGGTGTATTATTTCGAAGAAGAAGGTGCACGAATAAGGTGAAGTGGCGTAGTATTTTTACGAATAAGGTATGTACTCATTTGGCAGTGTAGTGATAAATTAAAATTTTCATTTACAGTGTATACTATATGCCATGTAATGTGTATTTGTAATTTCTGTTTAAAGGGTATATTATATGTTATGAAACGTGTATTCCTTAATGTTCACATAAATGTATATTTTCTATGTTATGCAATCTTTGTTCTTTATGCAGTTTTCGTTTAGAATTTTTTATGTATATGCAATTTTCGTTTAGGATTAATTATAAAAGATCATGTCGTGTAGGATTATCTTTACACTACTTTTAATCGAATTGTCACAAGGCATTTTTAAATGATTTTTTAAATAACTAAAATTGTCAAATATCTTAACCAATAGGTTGAACGAATAGAATTGCATACCTATTGTCATGCCATGGTAAACCAATTTGTAATGCAATTACTAAATTAATTAGGAATGAAACTATTAAACGTATTGTTAACTGAATACTTAGTTTAGGCTAAATAAAATGATTAGTGGGTACAGTCTTTATTTTCCTTAGTTTATTTGTGTAAACTAATTAAATGATTTCACTAGGGTGAACGCATTCCTTATTTGAAATCGAATTTTACACAAGTACACGTTATCTTTTGTTTTAGTTTTTACTCATTTTATTAAGTAGTACACGGATTTCTTATTTATTAAACGAAATGTATTGTTATTTAACATTACTCTTAGTATATGTACATTACAATTTGTCTCACGTTAGATTGATTTTACATTGTAGTGATATTACATTATTTTTGGTTTCATATGAATATTCATAAAATTTTTGGTTTTCTTACAATGTCACGAAAAGATGACTCCTATGTCCGTATTGGTTTGGAGGTTATTGGGAAGGGCTAGAGTATAAAAATGGTAGTAAACAGCTGCTTCACCTTCAAACAACGAGATATGAAGATTTACTCCACTCAATTCATGCAGTTGTGGGTGCTAATCTGAATTATTCACGATATGTCATCCATGCATTAATCGACACAAATGGCATTGTCAGAAAAATGAAAATAAGAAATGATCATGATGTACAACGATTATTGTACATGGGCAACGAGCTTGTCATCGTTTATGTTTCACATAAACGGATTGATGTTGGAGTATCCTCATCATCACAACAAAGAAATGCTCTCAGAGGAGATTTCCCACAGGACTTAGCTCGAATGATTATTGTGCAGACACCCATGATTATTTTGCAAATTCAAATGATTATTTTTCAAATTCGTTGGATGTTCCAAACATCCCATTTGGAGTACAACAATATTTGGGTCCTTATTCGGATTATGGAGTTGATCATCAGGATCTTGGGACATCCTCAGGTACATAGCGGGACCCGTTTCCACCGTCAATTAATCCAATAGACATCATATCAGTGACTTTCGCTCTCAATATGTTCGACTTAAATAGGTCCCCGACTACGAGTATGGGATATGAAAACATACAATGTAATGAAATACCATATCCAGATGATGTTGCATTTGTGGCACTTGATAAACGTGATAATCGAAGTGGTAAGAATACTTGAACTAACAACCATCCTTATAGTACTTGCAAATTGGTTTTTTTAACTAATGTGCAGTTTGTGTTTACTTTCAGATAATGAGGATCGAGGATCGCCTTCAAATTTTGTCAATGCAGAAAATGATGCCGAATTGGATGACGAGGATGAAACAGCCTTAGATGTAGACCAACAAAGAGCTTTAGAGGAATTTGAGACATATATTGAAAGCCGAAATTGGTTTATTCCTGATATTCCAGCATTCGATGAGCCCGAGGTCGCATGTGGTCATGACGATTATGCGGCTGCACACGATCTATATAGAGGATCCCAGTTTGATAGTAAAGATGAACTGAAGAAGGCAGTTGGTTTGTACCATTTGGAGAATCAAGTGGAATTCTGTGTCAACAAATCGGATAAGCATATGTGGTTTATTAAATGCAAACATTGTAGTTGTGGATTCATGTTGCACGCCACGGAGAAATATGGTATATGGACAATAACCAGAATTGTTCTCCCACATGATTGCTCGTCCGAAGAGATCCGTTCTGGCCAACGCCGACTCCCATCTCAGTTGATCGGTGAGTACTTCGCCGAAGTAGTACGAAAAGATAACTCCAATCTCAAGCCGAGGACCATCATGGAAGAAATGCACATACGACACGGTTTGAAGCTCAGTTACGATGTTGCATTGCATGCGAAATATCATGCCATGAGGATCGCCTACGGAGATCCCAAACAGTCATTTGCAATGATGCCTCATTATTTATCTGAGTTGGAAGCTGCGAATCCCGGTACAATCACCGCGCTTGAGACACATGAATCCGGGAAATTCAAATATGTTTTTTTTGCGTTGGGGGCATCTATTCAAGGATTTCGGCGATATTCGCGACCGGTTATAGTGCTGGATGGGTGTCACTTGAAAGGACAATATAAAAGAATCGGCTTTGTCGCAGTGACGCAGGATGGAAATGATCAAATCTTCTCTCTAGCAATTGGGATAGGAGATGTGGAAAACGATGAGTCATGGACCTGGTTTTTGAAAAAAATTCGCATCGCATTTGGATGCCCAAGCCAATTGCTTTTTATATCCGATCAACATGTCAGCATCGGTAATGCTATTAAAGAGGAGTACCCCGAAGCCACTCATGGTCTTTGTAGTTTTCATCTGCGACAAAATTTGTCAAAATATGGATCACGCATAGTTGAACTATTCCAAAGGGCAGCGTATTCTTATCAATCTCATGTCTTCGAACGGTAATTTCATTCCACACATCTTTTTTCCTTCAATTTGAAATGCTAACCCGTGATGATATTTGCTAGCTGTTAGTAAGATTCAATTGTATACCTTCTTTTTCCAAATTTAACCCCTCAGGTACATGTCCAAAATCGAAGAGACGGGTATAGCAGGTGTTCTTCAAACATTGGCAAAGGCAGGAACAACCCGGTGGTCTCGCGTGAAATGTCCTGTTCGAATGTTCAATTTCATGACATCAAACGCTGCCGAGACATGGAATGCTCGGCTCCTATGGGCGAGAAAGCTACCTGTTTGTTCATTTTTGGAATGTGTCTGACGGGTTACGGAAAGATGGTTTTACGAAAGGAGAACATCAGCACTAGAAAGAACAAACATACTGACAGCTGCGGTGCATGAAAGAGTAGTCACGTACACCAAGCTTGCACGAGGAATGCAAATTGAGCCACTGGCACGGTCTACGTACAAAGTTACGGATGTTAGCAAAAATTTTCTCGTAGATCTGGCCCATTGCGAGTGTTCTTGTGGTATTTTTCAACAAGAGATGCTTCCATGTTCACATGCATACGCAACTATAAAGTAAACTTGATAATTAAACTATATACCTTATGATTTGGTGTATAATACGTTGTGTGTATAATGCATAACATGAGTGTTAACCTATATTTATGCTTGCAGCTTTGCAAAAGAAACAATCACGTCTTATGTTCCGCTGTATTATACGACAGAATGGTTGAGGGGTATGTGGGAAGGTGACGTAAAACCTGTTCCCGATCCCCAAGATTGGGATGTATCGGACGAGGCAAAGAAGACTCTCTGTATTTCCCCAGACAAACCAAAGCAAGCCGGTCGACCGAAATCAACGCGTATTCCTTCGACCGGTGAGCAAGGTGGAACCTCACGCAAACCACCTACATGTCGTCGTTGTGGACAAACTGGTCACACAAGGAAAGGATGCACCGAAATGTCGCCGTTCGAATATGACACGTTTGAGGACGACATCCTCAATCAAAACACCATCCGAAATGAGGATCAACCGTTGCGGCGGAAGAAGAAACATTGCTCAGTATGCGGGTCCGCAGAACACACAAGAAGAAAATGTCCGATATATCTTCAAGCGAATTTGGGAAATGATCTATAGATTACCAATGTATGTTTGATGTGTACAACTCATCTTTACGTTAATCCGAATATGATATTTCAAAAATGACACTTTCCATATTATTAGAAAATGCTTAAATTTATTTTAATCCTAAACGAAAATGGCATTGTTTATTTTAATCTTAAACGAAAACAAAAAAAAAAAGTCTACTCCCTAAAGTAAAATAAATTACTTTATTTCGGTTTAAAAAATTGTGGTTTATTTTCGTTCAACCATTAATGTTTAGAGTTTAACGAAAATATAGTATTATTGTACTTGCTAATTATTTAATTAATTTAATAATATAACTAACAGGATTAAATTAATATTCGTTTTAATAATATAACCAAAATTAATTGATAATTTAACAAAAATATTGTCATAATTTAACGAAAACTATTTGATACTTTAAAGAAAATAATTTGATAATTTAACGAATATTTTGTAATAATGTAACGAAAATTATTTAATAGTATAAATAAATTTAATTAATTGTCGTTCAACACATAAAAACAAAGGTTTAGTGAAACATACCATAGTTTTCGTTAAACCCTAAAAATTATGGGTTTAACGAAAATTATGGTTTATTCGTTAAACCCTTAATTTTTAGGGTTTAAGGAAAGGATCATATTATTGTATTTGATAATTTAACGAAACTCACGCAAATTATTTCATAATTTCACTGTTCATATTACATTATTTGATAAATATGAAAATTAGTTAATAATATAACGAAAATTATGTTTCAATTTAACGAAAATTATTTCAAAAAAAATGGCAAAATTAATGAAATTTCGTTAAACCCTAGAAATTAAGGGTTTAACGAAAATAACCATAATTGTTCGTTAAACCCTTTAAATAAAGGGTTTAACGAACAATTATGTTTGTTTTCGTTAAACCCTTAATTTCTAGGGTTTAACGAATGTTTCATTATATTGCATATTGTGTAATTCATTTTTTAATACCTCCATTAGTGTGATTTGATTGGTAGTTGACGATGTTTTTCCCTTAACTCATTTTATCCACTATTCATGTTGGACTTGGTCAAAAATTGTGGCATTTTCACAAGTTTGTTATAATTTGTGGTATATTTACAAATCTATCTATATTTTGTGGCATTTTTACAATTTCTTATTACAAAAATGGTACAGAGGCCATTTTTCCCTATATATGAATAACATATTCCTTTCTCAATTTTAAACTTTTACTCCTTTTTATTTTCATTTTTTCTCCTTTGAAGAATTCATCTTATAACAATTAATGAAAACAGATGAAATGTTGTGAAATTGTTGTGAAATTCACAGATTCTGGTGTTGCATTGAGAGAAGACAAAGCATGAGTTTGTGAAATAAACATCGAAATGACTTGCACAACCACTACTTTCAAAATATGTATCGACAAATGCGACAGTGTTCCTACAAAACCCGGGAAGCTCATTCAAGCAACTTGCAACCAAGGACTAAAATATCGGTATCGACGGATATATAGGTAACTTAATTTTACGGATATATCGATATCGGTGGATATATCGGTTTTTTATGCAAAAATTTTTAAAAATTTGTAAAAGAAATTGAAAAAAATATCTAGTATTTTACATAATATTATAAGTAATATTAATACATATATTGAACTTAAATTTCAAATAAAAAGATATGCTTATTGAATTGTTGACTAATTTATATAATAATAAAATAAAATATTTGATTAAGTCTCAAATTTATGCAATTCTATAATACTTTCTCATGTTGTGTATCAACACCACTTAATATATGACATGTGTTCATAATTTCATATATTCGAAAGATAATATTATGCGTATATATATATATATATATATATATATATAAAATACTAATTTCCAAAAATAAGATATTTATTTTGAAAAAATTAATTAAATAGAGGTAATTTGTAGTAATAAATTAATAGATACACCACAAAATCTCAGTGAATAAATATTTAAATTAAATTAATAATAAAATAAATATGTACAAATTGTGTGTGATACGTAGGCGACACCTGTAATATGATTCTTTAACGCATAAATTGAAAAAGACACAAATTTTCGAATGAAAAAATATGAAATTTGATTTACATTTGTTGGACTTTGTGCAAGAGAGAGAAACCCACCATCTCCATCTCTGCTTTCCCCCAATTGTTGTCAACCAAAAATGGGGATTTCTTTCAGCACCACTCCCAGGAGAAGAGCCCCCACCCACCCCTACCCCCAACCCCTCCACCCCATGGACTACTACTCTCCTTACCCTATGCACCCCCCTCCTCCTTATCCTGCGCACCACTCTCCTTCTTCCCCCCTCTCTACTAATTTAAGTGGGCAGCAGTTGAGTGAAAGGCCCACAAAGAGGGTTGAGTCTGACTGGGTAAAAGACCAGTATTTTTCTCGATTTTTCGGCGATAAATCGTGACTTTTTGACAAAACCGAACACAACTCATCCGATAACGATATTTTGGCGATTTTTTCGGAAATATCGGCGATAAATTTATGTCAGCTGATATCTGTGTCGCCCAACCCATTTTGGCGATATTTCGGCGATAAAATATCACGATTTTTCAGACCCTGCTTGCAACCAATATAATCCACCAAGATTTGATATCATTTGTGCTTGCTACTTTTTATGTTGAGTATAAATATCCGATTTCGTAACGCTACATTTAATAAAATTTTCCAATATGGTATCTAATGTTACAAATGTAGCATCTATATGTTTATTTTTATAGTCAGCATTCTAACATTTTTTCTGCGGCCGTTAAACTGAAGGTTTCAAATATTATCGGGTGGCAGTCATTACTAAGGACATCTACATCAATTGTTTATAAATTCTTATTAATATATTAAAATAATACCACAAAAAAGTTCAGAAAATAAAGAAATAATGGAGATTGATGTGTTGGACCCACTTAATTAGTGACTTTTACTATCTTTCTTGTAAAAATGTTATTACAGTAAAACACTACATCCCATATCAAAAAATTTATCCTTTGATATAAACATAACTATGATGATCCATAGGGAAAGCTTTGGAAATTATAATACATATTTTGTCTCATGTACTTTTTTTTTTTTTTTTTTTATAAGATTTAGCCCTTTGTACTTTAATTTGTACACATTTATAATTTATCATTTTGGTTTAACTTTTGCCTATTCAACTTTCATACCTTATTTTCATTTTGAGGGGCAAAAGTTTTTAAGGAAAAAAAAAAAGGTGTTTTTTTTTTTGAGTGATAAGTAATGATTCCATCACGACTAGACAATTTTGTTAACTTTAAAGACAAATAAAGCCGAAAATAATCTTATGATATAAATATATCTTTCCATATTGTAATTTTTTGTCAGAATTTTCGCATTGCAGCTTTTTGAAAATATTGTGATCTCATGCCAAAGAACTTGCTGGATTCAAAATGTACTTAAATTAGTGTATCATATGAGAAATTTACTAGTTATTGTTAATAACAGTAATAATAATTTACTTCAAAAAACAATAATAATAATAATAATAATAATAATTATTATTATTATTATTATTATTATTATTAAAAATAATTATTGAAGTTTAGGCTTTGGACGATAAACTTTTCTACTAATAGTGTCATTTGTCATAAAATTGTTGCCCCGAAGTAGTGGGACCCCTGAGCCATAAATCAAAAGATTCGACAAAATTAAAAGGAGATATAATGAAAGATCAGAACATGGAGTATGATTGTTGCTCTAAAAGCTACATTAGGCTAATTTAGATTTGAAAATAGGGAGAATTACATTTGATATCCAAACTATGTTTTTACCATCTAATTTTATGGTATATAATTTTTTTAATTGTTGTACTTTACCATCTAAATTTTACTATCATTATATTTTACAATCTTATTTAGTCTTAAAGCTGACACATATCAAGAATACCGGACCTGTATCTATCGAATGTAGTGGTTGATAAAGTATAACAAATCCTGTATTTAATGAGTAAAATGCAACAATCATTTTTTTTTTTTTGGTTAAAATACAAAACTTGCATCTTCGAATTGCAGTGTAATTTTGTCATTAAAATATTATTAATGTGAGGTAAATTCAATTGGTTGTCCATGTAGCATGATGATTTACAGTTTTTCTCATATAAATTACTCAATTGTAGCTTTTCTTTCTACACAAATTTTCAACTGGAAAAACCAAAAAGGTCACACCCAAGTTCACCAATCATATTTCAAAGCCTAAGCTATATTTCCATAGGAAACCATAGAATGTGTAAGAACATTAAAACTCAATTTCTCAATGAATACAAGGTGCACACATGTTCCATGAGGGAAAATTGGTAAAAATACATCGTATGTTTACCTTAATTATGACTTTACCCTTTAATTTATTGAGTTTTTAAAATTACCATGTATATTGGTGACTCTTGTCGAAAATACCCAATCATCCATAATAGCAAGTAAGACGTGGCTGGTTAATCCACACGTAGAATATATTTTTTATTTGTTTTTTTTTTCCAAGTCACACAACAAGTTCAAAGTCACAGATTTAGCCTAACCCCATTGCTTTCTATAATCTTGAAAATTTTCTGAATTATCATTTCATCATTTGCTCGTGAGAACCCCACGATTAACGAGTTCCATGTCACAATATTAGGTTTCACATCAATGAGTTCATTCTCTCAAACAAACCTAAAGTCTGTTCAACAAATTCATTTTGAACATATCCTGAAACCAAAAAGTCACCGAATATATCTCCAACATGACATCAAAGACTTTTTTCGCGCTTTCAAGTACCCCACATTTCGAGTACATATCAACCAAAGCACAAATCACAAAAGCATCAGAATGGAACTCATTTCGCATAACAATAACATGTAGTATCTCTCATGTTCTCCTATTAGAGAGTTGTACATATGCTTTAAGAACACTAAGGAAAACAAACATGTCATGTTTGAACCCTTGTTTCTACATTTCATTAAACAAGGACATGGCCTCCTGGTAATAGCCATCTACATTTCATCAAATAAGGACATGGCCTCCTGGTAATAGCCATAGCAAGCATAGGACCCTATCACCGCAACCAGCCACGTATGCTTGACTTGGGAATTTGATCGAACATCTTCCGAGCAGCCGTCGAATCTCTGCACTGCACGTAGAAATCAATGAGTTTGAAAGAAAATTGGAGAGAAAGAGGGGAGCCATGAAGGAAAAACGAGCGTGTAGTGATTTGCCTAATTTTGAAGCTTCATGTTTGGCGCATAAATGGAGGAGCTCTACGTAAACTAAATAAATGGGCTAAAGAAATTATTCTCTATGTATATATAAAGAAAATTTTGACTCTTTTCAGAGGATTGGGGGAATGGTAGGATTTTCCCTCTCTTTCTCAGTTGACTCGAAAAAAAGACTAAAAAATCGAAAAAATGATTACACTTGTGTATTTACCTGTCACATCAACGTGTGACAGGCTAGTTACCTGCTACCATAGGTGATTGGGTATTTTCGACGAAAAACACTAATATAAGGGGTATTTTTAAAAACTCAATAAATTAAAGGGTAAGATCATTATTAGGGTAAATATACGAGGTATTTTTATCAATTTTCCCTGTTCCACAATCTACAAAAAAAGAAATAGAATAACATTATTGGCAACTACAAACAATTGACGATTGTAATACGAATCCAAAAGAATGTTGAAAGTTAGCCCCCATTTATGCTATAATTCTGAATCATTTCTTATAGACTCAAGAACCTGAATAACCTCATCCATGCTTGGTCTCTTTGAAGCCATTTCACTAGTACAAATCAACCCCAACTTCATCACTTGAATCAGTTTGTTTTCAATGAACCCCCTCAAACTTGTGTCGAAGCAATCCGAAGCACGACCCGTCTCTATTACCCTCTAATATATTCACACAGAATCACCACCTCGTTCACCGATTGGCTCTCCACTGGCTTTCTACCACTAACCAACTCCAACAGAATCACCCCAAAGTTATAGATGTCGTATTTATTGCTGATTCTTGAACTCTGTGCGAGCTCTGGCACTATGTATCCGATCGTATTATGAATTTTTGTGAAACCGTAGGTGTCCAAAAGAGGAAGCAGCTTCCCCAATCCAAAATCAGAGAGCTTAGCTGTGTAGCTTTTGTTGAGGAGTATGTTCGTGGATTTGACGTTGAGATGAAGAACCGGAGGCTTACAGTCGTGGTGAAGATAGGCTAAAGCTCGAGCCATTCCAACTGCTATGTGAAACCTTCTAGACCAAGTCAGTTCTGGATTACCACAACTCGTGCTTGTGCCAGGATAACCGAGTCCATGCAACTTGCCATACAGATTCCATTTGGGTTCAAATTCGGATAGAATTAGGAGCATACTTCTTTGGCTGCAACTAAACTGCTCAACTGGAAAACGTTCACATCGGAGAAAAATCATCACTTCATCTCCCACTTCAAACTCATTCAAACATCTATGTTTGTCTGCAGTTGCCTTAAATTTCTGAGTAGTCTCCAACAACTTTTGACGAACTTCTGTCTGCACATCTAATCCATCTTTAACCAAATTCACAACAACCACACTAGCAATCTTCGGTATCTTCACTAAGTCCACAACATGATGTGAAACTTTCTGATAAATTAAGTTACTTTACCCGTGGAACTATTGAAGGCAAAATTGGCTTGTGGCAAAACATAATCTCACTGCTTAGGTCGATCTCCATAAATACATTGAATCAGATTTGCAATTGTGCGATTGACAACTTCAGTCTTCCCATCAATCTGAGGATGTGCCGTGCTACTAAAGTTCAGAGAAGTATTAAACAACTTCCATAATGTAATCCAGAAATGACTAAGGAACTTAGTATCACGATCTGAGGTAATAGTTTTTGGTACACCATCCAAACGTACCTCATCTAAAAAAAGACGTGCAATATAAGAGGCATCAGAAGTCTTCTTGCAAGGAATGAAATGCACCATCTTAGAAAACATGTCCACCACCACTAAATCAACACTCCTCTGCGTACTAGGAAGTCCAAGAACAAAATCCACGGAAAGTCCTCATAACATGTTACCCTTTGTCTCGATCAGATTATTGAGCGAAGATAGTCATAGGAAATCCGAAGTATAGTTTGCCGCTGATTCTGAACTTGTTCCCACCACGACGACGCTCCTTCTTTCATATGATTAGCCACCAGTTTCACCTGCTTATCCTCTGGTATTTTCGTAAAGTAAAAAAATCTCCCAACTTTTGTAATCCAATCAAGAAATCCTTAAATATTAAAATTTTCATTGAAGGGAGATAGATCTGCCTTCAATCGTAACTCATCATGTCTTTGTTGTCAAGCACCCCTAGGGTTAGGTTTCCTCAAAATAGATCTGCCGCCTTTTCATCGGACGAATCGACATAGATTTGTCTCATGGGGATTTATTGGGGAGCCACTTGTTAAAGGTCATGAGCAAATCTTCTAGTTCATTCTTCAGGACCGTCCTAATACTCATTTATACGTTCAACATGAGTAGTTAACATTTGAACTGTAGTGGTCAAACGTTGCATCTCTCAAATCACGTCAGCAATGGTGGCTTCATTGTTAGCCATTGCCGAGAAAAAAACCTTGGCTCTGATTTCTAATTGACATGGGGTAAAATGTAGAAGACAAACGTTCTTTGTATGAAAGATAAAAAAGAGATTTTATTAAGCCAAAATGTACTGAAAATCTCAAAACGAAGGATCTTTTTATAAGTGCAGAAACGAATCCTAATCCAAAAGGAAATAAAACTAAAAATTAAACACAATAAAAAAGATAGCAAATATAATAAATCTGCCAAGATGGGCTTCAAATCAAATCGGAAATTATGCCCGTTTCAAATCCTATCGACGACCTTTTTTTTCTTTATCATTGGACATTAAATATGCCTCAGCAATCTGTTCCACATCATTGTAGATTGTTTCTGATGTACATCCATGATCCAACAACGATGCTCCAATATCTCTATTATCACTATCCTAGCAATGTCGACATCAAAGCCTTGAAGACATAAAAAAATAAAGGGGAATTCACAAAGCAAAAATATCATTTCTGGAATAGGTTTCCATTTTTCTTTGGACAAAAAGAAAAGGTTCCACTTTCATCCTATAGTAGATGAGATTTGAATAATCTATTTCATATTTTGAACAAGAAGATGTGCATAGTTTGGATAAGAACATGAGAGGAGCTTTAAGAAAAGATGCCAAGTTTTGAAATAGTGACTTCAGAAAATAAATGGGAAAGCATTTAAATACAAATTAAACAAAATACATAATACCCAAGTGGATAGTCTAGACTAAAAAGAGCATCAGGGAGAGGGTCTACTCTGCAGATGCCCCTAAAATCATTTGGCAAGTCATAAGTCAAACATTATGTATTTAGAGTAGGTCAAAATGACAGATGTTCAAAATAAACAAAATCATCATAAATACGTAGTTTTTGCAACATTGCATAAAATATACAAAAAATCAAATTCTTTCATTTGTAAACAGGGAGAGAGGGTACTGCGATTTGGGTTTTGGATGGGAGTGGAGTTTAGAACTTGTTGAAGAATGGGATAGAGAATCCCTGTTGGAAGGAATGGAATGAGGAAAAGTATGTGATAATGCATTCTCTTGATGATGGTTTTAAATAAGTTACAATGAGATTTGTCAACCCCACAATTGAAGCTAATTATGTTTTATAGCTTGATCAACTCATGATTAAGATATGTGAAACAAATAAAAGTAGTGATACAAGCCCACACCATATACTAACTTTTTTTTGTTATGGAATATTGCACCCACCAACTTCTAGCTGTTGTTCACTATCAGTTGGATCTACTAATTAAATTGTATTGTTGTTGTAAGTTATGCATTTTACTTTATAAATAAACTTTGTTATTTATACCAATTAGCAAATTGTTGATTCAAATAATTTTTGTTATTTAGTTCAATAATCATCATTTCAGTATACTATATGTTGACGTCAGATTTTGTAGAGTACAAAATCCTAGCCAAACACAAAGAAATATCGATTCGGCTTGAGAAAATCGAGCCGAATAAGTAGTATCAGAATCGAATAAAATAAGAAAAGAATGGTCGGTGCCGACTCGGGCAAATTTGCTGGGCTTATTCTGGTCGGTCAGTTATGGTCGGCCAGAATGATTTTTATATAATAATTGAGAGAAAATAGCTCTTTAATTGCTTGAATACAATGATTTCCGAATCCCTAATAACGAGGTTTTTAGCCTTATTTATAGGCTTAATCCTAGATATAAAACTTAGAGATCAAGAAATAAATCCCTTGATTTTAGGGTACAGATAAGGAAAAAATAGATTAGATCCTATCTAAATCGGACGGGATTTGATATTGATTTGTTTCCTTTCTCGAAGACTTCTTCCCCAAACCAACAAACTCGTCAGTTCTTCTTACGCGGATTCTCTGGTCGGATCGTCGTACTCCTGGTCGGGTCGGACGACAACTTCTGGCTTTACGGGAACTCGACCTCTCTAGTTTGGTTGGGTAGGGTCCCTTGACCCGATCGAGTGCTCGGCTCTCTATTACCTGCTCTCGGCTTGGTCTTGTCCAAATCCAGCTCGGGTTAATTTGGCGAGGTATAACACTAGCCCCTTAGGCCGTGGCCAGAGCTTGCTCTGGAAGGGGCCTAAAACCATTTGACCCTGCAACATTAGGCGCAACCGATGCGCTGCACGCCAATTGGCCGAGCTGAACGCTAGACGCCAAGATCTTGTTCCACGTGTCGCAATCTCGGGGATCAGAAGTTGAAAAGACTCAATGTTCCCCTATAAATAGGTAAGAAACAAACTCTTTTCTCCACTTTCACTCTTTGCGAACTCCCAATCCTCGCGTTTTTCACTCTCTTCTCCGAGCAAAATACATAAGCCTCAACTCACCGTCTAGGATCTCCCGTCATTCAACACAAGGTATATATATCTTTCCATCTTCCTATTTTAACTTATGGCCTCAGATTCGTCTGCCGATGGCTCGGTTCAGGATTATGATCAAGGTGTCAATCCTGCTTCCGAGCCATCATATTCCTGGACTACCAGCTCTTCCGATTCGTCCTCGTCATCCAACTCAGAACCCACTCCGGTCGATCAACCGATCAACATTCCTGGTGACGCTCGTGCTGATCCGAGCCTCTTAGCTCGAGGCTTAGGTGAAACCAGTACATCAGGATGAGATATCTCTATCATTCCAGAAGGAGTCCCTATCCATACTGCCTCATTCGGGCGACTGACCCGGCGAAGCGCTTCCAATCCTGACTCGGAAGCCTTCGACCATCCGTCATTCGTAACCGCCGCCTAGCTGAACAAATGACGTGCTCTCTTCAATATTCCGAAGAGAGTAACGTTTTCAATACCTCATCCGGCTGATCGGATGGATCAGGCGCCAGAAGGTCATGTCGCTATCAGTGTTCGGGCTCTGGAGGCCGGATTATGTTTTCCTCTCGCCCTCACTTTGACCGACTATCTAGAGCACTGGGGAATCGCGCCGGGTCAGCTCCATCCCAATGGCTAGTCGTCTATTATCGGCCTCGTGGTGATGTTTTGGCATTTTGGCCTTGGGGTGCTAAGCCCCCATGAGGTCGCATGGATGTTCAGGTTAAAGATGGTTCCTAGTCTGATGAACCACTTTTATTATATGTCGGTGCGGAAATACTGACCTCAACTGGTACGTTGTTTGCCGTTGTCGATCAAAGACTAGCGGGACAAGTGGTTCTAGGTCGATGGGGAGTGGATCGACTCGTTTGCTCGGGTTAACTGCCCGACACAATTCGGCGACGCCTAGGGTATTTAACGTTTCATTTCTTATTCTGCTAACGTCTTCTCTGATCGTTAACTTTTCTTTGCTCTGCAGATATTCCGCCGAAGAATCTTATGGTCGGTGATTCCTTCACTAGAAAGATTCGCTACCTGCGCGACTTCTCCTTGGAGGACTAGAGGCACTACAAAATTCTGCTCGCCGAGGAAAACCTCTTAGGTGCTGGTCTGATCTCGCCATTTCAGGCCGTCCCTCTTATGTGCACGGTACGTATATTTTTATTTCATTATTAGTATTGCTGTTCAAACTCATGACTGCTCGGATTTTACTTATTTCAGTTTCTCTTCCCGGCAAAGGCAACTCCCTGAGGATGGATCCTGCCGAGCGTCTCCGCCAACATTCGCAAAGGGCATAGGCCCCAGCTCGGGGAGCCCAAACTTCTGCTCGGGGTCGCGGCTCCGGCCTCTCAGCCAACCCCGGGCTGCTGTGGTCCAGAGGCATCCCGGCTCTGAACAGGCGCCGAGCAAGTGGGCGCGTGTTGAGAAGAGTGGGCCCTCGGGGGCCGGCCGTTCATCTCTCGGCCGCAACCTATCTCCGGCTCGGGGTCAAGCCTTGCTGGCTCGATCAGCATCACTAGTTAGGACCCCCAGCGGATAGCCGAAACTGAGGAATGGGTAGGGCGAAGGCCTCCCTTCCAGATTAGCTTCAGCCGCGCCCACTCCTCGTGCACTGATATGAGCTTCCCCGTCGGGATGGAGGAGGCGATGGAGGCACCTGCTCGGGCTTGGACCGAGGAGTTTGAGGACTACTCCCAATGGATGACTGGTGTCGACCTTGACATTTGTTCCTCCATTTTCCATGATCAGGCCTCCGTCTTCGTCTGGAAGGCCCACGCCTCTCATCTCGCTGCTCGGGAGAGGTATGAGCGGCGGAGGATGGAGCTGTGTGACGCTCGAGCTGAGCTGGCCGCCGTCAAAGACGAGAAGGTCACCCTCACCACACAGTTAGCTTCCTCCGTGCCGAGCTAGAGGAGACTCGGGCTTACCCGCTGGATGAGATGACAGTTGCCCAAAAGTTCAAGTTGTCAGCAGAATACAAATACGACAGTATTCTGACCTACCTCTTGTACTATATGGACAACATCCAGACCAACCGGGCTGCTGGGGTGGACGACAAAACTCTAATGGAGGCTCTAGCCTCTTACCTGGAAAAACAACCCATGCCCGCCTATCATCTTCGGATGATGGATGAGTTGCTGGAGTTTCTGCCTCCAGGTTCGGAGCGTCTTCTCAGGCCGGCTCCTCCTATCGACTTCATGTCAATGCCCAATCCTCCTACAGACTTTGAGACCGGAGAAGGTAGTGGCGTCGATGCTGGGGTCACCGAGGACGGCTCAGGTGGAGCAGCAGAGGTGGAGGTGGCGTCGAAGGCAGCTAGGGTGGTCGAGGTGGATGATGAGGTGATCGAAGTTGCTGACCAGTAGCTTCTGTCCATCGTTGCACCTCTTTCACAGACCGGCTGGTCTTTTGTCCGAAGCATCAACCCTGATGCTCGGTTCTTGTTTAGTTCTGGTCTTTCGTGTTTTCGTTGTTCGGCTTTTTGCCTTTTGTAAGAGGTTCCGGCCTCCAAACCGGGTTACTTGTGAATTGACATATTTCTGTTCGTAACTTTGTGTATTTCCTACTCTACGTCTAAATGCCTTGATGTGTTTAAACACATTTTTGTTCGGCTTGGAATGTATACGTTCTTGTTTTCCCATCTTTTCATTGGTTACAACATATAAATCGGTCATTTTTTAATTCTCTGTTTCAGAGCTCGAATGAGCTTAGATGGGTTCAGAGCCTCTAGTCAGAATCTGAGCTCAATGAATGAGCTCGGATTAGGCCGGAGCCCTTGTTCAGATTCAGAGCTCGGATGAGCTTGGGGCCGGAGCCCCTAGTCAGATCCGCAGCTCGAATGAGCAAGGACGGAGTCGGAGTTCTTGGTTAGAACCGCAGCTCGAATGAGGAGAGACGGAGCCGGAGCTCTTGGTCAGATTTTTAGAATTTTTAATCAAGATGAACAGAATCATGATAATTTTATTTTATTGGAAATTTGTAGAAAAATAAAGTCTAAACCAAAAAACAAGAACTAAATGATGTTACAAATTGACGCTCCTAGCATACTAGTGATAGTATTTTTTCAGATGTTCAGCGCTCCATGGCTTGGGTAGGATTTTTTCTTTCAGGTCGGCTATTTCATAGGCGTCCCTGGTCAGTACCCTTGTGATTCTGTATGGTCCCTCCCAATTTGGTCCGAGTGGTCCCGCATTGAGCTCTTTTGTGTGTTGGAGCACTTTTTTTAGTACTAGGTCTTCGATTTCGAATTTTCTGGTCCGAACCTTGGAGTTGTAGTACCTTGCGCTTCTTTGCTTGTAAATGGAGTTTCTGAGCTCGGAATCATTTCTCCTCTCCTCTACGAGGTCCAGACTGGTCAGCATCGCTATTTCATTCTGTTCTTCGTCATAATTCTGAGTTCTCCAGGTCGGCATTCCGACCTCAACGGGAATGACAGCTTCTGCCCCAAATGCCAAGGAGAATGGGGTCTCACCAGTGGATGTTCTGGCCGTCGTCCTGTATGATCAGAGAACCCCTGGAAGTTCATCCACCCAGGATCCTTTCAAGTTCTCAAGATTGGTCTTCAAAGTGAGTTTGATGATTTTATTTATAGTTTCTACTTGGCCGTTGTTGTTCACTAATTTCTTTTAGCTACTCCCGCAAGTGTACAGTGTAGGATGTAGAAGTGGTGAACAAGGTCAATCCCACAGAGACTGTATATCTAGGCACTAACTAACTACTCAAATTCAGTTCTCAAATTTATCTAAGAAAATCAACTCTCATCAGTTGCAGATCAACTCAATAGAAAAGTAAATAAGCAGATAAACTCACTCAAGAATAACAGATAATCTAAGACAGGTTCTAGGACATGCTTTCATCTAATTCTCATCAAAACATTAATTTAACCAATTCAAGTTCATTAATCGATCTTCCTATATGAGCAATCACATATGTCGAATTAACAGCTCTCCCGAGTCAGTTAACCGGTTGATTATTATGCCACCAGAGGTATCCTTACTCAATCTGATTGAAACATAACAACTTCCAAAAGTACCTAAGATTGATTTCTCATCACATAAATTCCTTAATCTCCCGATCTAAGTCTATTTATGTATCATGTGTTTATTCTGCCATAATTAAATCTCATCTCCCGAATTTTGATCTAATTACTAAAACATGCTCAATTACCGGCCGGACAATCAAACAAGCAATCAAATCATAAACACACAAATAGGATAAACGATCATGAACATTGAATTAAAATTAAAGATCCATTAAGATTCGAATTAAATTACTAACAAGCCTTAGAAACCCTAGAAAATTAGCTAGATATGATTATAAACAAACTCATAGACAAGATTGGAAATATCATATCTACTAATATTCAACAAGGGAAGAAAAGAATAAAAACTCTATTGACGACGATCTCGCGATCCTTCGATCTCTTGAATTCTTCTTCTACTCCTTTCGATGCTTCTCAAACTCTTGTGTTTTTCTCTATATGAATCTCTCTCTCTCTCTTTTTCTCTTTATGTTGAGTATTTATAAGGCTTTGGGAGTCTTCCAAGTGAAGTACGAAACTAAAATACGCCACGAAACCAACTTCTCTCGAATCGTTGGTTACCCAGGCACGGTCGTGCTATATGGCATGGTCGACCATGCCCTCCCTAGAGTTCACTGGCATTTGCACGACGTTGACCGTGTTGTAGGGCACGGTCGTGCCCCGTCATCCAGACTCACTGCATACTGGCGCACGGTCATGCTGCATGGCACGACCAAACCGTGCGCCACCAATTCTTCCATGCGATCTCGTATTTCAACTCCTATTATTCCTCGTTTTTCTATGATTCCTTCCTTGATCATCAATTACACTTGAAACTTGTATTTTTCTCATCAAAATCATGAAACTAAGCACAAACCCGTCAAATGCAACTTATATAATATAATATTATAAATCACCATAACAACGTATCTAAATATATTCAAACGAATACATAAACATACACAAAAATATGTGAAAAACGACACTTATCAATTGCCTTGGGGGTGGTATGGAGTGGAGAGCTATTTTTTTATGCCCAAATTTTGGCAGAACTTTTTAAAACCTTCAGAATCGAACTGACGCCTGTTGTCGGTGACCACAGAATGTGGAATGCCAAATCGGCATATGATGGACTTCCAGACGAAGTCTGTTATCTTGGGCTCGGTTATCTTTACGAGCGGCTCGGCTTCTACCCATTTGGTGAAATAGTCAACGGCCACGATTGTAAATCTTACTCCTCATTTGCCCGTTGATAGGGGTCCGATCAGATCAATTCCCCATTTGGCGAATGGCCATGGCGCTATTACTGAGTTCAGCTCTTCTGCTGGTGATTTCGTCAGTGGGGCACATTTTTTACATCTCTCACATTTTCATGCAAAGTTAATTACATCTTTTTTTAAGCTCGGCTAGAAATATCCTTGCCTAATGATTTTAAAGGTCAGAGTTTGTCCTCCCGCATGGTTTCCATAGATTCCTTCGTGCACTTCTCTCAGCGCATAGTCAACTTCCTGTTCATCTAAGCATCTCAGTAGTGGTAGGGAAAAGTCTTTTTTGTATAGAATTCCATCCTTAAGAGTGTATCGAGCAGAGTGTATTCTTAGTTTTCGAGCCTCGATTCCATGATCAGGCTCCTTCCCCCCTTCAAAGTATTGGATGATAGGGGTCATCCAAGTGTCTTTCTGCTCGGTATTGTAAATTGCTTTCTGGTCCAAAGCTGAGCTTTCTATCATTCCAATGTTTACTGAGCCTATGTCTTATGCTCCTTCGCTTGTGGCGAGTCGGGCAAGAGCATCTGCTTGGGTATTTTTGGTCCTTAAGACCTGTTCTGCTCGGATATTTCGGAAGCCGACCAAAGCAACCTTGACTGCTCGTAGGTATTCTGTCATCTTGTCGTCTCTTGCGGCGTATTCTCCAGAAATCTGGTTGACCATGAGAAGTGAATCGCTAAACACTTCTAGGTCATCCGCTCCAAACTGTTTGGCCATGTCGAGGCCAGCTAGAAGGGCCTTATATTTTGCTTCGTTGTTTGTGGCCGGAAATTTGAACCTCAATGACAAGCAAAAATATTTACCAGTAGGGCTAATGAGCACAATTCCAGCCCCAGCGGCAACGGATGTAGACGATCCGTCTACAAACATCTTCCACGGCATTTCGATCTTTTCTTCCTAGAGCACGACCACTGGCGTGAACTCTGCTATGAAGTCTGTTAGGGCTTGTCCCTTATTGCCGTCCTCGGTGAATAATGGATATCGTATTGTCCGAGCTCCATGGCCCACTTCAGTAGCTGACCAGAAGCATCTGGTCGGCCAAGTACCTGTTTTAGGGGGAAGTTCGTTAAGATCTCGATCTGGTGGGCCAGAAAATATGGTCTCAACTTTCTGGCCGAGATGACCAACACGTATGCCAACTTCTCCATGGCAGGGTATCTTAGCTCGGCATCATGTAAGGACTGGCTCACGTAATAAACCGATTTTTGGGTTCTTTTTTCTACTCGGACCATTACAGCGCTTATTGCGTATGTAGAGACTGCTAAGTATAGTTGCAAATTTTCCCCGGCTAAAGGTTTGGCAAGTACCGGGGCCTCCATTAGTGATCATTTCAACTCTTCTAGAGCCTTCTCACACTCCTTGTTCCACTCGAATTGGCCATCTTTCCTGATTAGGTTGTAAAATGGTCTGCATTTGTCCGTCGAGCGTGATATGAATCTGTTAAGCGTTGCTACCTTTCCTGTTAGGCTTTGGACATCTTTGATTCGCCTCGGGGGAGTTAGTTTTATGATGGCTTCTATTTTTTCAGGATTCACTTCGATCCCTCTCTAACTTACCATGTAGCCCAGGAACTTTCCAGACCCGACCCCAAATGAGTATTTTTCGGGTTGAG
The DNA here is from genome assembly GCA_946896805.1 of Scutellaria galericulata. NCBI lineage: Eukaryota > Viridiplantae > Streptophyta > Magnoliopsida > Lamiales > Lamiaceae > Scutellaria > Scutellaria galericulata. The sequence goes on along the minus strand of OX335791.1, from coordinate 13,049,484 downwards.
TTTCATCATTTACCTCCTCAGTATATCGAACATTTCGGCTAGGTTAGCAACGTGGTCCTCTACTTTTTTGGACTTCACTAGCATATTGTCCACAGACTTCCATGGTTTCCCGATCTGGGCTGCAAACATCTTATTAACCAATCTCTGGTAGGTAGCCCTAGCATTCTTGAGACCAAAAGACATCATCTTGTAGCATTATTGAGCTCGGTTGGTTACAAACATTGTGTGCACTTGGTCCTGTTCGGCCATGGGGATCTGATGATAGCTTGAGTATACATCCATAAAACTTATAATTGTGTACCCGGTTGTCGTGTCGACAAGCCGGTCTATGTTCGGTAAGGAGAAACAATCCTTGGGGCACGTCTTGTTGAGATCGGTAAAGTCCACACATAGTCTCCAAGCTCCATTTGTTTTTTGTACTAGGACTGGGTTGGACAACCAGATGGCGTACATCGTTTCTCTTATGAAGCCATTCCCGAGCAGCTTTTGGACTTCTAGTTCCAACCATTCGTATTTGTCTGAGCTGAGCCTTCTCCTTTTTTGGACTACTGGTTTCGCAGCGGGATCTATGTTTAGATGGTGGCAAGCATCTTCTGGTTAAATTCTTTTCATGTCCTCATGGCACCATGCAAAAACGTCTGTGTTCTTCCTCAAGAAAGCTATGAGCTCCCCCTTGATTGGTTCTTCAAATTCTTTGCTAATTTTGAGCTCCATCTCTAGTCTGCTTCCATCTAGCTGGTTTGTGTCGAGTTCTTCAACCGGTGTGCCCCCTTTTTGGGATTTTCTTTCCTAGGGTCCAAGGTTTCCCATTCCTTGTCCTTCTGGACGGTCGTCTCCACGTCTATCTTCTGGTCAGGCGACCCTAAATTCGGGCCGACCTCAACTTTTCTGGTCGACAACAGGTTATCTGGTCGGTCAATTATGGGCTTGGTCTCGGGGTCCAGCTTCATGAGCTCGGGCTCAGTCCCCGGTCCAGGTCTGGGACAACTTTCATCCTTGTTTCTTCATAATGTTCCGTTTGCTCATCCTCTTGCTCGGGCCCGGATTGCTCAACGATGTTGAGTTCTCTTGGCTTCAGACCCGCTTCACACTCTCTTGAGGCCAACTGGTTGCCTCGTATGACGTAGACTTCGTCTCCAACTGGGAACTTGATGGCCAGATGGTATATCGACACTACTGCTCTTAGCTTGGTCAGGAAATGACGTCCCCATATGGCATTGTATGTCGAATTGAGGTCCACAACCATGAATTCGGCTATTGTGTATACTGTCTTGTCGTCTGCTCCAAACATGACTTTGAGTTCGCACTTACCGATCACACGTGTTGTCTCGCCACCAAATCCTTGGATTGTGTCCGAGCAAGGGTAGAGCTCGGAGTTATGGAAACCCATTCTCCTGAAAGTACTCAGATATAGCACATTTGCATAACTTCCAGTATCGACCAAGACTCGATGTACCATTGTGAGTGAAATATTCAATGATACCACCAAGGGATCGTTGTGGGGGTGTACCCTACCTTCTGCATCCTAGTCAGTGAAAACCAGCGGTGGATGAGCCGGTTCCGGCAGTGGTGGATTGCATCGCTGGTAGCCGTTCCTGGCCTCTCGGATCTGCGCTCTCCTGGCCCTCTTCGATTCCCTCTGCTATCTGAAATTGTTATTTATGAGGGTGTGTATTTCTCTCATCGCCCTGAGTTGAGGAGGTGGATGAGGGTTTTGCGGTGGCCTCTGCTCGGGAGTCTTGATATAATCTTTGAGATGTTCGCGGTCAATTAGCTTCATGAGCTCGATCAATAATGCCCTATATTTATCCATATCATGTCCTAGGGATTTATGATAACGGCAGTACCTGTCTTTGTTGAGGTGAGCAAGATCGGCTTTCATTGGTTTTGGTTCTGGTAGTAAGTTTTTGCCCTTCAGCTTGGTAAGGACCTGGGTCGGGCTAACTGTCAAGATGTTTCTGACCTGCTCGAACTCCTCGTTCTGGTAGGTTTTAAAGTTCCCGTGAGGTTTGAACGGTGGTGTGGACCTTCTTCTTCCTTCTTTTGTATCCGACTTATCTTGGCTTGGTTTTTATACCGGGATTGTCTCTTCTGCTCCAATGTATCGTTCAGCTCGGGTCAAAAAGTCATGGTAGGTTTTTGGTCCATGTTCGTGAACAGACCATCAAAATCTTGTTTCTGGTCAGAGTCCGGCCATGATTGTCATGAGCACGGCATCATCAGAAACATGTTCTATCTCCAGAACCAATTTATTGAACATGTTTATGTAGGCCCTTAATGATTCTTCGTTTCCTTGTTTCACGTTTACCAACCTCTCCTTTGGGGTTGACCTCGTTTTCGATCCCATAAATTGTGTGAGAAATTGTTCTGCTAGCTCCCCCCATTCTCCAATAGAAAAACCGGGGAGGGATCTGAACTATCTCTGAGCTCGGTCGCCCAATGTTAGAGGGAAAGCTTTGCACATGAGTTCTTCCTTTATACCTTGGAGATCCATCCATGACATGTATTTGTCCAGGTGCGAGTTAGGGTCAGTTTTCCCATTATAGAGGCCAATCAGTGGTACCTTAAACTTTTGAGAGGTGATCCTACTAGATATCTGGTCAGTAAAGGGTGAAGCTCTCTTCCATGTTTTTCCCTTTTTAGAATCTTGTCGTCTGGCTTGAATTTCTACTAATTTCCTTTTCAAGTCTAGTTCCTCATCTTCTTCTTCCCAGAGTGACTTATTTCCTAGTCTTTCTTCGCACGATTGGTCGGCTTCCTCCTGGAAGTCCAACTTTTTTCCTAATTTCCTAGCCTCCCAAGCCGCATCTGGACCAATCCTATTGAACAAGCTCCTAGTCTAAGTCGGTGGGTCTACTCGGACCGGCCAGTTTCTGGTCTCTAACCGGCCTTTTTCGGGCGACGGCGTCCTTTCTGTTCTCTGCTCGTCCATGGGGTCTTTCCCCAAGTCTCTTTTCTTAGGTCTTGGCTCATCTAAGGATTGCGTGTCCTCAAGTTCTTGGGTTTTATAGCCTTTCTCCCTAGCCTCGGCCTCTCTCAGCCGCTCATTGAGTTGGAACATGAGGGCCTTGATTTCGTTCGAGGTCATGACAGTTTCTCTGGGCTCCGTATGGATAGGGATGCCCATAGATATTCCTTCCTGTGGGGTGTTGGTTATGAGCCCAGAGGTGTTGCGTGGCTGGTGTTGGCTTGAGCCGCCAGGTAACAGATTCTGGTTTTGAAGAGCATGTGAGATATCCTGGTCTTCATGATCATTGAATGTGTTACACGGATTCTCTAGTCGGATCGCCCTACTCCTGTTAAGGGAATTATAACTTGCAAATACTGTTAAAAAAATGCAACCAAAACCAGTCCAAGAAAAAAAAAGTAAAAAAACTCAATGAAATCGGCGGTTATAACGGAACCATCGGTTTGATCGAAACTATGAATAACATTGTTAGTTTCAAGTTGACCATCTACGATTTTTTGAACTGATGGTTCGAAACTGGAATCAACAGTTTTAATCAGTTGGACATCTCTAATTGAAACCAAATTGAAAATTTTGCAAGTAATGAGAAGAATAAGAATCCTTACCTATTTAAAGCAACAAATGAGAGAGATTAAAGAGATAATGTTTGAACATTCTAATCAAAATATGGGAAGATGGAGATGAGAGAGATAAATGAGATTCGAGAGACAATTTTTGCCGGTCTAATTTCACTATTTGATTTGTGCAAGAGATTTTAGACGGATAATAGAAGTTGTGGGTGACATAATTAATTGAAAAGGGCATTTAAAACATTTAGGCTGTGTGTGTTCTAAATTACGCAAAAACTTGCGGGCTCCTAGGGTACCGTGCCCCCCCCCCCCCCCAGCCTTTTTTTTGTTTTTTTTTTCTTTTTTGTCATAAACCCACAAAACCCACCCCCAACCCACCCTTCTCGTGAATATTCCCCTACTTCGCTACTACTTGACTTTTTTTTTTCTTAATCATTGATTTTGTATATATAAGTAAATATACGTGCATTTATTTGTACATCCATGATACTAAAATAAGTGCATTTCATTTATATAATTCCTCATTAGTCAACGTTAAACTTAATCAATTTAAAAATATCCAACATGTTTGATTTTATCTTTGAATATGAATTTACTAAATATATCACACACATATATATATATAAAAGATTAAAACATTTCATTCATGAGTTTTATTCATTAGTTATATTCTCTTAAGATATCAGTTGTATACTCTTAAGGTATTACATATTTATTTTTAAGGTATTAATGTTTATAAAATAAAGTATTACATATGCACACATTTAAGGTATTACATATGCATCTTTAAGGTATTATATATTTACCTTTAAAATATTAATGTTTATAATATAATGTATTACATATTTACTCTTAAGGTATTAGTTGTTTATTCAATGAATGATATTAGTTGCATACTCTTCAGGTATCACATGTATACTCTTTAGGTATCACTTGTATACTCTTAAGGTATTAGTGTATTGTAGAATGAGTTTAAAATTTTAAATACATGATTTTTATCATCTTCTTTCCTAAATTTTCTGTAAATAATTCATATTACTCAATCAATAACCAACTATGGTATTTGTTGCATCACTTTTGTCATATATTGCTATGATTTCAAGTTATAGGAAGAGAGAAAAAAAAAAAAAAAAAGAAGAAGAAGAAGAAGGAACAACAAAGGAAAAAGGAAGAGAGAAAAAAAAAAAAAAGAAGTAAGTGGGTTGAGGACACCGTGCCCCGGAGGCACGGGAGTGTCACTCTTTAAATTAAGGTGACTTTTGCAAATTTGGATTTGGAATTTAGAAGGATTTTATGAGTATGGATTTTGAAAGTCTTGTATTTGTTTTGAGATTTTGTAGGTTGTGATTATAATTAAGATGTCATTTTTCATATTGGGAATGGTAGAAAAAGTATATGTTTTTTTTTTAGATTTATAGAAAAAATAGATGTTTTTATAAAAAAAATTATAGTTGTACGGTTTTAAAATTTCTTGTCCAAACATGGATTGTGCTGATCTCATCCAAAATCCGAATGGGCCAAGTCCAATCCAAACACCCCTTAAAATCGGTAAAATATTTGTTTTGTTATGTCTACCGGACAAAAGACGTATATTCTTATAACATAAATCATTTTAGTTATATAAAGTAGTATAAAAGCCGGATCAGATGGGTTAAAATGGAAGACCAAGACTAATCATGAACTTGTGAATGGGTGTTGAATCTTCATTACAATAATTGAGGAAATACTAGTCAAGCTACGTGCATAACAAATTAATGAAAGGGACCATGGAAATTTTGGTCTTGATTTGGTATGACAAACGCAGTCAATTTTAAGACATAAACAACCACACAAATTGCTCAATTACTCTCGTATCATTATTTTTATACGCAAATTTTTATAGTTTTATGTGAGATTGAAATTGATCATATTCAATGGGTTAACCTGCCTTGTTGATCCATATGAACTTCGTCTTACATAAGATCTCATTTTTATAAATTATTGTTTGCACTAAATAAGAATTTTCATCGTTATTATTCATTTCTCATCTATATCATCAATGAAAATGAAGTTAAAATTTTAAAAATACATAAAAATAGAGCTAACAAACCCACTAACTTACAGGTCAACCCACTGAAACCTAACCCACCATGGGCCAAATCCACTTAGATCCACCTTCTCACAAGTCTGTAATTACTGTTTTGGTGCGACGGAACAGGCCGGCTCAACAGATCCAACTCGTTTTGACAGTTAAATAGGAGTCGTGGCTCACGTAATTAATTGAAATGGGCATCCAAGATATTTACGAAAAATACAAATGATTTTTTTTTATTATAAAATTATTAAAAGACTTGTTTTGTCATGTCTACGACATATTTTCTTATAATATAAATCATTTTATTTATATAAAGTAGGTGTTGAATCTTCATTACAATAATGGAGGAAATACTAGTTAAGCTACGCGCAAAACAAATTAATGAAAGGGACCATGGAAATTTTGGTCTTGACTTGTAAAGCAAAATGCAGTCAATTTTAAGACATAGTCACATAAACAACACACACATTGCTCAACTTGTGTGTTATCCTCAAACATTAAAAATGTCCTTCTTCTTCTTCATCACTCTCCTCCTCTTCTCCTCCCCACTGCTCGGAGCCGCAGCCGACGATTGTACCCCACACAGATGCCGGAAAGGCGGCCCCGAGATTCGGTTCCCTTTCAGAATCAAGAATGTACAACCTCAACACTGTGGCTATCCAGGTTTCGATGTAGATTGCAATGAGAAACAGGAAACCATCCTCGTACTGCCATCCAAGGTGGATCTCGTTGTACGTAAAGTCGACTACAAACTGCAACAAGTTCATCTACACGACCCAGATAATTGTCTCTCTCGAAAGCTTCCAAATCTAAACATTACTACATCCCCCTTCAGTTTCTTTGACAGTAGATGGTATATTTCATTGGATGACTTTATCATTTTCAATTGTTCCACTCCGAGAGCTGATGAAGGTGGCAGCTTGATTTCTTGTCTGGGTGATTCGAGCAACTGGTTCTACGCTGTTAGTTCCAATTCGGACATGGATTCACTTGCACTCACTTCTTGCCCCAGATTCAGCAATGTTTCGAACGTGCCATACGACATATTTAATCGAAATGAGCTCTTGTTGAACTGGTCGAAACCTGAATGCAGATCCTGTGAAGTTGAAATGAAAATGAAAAGATGCAGCTTTAACAATGTTACTAGACGAATTCTGTGTGTTGATAGAGCAAGGAGCCATAAAGGTACATCTCCATTTTTCTTGCATAACTATATATTAACTTGTCCAAATTAATTGGTCCAAGAAAATTCTTCTTTTCTAAAAGGTGCTCATATTTGCAAGCAAAATTGTCAAAATTTGGGAAATTGGCCAATTCGACCCCAAAATTAGGGCACTAATTGAGCCCTTTTGGTGTGGGGAAAATGCAGAGTTGGTTCTGTAATGATAAGAGTATGGTAAAACTAGTAATGTTTCTTTTAAAAGTGACAACGAAAGCCTCTTTCATTTAAGTTATGGTGTTTTTTTTCCTAAATTGGTAATCATTTTACATACTAAAAATATGTAGACTCATAAGACAACTGACAAAATAGTATAGAAATACAATTATCAATTGTTCTATGTCAAGTTTATATCATTTTGTAGTCATCTAAAGTAGTCGTTAGAATTTCAACTAAATTAAGGATTTTATAGGATAAAAACATGATAATTAAAACAAAAAAGGGATTAATTTTGTCACTTATAAAAGGGACCAGTTTACTTTTACCACACCCCTCCTAGCTATAATTGTGGCACAATTATTACATTTTTTCCTTGCTCTGGAACATTGAGTGATTTTCTTGGGATTGAACCCTTTTAATTTGGGCAATTTAATAGTTATGGAACAAAAAATTATTTTCTTTTTCTTCCCTGTCTTCCCATGTAACTTATTAGATAATGAATTAATATTTTGCTTCTGTTGATTATAGGACTGTTAACGAAGCTGATTGCAGGTAAATACAAAACTTGCATTTTTCATTCTTTTGCTATTAAAACTGTGAGAGAAATATAATATTTGACAGTGTGATTCTATTCCACAGCTATTGGTTCTTTTCTTGTGGTGATAACAATCACAACTATCATCATTGTTTCCATTCTAATTATATGAAAGAGAGAGAATCAAAAGAAGATTGAAAGTTTTCTGGGAGATTACAAAGCCCTTAAGCCCACTAGATTCTGTTACTCTGATATAAAAAGAATCACAAATCAATTCAGTGAGAAATTGGGAGAAGGAGGGTATGGAGTTGTATACAAAGGCAAGTTAACAGATGAAATAAGCATTGCTGTAAAAGTGCTAAACAATTCCAAGGAAAATGGTGAGGAATTTGTGAATGAAGTACGAACTATCGGTCGAATACACCACGTTAACGTGGTCCGTTTGGTAGGGTTTTGTGCCGAAGGGTTTAGAAGAGTTCTTGTCTACGAATTTCTTCCAAACGATTCACTAGAAAAGTTCATTTTCCAATCGGAATCCAAGAGAGATTCTCTTGGATGGGAAAAGTTGCAAGACATTGCTTTAGGCATAGCCAAAGGCATCGAGTATCTCCACGAGGGGTGTGATCAACAGATCCTCCATTTCGACATCAAGCCCCACAATATACTGCTAGACCAAAATTTCACCCCTAAGGTCTGTGATTTTGGTCTAGCAAAGCTCTGTTCCAAGGAACAGAGCGCAGTGACAATGACGGCCGCCAGGGGCACAATGGGGTACATTGCGCCTGAATTATTGTCCAGGACTTTTGGGAAGGTATCATATAAGTCAGATGTGTACAGTTTTGGAATGTTGTTGTTAGAAATGGTGGGAGGGCGGAAAAATGAGGACCCGAAGATGAACATGAGCCGAGTGTATTTTCCGCAATGGATTTACAATCATTTGAATCTAGGAGATGATTTTTGGGCAGAGATTGAAGAAGGTGATCATGGGAACATAGCAAGGAAAGTAACAATAGTTGGGCTTTGTTGCATAAATTGGGATCCAATGGATAGGCCATCAATGAAAGAAGTGGTACAAATGTTGGAAGGAGATGGAAGTGATCTCACAATGCCTGCAAATCCATTTCCAGATAGCAATGCCACTAATCTTGTGGCTGGATTGCTTGAAAGACATTACCAAGCTGAGTTGCCACTCATTTTGGAGATTGATGAGTAAAAGGGAGCAAATAAAACAAGTGCAGTTGGTGGTACTTATAAATTAATTTCACTTTTTAGGTTTTCAAATTGTATAGTTGTAGTTTTTTTTTAGTATCCTACACACAATATTTTAGTAAAATTGTGCAGTCAATAATACACCAATATGTAATGAATAATGAAATTAGATCAGAACATGGACAATAATTGTTGCTCTAAAAGCTACAAAAGGCTAATTTAGATTTGAAAATAGGGTGAATTACATTTGATATCCAAACTGTGCTTTTACCATCTAGTTTTATGATATGTAATTTTTTTAATTGTTTGTTGTACTTTACCATCTAAATTTTACTATCATTATATTTTACAATCTTAAATAGTCTTAAAGCTGACATGTATCTATCAAACATGTAGATGACAAAGTCTTACAAATTCTATATTTAATAAGTAAAATGCAACTTTTTTTTTTTTTTTTGTTAACATACAAAACTTGCATACTTCGAATTGCAGTGTAATTTTGTCATTAAAATATTATTAATGTGAGGTAAACCAAATTGGTGGTCCATGTAGCATGATGAATCAGTTTTTCTCATATAAATTACTCAATTGTAGCTTTCTTTCTACACAAATTTTCAACTGGAAAAACCAAAAAGATCACAGCCAAGTACACCAATCATATTTCAAAGCCTAAGCTATATTTCCATAGCAAACCATAGAATGTGTAACAACATTAAAACTCAATTTCTCAATGAATACAAGGTGCACACATGTTCCATAAGCTACAAAAAAGAAATAGAATAACATTATTGGCAACTACAAACAATTGATGATGGTAATATGAATCCAAAAGAATGTTGAAAGTTAGCCCCCATTTATGCTATAATTCTGATCCATTTCTTATAGACTCAAGAACCTGAATAACCTCAGCCATGCTTGGTCTCCTTGAAGCCATTTCACTAGTACAAATCAACCCCAACTTCATCACCTGAATCAGCTCGTTTTCAATGAACCCCCTCAAATTTGTGTCGAAGCAATCCGAAGCACGACCCCTCTCTATCATCCCTCTAACATATTCACACAGAATCACCACCTCGTTCACCGTTGGGCTTTCCACCGGCTTTCTACCACTAACCAACTCCAACAGAATCACTCCAAAGCTATAGACATCGCATTTATCGCTGATTCTTGAACTCTGCGCGACCTCTGGCGCTATGTATCCAACCGCATTGTGAGTTTTTGTGAAACCGTAGGTGTCCAAAAGAGGAAGCAGCTTCCCCAATCCGAAATCAGAGAGCTTGGCGGTGTAGCTTTCGTTGAGGAGTATGTTCGTGGATTTGACGTTGAGATGAAGAATCGGAGGCTTACAGTCGTGGTGAAGATAGGCTAAAGCGCGGGCCATTCCAACTGCTATGTGAAACCTTCTCGACCAAGTCAGTTCTGGATTACCACAACTCGTGCTTGTGCCAGGATAACCGAGTCCATGCAAGTTGTCGTACAGATTCCCTTTGGGTACAAATTCGGACAGAATTAGCTGCATGCTAGATGACCAATAATACCCTTGAATTGCGACGAGATTAGGGTGCTGAAGGCTTCCAAGACGCCCTATTTCCTGCTCGAACTCATCTTGGTTCCTCATCCTTCCTAGTGTCTCGAGTTTCTTCACTGCTATGGAGATTCCACCTTCAAAGGTGGTTTTGTACACAGTTCCAATCGAGCCTCCACCTACTAAGCATTCCTTGTCTAGCAAAGCCTTCGTCCCAGCTTCCCAATCCTCATATTTTGAGGGTAAACTTTGGCTGAAGAGGACCAGTTTCCCAATGATGAGATTTGATTCGGTTGAAGATAGTGGAGTGCTTTCTATAACCATAGTTTCATCCCCCCCTCGTCTCCGCCCACGGGCCTTGATATTGATGAATGTGATGACACAAACACCAATAGCAATCAAAGAAGCAGCAATTATAGCAACAATGGCAGAAGCACTCAGTTTTGGTTTCCTTGTAGCCGAAGTAGAACCATGGCCCGAGCATGAGTTCTCCAATGGAGCACCGCATAGACCTGGATTTTGAAAAAATGCATAGAATCCAAACTGCTGGATGCTTTGAATCGAGGGGATAGCACCGGAAAGGCCGTTGTAAGAGACATTGAAATGAGTTAAGTTTTTTATGCTTTCAAGTGTAGAAGGAATCGAACCAGAGAGTAAATTCTCCGAAAAATCTAGAAAACGTAGGTTAGACAAATTTCCAATGTCCAATGGTATGCTTCCATTTAGCTTATTCTGATGTAGATCAAGAATTACAATATGTGTCATGTTCTCAAGGTTTTGTGGAATCCCACCTCCCAAAGAGTTTCCTGAAACATCCCTAAACATATTCAAGAAAATCAATTAGTCGAGACAAAATAGAAATTCTTTGTAAGTATACATTAAAGAGAGAGGAGACAGATAATTGATGGGACTTACAGCTCAAGAAGAAACTGGCATTGGGTGATCTCATTAGGGATTTCACCATAAAGTCTGAGGTTGTGTAAATCAAGCACTTCAAGCCATTCTATACCCCCTAACCCTGCAGGAATACTCCCATCCATCGAGTTATTCGCCAATCGAAGAACCACTAGGTTTTTCAAACCAGATATTCCAGCAGGTATGCTTCCACTAAACCTATTAAACCCCAAATCCAAATACTTAAGGCCACCACATTTACTTATACTTGATGGAACTTCTCCATACAAAGCATTGCCCGAAACATCAAAAACTTCGAGTTTTCTGCAAGAACCTATGACTGGAATCCCCCCTTCAAACCCATTCCAAGAAATATTGAAGTATGTAAGATTCTCCACCCCAAGAACCTCAAACGGGGCAGGCCCGCTAAACCCATTGCTACCAAGATCCAATAGATTCAAGCTCCCACATTCAGAAACCTGTTTTTGAACACTCCCAGATAGCAAATTACTCCTCACTGACAAGTATATGATCCTAGGAATGCTACAAACTTCTAAAGGCAACGCCCCGCTTAGCCCATTAAAAGACACATCTATCCCTTCTAGATTCAAACAATTACCAATGGAGACAGGGATTGACCCTGAGAGATTGTTATGTGCCAAAGAAACAAACTTTGTTTTGTAACAATTCTTGAACAATGCAGAAGGAATCTCACCACTATACCCATTCCTAGACAAATCAAGAAACCTTATGTTAGGCAAATCTCCAATGAACTCTGGGATTGATCCAGAGAGGGCATTGGAGCTCAAGTTAATCTTCCACAATGTACCAATCTCTCCATACTCAGAAGGGATATTACCACTGAATTGATTCCCAAACAAGGTTATAATCCTCAGAGATTTCAACCCAGACAATGCAGGAGATAACACCCCACCAAGACCAGTGTTCCATAGCACAATCTTCACCACATTCCCATCAGAATTACAAGAAACACCATTATAATCTTGGCAAGGGATTTTACTAGGATCCCACGAACTCAAACTGTTGAAAGGGTCACTAGAAATGTTGCCCTTGAATTGAAGCAAAATCTCCTTCTCAGTAATTGGAGAGACTATAACTACAACAAAGTGAAGCAAGCAAAGGAATACAAGGCAGTGGAAATCTGTACCTAGTATTCTCATGTTCCCATCATAATCCCAGCATTACACTTGCTGGATCCACTTCTTCATCCTATAATATGAGGCAATGGAATTGCATTGAGGCGAATCGCTGTAAAAATGTTGTCTTTTGTGCTTTTCTCTGTGAATCTTCTCAATTGAGCAATGAAGTGGATGAGAGAGAGAGAGAGAGGGTTGATGAAATGGAAAAACTGCTTAGCTAGGCTGGAAAGAGACAAATTGATTAATTAATAATTAATACCCTTCTCTTTGTGATGTACAACCACATGGTCCAAGATGTACAACCCCCCACTAGTTCACTGGTTTTGTACTTAAATACTAATTAAATTAAATATATTAGCATTAAGAAACAAGAGATGAAACCGTTGTGTCTTTCAAACATTTGGCCATTACTGCTATACTTTCTTTTTAATGTTATTTTGTCTGATGATTATGTAAGGTCTGTTTCAGTGCAAAAAAGAAGCATTTATTCTGTCCAACGACCAAGGCAAAACCACACCACCACCACCAAGAGTTGCATTAATTATAAAGAAAGACTTTTAAAAAGAAAACAGCAAATCTCAGACAGTAAAAGATTGAAGGGAAAACGAGTTGGGGTTGGTTTGGTTTGGTTGTAATGAACAAGGTTTGTTCCGTTTCCATATGGACAATGAGGGACTATGAGTTGACAATAGTTGTCTAGCATTTAATAATTTGACAAATAAATATATTTTTTTATTATTTTTAACCATGCTAGATTCATAAATTTGTACCGTTATATAAAATCTAAGGCCCCGTTTACTTCATAGGTTTAGGTTGGTTTACATTTATAAACCAACCTAAACCTATGTTCACTTCAGAATTTGAAGTCCGAATGATTGTTTTGGACCCGGGTATATTTTTATCCGGCCCGGACTTATATGTAGGATTATGCATGATAATTGGTGGGTTTATAAAGCCACCATATTTGGTGGGTTTATTATTTTATTTTTTGATTTCACTAAAATGCCCTCAATTTTTCTTGTTTTAATTTAATTCATGTATTTTTAATTATTAAATTATATATATATATAATTATTTTTTAATCTTTAATATATTAAATTTTGGATATTAAAATTATACATATATTAAATTATTTTTTAATCTTTTAAATTATTAAATTTTGGGATATTAAATTAAACATATATTAAATTAGTTTTTAATTTTTTAAATTATTAAATTATTAAATTTTGGGATATTAAATTATACATATTTTAAATTATTTTTTAATATTTTAAATTATTAAATTATTTTTGGAGTGTGCTAAAGGCACCTACCTCATTTCTAAGGACATCTACCTCTATTAGTGTGTGGATGTGGGGCCCACATACTAATAGAGGTAGGTGCCCTTAGAAATGAGGTAGGTGTCTTTAGCACTACCCTTATTTTTTAATCTTTTAAATTATTAAATAATTAAATTTTGGGATATTAAATTATACATATATTAAATTATTTTTTAATATATTAAATTATTAAATTTTGGGATATTAAATTATATATATATTAAATTATTTTTTAATCTTTTAAATTATTAAATTTTTGGATATTATATTTTATATATATTAAATTATTTTTTAATCTTTTAATATATATAATTAATTTAATTCATGGATTTTGAATTATTAAAAGTAAGGGCACAATCGTCTTTTCATATTTTTTATCAGTCCTAACCCACAAAGCAAACACAAAATTTAAATTAAACTCACATTTGTAAATCCATAATCATTCAAAGTGAACATCGAATTTAACTCAAACCCACTACAAAACCTACATACCAAACACCCAAAAAGTGTTATTTTGTCTTCAATGAACAGTAAAAGCCCACAATTTTTAACTCACCTAAACAATCCCAACATACGAAGTGAACGGGCCCTAATAATTTAGATGAAGTATCTTCGAATTTGTGTAGATTTATTATCTTCTTTATATTGATTTTTTTTTTAAATTTGGAGTTGTAATTTTTATAGTCCAAATTATGTTTTTTGGTGTTATGTGATTTCCGCTTTTAAGAATTGCATCAGTTTTACTTATGTTTTTGTTGTTTTTATATTTTTGCACATTAAAGATGGTCTCCTAATTCTTTTGACAGTAAATTAATTGATTATCCATCATAGTTCTAATTTCCGCAATAACTTTAGAATAATGTTAAATAATAACTCTTGAAAATATTAGATGGATATCCAATTATCTTCGGTTAAGATCTAGAAATCAAACTTTTTATTGCATCAAAATTATTTATCTCGAAAAGAAAATTTCTGAGATATTCTTTCTTTTTTCGTGAAAATTTGTAATGAGGAACAAATGAAATCTAATATCTAGCTTCAAAAGTTGAAAAGATGGTAGGAAGTGAGAGATTACATTGTTTTCGGATAGAATCATGAAATTTTCAATTTTGTTCTCTGTTAAAAATAAGAAAAGTATATTAGACATCACATATATGCCAACACCCGTTAAGAAAAATTTATTAAAAAAAAATTCATTATTGAAATTACATTTGCAACTGAATATTTTGTTTCATCTTGTCCCCACTTATTTAAATGTTAATTGGCTGAGCAATTTGGTATTTTTGTTTAGACAATTTATGTGTACTTTTTTATCATTAAAATGTCTCGTATCACCCTTTTTTGGGGATAATGAATGCGTTTAGATGTTACATGAATTGACATCTATTTCTTCTCTTTCTTGGGAAAAATATAAAAATCACATCGTTTAAGATTTTGCACTTTTAAGTATGCTGTTTTTTTTTTCTTTTTTCAATTATAAAAATGAGTATGTCATTTCAATTTTTAAAGAAGCTGAGTTTTGGGTCAAATGTCGTTAAATTTGTCCAATATGATAGATGATCATTTATGTTTGCGCGATTAGATTATGTTGGATGGATCAATCAAAAGATGTATTTTATTATTGATTTAATACTTCAATAGTTATAATTTAATTTAGGATTGCAATCTTATATTTATAGTAGTGTAGTATGAGATTTGACTTGGATTTAATTTATTGAAACTTAATTTGATCTGATTAGCATCTTCGGTGATCTATTATGAACTTTATTATATTATAATAGATTAATTACATAAAAAATACGAACTTAAGGTCTAGTTTCAATTGCAAGATAAACTTTTGACTGTAACATTATAAATACTTAATTTAACACTTATTTCAATTCAAATAATATTGGACTTTTTGGATTTCAATTGATGACATAAAGCTCGAAATGTATAAATTAATCATCGTCATCATCCACGTGGAATTCAAAGAAAAAAATATACTCCCTCCGTCCCGGAACACTTTACACACTTATTTGTGCACGATTTTTAAGAAAAATTTAATGATTGCTTTATAAATGAGGGTATAAGGGTCAATTATGTAAGAAAATGACGAAAAGTAATAAAGTGTTGAGAGATAAAAAGTAATGGTATTGTGTGTAAATAAGTATGTATTGGGAGGGTAATAATTATGGTAAATTTTCCATTTTAGGGTGT
Organism: Scutellaria galericulata; assembly: GCA_946896805.1. Taxonomy (NCBI): domain Eukaryota; kingdom Viridiplantae; phylum Streptophyta; class Magnoliopsida; order Lamiales; family Lamiaceae; genus Scutellaria; species Scutellaria galericulata. Next base: position 13,033,654 of record OX335791.1, on the reverse strand, counting down.
GCAAAGTGTTTGGGGATAGATTAAAAAGGAAAGTGTGCAAAGTGTTAAGGGACGGAGAGAGTATCTTAAAAGAGGAAAAAAAAAACAGTATTCATCACCGCCTCCCTCCTTCCCCCTCTCCGGCGAAAACAAAAGGAACAACAACTTCCCCAAGAACTTTCTTCATTTTTTAATTTAGCATCACAACATATTTAAACTCAAATTAATTGTCAAATTAAATCTCTCAACAAACAACACACAATTTCTAACAAATACCGAGTACTAATTTTGTCCATGATTCCGAGCATAATATTCATTGTTCATCTGTCCATTATGCATCAAACCCTCCCCAAGCATAAGATTCATTGTTTATCTATCCATTATGCATCAAACACTCCTCCATACTCCAGTGGCGACATCCCCGGAAGAAAAGACCTTGTGGGTGATTAAACGGCGGCGAACTCCGCTTCTAAAAGGTTGGGTTCTGTTGACTTTTTTGGCACAATTTGCCATCCCACATCGAAATGTTGGTAAAGTGGGGAGGCTTTATGAAACTATAAATAAAGTCTTCCCCTCTACATTTTAGATATCCCAAAATTTGTGTACTTTGTACAATTCTTCTCTTATATAAAGAAGTGCAGACTCTTTGGGTGGTGCTCGAAGACGTAGGCCAAATTGGTCGAACTTCATTATCAAATTTGTGGGTGTGTTCTTTCCTTATCTCTTTTATTTTGTTCCATAATTTATTCATAGTTGTTTCTTTTTCGGTTGTAGTAGTATTCAATATTTATCTGTCAGGTTTTATGTGTTAGTGTTTTACTTGGTTCTAAATTCTGTCTAGGAGATTGGATTTTAAGTGGGACCAATCGTGATCCCTCCAGTCTTTCCTGAAAATTATAGAATCATTATAATTCACTAGTTTGTGGTGGAAACTGCCCGATTTCCCCAACAAGTGGTATCAGAGCCGAAGGTTCGTCCTCGGTTTTCTGTTTGTAATATTGAATACTGTCAGTTGAGGTCACAATATCGTCATAAGATTCACCGACAAAGGAGGTTACAACAAATGTAACATCAGGGGCATCGGCTTCCTCATCCACATGGGCAAGGATTCTAATGTCAAGTATGAAGTTGGCGGTAGAAATATTTGACGGTACTGGCCATTTCGGTATGTGGCAAGACGAGGTCATGGATTCTCTTTTCCAAGCAGGGCCTTGACATTGTCATTGAGGAAAAGAAACCAGATGACGTAGATGATAAGGATTGGAGTGCTATGAATCGGTTGGCGTGCGGAACAATTCGACCGTGCCTATCCAGGGAGCAGAAGTATGCTGTCAAAAATGAGACTTCTGCACACAAATTATGGAAGGCATAGGAGGACAAATTTCTGAAGAAAAGCGGTCAGAATAAGCTCCTTATGAAGAAAAGGTTGTTCCGATTTGATTACTGATCAGGTACTACTATGAATGAACATATTATTCTGTTTAATCAATTAGTAGCAGACCTGTTAAATTTGGATGTAAAATTTGAAGATGAGGATTTAGCTTTGATGTTGTTATCATTTCTTCCCGATGAATTTGAACATTTGGAAACTACGTTACTTCATAGAAAGGAGAATGTGTCTTTAGATGATGTATGTTCTGCGTTGTATAGTCATGAATTGAGAAAACAGGATAAAATGAAAAACAAAGCAGTTGTAGCAGATGAAGCATTAGTGGCGAGAGGTTGCCAGCAGGGCAAATCAAATGGGAGAAGAAAAAGATCAAAAAACAGAGTTGCCAAAGATGAGTGTACTTTCTGTCATGAGAAATGACATTGGAAGAAAGACTGTCCAAAGTTGAAAAAGAAAGAGAAAGCTCCGCAAAATGCAAATGTTGTAGAATGTAAAAGTGATGCAGAAACGGATTTCTCTTTAGTAGTTTCACCCTCAACATGTCATCTAGATGAGTGGATTTTGGATTCAAGTTACACATATCATATGTCTCTCATGCGGGAGTGGTTCTTCGATTTTGAAGAATTTGATTGTGGAGTTGTTTACATGGGAGATGATAATCCATGTAAAACAGCTGGGATAGGTTCAATCAAGCTGCGGAATCATGACAGATCCACCAGAATCTTAAAGGATGTTCGGTACATGCCGAGGTTGAAAAAAAATCTCATCTATTTGGGGGCCTTGGAGTCAAAAGGCTTAGTTGTGACGATGCGAGATGGAACTCTTAAAGCAACTTCGGGAGCACTTGTGATGTTGAAAGGTATCCGGAAGAATAATCGGTATTACTACCAAGGTAGTACGGTGGTTAGGACAGTAGCAGCTGCAATTTTGAGTAGCAAAAAAGATGCAGAGGCAACAAAGCTGTGGCATATGCGTTTGGGACATGCTGGAGAAAAATCCTTGCAAACTCTTGCCAAGCAAGGATTATTGAAAGGTTCGAAAGCTTGCAAATTGGAATTTTGTGAGCATTGTGTTTTGGGAAAACAACAAAAAGTGAAATTTGGCACTGTCATCCACAATACTAAGGGTATTCTAGATTACGTGCATTCAGATGTTTGGGGACCTACCAAGACTCCATCTATTGGAGATAGACATTATTTTGTCACTTTTATTGATGTTTTTTCCAGAAGAGTATGGGTGTGTTCTATGAAGAATAAAGATAAGGTGTTTGGAATTTTCCTTAAGTGGAAAACTGAGGTTGAAAACCAGACGGGAAAGAAGATCAAGGTTCTTCGCACAAACAATGGTAGAGAATATAAGAATGATCCATTCCAGAAGATATGTCAAGAGTATGGCATAGTTCGGCACTTTACAGTCAGAGGAACACCATAGCAGAACGGGGTGTTAGAGCGAATGAACATGACATTAATGGAGAAAGTTCGTTGTATGTTGTCTAATGCTGGATTAGACAGGAAGTTCTAGGCTAATGTTGTGACGTACGCTAAACGTCTTGTTAATCGTTTGTCATCATCTGCATTGGATGACAAGACTCCATTAGAGGTATGGTCTGGTAAACCTGCAACTAATTATGATTTTTTGCGTATTTTTTGTTCTACTGCATATTATCATGTTAAGGAATCAAAGTTAGATCCACGAGCAAAGAAGGCTCTCTTTATGGGTTTCAATACTGGGGTAAAAGGATACTGTTTGTGGTGTTTGGAGGTAAAGAAGACAATTATCAGTAAGGATATTACATTTGATGAATCTGTCATGTTGAATAAAGTAACACAAGAATAGTGTAATGGTACTCCGCAGCAGGTGGAGTGTACACCGAAGCAGGTGGAGTTTGAGTAGACAGTAGTGATTCCAGCAAAAAGCATCGTTAGTGACTCTCCTAAGGCAGAAGAAGAGTCCGATGAAGAAGAGGTTCTATCCCAAGAATCTCCGCAGCAACAAGAGCCAATTACATTTAGGAGGGTAAGACAAGAAATTTACAAACCTGCTCGTTTTGCTGATATGGTGGCATATGCACTTCCAGTGGCTGATGGTGTTTCATCCACATTTCCTGAAGCAGTTCGAAGTTCAGAAATTGATAGATGGAAAGTTGCAATGGAAGAAGAGATGCAATCTCTTCATAAGAACCAGACGTGGAAGTTAACACAATTACCGAAAGGTAAGAAGACAATTGGATGCAAATGGGTATTTGCAAAGAAAGAAGGATTTCCTAACAAAAATGATGTTCGCTACAAGGCGAGATTGGTGGCTAAAGGCTACGCTCAGAAAGAGGGAGTTGATTATAATGAGGTATTTTCTCCAGTTGTCAAACATTCCTCTATTAGAATTTTGTTGGCCTTAGTAGCACAGTTGAATTTGGAGCTAGCTCAACTTGATGTGAAAACCGCGTTTTTACACGGTGACTTGAAGAAGAAAATCTATATGACTCAACCAGATGCATTTAAAGTTGCTGGTAAGGAAAATTGGGTTTGTAAACTGAACAAATCGTTGTACGAATTGAAGTAGTCACTGAGGCAATGGTACAAACGATTTGACAAGTTCATGATGGGTCAGGAGTACACAAGAAACAAATACGATCAATGTGTATATTTGCGCAAACTTCAAGATGGGTCCTACATCTACCTACTCTTGTACGTTGATGATATGTTGATAGCATCAAAGAGCCAAGTTGAAATTGACAAGTTGAAGGCTCAGTTGAGTAAAGAGTTTGAGATGAAGGATTTGGGAGAAGCCAAAAAGATTCTCGGTATGGAGATAATGAGGGATAGAGAGAGAGAAAAGCTTTGGCTGACACAGAAGCAGTATTTGAAGAAGGTATTACAACGTTTTAGAATGAATGAAGATTCAAAACCTGTAAGTACCTCGCTTGCTCCTCATTTGAAGCTTAGTAGCCGATTATCTCCAAAGACGGATAGAACGAGAATATATGGCGAGAGTCTTGTATGCTAATACAGTTGGAAGTTTGATGTATGCAATGGTGTGTACGAGACCAGATATTTCACAAGTTGTTAGTATTGTGAGCAGATTTATGCATGACCCAGACAAGGCTCATTGGCTAGCTGTGAAATGGATTCTACGGTATATCCAATAAACTGTAGATGATGTTTTGGTGTTTAAGCAGGATGAATCACTTGGTCGATGTATAGTTGGATATTGTGATTCTGATTATGCAGGTGATTTGGATAAGCGACGATCTACAACTGGTTACTTGTTTACTTTTGCCAAGGTGCCAGTTAGTTGGAAATCTATTTTGCAGTCAACAGTTACTTTGTCCACGACAGAGGCAGAATATATGGTAATTACAGAAGCTATGAAATAGGCGATTTGGCTTCAAGGATTGATGAAAGAATTGGGAGTTGATCAAAAATACATTGAGGTGTATTCTGATAGTCAGAGTGCTATTCATTTAGCAAAGAACCAAGTCTTTCATGCAAGAACGAAGCATATTGATGTTCGCTATCATTTTGTGCGGGAAATTCTTGAAGAAAAAGAGATTATTCTCGAAAAGATTCATACTATGGAAAATCATGCAGATATGATGACCAAGATGGTTATAAGGACCAAGTTTGAACATTATTTAGACCTGGTCAACATCCAACACATTTGAGTTAGCGCCAGAGGACACAACATTGGAAGCACCACGAGGACCGTTCTTATTGTATTCGTTTGAGAAGATTTGTATTTAGTGGGATCTGAAATTATGCCAAGGTGGAGATTTGTTGACTTTTTTGGCACAATTTACCATCCCACATCGAAATGTTGGTAAAGTGGGGAGGCTTTATGAAACTATAAATAAAGTCTTCCCCTTTACATTTTAGATATCCCAAAATTTGTGTACTTTGTACAATTCGTCTCCTATTTAAGCGCAGACTCTTTGGGTGGTGCTCGGAGACGTAAGCCAAATTGGTTGATTCTTTTTCGGTTGTAGTAGTATTCAATATTTATTTGTCGGGTTTTATGTGTTAGTGTTTTATTTGGTTCTAAGTTGATTCTTTTTCGGTTGTAGTAGTATTCAATATTTATTTGTCGGGTTTTATGTGTTAGTGTTTTATTTGGTTCTAAGTTCTGTCTAGGAGATTGGATTTTAAGTGGGACCAATCGTGACCCCTCCAGTCTTTCATGGGAATTATGGAATCATTATAATTCACTAGTTTGTGGTTAGTTTGTGGTGGAAACTGCCCGATTTCCCCAACAGGTTCCACCGAAATTTTCTACAAATATCAGATTGTAAAGGCTTAGTATTGAAGAGAGTCATGGGCAGATGGTTAGTCAATGGCTCTACCACCATTATTGCCATTGAAATGGGTTTTCAAAGATACGTATAAAGCCGTGGAGGGGATTTAATCAATTCCATTTGGATTTGAGTTCAATTTCAAAGATTTTTTTTTATTTTCTTTCTTTATTTATTATTTTGGTTTTATTTATTTATTTATTATTTTGGATTTTTTTTTCTTTTTTCCTTTTAATTCAACATGAGTTATGACGTGGATTATTTATCCATTTCGGGTTACACGTCAACAATTGGAGTTTGAAAAGTTTAAACATGTCTTGAATTGAAACAAGTGTTAAAGTGAGTGTTACTGTTAAAAGTTCATGTCGTAATTGAAATTAAGGCCTAAGTTCTTATTTTTTTATGTAATTAACCCTATTATAATGTATATATGTATATTGCAGTATAATTAAGTTTGTTGGTCTATCTGATTAAGAATATATATTAGTTAAATGAGATATTTGTGAGATATTATATATATTATCTGATAAAGTTTGTTGGTCTATCCGAAGAATATATATTAGTTAAATGAGATATTTATAAGATATTATATATATATATATATATATATATATTATCTGATATAATTTTATCTGAGTTCTTTTCCATATGGAATAGGAGTTTAGGAAAAAATTAAAGATGAGGAATTCTCTTGTCTTCTTCTTTTAAATCATTCTTTTGGGGTTTTTTTATTTTTTATTTTATTCCCTCTTCTTCACTGTCTTCTTTTCAATAAAAAAAAAATCCATAACCATAGTCACTCATGCAAAAAACAAAGAAGGTTATCAATTGTAGGAAAAATATGGATAAAAGATACGAAAAGCGTAAATATCCGTTGATTTTAAGAATACCTGAAATATTATATATAAAATATCTGTTGATTTTAAGAATACCCGAAATATAATACACAAATGTGATAATCCGTTGATTCTAAACAAATACCGGAATAAAGCACGATTAAAGGGATAACCCAATATTTCAATTCATATTCAATTGTTTTACAATGTTCCTAGGACTCCTATTTATAATAAATAAACTAGGGTTTTAGGCGTGTACGCCTAAAACCCGGACCCACTAAAAATTAATTAAAAGTTAAACAAAGCCTTAAACTATATAAACTATAAATAATAATAAATTATTAAAATACAATCTTATCTCCATCAGAAAGCATGTTATATTAAATGTATGTATTTGTTGTATCATAGAAAACTACTGATTTTGTATTAAATAAAGATATTGGTTGTTTAATCCCTATATATATATATATATATATATATATATATATATAATATTTATATGTTAGCTGTATCACATAAAAGTATAACTTCATTTACAAATTACATAAAGACATTATAACTTATTTTACTAAAATATAACCTAAGGGTCCATTTGGATAAGTAGATTTGAAGAGAAATTTAAAATTCATGGTAACGAATCCACTGGTGGTGTTTGGATATATGTGGATTTGAAATCAATCACTTGTATAGTAAATTAATTTCTAAGTCATTTGGGTGGATTCAAATCCATTCATTTTAAATCATGAATTTCAAATCAACCTATCCAACTACAACATAAGAGTATTACATGTAGCACGTAATTACGTATATGTATTAACCATATAATATTATTGAAATATAATGCAAGAGTATTACTTGTAGCACGTAAATGTATTACTCATGCAACATAAAAATGTTATTGTATTTACTTAAACATATTATCTTATTATACCTTTAAATAATTTTATTATATTAGTTGTATTATATAAATGTATTAGTTGTACCACATAAATATATCACTTTATTTTACTGAAATATAATATAAGTGTATCACTCACATAACTAAAAATGTATTATTGATATAATTAAATTGTACTCCCTCCGTCCCACAACACTATGCACACTTTCAGTGTAAATTACACTGAAAGTGTGCGAAGTGTTGTGGGACGGAGGGAGTATTACATATATCACTCAAATGTATTATATGTTTGACACAACTAAGATTGAAATAGAAAGGTCTGGACACAGGCATATGGGCATGTGAGTAGAAGTTGGGGCGCATGAAACCAGATCGAGTTGATTTGTACGTATCCAAGATTTGTACACCAATTGCACATTAGTTGTCATCAAATTTTATATTATCTCTTTTTTAGTCAGAAAAATTCACGTGACACGAAACTTTTTATGATCTTATATAAGATCGATATTAACCATATTGAATGGGTTGATCTGCTTTATTAATTCATATGAACTATGTCTTACATAAGGTCTCACATAAGACCTACTATTTTTTAGTTAATATGATTCTCACACTATATGTTATTTGGATAAAAAAAACACACATTAATTATATATCATTTAGGACAAATTTAATTATGTTAGATCAAAATTTTAATTTGTTAAAAATTAAAAATATGAAGAAAAGGGCATGTGAACCCCTGGGGTATACTATACCCCAATTCAAACTCTAATACCTTTAAATAATACGATTAATATCTTTACATATAATAAGTAATACCTTAAGTAATATATTTCACTAAAACATATATTTCAGTTATATTAGTAAATACCTAATAAGTAAATAACTAATATCTTATGAATATACAACTAATATATTTCACTAAAACATATATTTCAGTTATACAAATAAAACCTTATGAGTACAGAACTAATACCTTTAGGATTACATCACTATACATTATACTCATATAGCTAATATTAAACTAATAATACCTTTGGAGTACATACATCGGGGTATATAAATTTTTGCCAAATATAAATCTTTTTATTCGAAACAACCCGACCCGCGCATCCATCTCGACCCAGCCACCATATATATACATATATTTCTTTTTTCATTTCTCTCTCAAATTCATGTTGGCGTGCCTCTCTACTCAACTCCTCTTCATCTTCTCAATCTCTTCTTCTTCTTATCTGTTTTCTACATTATTATTCTTCTTTATTTTCTTTTCAAATTGCGATGGAATCATGTGTGCGTTTTTTTCTTCTCTCTTCTCTATTTTCTCATATTTATAAATTTAGATAATTGATTTCAAATCATAATTCTAGTACAATAATTTTAAACATTGAAAATCAATTATCTCAAATAATATGAAATCATGATTTTCAGAAAAATTGATGAAGATAATGATGAAATCATGAATTGCAAAAAAATTGACAAAGAAGATGATGAAATCATGAATTCTATTTTATGGTTTTAAACTTACACTTTACAGTACACTAATACATTTTATTATACAAGTTATACCATTTACTCATACGACTAATACCTTAAATTTTAATAAAAGGAGTAATATATTCAGATAAAACAACTAATACCTTTACATATAATAAGTAATATCTTTGAGTAAAACAAAGTAATATTTTTAAATAAAACAATTAATACATTGGAAATAAACACATAATGCATTTACATATTACAAGTAATACATTGAACAAACAAACAAAATATTTTTCATGTACATAAGTAATAAATACCCTTTGAAAAAACAAATAATATCTTTCAAGTAATATGTAAGCATAAATTTCAATTATACAAGTAATACATTATGAATATACAATTAATAACTTTCAGTGAAAAAGTAAAATGTCAATAATATTTCAGTTATACAAATAATATTTTATGGATATACAACTTATGATTATACAACTAGTACATCCGCTAAAGGATTTATACGGATTAGGTGACGTGTGTTGAAGAATTTATGCGGATTAGGTGACGTGTGAACGCACAGAACTAAGATGCCGCCGCCTGTGAGAACATGGACGCACGTGGAGACAATCCAAACGCCAATCGAAATTACAGATCTAAAAATCCATACCAGATTAAATTGAAAGTTTTCGGTAAAAAAAAAAAACTAATACTGTCAAACTAAATCATTTGGTTTTTTTTTTTATACTTTTCCAAATTTTCTTTTACTCATGTAAAATTTTTCTTATAAAATCAAAAAAGAAACTGATGTAATTTGTAAAGAAATCTATTTCTTCACGCGTTTCAAAGCGATATTGACGTCATATGACGTATGCATGTAACAATAAATATGATTTCAGCTTTGAGTTAAAACAGCTGTCAAAATACTCGCCACGTATCTCGCTCCACTTTATACTGTGCCACTCACCCTACTACCATATGCCGACGTCTATGGCACCAACGATATTGATATGGCCACCTCCTCTTTTCATATATCCAAAATATATACATATATTTTTCAGATTTGTTAAAAAAAAATATTGTTGACTTCATTAATGCTTTTTTTTTTTTTTTTATTATTGTTGATTAATCATTTGAGCTCTGTTTAGAATATTTGGCTTGAAAAACAGATCTTGTAAGTAATCACTAACCAGTACTACGTTTTATAAAGTTATATTTGGAATATGTGAGTATTTAGAATTTTTAAATTTTATCATAATGAGTTTTGAAAATACAAAAAATAATGCTTATCAGATTTAAAAAAATAAAAATAAAAATGGAGAGTTATAATATTGTCATTAAGTATGAGTAAAATCCCAAACTTTCGTAATAAAATGGAAATTGTAATGCATTTTAAGACGTGTACTCAAGTTTTACCGTTTGGTTCATTCATTCTAATATCTTTTTTCTTTTTCTTTTTCTTTTTCTATTTCCTTTTTCTTTTTCTTTTTTAATTTTGCAAAATGATACACTAAAATTTGTGTAATACGATTCAGTGTATAAAAAAAACTATCAACTTTTGTTTGAAAAGTTGATATCAATTTCATTATATCTCATTGTAATACATTAATTGTATTTTGATGCCTTTAATAATTTTAATATATTTTAATTAAGTACATAATAGTATATATGAAATATATTATTGTGTTCAGTTCAAAAAAAAAAAAAATAGTAATATGTTAATATATTAATATTTAGTTAATAATAGATATATACAGTAAAATATTATTATGTACATTAGTTAATAAATTACTATCTGAAAATATTATCATAAATTTAGTTAGAGTTACTTTATAATATATATATATATATATATATAATATTTTTTTACCTATTACCTTAATTTTTTATACGAATTAATAACATATGTTAATATAATATACGATAACAAACTGTCCTTCTCCTTCTTCTTTTTTTTGTTATTATTATTATTATTTTTTTTGGTAAGTTTGGTATAAGATTATTGATTAAATTTTAAAACCTTGAGAGAAATTGATATTTCTATTGTTGTTTAATTTATTAAATGGCAAGGGTAAAATGAGAATTTTGATTATTTACATTACTAAATTTAAATTGAACTAAGTATCATTAATTACATTAATTTGTACCAAGCATTAACAATGCTATCAATAATTTGATGGAGATTAAATAAAAAATATTAAATATATTAAAGATTAGATCTTTATCGAGATCAATTTTATTGTTATCAATATATTTTGTTAATTTTATCTTTATATTTTAGGATTTTAAGTTTATATTAATATAAATAATAGTTTTCTTATTATTTTAAACGGGTTTCTTATAAAAATGTTCTCTTTGAAATTGTTATTGTTTTCCAAATATTATCAAAATCAACTAATTATAATTATCTTTTATCATGCATATGTCTCGATCAGAATTCCAATCCAAACTAATTTTATTAATGCTGTCAATAGCTATTTGAGGAGTGCTCATATTAAAGGGCAACTGTCATTCTTCTTCATCTTGTTTGCAAGCATCAAAGAATAATTACTTGCACTTAAACACACACACACACACACAAGTTCATCCACGTAATGTCCGATTTTCCCTCTCCTTCGCTTCCTCCATTGCCGCACATTCTTCTCTCTCCTGCTCTGCTCACCTTATATACCAAGAATAATCGAGAATAAAAGTGTAATAACGGCTCTATTTTGACTGTTACTACGAAAACCTGAAGCCCCCTCAATTGGTGGGGGCCCAAAATCGTCTTCTTTTTCGTCGCTGAATAATTGAGAGTTTCTGCTCGGTTAATCGATCATAATTTCAGCTGCGGTTCGATCCGGGTTTCTGATGACTTACAATGCTGGTCCTGAGGATCCTAAGATGGTAGGCGATTACCTGAAATTAGAGGGCGGCGGCGGCGGTTGTGATGGCGTAGCCCAGGAAACGCCGCCTTCGGCTGGCGGCGATGGGGGCGATTGCCAGCGGCGCTGGTCGTTATGGTGGTGGGCGAGGCTGGGGCTTGTGGCGGTGTTCGTTGGGGTATTGGCTGTGGTTTTTCTGAAATGGGTCGGGCCCTTTCTGATGGATAAGGTTACTTTTCTCTTCAATTGCACAAATCTGTGGTTTTCTCTCTCTGATAAATATTTGAGGAATTTTTGTATTAGGTTTATGTATATGTATCGAGACAATTGCAGAACTATAATGGGAACCATGTTTAGGTTTTTTTCTGAGATATGTTTGTTTTCTATTTCAATATTATATTGTTTGCCATGTTTGCACTAGCTTAAATTGTGTGTTCATATCAATATTATTCAATTTTTCTGAAGAACTTTTAGCAATATAAATGAATTGCTCAATTATATATCAATTAGACCAATTTTAGTTTCTGTATGGTGATGATGGAGGGTTGGGATAATGCAGGAATTATGTAACCTTTTATTCTGTATAAGCATAAGCTGATACATTCTTAGTTGCGAGTCAGTTTATGATTGCTTATGTTTTGCCTACATTCATTTTTAGTTGAAGTTAAAAGCTCTATTGAGATGTGGTGCTCAATTTTTGCCTTTTTTTGCTGATAATTAAGGTCTAAAGTAGTATCGATGATGCTTAGCTGGGTTTTTTCTGATATTGTATATCTGCCATTTGCTCATAGCCGTCTTCGATTATGCTATGCATATTTCCATGATACTTTCAAAGTCCATGCCAAAAAGTGAAGTGAGAAACGAGGATGTTACTTGAACATCCTCACATTTTGACTGGTTGTGATGTACTTTTTCTTTTTTCAGGAAATGATCCCCATGATAAATTGGGAGAGGGAAACATTCAGCAAAAAGGAGCTAGGGCTTTTAATCTTTGGTTCTTTAGCAATATTTCCATCACTCCTTATACCTTCTTCACCTTCCATGTGGGTTGCTGGGATAACTTTTGGATATGGCTATGGATTTTTGCTGGTCATTGGAGGGGTCACAATTGGTGTTTCTCTTCCGTATTTCATTGGTTCCATTTTTTATCATAAAATCCAGGTACTTTCATGACTTTTATGTTTTCTCTCAGGGTGTGTTTAGATCGAAGGATTCAAGGATGGATTTGAAATGCATGATGGCAAATCCATTTCAATTTAGTTGAATCTGAAATGCACAGAAAAAGCATTTGCATTTCAAATCTCTTAATTGAAATGCAAGCTCGCATTAACTTTGTATTGTTTCTTTGACTTGTAGGCATGGCTAGATAGATATCCTAAGAAAGCCTCAGTGATAAGATTAGCAGGGGAGGGAAGTTGGTTTAATCAGTTCAGAGCTGTGGCTTTCATTCGGATTTCTCCTTTCCCTTATATCTTATATAACTACTGTGCTGTAGCTACTGATGTCAAGTATGCTCCTTACTTGTTTGGGACACTCATTGGAATGGTGCCTGAAATATTTCTTACACTTTACACGTAACCTCTCTCTCTCTCTCTCTCTCTCTCTCTCTCTCTCTCATATGTTCGACTTTATTGTGCATGCATAGAGAACGTGTTTGATTAACTTCTTCCTGGACATAACTTTATCTTCTGTATGCTGTTAATGATGTCTTTGGTTGTTGGCCTCTTTGGTTATTAAAATTTGAGCAAAAGAAAGTGAAATTTCTATCTCATTGGAATTATTCTATATGATTTCTGTTCTGTTTGCATTTAATATATGATGATCAAATGAGGCCTCATATTATTTTTAATTGCAGTGGCATCATCATACAAACAATAACGGATGCTTCACATAATAAGCACACTATGTCAGCTGCTGAGATATTACTGAATGTTTCGGGGTTTTGCATCACGGTGGCAACCACAGTAATGGTCACAATATACGCAAAAAGGCGATTGAAGGAACTGCAAAAGGGAGAGTTGCTAGATGGGCAGTGATTGATCTCTCATTTTTTAATATGAAAGCTCTTCTTAATGACAATAATGATTCAATTCATCACCTGTTGAGAAGATGATATAAGATGGAAACTTGGGCGAGCTGTGCTGGTTTCTCGTCATCTGCAGGGAGGGAAGGGTAAGGGAGTAGAAAACTGTTTGTTTATGACGTTTCTATGCTTTTGCTCTTTCCTTTTACTTCCAAGATTTGAGCCAGATTTCTGTATAGTTACAATACTTAAATGTTATTTTAGCTTTATCTCAGTAAATAAATTAGTTGTTAAAATCATAAGTTACATCAAACAGCTTTGCATGAAATACATACAAATGCTGGAAGTGGACAGAAACAGGATTTTTGTTGAGTTGATATATGCAATCTTTGTTGCTGAGTTTTTTTTATTGTTTTAGCTTCTTGCTTGATACGAAAAGTGTACGTTTTGCTTGTTTTGTGTTTTCTTCCTTGCCAGCTTAATTAAAAATGGAATTCATCCCTACTGCCAATCCTAAAAGCATGATCACAAACAGAACATTACTGAAGACTGTCGTGTATGGCACTATACGAAGGATGGAAAATATGCTGTGAAATCGGGTGACAAATTGTTGGAAAATTCTTTGGATGAGAATGATAGAATTGAATGCAAATTGGAACTCACTTTGGTGAATCAAAATACCACCAAAGGTGAAGCATTTCCTGTGGCGAGCTGTAAGAAATTGCTTACCGACTATGAAATGCATGACATTGTCGTTGTAGGCACACAAATTTAACGTCCAATTACACTGCGCCACATGTAAAATACCATGTGGAATATTAATTTATATTTACTTTGGGAATTAATTAAATATAATTACTAAATTAAATAATCAAATTAATTGATATCTCATATGTATTTCATTGGCCAATTAGAAGTCACCACATGTCAAAACGCTGCAGATATTATCAAATTAAATCAAATTAAATTTGATAATTATCACAAGAATATCAGATATGATCAAATTGGGATTGACCAATCAAACAGAGTTTCAGAGCTATTAAAAGTCTACTTCTACAAGCTATTAGAATCCTAGAGCTATCAGAACTCTACTTCTGGATATACATCAAATTATGATGGACCAATCAAATCACTTCATTAGAATCCTAAACCTATCGGGATTTGTTGGTCCCTAGTGTTCAGAGGTTCAGAGGGGGTGAATGAACCTCTGTCGATTTTGCAAACTCTTTTTCTAAAATATTTTTTGTTATAACAAGTTCCTAACCTTGGGACAACAACCTGTCTCAAATCAGCAACCTGGATTAAGGCTTAATCAGGTTCCTGACCCGGTATCAGAATGTAACGCAGCGGAATAAACTTGATAGAGTTCTTTTTGGAAAACCATTTCCTTTTTAATCATGATCTTAGGAAATCTTTTCTCAGGATGCTTATGTTTGTATGCAACAGTATAGATAAACAGTAAGTAAGATGCAACATACAATCAAAGCATATAAACACATTTTGTTTATAATGGTTCGAAGGTGGTGTAAGCCTTCTACATCCACTCTACTCATACTCAAGGAGGAACTTCGTTAGGTCAGTTTGAATTACAAGCCTCGCTTTACAAACTTCTTCCTAACAAGCTACGCCTACTAGAGTCCCTGACTCCAGTCGAAGGCCACGGCCCACAAAGGGCAAGTAATCTATCTCTATAGATTACACACTTAGTAAGGATCTAATCCTCTCAACTAAGTTACACCATTAAAACAACCTAGCGCACACAACACAATGGTTAAAGGAAAATAAACGGTTCTTCAACTGGTGCGAAGCAGTCTTGATCTTTGTAGTCCTTGAACTGATGTATGCTGCTCCTAGAAGGTTGAATGGCTGAACATGGATAAGTTTGAGAAGCTTTGGAATATATCTGATTGTCCTCTCGACTCTGTTCAACACTTTTCTTCAATTAGCCACACCTTCTATTTATAGATCTTGAGAATATATCCGCTGGAGGAAAGTATCCGTTGAAGGAAGATATTTCCCTATTTTGAACGTAAGCTTAGATCTCCCAAGATCTTTTCTGTGGTCGCATTAAATGCTTCTGAGTAGTTCCTGACAAGTGCATTTAATGTGCCTACAATTTGCTTGTGGACCTCTTCTGACATTCCTACTGACATGTCAAGTCGGTATGGGTCCAAAGCTGAAGTCCATGCAGTTGCTGCTTGATGTCAGTTGATTATCTTCTTCCCCTTGCTGTATGTTCTTCCTGATGCTGCTTCCTGCTGTCCTCAACTTGCTGCTTCTCTTCTAGCTTGCTGGTTTCTTTGATCTGCTGTCAGCTTTCTGTTTGTTAGCTTCTCTGTCCTTGTAGACTGATGACTAGCTTCCAGTTTCCTTTGTTGACAACTTTCTGTTTGGAGACTTTATTTTCTTTGTCGCTATTTCAGTTTGCTGTTCCCTTCAGTTTGCTGTCCGCTCCTTGCAGCATCATATCTGTCTTTTATCAGCTTTGCTGTTTCCTACAGCTTGCTGACCCTTAAAGAATGTCTTCTTAATTCTTCTAAGATTGGTTTTCCTTAGCATTTGGAAAACCATTACATAATCTCATCTTAGCATCCTGATCATGTAATACGTGGAAACTTACTTTAGCAAACTTATGTTTTCTTATTATGCAACCTGTTCTATCTTATTAAGATAACTCTAGAAATATCCCAACAATTTCCCTCTTTATCTTAATGATGACAGGACATAATAAGAATCAAGAGTCATTAAAAGAAAATGCTCTTTTATCTGAGACTTAATGATTGTACAAGTACAATTTCTGTTTTAGTACAAAAGTAAGTAAGCTACTCTACTTCTTCTAGCTTCACTTCTTTCTTCAGTTTCGTCAGTTTGCTGTTTCCACGTTTTTCCACCAGGGAGATCTTCATCTCCCTCTCTACCGTATCTGGTCTCTGCATCAGCAAGCTGCATCTTTCAATCAAATCTTCTTCTTCTTGAATGATCAGCTTGCTGCTCTGATTGTTGCTCCAGATGATAGGTGACTCCTGATCACCATTAGCAACTGCTTCCCCCTTACAATAAGGCTTCAGCAGTGTTTCAACAATGACTCTTGACTTTATACTCTCTTCCCCCTTTCTGTCATCATCCTCAAGCTTGCTGCTCAGGGGTGGAGATACAAAGTCAAGGTTGGCCGTCAGGTTCCTCTTGTCTGACAATTGTTTATCTCCTCAAGGTTCCTCATTCTTATTCCTACCCAAGGGAATAAGGTCTCAAAAGAGAGGTGTCTGGAGGTCAAGTACCTGATCGGTGGATGATCAGATACTTGTTCTGATACAGTTTCCTCAGACAAGTAGCCTCCACCCTTCAGCTTGTTTGGGTTTTAGTTCCCAATGTTCGAAAAGGGGCCGCATGAAATAATAACTTCCATCTTGATTGGAAGCTCTCTCATGATCCTTAGTACCTCATCTCTCCTGTTGAGATGAGGTTAGCCCTGTGTCATGGTTGAATGGAGGATGGACGTTGGCTCCTTTCTGATAGCGTCCATTCTGTAGAGGCTCGTCTTCTTGTCTGAAGACCTTATTCGCTTCTTGGCAAGCAGAGCCTCTACACTCCATTCTTCTGAAGACCTTCTCTGCTTCTAGATTAACAGAGAATAGTCTTCATCATCGTCTTCATCTCCATCTTCTTCTCCGCCATCTTGGGTCTCCATCTTCTTTTTTTTGCTAGACAAATCGACTCACATGAGAAACGGTTGCTTGTTCAAGATTTAGTGAGTGGTGAATGTGTAGAAGAATGGTGAAGAATCGACTATTTATAGGCTGAAGAATATGAACGGTTCTTTTGGATCTACAGTTGGAAGATGAAACGCACGATCTGACGGTTGATTCTAAAAAGGTGGATGGACTTTTTTGTAATTTGGTACCGCCACTTGTCGGTTTAGCTTGGATAGAGTTCTGCAACCGCCTTTTGAAAAGGTAGATCTTCATTTTTGTTGATGTGATGGTAAGCCACCTTTCTAGATCTTCTGCACATATCGAGATCAGAGATGCTCATCATGATTGTATCTCTTGGATCGAGACTGTAGAGGTCCATCACTTCTTTTGTGGAGAGCATGTTGTTTTATGAGTTTTGTCTTGTTTAGAGCTTGCTGATATCACTTTGAGTCAATGTCATTTGTTAAGAACATGCTGATATCTTTATTAGTTTTCTCCTGTGATGCTGCTCCACTTGATATTCCCTTCTATATCCTCCGCAGAAGCTGTCTGAACAACATTCTTGCCCGAGGTCTTCGATTGATAGATCCCTTCTTCATCTCCCATATCACTTGTTGGATGATACCACTTGTCTTGTTGGATGGTATTATTTGTAGGATTCGATCATTAGCTTCTTTGTCTGTTTCTTGTTGATCAGTCAGCATCCTCACTTGATATACTTGTTGGTCGATATTGTTATCTTCTGCTCGTTGATTCTTGATAAGCTTCCTTCTTGATGACTTTCTTTAGATCTTTCTCTAGGTTTCTGTCATCAGGTTGCTCCTTTTTCCTGTTCATGGCTTAGTAGAGAATTTTCCTTTTCTTCATGAGTTGAGCTTTCTTTTATTAAATGTGGAACCTTCTCTCGATTATCTACTGGAGGTAACTTGTGTAGTTCTTACTGAGTCCTGAAATTGGATACTATTAGTAAAATCTTGTTCTATGAAAGATCTAGTATCCTTTAGAAAACTTTTAAGTTCTGTATAAGTTCCCCTTACTTAAGGAACTCATACTTTCTTACTCATGAGAACTCTTTCAAAGCTCTTGTTCTTGAGATTGTTCTTCTCAGAGTTTTTTTTTTGGCGTTTTACATTCTTGGATTATTTTCAGGAGACTGTCATCTAGTCTTTTCATTGGAAATGAGAATGACTCTAGTTTGTGTTGATTCCTTAGTGTCCTTCAGCTTACTCTAATAGTCGCAGCTTTAGTCACCTCAGCAACCTGTTTGATTTCCTTATCAGCAACTTGATTATTAATGTACTTTTGTCGACACCACTCATAGGTTGACCCTATTAGTTTATGTTTGCACGACTATGAATTTTTATACTGCGAGGTACAGTATTCCCCCTTAGATTGTGCATCTTTCTTCTTGGATTGGTATTTCTCTCATATTGACATTCTGTTGTTTATCCTGTCTGCTGATGAAGGTTACCGCTTTTGTCTTCGTCATTTTATTTGTAGTATGGCCTAGACAGTTTTCTCCTTGTTTCCTCCAAGTATTCTTTGCCCATTTGCCAAGATCTCTGAACTGTCTGAATCCTGAGTATGGGTAAAATGGGATTAGCGTGTACTCTTTTAGATTCTTCTGCATCTGCTTATCATAGGTTCCTGTCTGTTGGTATTTTGAAGATCCACTGTTTGATTTCTCAGCAACTTGATTTCTGAATGTGTGTGTTCGTCTGAGTCAGTGAGTCCTTCAGTACTGATTTTAGATAAAATTCTCCTTATGTTTATGCTTTGTTGATCATAGCAGTTCGTTAGAAAGACTTCTGCTATGGAAACTCTTGGTCATCAAGTAGTTGATTCTGCAAAATAAGATCTTAAAGAGAGTGTGAGATACTTGAATGACGAGTTATCCATGCTTATGTTAAAATCATGAATTTTGGTCTCGTGAATGCGTAAACGGTTTATCCAAATGCAAAAGGTGGATCTAGGTTGGTTACCAGTCAAGTCGGTTTTTAACCCAACTTGCTCTGATACCACTTGTTGGTCACAAGTGTTCAAGTGTTCAGAGGTTCAGAGGGAGGTGAATGAACCTCTATCGATTTTGCAAACTCTTTTTCTAAAATATTTTTTTGTTATAACAAGTTGCTGACCTTGGGACAACAACCTGTCTCAAATCAGCAACCTGGACTAAGGCTTAATCAGGTTCCTGGCCCGATATCAGAATGTAACGCAGTGAAATAAACTTGATAGAGTTCTTTTTGGAAAACCGTTTCCTTTTTAATCATGATCTTATGAAATATTTTCTCAGGATGCTTATGTTTGTATGCAACAGTATAGATAAGCAGTAAGTAAGATGTAACATACAATCAAAGCATATAAACACATTTTGTTTATAATGGTTCGAAGGTGGTGTAAGTCTTCTACATCCACTTTACTCATACTCAAGGAGGAACTTCGTTAGGTCAGTTTGAATTACAAGCCTCGCTTTACAAACTTCTTCCTAACAAGCTACGCCTACTAGAGTCCCTGACTCCAGTCGAAGGCCACAGCCCACAAAGGGCAAGTAATCTATCTCTATAGATTACACACTTAGTAAGGATCTAATTCTCTCAACTAAGTTACACCATTAAAACAACCTAGCGCACACAGCACAGTGGTTAAAGGAAAATAAACGGTTCTTCAACTGGTGCGAAGCAGTCTTGATCTTTGTAGTCCTTGAACTGATGTATGCTGCTCCTAGAAGGTTGAATGACTGAACATGGATAAGTTTGAGAAGCTTTGGAATATATCTGATTGTCCTCTCGACTCTGTTCAACACTTTTCTTCAATCAGCCACATCTTCTATTTATAGATCTTGAGAATATATCCGCTGGAGGAAAGTATCCGTTGAAGGAAGATACTTCCCTATTTTGAACGTAAGCTTAGATCTCCCAAGATCTTTTCTGTGGTCGCATTAAATGCTTCTGAGTAGTTCCTGACAAGTGCATTTAATGTGCCTACAATTTGCTTGTGGACCTCTTCTGACATTCCTACTGACCTGTCAAGTCGGTATGGGTCCAAAGCTGAAGTCCATGCAGTTGCTGCTTGATGTCAGTTGATTATCTTCTTCTCCTTGCTGCATGTTTTTCCTGATGCTGCTTCCTGCTGTCCTCAACTTGCTGCTTCTCTTCTAGCTTGCTAGTTTCTTTGATTATTGTCAGCTTTCTGTTTGTTAGCTTCTCTGTCCTTGTAGACTGCTGACCAGCTTCCTGTTTCCATTGTTGACAACTTTCTGTTTGGAAACTTTATTTTCTTTGTCGCTCTTTCAGCTTGCTGTTCCCTTCAGCTTGCTATCCGCTCCTTGCAGCATCATATCTGCCTTTTATCAGCTTTGCTGTTTCCTACAGCTTGCTGACCCTTAGAGAATGTCTTCTTAATTCTTCTAAGGTTGGTTTTCCTTAGCATTTGGAAAACCATTACATGATCTCATCTTAGCATCCTGATCATGTAATACGTGGAAACTTACTTTAGCAAACTTATGTTTTCTTATTATGTAACCTGTTCTGTCTTATTAAGATAACTCTAGAAATATCCCAACAAAATTCAACTTCTAATCCTATCAAGACTCTCCATCAACACTTATAAATAGGGGTCTGATTTTCATTATTCCACACATCGGAAGGCAAAAAGAATTGAAGAATTCAAGAGCTCTCCACTAGCGACGATCTTCAAGCGTTCTTCGGCAACGGTGGCAATCTTCAAAGCTTCAAGCATTCTTCGGCGGCGGCGGCGGTAATCTTCAAAGCTTCAAGCGTTCTTCGACGAGGATTTTCAAAAGCTTCAAGCGTTCTTCGACGAGGATCTTCAAAGCTTCAAGCATTCTTCGACAAGGATCTTCAAAAGCTTCAAGCGTTCTTCGATGAGGATCTTCAAAGCTTCAAGCATTCTTCGACGAGGATCTTCAAAGATTCAAGTGTTCTTCGACGAGGATCTTCAAAGCTTTAAGCATTATTCGACGAGGATCTTCAAAGCATTTTGGGGAAGCGTTTTTGAAACTGTCTTTGATTCGAATAAGGTTCTAAACCTTTGAATTCAAACAGTTTCTTTAGAAACTGTACTTGATTCGCATAAGGTGTTAAACCTTTGAATCAAGCAGTTTTCTTTTCAAGTCAAGTTCAAGTCTCCGACGATCTTTGAGCATTCTTCGATGGCGACGAGGATCTTCAAAGCATTTTTGGGAAGCGTTTTTGAAATTCTCTTTGATTCGAATAAGGTGCTAAACCTTTGAATTCAAACAGTTTCTTTAGAAACTGTACCTGATTCGCATAAGGTGCTAAACCTCTGAATCAAGCAGTTTTCTTTTTCAACTAAAAAGTCAACTTCAAGAAGTTAAGTCTCAAGAAGTCAACTCCAAAGCTCAAGTCTCAAGAAGTCAAGTTTCAAGAAGTCAACTCCAACTATTGAAGAGAAGAATCAAGGGATTCAAGAGATTGAACCCGAAATTTTTTTGATTCAATAAATTTAATTTGTGCAAATCTTTTGTGTTTATTTATTTAAACACAAAATTTGTTGTTACAGTCGTGTGTGAATGGATGCAAGCCTAGCATGTCCGTGAACTGTGTCCGTCACAAACTCCAACTTGTCTTCGTTAGCATCACCAAGTTCAAGTTTTCTCAAATGTAACGTGGATGTAGCTTTCTTCCACAAAAGCAGTTAAATGTGCATTGATATGGTTTCAAGGGATGAATTCAGAACTTTTGTGGGTGGTCGAAACTTGTTTTCAAGGGGATTTTTAGTTGTTCAAGAGGGAAAATGAATTCGTTAATGAGACACTCAAATAGATGAAGAATATGCAACTCTTACAAGTTATTGTAGAATCAAATGCAAAGACTGGTGGATGCAATGAAGATCAGTGATAACTCTGAATTTGGTAGCGTTATTTTGTCTTGTAAGAACCATCTTAATTCTTGTGTTTTAGCAAATGCGCTTTGTTAAGAGGCAAACAACCAATATAGTCCACACTTTTGCTAAGGCTTCTTATCTTTTTCACTCTAGCCTCACCATTAATTTGGACGGAACCTCCAGACTTTATTAGAGATCATCTTCATGTTTATTAAAAAGCAAAAAATAATAATGCCAGCCCAGCTTTAAATTGAAACATCAACATATATTAATGTTTTGTGATATACCTCAAGAATGATATTATTATGATACTAAAATTATCAAATGCCCACCAAAAGCATAAATGTGCATACGTATGATGAGATACATTGTCTCTAGCTAATAGAGAATAGAGATTACAAAATAATCTGAACTCAAACACGAAATTCATCCTCACCCTTAATTAACCCCCTAGCCTTGTTGACTCATTATACCAACAGGGAAAGGGTGAGTTTTCAATCCCTCCATTTGTATATATAAATTAATTATATTATATCCTATATCTACAAAAATATTATAACTATGTTCTTAAAAAATTATAACTTATTATCAATTTATTTTAATCTTAAATCATGACCTATGTTTTCCTTCAAAATCATGTTATATTAGTTCCAATATAGTTGACTACATTAATATGACTTCTTTGAATCATAGAGAAGACACAATATTTGAGTTCATATAGTTCATGCAAGTTTGATGCAAATATTAATATATCGGATAATGTTCACAATCGTTAAATTTTTAATGGTGGATATGTTCCAGATGTTTTGAATCATGAGTTAAGATTAAATACCAGGACATTAATAATGTACTAAGAAAAATTGATCATTCACCAGGTTTTTGGAATGTCATTCCTTAGTTATCACAAATTTTTGTTTTTTACTCTGGATATTGCAACAAATAATTTTATGCATAAATAATTTCAAATGCATCCCACCAACACTTGATTGAATTTTAGTTCCCTATCATTAGATGCAATAAAAACAAATTAGAAAATATGATAGACATGAAATTTAAATTATTATAAACACATACATATAAATATTTGAACATGTCTCTTCATCCATAAGTATCATCTCCATAATATGATAAGTGGAAGGATTATTAAATTTGGGAACAAACCACATTCGAATAACTCGAATCCTAATTTTGAAGATCTCCTTCGATGCGTGAATCTCTACTAAAGGAAGAAATTTTTGTTCCATTTTTCTCCGCACTATTCAAAGGAAAAAATTGATTCAATAAAAAATTAGAGTGACTTGTTGAGGCATATTTTTAATGGTGAATATATATATATATATATATATATATATATATTAATGGTGAATTTATATATATATATATATATATATATATATATATATATATATATTAATTCTTCAATTAAAATTTACAGTAATTATCATTAATTCTTAACTTAATATATTAGTATATAAATTAAACTTTTAAATTAGCATTCAATTCAATTGTAACAATCTAATTTCTATTAAAATATTTTGCCTACCAACAACTTTTGTTTCATACCTTACATTTTAGGTAGCAATTATCATTATTAGCTTTTTGTTTTTCAATTATCATTATCTTTTTAAATCATTAATTCTTAACTTAATTAGTATGTAAATTAAACTTAGTTATGCAAAACATTTTAATTATCATTTAATGCAATTGCAACAATTAGCTTCTATTAAAATATTTTGTCTACAGTTTTATACGTTACAATTTTGTTAGCAATCATCATTATTAACTTAAATTAAAAATATTAAGTGAATCAATTGAAATTAAAATAAAACATTTGAACAGGAAATATGATTAACCAGAAGGCGACACGTATCCCTTTTGATTATTACTTTAGTATAGATTAAAGATTAAGAAATCAAATTATGCATTGTTCGAGTAAAATATTAGCTAGTTATATTAATAATATTCTCACATTGTTAGTTTTCAAACATCCCTCGAAATCTTTAAGAAAAAGATACAAAATCTCTAACTTTATAATAAATACACAAAAACTCATGTAATAAGAATCCACCAATATTTGTGACGGTTCAATTGACCATGTAATTAATTAAAGGAAAGTTATTAATTTTTTTTTTTTGATATTTTGATATGTATTTTTTCTAATTCGTATAGGATAAAAAAAAAATCAATCCATAAACATTTTTAACAAAATCTGAAATGCTAATTCAAAATAACTATAAATCTACAACATAACACATAAACTATAATATATATATATATATATATATATATATATATATATATATATAATAGAACATAAATGTTATATCTCTTCTATTTTTAAATAGCTAAAAAGTATTTCTCTAGAGATAATTCATTTCTCTTTGAAATAATATTAATATATATATATATATATATATATATTGTTAGGAAATTATTATTCAGATTTTGAAGAGATAAAAATGTAATAGGAAAGTAAAATACTCAATTTTTCACATTATTTAAGTAAAATTAGACCATCGTTTGAGTTTATAGTATATGATGAAGAATGAAAGAAATCAAGATACAATAGCTGAAAGCTCAAGTGAAGAATTGCTGCAAGCAGTAAGAAAACTGTTACTATAAACAAGAAGTTACAGCACAGAAAAACTGTAAGCACTAAATTACAGCAGAGATACAGTAAGCTGTATTATAGCAAGTAGTAAGGATACAACAGTAAAACAGTAAGTTGTATTATTGTATGAAGACAAGTTTGCAGAAAACATGTGCTACATTCTACAAAGTTAAAGAGATAAGAAGAATGAAATGTTGAAGTTCTAACATCAATGCAGTACAAGAAAGATCTGCTAAGATTAAAAAAAAGATCACTTCAAAGAGTCAAAAACTAGCCGTAAAGACAATTTGATTAAAGTAGTACTGAAAGCCAGTAAGCAGCAGACACGTGACCTGATATACTGCAGAAACCTGCAACTCATTACAACCGCATTTAAGACATGCAATGCAAGACAAGAAAACATTAATGCAAGCTTAAGAAGGCATAAAATGCGAGTTCTACAACATGGAAGAAGATTCAAATTTAAGGGAATGTGTCTCCCCCCAACGGACATATTCCATTTCCTGTAAATAGCGGAAGAGTCGATTGAAATTACTACTGAAACTACTTTCATATAATAGAGCAAGAAAGCTCTAAAAGTTCTAAGTGTTCTCAAAGTAACAAGTTCTAGTCATTTTACCTCAAGAAGCAGTCAAGCATTTGGTCCAAGTTTCAAAAATCAAAAATTGTTTCAAGCACCAGTTGAAAAAAAACTTCATATATTGTTACCTCAGTGTTGTATGCTTGGGTTGTTTTAAGTGCCCTCAGTTGATAATAAGTCGTTTCTTGATGAGTGTTTTAGTCTTAAGAGTTAAGACAATAACTCTGTGTGAGTTATAGGATCCTGTGTGGATCAACCTTTAAGATTATAGTAACCTGTGTGGAAGTTAAGTTCTAGTAGGCGTATCTTTGTTAATTGTAAAGTTTGTAAAGTCAAGTCCTGTAAATGTAACATATTTAACGAAGTTCCTCATTGAGAAGGAGCAGAGTGGACATAGAAGAATTACACCACCTTCAAACCACTATAAAAGTGTTCCTATTCTATTTATCTTATCTATGTTCTATATTTGCTGCATCCTATCTATCTCACCTACTCCATAAAACATCCTTTAAAAGTTCATATTTCAATAGGTTTTCAAAGAAGCTCTATTTTCAAAGTTTACATTTCTGCTGCAAAGAACTCTTAGCTACAATAAGCAGCACTATTAAGTAGTGCTGTAAGCTGAGACCATGGATGAAAATTTAGCCAAATTTCACCGAAATTTCGTTTAAATTCAAGTACCGAAATAATAATACGCAACTTTTTTTTCGTCAAGATATAATATCGGTAAAATGTCAATATCGGTGAGTCCCTTTATAAAATTACGGTGTATCGCTGATATATCGGTTTTGTTTCGATATCGACGATTTATTATTATTATTATTATTATTATTATTATTATTATTATTATATATTTATGAATTTATTGCATGGAAAGTTAGTATCTAGTATGAAAGTCATCTTATTCTCTTTAAATTTTATTAGATGATATCCAATATGATATACAATATGATATCTTATATATATTTATATATATACATCAATTATCTCTAATATCCTTATATCCAGTATGATATCTTATATATATATTTATATATATCTTTTATATATATACACATCTATTTATATATGATATCTTTTTTTATAGTGTATTTGAAGGATATCTATTAAAATTGAATTATTTATCTTTTTCTTTTCATATATCTATATTTTTGTCTATAACTGGAGCAAACGATTATTTTATATAACTTTAGTTAAATTATTTAAAATAAATTAGTACTCTAGCATTTAGGTTCCTTTAATAATTTAATTAAGTTTAATTAATTTTTTTGAAATTTCATAAAAGGATTATGATGAATATAATATTAGTGTATCTCTATATTTATTCTAAACATATCATTTTATTTGTAATTTTAAGTTCAATATATAGATTAATGTTAGTTATAATATTTTGTACATTACTATACATATTTTCCAATTTTTATTCAAAATTTTCATATTTTTTAAAAAATGTCCGATATTTCCATCGAAATCGATAAATCCACCGATATTTCCGTAAAATCAAGATACCGATATATTAACCGAAACCGATATTTTCATCATTGGCTGAGTCATGTAAGTTGTTTAGGTTACAATGCAACAAATTCAAAAGATTTTGAAAAATCGATAAAAATTCATTCACCTCTTATGAACTTTTGTATCACTTGGAAGCATTATATACTTATAATTTATACTCAATAAACTATTGTAAGATGTTTCCACATTGATTAAGAACCAAATAATATAAAATGAGAAGACCTGTTCCTCATTGCTAAATTTAAAACATATACAATACATTAATTAGTATTATTAAGGTTGGATAGGTTTTGAACCGGCATAGAGACCGGTTCATGAAAACCGCCGGTCCGATTCGACCAGCCGGCCGAGTCTTCTAGGAATGTCCCAAATCTTTTTTCACCACTCTCATTTCTATCTGATCAACCAACACTCGCCTTTCTTCCTCACAAATGGGAACATTACACACTCTCTATCCTTCCATACCATTATTTCTCACAAAACTGAAACCGCCCCATCTTCTTACTTGTACTCCTCCATCAAAACTCGATGTAAATGCCGTCAAAAGAAGTAAACCCATCGCCATTTTGATGGGAGCAGCTGCTGGAATTACCTTTATGTCCCTCGTGGAACCCTCCCTTGCTTTGGAGTCCCCAATTTTCAGTGAGCCATCCAACGCTCTCTCTCTTCCCACCTGGGCTGTTCATGTTTCCAGTGTTGTTGAATGGTGAGTGATGTAGTTGATTTTCATGGGAATTGTTTCCGATTTTTGTGTATTAAATTGTTTAATCTGAATTTGTGTTTACTGAAAAGGGCTACTGCGATGGGTTTGGTATGGCAATATGGAGAGAAATCTGGGTATGAATCTTGGAAGGGTCTTTCTTGGGGAATGGTAAATTGTTCTTCCCTCATCAACTTCAATATCGTTCTACATTTTCTCTACACCTGTTGTGCTCATATCAATACAATATGTTCTCTGGAAAATTGAAGTGTTTCTTTCCAAGTTTACCCTCCTTTTGATTAATTTGGAATTTTGTTGGATGTAATTCATTTACTATTTCTTTAGTCTTTCTTAAAAGAGGGAAAATGCTATCATTTTATATGTAAAATTATACTTAGAGCCGCGGTTGCACGGTTCGGATCAACGCACAAGTCAAGTTTTATTAGATAATATTTTTGTGTGTATTAGGTAATACTTTTATGTAATGTAATATTTTTATGCATATCATGTAATACTTTTGACAAATTTTAATTTTAACATGCATAAAAGTATTACCTGATATGCATAAAAATATTGCATACTATTAAATAATATGCATAAATGTATTACATGATACAATAAAAAAATAAAAAATATTGCATACTATTAAATAATATGCATAAATGTATTACATGATACAATAAAATAATAAAAATATTACTTGTCAGATTACAATTTCTCAAATTATTCATGAATCCAGTTTTGAAACCTGGTTGCACCATACGAGCGTTTGATGCGAGAATTTGCCATGTACTTATTAAATACTACCTTTGTTCCATTTCATTTTTTGGTTTTGTAGATTACAATTTGTTCAGTCTATTTGTCGCTTTTGAATATCAGTAAACATTAAAATCTTTGTTTCAAACTTTAGACTATCTTATATTTGTATTTGGTCTTCCCTTCATTGAGTACAATAATGAAACAAGGGTAATGTAGTCATTTTATATGCAGAATTATGTGTCAAATACTTCCTTAGTCTTTGTGAATAACCTTAAATGATTGATAGAAATGGAACGGAGGGAGTAGCATTCTTAATCCTTGCTTCACATATCTTTATATATGGCACTTCTCTGAATGACTAATAAACTGAAACTGAAGGAATAACTATTAGAAACTTTGGTTGTAAAAGTTGTTAATTTATTTCACCATATTTCCATAAGAGAGCATGCCATGATTGGTTGACTTATTTTCTAGAGTGAGGTATTAAAAGTTCCTTTGTTGCTTCTTTGAAAAATAGACGACGTTGTATCTTTTCTGAAAAATAAACAAGAAACTGCTACTATCCTACATGACAAGGAAATTAGTTTTGTAAATACAGCTTAATTACATTCTCATGTAGTGCTACCTATCTGTGTAGGTGCCTCTGTTAGGTGGAGCTCTTTGTGCGTGTACATGGCATTTCTTTTACAACTCAGAGTCCCTTGAGGTATAATCTTTAAGTCTTTCTATTTTTCATAGAAAGTTTCATCTAGCTTGGTCGATCGAATTATCCTCGCATTTGATTTGCTTATGTTTTATGTCAACAAAAAAAAAAAAAAAAAAAAAAAAAAATCTTTCATTTTACTGAATGGGAAGTGAGAGAGTCTATTTCGACTCTTTTCTCTTGTCCTTTTTGTTCTTTTCATTATTGCAGAATAACATTTTGCAAATTTATTATATGGTCCATAATTGTTAACATCACCACAATGGTTTGAATGTTAAAGAGGTCTTAATAACACCCCATTATCTTATGCATGAAGCAGAAATTATTTTTCTTATGTCATACTGTTGATGCCCGATGCTGGTCTCCTCTGGCACTCTGGCACATTTAGATCAAACTTTTCGACCTGAATTCTTAGCCATAGTTTTAGGCGGGATACTGAGCCAATAAAGCTTGATGCCTGAACAACCTGAGAATTGGAAATTTAAACATTCATTTACTCACGAGTATAAGCCGACTAGTTGCTTTCCCTATATTAATCTCTCAGGAAAAGAGTAATATGACATTATCCAACATATTTGGTTTATAGGGACCTCATAAGTATTAATTGTGTTTAACATTTTGGTATACAAGATCAATTTAGTGCTTCTCAGAAAATATAAAGCCAACTTCGCCTCAGTGTCATCATTCAGTTGTTTGATTCACTAATTATAGCTTATGATTAAGAAAACCATGGGTAAGGTGACATAGCATAACCAGATCTGTAATGGACAGTCCGAAGATATATATGAGACCTTCCAACAAAAAATCTTTTAGTTATTTCACCCTGGGTTAAGGCATTGTAGTATCAATGCTGCACATGAAGCACATGCCAAGAATCTCCAATCAGTGATGCTATGCATATTCAATGTCCACCTCATCTAAAGTTTGAGCTGTTAGAGAGGAGTATCATCTAATACCTGCATGTGGATGAGTTAGTTTATATCAAAGCCTTGCATATGGAGATTTTTTTGGTAAATGGCTAGCTGTGGAATTTTAACTCACGAGCTTTTGTTTGGTCTTCTATAATGTCATCTAAAAGCTTAAACCATTAGAAGATGTATCATTTAATATTTTCAGCAATTCACAATTTGAGCTAATATTGCCTGCAGCACTAAAACACCCTTCTAAATGATGCCTTGCAAAGTTATCTTGCATTATATGCCTGGACAGCTACCCAGGACTATCTTGGGATTTCTTAAACCAGATAGACCAAACATTCAATTGTTTTGGTTTAGAAGAATAGACGTGGGAGTAGTATTCTGTGGATTTAGCTTTTCATAGTTGTGAGGAAGTAAGTACTCCTTTTTCATGTTTCTAATTTGTGCAGAATCACTGGTATATTTATCATCCGTGAACAGGTAGGGTCCTTGTCTAACATCCATCCTTGAGGAATAATAATTAAAATAGAAAATCTGAGGTGAAATGGTCAGTCTTCATACTACAACAAATCTCAAACCCCACCGCCGAAAGGGAGTGCAAAACTCAAATACTACAAAGGTGGTATTGTATTATAGTCCTTCAATCCATCCATGAAGGACCATTTTCTGTGAAAGACTATGTTAACAGAGGTGTCTATTACAGAAAGGAGATTGGTCAACTGGTTGTGATTCCAAGCTCTTAACTTTGCCAACTAAGTGTGGACTCATATTGTGATGCCTAGTTCTTTCACTCAAATTGTCTTTATAAACTTTCACACATACACCTTCTCCACCATTTCATGGACTGGAATACTAGCACCTTTGGGCCTTTATTCGTTCTCGTTCAGCCTCATCCTCTATAATCTTCACAGGAGACTCAGTGAGGCTAGACTTATGATTTCTAGATGGGGTAATGATGATATTCACTACCCCATTATAATATGTGTAGGAAAGACTGATGTTTATGCAGGTCTATTAACTGCTTTGAATTTCACATGGTTTTCAAGTGATGGCAAACTATAAGTGTGATCTCACTCAATGAAGGGAAAGGTAGTATGTGTATCAGCTTTCAAAGGCACTAGAGATGACATTTCCAACCATTTATTTTCCTCATCCATTGATTCCATCCATAAATGTAATCAGGCTAACACATTTTGGAAATCTCAACCCTTAAACAGCATCACCTTTGAGTTATAGTGTGGCATCATGAATAGAGCTAGTTTTAAGTAAAATATAGCAATTTTTATATATGGTAGTATTTCTGCTATGATGTTTAGGTTTTGGTCGCTCTTCAAGCAGCATTGACCGTGATCGGTAACATAACAATGTGCATTGCTGCCTACCGCATCTACACATCGTCCAACCAACGTTCCAACAACTCTTAACTTCCATTCTTCAACTGAGGACTCAATTACACCACTTCATGGGCTCTTAGTCTCAATAGTAATTACTTTTCCTCGACTCTTTCATACCTCATTTTCAGGTTAACTCTATTGAATTGAATGATCTTTCTTATTTTTACATGTAAGAGGTGAATGATGAGAATTTCCGATCACGCGATGGGAAACTTGACTACCCGCGAAGATCAAGCTGTACCCTCAGCGAAAAAGCTCCGACTCTATCATGGCTGGTAAGTTAGTCAATCAAGTGGCTTGAGTTGGATATTAATAACTATAATGTTTCAAGAAAATCACAAATTACTTATAAAATCGCCATATATTTAGACTTTATCACCCTTGTTCTGAGTAATCATGAGCAGTTTGAACATCCACGTTAGATTGGTGTACTTATCTTCTCTGTAGCTTGTAAGTCAATAACAATTATAATTCTATATGGACAAAAGTTGCACTTTATGATTCTTAGTTTGACAAATGCTGTTGATGTAGGTTTTCCAACTGGTCCAAAACTCTCCACTCCTTCCATAAATATAAAGAAATAAAATAAAAGTCCACTATTCCAAAAATAATATGGAGATTGTGCAACCTACTTATAATGATAGAGGTTTTTGACTAAACACTAGGAATTATTCTACAAGGGAAAATACAAGCATTATGAGCATTATGTGAGCATGCTATTAGAGACAGAAAATTAGCTCACTAAATTTAGAGACCAAAAAAATATGGCCCCTTTAGCAATCTTTATTCTAGTGATTAATAAACATTATGAATCTGCCACTGATATACAATAGAAACATATATTTTGTTGTTGACAAAATTTTTGGTTTATCATTGGACATTAGTGAAGATAAAGTTTAGATGAGACGATGTAAAATTTATTCGCCTAGTTCAGAGTGCAGATTTTATGTAAGTTTAATTTAAAAATAATTCTTTTCAAAGTCTGTACAAAATTGCTTGTTGGATTATTGTCTCTTTTCCTATTCTTCAGCCGTAGCCTTGCTTAGGGTTTGATTGTAATTTTTATAAATTTCAAAGGCCGTTTCATAATTTACCATATCTCGAGGGTTGGGTCAATCTATATATAACTTAATCTTCACCATTCTTCATAGTAGTTGTTTAATAAATTGAGTTATTTAAAGTTTAGAGATGTCACATCTCAGCTAAGACACTGTTAAAGGTTGCACTTAACCTGAGTGGCTACGAGTTGACGATGGGTAGTGCAAATGAGAAATATTGGCTTCTTCTTTACTTTAAATTTTGCTTACAAATAATAGCCAATAAGTTATTAAAAGGGCCATATTTATTATTTAATTGCTGTTTCATTTTATAATTACATTAGCTGCATAAATTTGTCCATGCAGTCACGTTGGTAGAAATTAGAAAGTGGTAGTTCTAGGCTCTAGCTAGCAGCCTTTGACTTTTTTAGCGATAAGGTTGTTTTTTTTGTTGATTTTAATCACAAACACTTTCTGGTAAAAAGTAGAATTTTATTTTGTATTAATATAAATCCCTCAAATTTTGTGTTCAAATTAGACTTTCTTGAAGGGAAGAACCAATCAGAATGGGTCATTAAATAAAAAAATTAATGAAAATTTCTATTATTATTGTTTTCATTTTAGGCGACTATTAGCCATACTCGATTAAATTTGGAGGAAAATTAATAAGAATTCATGATATTAAAGAGAATTAAAATCTCCCCTTTCTATCATCTAAATGACTCAACCACCTAAAGAGACTTTCTCGATAGTGACATCCCTAACTAATTCTACAAAAACTTATTGTTTTTACAAGTTAATATTTCATGTATAGATTATGATTTGACTCATTTTATGAAATTAAACTTTTAAGACGTTCTCATAAGAATTATATCCAACTCATTCAGAGAAATGGTAAATTATACTTGTTTGAGCCTATCTTTACATTTGGCACTGAATTGATATCCAACTCTTGCTTTTTAACATTTTAATGATATTTACATTTTGTAACATAATGGTATCTTTCCTTTGATTTTAACATTTTGATTGACAATCTTTACATTTTGTAAGAAGTTGGTATATAACTTTTGAGGTTTATTATTTTAAATATCCAAACTCGGAAACTATTGTTATTAAATGCAAATTAAGACACGTAAGTGACAGTCGGCTCTTTATATTTTGAAGCTCAGTTAAGTGAAAAAAAGGTAATGTTAGGTACTAGTTTGTAACAAATGCAAAATATGGTAATTAAATGTTAAAAATTAGATTGAAATACTAATTTATCACGAGATACAAAACATGGTGAATAAAGTATAGTTTACCAACAAAACTCTGCATTATCATTTCTAAAAAGGTTGACAATGTTATCTGACATATACAATATTTGATAATTTTTTGTTTGAACTTTGAATTATTTCATTTTGTCGTATGAATTTAAATTTGATGAATTTTATCATGAAGACCAAATCACGGTTGTTTATGTGTCAAAAGTCAATGACTAGAATTTGTCCGATAGAATAATATGCATCAAATTTAAAATTCATATAATAAAGTAGAACGATTGAAAATGTATATAAAATAACGACAATCACTTATAATTAGTACTGAAATTTTATTATTATTAATTTTTTACTATTTTGAAAAAATTAATGCATCTTATTAGAATGTCCATGCATGTACACACTCCTTCCTCACACTAAATTCTTTATTTTAAATAGTTATTAATTTTTTCATCCCATCAACAATATTGAAAGTAACGAAATAGACTATACATAGAACTACTCCCATTAAAAAAAAGTACTAAAGAAAAAAACAAATTACACATGGCTGTCTGTGACCACCTCAATATGTCAACAAAGAGTGCAATGGATTCTCTCACATAACACAGTAAATGTACTGTAGATTAATTTGTTTTGGACAAAAATATAGGTACTCATGTAGATACAGAATACTGCTACACAATTATATATAACAATACATAAGTTATAACATAAACTTATAATATATAATATATAATATATATATTAAGAAAAGAAATGCAATAAGTATTTTTATTAAAATCATTAAATTTATTTTGGTAAGCACTTGTTAAATCTCCTTTGAAACTCAGAAATCAAAGCAAGGT
This sequence comes from Scutellaria galericulata, assembly GCA_946896805.1. Lineage (NCBI taxonomy): Eukaryota > Viridiplantae > Streptophyta > Magnoliopsida > Lamiales > Lamiaceae > Scutellaria > Scutellaria galericulata. Next base: position 12,999,028 of record OX335791.1, on the reverse strand, counting down.
TCTCTTGGTGGAGGAGACAAGCCTTTTTCCTCAACTTATCATTTTCTTCTTTGATGCTCATATTCTTCATGTAAAGCTTCAAATTCTTCAGCACCATATCACTGCCAACTCTCTCTCTTTCTTGCTTATTCCTTCTGCTAATTAAAATCACATGTCAAAACATGTATATACAATTAGGATATATAAAGAAAATAGTTATACGAACATGATTAATTCTTTTTGTTTCCATTTGTAGTAAACATGCAATTGAGTGATGAAATGATTTAGCATTAATATATATACAAGTATGTAAATATTGTATCATCATACCTTGAAAGCCTCACAAGAAAACGAAGCTTTGTTCTCTTTGATTTTCGATGGAAGAAGTGAAGTTTGTGAGGTTGTGTTAAATCCTTGGAACCTATACACATATTGTTGATATGTGGGAATTAATGGTGTTTGAATGCTATGGTTGATGAATGAAATAAGAGAAAAAAGAGGAAGCCAAATAGATCTTATTAATGGTGAGTTTATAAGCTGTTGAGGTCACAATAGTGTGTTTAAATATATGGGTGTACCTAGGGTGGTGGGGTGGGGGGGTTTAATTTCAAGAAATGAAATGATGACAGAAGAAGTGTCATGATTACCATGAGGTGCACCCTCATCTATAAGCAATTATGCATGGAGAAGAAAAAAAGAAAATTAAATATATAATAATAATTAAAGAATAGGAGGGAAGAAAGGTCCAAATTCAACTCTATCTTGAGTATCTTCCTTGGCTGCACACTTGTAATTTACAAATTACATAATATTTTTGTTTCAATTTGTGTTTTATCTTTTATTTTACCATTGATGTAAAATCCAAACTTCATAAATACATTCATAAAATAGTGATAATGATTAGAAATAGCCAGATGAGATAACAAAAAAATTAAAATAATAAACATGTTGTTCTAGTCAAAAAAGTGATAGATTTACAAAAGTATACTTATTAAAATGTAGGCGAACCCATGTGTATGTCAATTTCGTGCAATGTGTGTGTGGTTCGTGCATTGTTTGTGTGGTCTTGCACGAATCATGTGTGTATTTGTTTGGTTCGTGCACTGCACAAATTGTATATGTGATTTGGCGTTGTATTAGTGTGTTTGTGTTTATGTCACACGAACCACTATGTTGTGCATGTGGTGTCATTTTTTATTGTTACGTGGGGATCGAAACTAATTTCACTAAGGATATTTTAGTCAATTTAATTATAAATACAATTTTTTTTTTTTTTTTATGTTTTGGTTAACTTTAATTTTTTCTTATCATACTTAGATAGTTTTGTGATTGTCCCTATATTTTTATATTAGTAAGTTTTGGAAAAATTATGATGGTTATTTTAATTGCAATTTTAACCAAACACTTGAATATTAATAATAAATTTATATGATTTTAAATAAATCGTGCAATTTGAATTATTAGGAAGTTTTTTAATTTATTATGTTGACGTCGGCTGCCAACATGAAAAAGAGATCATATTTTTCTTCTTCCTAACATCTCACATCATAGCATATTGAATTTTATATTTTTTGCATTTCCCTATTACCCAACCACCATTACCCTTCAAAAAAGTGTTCAATATATGTAAATTAAAAGTCCTAAAATGATTCAATAAAAATACACACATGCAACGACTTCAAGATCGACAAGGAGTTTTATTTGAATTTTTGTTTTTCGATTTGGTTCTAATAGAGATTGAAGTGAATGGAAAATAGGAAATTGATTTGGATCTTTGATTTGTCTTAAAAAGATGAGTGTTTTGACATATAAATTGTGTTTTTGGTTGAGAAATGAAGTAATCAAATTTTTTGAAGATTTGAGTGTAGTCATGGTGTTTTCTATTGGGTGACAACACTTTTGGGCGTTTTGAAGGTGTCTCAGCTACGTTCTTTTTTTTTTTTTGTTTTTTAAATTGAGATCAAGATATCGATATTAGTATCGGTTGTAGGAAAATGTGAAAATTAAAAAGAAAATAAATAATGCCTTGGCAACTTGTGAGTCAAATTTATCAGACACATCATCACAATGAAGTTCGAAAAATTGCATGATAATTCGTGTTGCATGAAGTACCTAAAGTCGTGTACTTTTTTTTTTTTAGGCCAATACCCAAATATTTGATTAGATTTGCAATTAAAATAAAAGTCGTGGTTTTTCAACGATGACACTTAAAATAAATATATGAAATTTTCTATTTATAATAAACTTATAGTTAGAGGGTTCTTGGCTAAACTTACAATTTAAATGGCCTTATAAACTCTTATATCATATGGGACATATTTTTAGAGTTATAAGATGTCTTATCTTATTTAAAAATAAATTGTTTAGTGATTGGTTAAATATTATGATGAATATAAGATGTTAGTAATGGCAAAATTGTAATTTAAATAACATTTATTTTAGAAATAAGATAAACTTTCATAATTATTTCTAAGGGGGAAAATGTTTATATTCTCCTTATGTTATGATGAACAAGTACTAAAAAAAAATTGGCCAAACACATAATTTTGGAAAATTATAAATTCTTAAACCTGTTTTATAAGATGTTTAAAAAAATATAAGATGGAGCAAAACACTCATATTAATTTGCAGACGCTTTTGAATTATTAGAAAATAAATGAAAACTCATATTTATACGTGTTGCAACATTTCAGAAATAATTTAATTGAGATGAGGATGGGATTTTCAGCAATAAGCTAATTTGGTGCATGATGTGGGGACAAAGGAGATCAGTGTATGATTATTGAATGCTATTAATTGGTTCACTAATCCTCTAAAGGCGGCTGTTAATTACATAGTGACATTATGTTGATGTGACATGACCATGAAATCTTAATTAGATATATTAATCAGTCAATTAATTGGATTATAATTTGAGTACCTCGTTCCTTATCCACTTTTTTTTTTCTTTTTTTGACATAAAGAATTGGAGGAACCACATTCTTTAACATCTTCACTAAGAATTTGTTTTTGGTTACATTGTTAGATTTTGTTGTTTTTTAGTTCTGAGAAATGATTTTAGTTTAATTATACTCTTCTAATATTTGGTGATACGAGTATATGGTGGTATGAATTAATGTATACGATGGTCCGTACTACATTAATGATGATATACAAAACATGTAATATGATGATACATGCTACATTAATGATGATACGAAATGTAATTTGATAATACAAGCTACTTTAATGATGGCATGAGGTGCAATATAGTGGTGCATGCTGAAGTATATGGGGTATGTGGTTAACTTCATTAAAAATACAATACTCCAACAAAATATTTTCTTGGTTAATAAAGAATAGTTTCAAACTGTTGGCTAATTAAAAATAATAATATTTCTTCCCATAGTAGGGTGTTTATAATTAAATAATATTTTTAAATTCTTCACTAATATACTTTAAAAACTGATATTTTATGGTTTATTTTGATGTTTTCTTGTAGTGCTTATTATATATATATATGATCATCCATCATAATTATACTTGTTCTGAAATAAATAGGCAAGGGGCCATGTATGCTATAAATGGATGACTAATGAATGGCTAAAGAGTCATCATAATAATTTCAGCAGGTTGTGTACTTAGTTTAAAGCAATGATGGAGAAATTAATGTGAACAGTGTAAGCAAGTGAGGGCTAATAATAATAAGAATTAATAATGTGACTTTTGAAGAATAATAGAAGCACTCAAATCCCATACTCAATGCCTAGTTTTACTAGTGCAACTAATAGCTACTACTCAATACTTGTACAAGAATGGACGAGTAATATTTCGTTACTAGTCAACAAGAGAATGAAGAATTTGCCTTTTATTTGATATGTTCTACTCAAGTGATCAAGTGTTTCTGCACAATCGCAACTCTGCCAATTTGGATTTAATCACCAATCTATTGACGTAGCTCACATGCACCAATCATGATTTTTTATTCCATGCATTTATTAACTATTGGTCCCCTTTTCATCTTAATTAATTTTCAAATCTACAATTCAATTTCAATCGGATGTTGGATTATGTTGTATTTTTAATTAATTGGATTATGGAACCTCAATATTGTAAGAGGAATATTTGCGTCGTTTGTTAATCTATGTAGGAAGTCTTGACCAAACGGATCAGTAAGGAATTATGCAAAATATTAATCTACGTTCCAAATAAATTATCATAATGTATTTATGCTTTAAAAATTGTTTTTTGGTGAGTGAGAAATTCATGCACGAAGTATCTATTACCACTCTAATATGAGTTTGGCCTAAACTTGAGTTGCTGGTCCAATGTGGCACCCAATGTTGCGACATGGAGTGCCCCATGCCTATATGCGAAGCCCAACACGTGAAAACCTATCTGAAAGACCCATTTCAGTGCCCATATGGCTGGTGGCCTTCAAACTCCTTATTGTGTAATTGTGTGAGGAGTCGACTAAGTTAGTTTGAATGTCACTAAAACTCCATTAATAATGTCTTTTCACATGATTGATTGTGCTAAGAATAACCAAATATCTTATATCGTGTATATACGTAAAAATTAATTTATTAATTTCTAAAAATAATTTTGATGATAACCTATGTAATTAATTAGTTGAGGTGTAATTGATAGAAAAAACCAGTTAGTCCCGATTAGAGATGCCCAAACGGTTCAACGGTTCCGGTTCCGGTTCGAACCGTCGGTTCGGCGGTTCCGGATTGGTGGAACCGAAACCGAATCGTGTAATGGGCGGTTTCGGTTTCGATTCCAAATCGCCGGTTCAACCGGTTTGAACCGCCGGTTTTCTGTGCACTTGGGCACGGTCGTGCCCCACCATCGAAAACTCACTGGATAGTGGTGCACGGTCGTGCTGCATAGCACGACCAGACCGTACGTCACCAATTCTTGCACTTTTCTCGTTTTGTATGATTTTTAATGTTTGTTTTTGAAGTATATCATTACCATACAATGAGAAATTGATTTTTGGAATATAAAATATTGAACTTAACATACTTTTTCATTATAACTTGGAAAATTATTACAAGTTAGAACAATTACAAAAAGAAATAAAAGTTTATCTTGAATTACAATTACAATTATGTATCTATCTTGAATTATATAATACAAGTCTAAGATCTAACATCTAAATATCTAAGTAACTATTGAAACAAGTGTAATAAAAGGGAGGGGGAAAAATTGAAAGAGCTTGAGTTTCATTGTAAGTTTGGAATTGAAATTCCAAACTTAAAATGAAATTGCATACGTATCCTTAATGAAATCGAATTAAGGAATCAAAGCTCACGTAGTTCTCTTAAGTCTTACCTCAACTTACCTTCTTCAATCGTCGAGGTTGATGTCACTGCCGCCAGAGGATGTTGTGTTTGAGTGGTAGCCATACAAATCCGGTTCACCTTCCTCAAAGCGTGTGCAATCGAGGTTTTGTTGACGTTTGGCTACTTTAACCCAATCCTCAAGGAGCATAAGGGTTTGGACATTCTTGGCGGCCAAGTTTGCTCGTCTCACACTCAAAGTGTGGCCCGATATGCTAAAGGCATGTTCAACCGAGACTGTGGAGGCGGGACATGCAAAAATCTCCTTGGCAATAATTGTTAGTATGGGATACATGGTGGTCCTCCGTGACCACCACTTTAATAGATCCAAATTGTTCTCGAAAGCAATAGATTCAAAAGTAGCACTTAAATAAGAATCTAATTCTTGTGATGGGTTAGTACATCTAGCTCTTTTTTGTGTTCTTATGTCATAGAAGTTGTAAAATTGACTAAGAGTCGGTCCAAAACTAGATGAAGAAGATGAATAACTACTAGATCCTACATTTTGATCTCCTACATCATCACAACTACTTGAATCACCATGAATTGTTTTATATTGTCTAAATAAATCATACAAATAATCTTAAGCCCGTTTAACTACTTCCCTAGGATTAGACACATATTCTACTAGATCATATTCACTAATCAAACCACATGGGAACAATGCATTATAGTACATAATTAAGAGTTCTTCTAATCCATCTTCTCTAATCCTAGGATCTAATAATTTAGCACATAAATATAGGGGGTAGCTCATGATAATATTTTAACCATTTTGTTTTCATCATAATAATTGCATCACTTAAAATAGGATCATTTTTATAAGAGTTAATTACCAAAGCAACTTTAACACATTGATCTAAAGCTAAAGGAGATGTAGGATAATAACATCCACTTATTTCCCTAGTGGCTTCTTCAAAAATTTTTAACATACTCATCATGTTTATACAAGAATCCCAAGAATGGGCAAATAACATAACATTATTATCACCAAATTCCATAAAAAAAAAGCACATAAAAGTTCTCTATAATTATACGAATCTTGAAGCATGTAAAAAGTAGAATTCCACCTATGTGGAACATCTTTCACAAATTTTTTTACTTCTAATCCATTCAATTTACAAAACGCGGCCCATCTTTTTCGCATTTGTACGGTATGACAAATTAAAGTAATTGCATCTCTAATATTTTCTATTTCTTCTTCTAAAGTTTTTAATCCATCTTGAACACATAAATTAAAAACATGACACATGCATCTAGTATGAAAAAGATCACCATTTAATGAAGGTTTACAAAAATCAATTAATGTAGGCAAGCTAGCTTTATTATTAGTTGCATTATCTAAAGCTATAGCAAATACTTTTGTTAATATACCATAATCATTTAACACATGTATTACTTTTTGTGAAATATGTAAACTGGTATGTTTTTTATTAAAATCAATAAAAGCAATTAAATGTTTTTGAACATCACATGCATCATCAATCCAATGACAAGTAATGCCCATATAATCATTTTTAGCATAAGGATCTTTCCAACAATCACAACATATTGCAACTTTTTGTTTAAGGTTAGCTAAATCGGATAGTAATTTTATATTTTCTTTCACGTACTCTTTTATCAATATCCCTAGTGGTCGTGTTCCTACTTATCATTCTAGCGGGTGGTTGTAAATATGTTCTCACATAATCTTCATAAAGGTCATCGGAAGCCCATGAAAAAGGTAGATATTTTGAAGCAATAAAATCGGCGGTGTCTTTCCTAAGTTTTAGTTGACTAAATTTAAAGGTTAAAGAATCCATACCTTGTGAAGACCCGGTGAATCCTCGTAGTTGTGTTTGAGAGCGTTCCAATCCAATCTTGTCGGGATGCTTCTTCGTAATGTGGTTGTTGAACGTCCCATAGCCCCCTCCATGCTTGAACTTGTATTGCTTCCCACAATGGTTGCACGTCACTATGTAGTCGACGTCACTATTGGGCACAACTTCCTTCTTGAAGTGAATGGAGAAAATGACACTTCGAAGTGAAGAAGGTGCTCTATTTGAGGTGGTTTGAGTGGCATTCAAACTCTCTTGTGTAGGCGACACCTCTTCTTCATCTTCTTGGGCTAAAGCTTGAGCAATTTGTTCCCCCAAATCGACATTTTCATCAAGGTCGTCACACCACCGATCAATGAGATCATCTTCGTAGGATTGTGGAGGTGACATGAGACTCTTTCCCTTCCCACGAGAGGACGAAGCAGAAGAACCTCTTCTAGACATGATGAATGTAAAAAATTTCCAATAGCAGTAGAAGTAGAAGTGTAGAACTAGAAGTAGATGATATAATTAAGAACTAGAAATTGAAATATAACAAGAATTTGAGAGGTTTTGAACTTGAAATATTAAAGTGAGCTAGAATGCAAGAATTGAGAGAGAGAGAGAGCAATAGAATTGGGGTGAGCAAATACACAATTTGAACCCCTATTTATAAATCTCAAAAATTCAAAAAAAAAGGACCGAACCGGTTCGAACCGCCGGTTCCGGTTCGGTTGAACCGGCGGTTCGACTCTTCTCCGCCGTCCATCTCCAACGGCCACTTGATCTAGGCTGTTGGATCAAAATTTGATCAAAACCGCCGGTTTGAACCAGAGGTTCCAAACCGAACCGGTTTGGTCGGTTTCCAACGGCCATTTAATCGTGGCCGTTCATGGCCAACGGCTATTTCCGATTCAAAGAGAGCTATACACGTGACATCCTCCATTAATTAAAAAAAAAAGAGAAAACCAGCGATTCGAACCGGCGGTTCGCCGGTTTCTGATATTTGGAACCGAAACCGAACCGGTTCACGGCGGTTCCCGGTTCCGGTTTGGAACCGAAACCGGGTCAACGGTTCCCCGAACCGTTGGCCACCAGTTCGAACCGGCCCGGTTCCGGTTTTCCGAACCGTTTGGGCGTCTTTAGTCCCGATGTATTAAAGTATTTTACACCTAAACTGAATTCACTACACGAAAAATGAATATTTGCGACAACAAAATGTTATCGCAAAAATATTGATAATTGTTGTAAAAATATTTTACAACAACATTTTGTTGCTAAGTTATTATCGCAAAAGTCAATCTCACAATTGGTTTTTGTTGCGAATAAATTTTTTTCATTAGTTTTTGTGAGACAATATACTATTAATTTATATTAACATTTTTCACGACAATTTATTATCGCAGAAAATCTGAGCGTAAATACTCATTTTTTTAAGTGATTTCTCAGCATATACAATAGTTTAACGGTAAATACATAATACAATTTGAACAATGAATAAAAATGAGTCCAAGTAAATAAGATAGAATGCATGAATCATAAAAGACAAAATGTGTAAATATATAGTATAGAATGGAACAATAAAGTCCACTTAAATTTGTACACCATATAATTTGTGCACATCCATTCAGCTACTTGCGAAATGTAATCGATTACTCTTAATGCATTGCGGCTTTCTCTGCTCCTCTTCATCAACCATTTCTACTCAAATATCGCAATCAATATTATTATTGACAATTTGATATTGGAATTCCATCTAATACTATCAAATTCAATGAGTATATAATGACATGAAATGATTCTGAGATACACTACACTTGCATAATGGTATTTTGTCAATACTATAATATCAATACTCCACTTGTAAGCGTATATATAGTTGTGCACAAAATGTATATGCACTAGGATAATTATTTAAAAAATTTATTTGAGTTTCCGTTACTGTAGGGTCTAACATTGATTTTGCGGATAACATCTTTTTAGGATAGTAATTTAGAAGTTTAATTAAAACAATTTCACGAATTAATTAGGACAATTTTGGTCCTGCCTCCCAATTGGACGACATTGATCACATGTTATGCACTATTTTTGCCACCCACGTAATGTTTTACGATCACTATTAATGTTTTTCCAACAACATTTTTTATCACTAATAAACCTTTTTTTTGTTGTATTGATATGGATCCTCGATATGTGCGCCGATTGTGAATGTATTTGTCAGCAAAAAAATTGTGATTGAGGCCATATAAGATCTTAATTATATTTTATCATCCAAATGATATGTGATTAATATTTTTTAGGCCTTTCACTTTGATTCATGAATCTTAAATTTGATACATTTTATCGTATCGAACAAATCTTAATAATTGATTTCAAACATATTTTGTATTGATATGATAAAATGCTTCAATTTTTAAAATTCATATACGCAACGAAGTGAAATGATTCAAAATTTTATTAAAAAATACATGACAATTCAAGTATAATTTAATACCGAAAATGTCTTTTAGTCAATAAAGAAATTAATACTAAAAGAAAACTTACCTTCGTCAAGTTCGTTCGGGCTGCTGATTCTTGCCCTAATTTATGTGTATTATTCCGATATAAGGAGCTGATGGGCTTTACATAGATATGAGAATGGGCTGTACAAGAAAATAAATTGGACCATACCCATAATTAAAAATAATAGGCCCATGAGATAATGTTTTGCAAGCTTTATTTACCCCTTTTGAAGTTGCCAAAAGAAATCTCGCTTAAAAACATACACAAATATTTCTATGCACCTGGTCAACTCAATTCGGGAGGTTATCTTTATGCATCTTATGTGTGCCACACATCAATATTTGTATTCTATTACGTGTGTTAATTTTCTAATAAATATGTTATACCTTTTAATTATGCTACTCATAATTTTTTAGTTATGTTAGTGATATATTTATATTATATTAATCATACATTTACATTATATTACACAAACATGTAATACATTTTAGTTATATTAGTGAAATAGTTATGGTGTGTTAGTTGTACCCTTACATTATATTACACAAACATATAATATATTTTATTTATGATAGTGATACTTTTATGTTATGTTAGTTGTACCATTACATTATATTTCACAGATATGTAATACATTTTAGTTATGATAATGATGGCTTGTCAAACCAACAAAAATAAATTCCTATTTCGAAATGAGCAAATGTATATAACGACAAGCATGATCGATCTTTAAGGAACATTACTGTAACGCCCCGACTTGAAACCATCTATCTTCAAGTCAGGGTGTCACTAAAAATAACAAATTGAGAAAAATAATCATCATCGAGTATAGAAATAAATTTAATTTTAACGAAAAGATTATTTTAGTAGTGGAAAACTATTAGATCAAAAACGTAAGTTGACGTTCGATATCAAAAGGTTCGAAACAACATAACATGGTCTTAAAAACTCCTTTCTCACAACCACAAAATGATTAAAATCGTGTTTGACAAAACTATACAGATTATCCCTTCCCACTTATTCAGGCTTCGACTCATCGTCTTCCAAAGCTCCATCTGAAACATATTATTTAAACATAGGCATGAGTGTTTTGAACACTCAATGAGATAATTAACCAACCACATGATTATATATATATATATATATATATATATATATATATTTTATTTATTTATTTATTTATATCATAGAGATTCACACAATGTCACGTAACTTGTCATGGACATTTCCAAGAATTCATAACATAACATGAACTTAGATGATAAATAAACACACATAAGCATGTAATTGGGCTTAAACACATAAGCATATAATTATCCCACCTTGAATAATAGGAAGGTCCGGAAATGTTCTTAAGTTCGCAGGAATCCTCGCTCGAAGGCTCGTCTTCTCCTACAAGAGAAATTTTTCTATTTAGAATACTAAGCATATTATAAACTAACATTTTATCTTCTTAAGATATTACTAAACTTGGTTTTTTTTCTAAATTATATATTAAATGAGAAAAATATTAAGATAGTTAAAATACTAATAATAATAGCAACTTATAAAATATTATATATATATATATATATATAAAATATTAAATTTATGTTGATTAGTATTATTTTCATGCCTTTAAAATAAGGAAATAAACAAAGAAGATAGCATTTCAAAATAATTGAGGCTAAACTGAAAACTTACTGAAGTATAAGGAGAAAGGTTTAAATTTTGAAAATTCTGAAAATTGCAAATAGACCATTCAAGAAAATCAAATTCTAAAATTAACCCCAAATTCAAAATCAAACAGAAAAGAGAGCAAAATCTCTATTTTTGAGTTTCAAGCTCAAAAAGCTCATTTTACTCATTTCTTCACCAAAACACACGAAATTTATACCAAAATGACCCTCTCCTCAAGCCCAAACCTTTCCTCTTATCAATTTAGAGAAAATAAATCATCTTCATGTCAAATCAATCGACTTTCAGTCGCATTTTGAAGCAAACCGTTTTTTTTTTTTAATTATTGTTCTAGCACACAATTGCATGAAATAATTGAGGGGTTTTAACCCCCATAATAACAGTTCACATACTAAATCTTTGACTGTGAATTTTACACATGTTTGAGCCCTCAATTTATTATTTTTATTTTCGAATTTTAGGAAAATTGTTAAAGCTATGGGTTTCAACCAATTGATGGTCGAAATCGAAAAGCCATGACTCCACGATGGAGGTGAGTAGCTAATAAGCCCCTGCCGATGATCTCCTGTAACGTTCCGACTTAAAAATGACTTAATTCTCTTGAGCATAAAACGAACCAAGGGGTGAGGGATTTTTGATTATCTACTAAACTAATCAAGCTAAACTAACAAGCAAGCAATCAAATAAAAATAAGAATGAAAAATATGAAATGAAATAGAAGAGAGATTAACCTCATGAAACTCCAATTCAAGGGTGTCGACATTCGATTGCATCACTGATCATATGCTATAAATATCATCTTGCACATTCAAGCATTTAACCTTAGACTAACACAAAGCTATAGAGAAGTCCATGTTTTCCCATTTTAATTGTTCAAACCCCGCATCCAATCAAAACTAGTCTTTACCTAATTGACGCGCTTTCCAAATTAATTAATAATTGCATTAATTAAACTCCGATGAAAACAGTTAAACCTAAATTGAAACCTAAAACCTAATAATTAAGATAGCTGCAGTTACAAAGTTTATAGTTTCTTTAGTTCCGTTAATTCATTAGGCACAATCTCATAAAAAACATAATCAACCTATTGCTATTAAGTATCAATCATTCAACAATCATACATCCCAACAACATATAAAAGAAAACTCATGGATAGCATTAGCAAAATATAATTCAAATTGAATTATTAGATCAATCCCAAACTACTTTATGGAATTAAATCATGAATTAATATATACTTAAAATAAAGTAAGAAATTAAATCAATCACAAAGTCTCACAGTGATATCAATCGAATTAAACGACTTTTGAATCAAAGAGAAGAAATTTAGCACTCATGCTTTAATTAATCATCTCCATGTAAATTTTCAACATTCTTCTTGAAATCGATAAAAAACTAGAGAACAAAACTTTGAATTATAGAATGAGGTGAATGGGAGAGAGAGATCTCGTAGTGGAGATATCGCGATTACATAAATATCTTTTCTACTCCTAAAAAACTCATAAAACTAAAATTCTAAGGATATAAAAGTCTATTACAAAAGATAAGAGCTAAATTGGAGTAAAAGTTTTATTTGCTCTTTCTTTCCTACCAAATTCACTTAAGCCCATTTGATGTAGTCTCCATCAAGTCCATTGAGCCCATCTTCACAATTAAAGCCCAAATAACCACTTTTAAACCCAATTTTATGATGATAAAACATAGCAAATAACGACACGTCAGATAGTCATACATTTATGTTATGATAGTGATACATTTATATTATGTTAGTTGTATTCTTACATTATATTATAAAGACATGTAATACATTTTAGTTATGATAGTGATATTTTTATGTTATGTTAGTTGTACTCTTACATTATATTACACAAACATGCATGTAGTACCTCTTAGTTATGTTAGTTATATCTTTTTGTTATGCTAGTGCTACATTTAACCAATACCTTTATGAGTTACAATTAATAATGTTTTTACGTTGTATTTCACTAAATAAGCTAAAAATTTTTTTCTTCTAATAATAGTGATACCGTTATTTAATACTCCCTTCGTCCCACCTTATTTTGCCTACTTTTGCTTGTCCCAACTTATTTTGCCTACTTTCCTAATTAAACATCCAACCAACAGTCAACTGTATTTTCTTAGGATCCGTGCCAGTCAAAGTAGGCAAAATAAGTCGGGACGGAGGTAGTATATTTTAGTAACCTTCAACAAATTTTTTTTTCTGCAACTCATGATGTTCTTCATTTCTACATCAATTCTATATTAGAGAACAAAAAAATATTAAAAATCCATTCACCGAAGCCCAATACCACCATTGCGATAAATATTAGGCATTTAAAAAAAGGAAAAGAAGGAGGGAAGCCTCTAAAGAAAGAAAGAAGAAGAGTTGAAGAAGAAGACATTCATATTCGGATTAAAAAAAAAAAAGACGAATAAGAAGATAACACAGAAGGATTTGAGAAGAAGTATACGACTGCTGGATCTGAGAAGAAGGGCGCTAAAAAAAAATAATAATAATAATAAATAAATAACTAGATATAGGATTAGATCCCGATCGGGGCGATACAGATGCATAGATTTTAGATCCATTCACCCGTTCCTTTGACTCGGAAATAATATGCAAACTATTAGTAAATGTTTCTCAAAAGGAGCCTTCATCCCCTCTTTTTTTTTTTTTACTTATCCTCTACGCACCAATATTGAAATATATGAATTTCAACAATTTTGACAAAACTAAGACTAAAATATTGTCGTATCCTTCGATACTATAAACATATTGACGACCATAACAAAAATCCTTCTAGGTTACACAAAAAAAAGATGTTATAGATGTTGTGCCCCACCAAAAATCTATCCGAGCCGCCGAGCCAAAGACTCCACCGAGTCAGGCGAACCCGACCTAAACAGAATGGAAGGCCGCGTCTACATAAAACCAACCAGCTCATCGGCTGACCCGAGCAGTGGTATCGGACGACCCGTCCAGGAAATCAGCGTAAGGCAGCCGAGTTTGTTCTTTCCAAGGAGTTCAAGAAGGAAACAAATCAAGACCAAATCTTATCCAATTTAGATAGGGTTTAATCTTATCTTCCCTTATCTATACCCTAAGATCAAGGGATTTGATTCTTATTTTCCAAGTTTCATATCCTAGTTCTAGTCTATAAATAGGGTTAAAAACCTCATTCGAAGGGTTCCGAAATCATCGCACTCAAGCAATTAAGAGTTAATTTTCTCTCAGTTCATATAATAAAAGCGTTCTGGCCGGCCAAAACTGACCGACCAGAATAAGCCTAGCAAATTTGCCCGAGTAGGCACCGGGCCTTTCTTTTTCTTGTTTATTTCGATTCTTGCACTTCTTATTCGGTTCGATTTCTTTAAGCCGGATCGAGATTTCTTTGTGTTAGGCTAGGATTTTGTGCCATACAAAATCTGACGTCAACAATAGATAATTTGCTGTCGTTTTCAAAATTAAGAAATAAATCAGAAAATATTATTCTGAACAAATTTATTGTAATTTAAATATTTATAACCATGGAAAAGATATATAAAAGAAAAGTAAGAAAAATATTAAACATGATGAAAATTTAACATACACGATCCTTTTCAAGTATTTTAATAAATAAATATATTATATAAATATCTGATCTATGTATCTAGAAATACTACAACAAAAGAAAAAAATATTGGCAATTAATAAAATGTTTTAAAAAAATAATAATAATTGATGTTGTCGTAAAACCTTTTTTTTTTTTTTTTTTAACATTTTATCTTTGAATGAGTCTCAAAATTCTTCTCACAAATAATATTTTTTTTGTGACAACATCTGGAAATATGAGCCACATACTAATGATTGTCACTAAAAATCGGTTAACCCGATCAAAACTGATTTTGCAAATGCAAACTTGTCTCAAATAGTTTTATTCTGTTATTTTATATCAATTATCGTAAAAAGTCTTTTTATTTTATTTTTTTTATACATTGATTTGCTACGACATGATGCCGAAATTTGGCTTATATTAATATTTTTAGTTATTTCTTAGTTGCACCCACTTTTCAGTTGTCACCAAAATAATAATAATAATAATAATAATAATAATTACATTTTGCTGCACGTTAGAAGTACTAGCTCGTCGAAAATTACACAATTAAGTACTCCCTCCATCCCAAATTATTTATCGTTTTAACACTTTTCACGCAGATTAAGGAAACCAACAAAAAGACTGATTTATCCCTATTTAAATCTAATAATACATATTTCCAATGCCTACTTTGAAATAATAAAGCATTTAGTAATGAATAATAAATATGGGTAAATTTGGAAGAATTTGGGAAAATATGTCTTGAATTCCTATAATGTCAAATAATTTGGGACAAATCTCAAGAGCTAAAACGACAAATAATTTGGGACGGAGGGAGTATAAACAAAGTTAAATTCTAAAACAACATATATATTATAAGATAATTATTACTCATGAAGTCATCATGATTACATAGTCAAATGTGTGAAAATTAATTCTTAGATGTTACGCATTAAATACATATATATAGATGCATGTGTACCTCAGTTGAATGATAGGGATGCCATGGAGTAGGATAATGATGCGAATATGCGATGGTATCGATCGTATTTCAAGCTTGTATCCCTTGCACTTGTCCAGTGTATATATATATATGCTCCACAATAGGTCCTTCATTCACTTGAGTTCAAAAAAAAAAAAAAAAATTCTAGATGATTTTCTATCAGTTTGGTTGTGTTTTAACATGTTGGGGTCTCTCTGTTTCTTCATCCAATTCATTCTAAACAATAAACAAAATAAAATAAAAGGCCACGAAGATGAGTCATTATAACATAATTATATCATTTTCCATAATAAAATAAAAAGTAAGCACCCTCCAAACATGAGTGCAAATTTATCCGAGGAAACCCATTTTTGACTATATTTATTTAAAAAAAACTTTTTTTTTGGTTAATTGTTTATTTTTAGTTAAGAAAAAGGTTTTTTTTGTCCTACTACTTTCTTCTAATATTTGATAGTACAAACTTAAATATGTTAATACATGTTTGAATATGGTGGTACGAGTTATAGTATATGGTGAAACTGGTAACATGAATGATGGTACGAACTATAACATTGTGGTTTGAGTTGAAGTATATGATGGTAGTGACATTTATATGGTGGTATAAACTTAAATATATGGTAATATATATGGACTGAAATATATGATAAACAAATTGTAGTAAATCGTGGAATGAGCTAGTATATGATGGAAGGAGCTAGTTATAATATGATGAGACGAGTTGCAATATATATGGTGGTATGGGTTTGTTAGAGACTTAATTTTGTTTGTTGGACTTCATTAATGATATAATATGGTCCAGAAAATATTATTTTGATTTTAAAAAAAGTTTCAAACTCTTAGCTAATAATCAAAATGTTTTTCTTATAATTAAGTAGACTTTTTATAAATCTATCCTGATATGGTCGAACTAAGTCGAACCGAGTCCTTTTATAAACCGAACTTAGTCGAACTAAGTCGAACCGAGTCCTTCTCTTGGAAACCGAACTGAGGCCAAAGTCAAGGCATTTGAAGTATGGAGAAACAAGTTGTTCGGCCATCTTCTGATCGAACTAAGGAAGCGCGAGCCAGTGCAATCGGGAAGTACGATGACGAACTAAATTAGTTATAAGATGCGAGGAAAAACTGGTATGCGGCGAAGCTAAACGAACTGAGTTACAGCCCTATGAACGAACTAACGAAAGAGGAACTGATTTAGCTCTGAGTCATAACAGCGAACTGATTAACGTGGAATGTGACGAACAGACTTTGAACCTAACTAACCGTTATTTCAGCGGAACTGTTAGTCCGTATCCCATACTTTGAGGGATGAATCTCAACTAACTCATATTCCAAGGAGTCTATATATACCTCTTGTGTTCATTCTTTATTTTTCCTTATGCACACTTAAATTCAAAGTACACACACGTACACTTGCAAAAATATCCTCTTCCTTTTTCTGACTTGAGCGTCGGAGTCCCATCGCCGGGAACCCCTCCCGGTGTTTATTTTGCAGGTCTTCGTATTCAAGATTTCGAGTTTTTGGGTTGAAGAACCGGAGCTTTGGATCGGAGCAACATCAATTGGCGCCGTCTGTGGGAAATAAATCTGAGTTTTTAAGGCGTTGAGATAACAAGCATGGTGAATACCAGAGGATCAATGAGAAGGATGGAAGTCGGTGATTCATCCAGAAGACCGGAAAGTCGAGAGGGTGACCGGAGCCCTACCCCGGTGGATCCCCCTCGTACTATCACTTTGACGCCGGAGGAACTGGCGGATTTGATGGAAGCAGCTGTCCAGAAGGCTATAGTGAAACAAAGAGTTGAGTCACAGCAGGATAATGTGGATACTCAGCAAGAGAATGAGGCCAGTGATTATAGGTCACGAACGGATGAGAGGGAAAGTCAGTTTCATCACTCTCGGGGGCAGAAACGAGGCCATGATGAATTATCAGAAAGGGTTGATGAGCTGAAAAGAGAATTGAAAGAAGTCCAGCGTAATATCCGACAAGTTCTGAAAGGTTCAAGGGGGAATCCCTTTTCGGAGGAAGTAATGGAAAACGAACTACCAGCATCTTTTCGACCGGTGAATTTTGATTACGATGGTACTGCTGATCCGTGGGATCACTTGTGTCGATTTGAAAATACCGCTCTCTTACACCGGTATTCAGATGACATCAAGTGCAGGGTATTTGCCACTACCCTCACCAAGGCTGCCCAGACCTGGTTCAGCCAACTGACTGATGGAACTATTCATGACTTCGAACAATTATCAGAGTTATTCCTACACCAGTTCGTCAGTGCCAGAAGACAGCGACGATCTACTCAAACTCTGTTTGGGGTAAAACAGAAAGGGGATGAGATGTTGAGAGAGTACGTTGGAAGGTTTACAGATGCAGCCCGGGAAGCTCCTGGGGCTTCAGATGACTTAATAGTCAATGCCTTCATACAGGGTTTGAAAGAGGGTGATCTTCATACTTCTCTAGTTAAGAAGATGCCGAGGAATTTTGATGATTTATTGCAGAGATCCACCAAGTACATCAACCTGGAAGAGGCAGTGCGGATTAAGAAGGGTGAAGGCTCTAACTGAGCTAATAAGTCACAGGAATAGGAGTCTACAAGGAGGAAGGAGACGGGAGAATCTCGAGCGAGGTTCGCGCCCCCGCCGTTGCGAGATAACAAAGTTGGTAGGAGGTATGACCAATATACCCCCCTGAATATTTCTCCCGGACAAGTATTGATGGAGATTTGGAATCTGCCCCAACTGAAATGGCCGGCGACCTGGAGCCCGACTCCCAAAAAGCCATCCACCTTCGGGAATGGCAAGCTTTGTCGGTTTCATAACGAATATGGACACGGTACTGATGAATGTCTGCACCTCAGAGACGAACTAGAGAGATTAGTTCGGGAAAACAGGCTTGCTCGGTATGTTCACCCTCACCGACAAGATAACAGAGAGCAGAGGAATGCTCGGGAAGAGCCTAGAAGAGAAAGGGGACAACAACGTCCTGAACTATCTCTCCCTCCGCCGCTTCCGCCGTGAAACAAGCCTGAGAGGGAGGAAAGGCCCAATATACACATGATCATAGGAGGACCAACGGATGGAGATTCAAACAGAGCTCGCAAGGCGAGGTTGAATTCAGTTCGACAGAAAGACGATGAGGTTCAAACAATTTTCGACGAAGTAGTAGTGCAGTTTGGGGCTCAAGATAAAGTAGCTCTCTAGAGTCCGCAGTTCGATGCTATGGTGATTGCGGCTGAGATTGGGGGTTTTAACGTCGAAAGGATATTCGTTGATACCGGAAGTTCGGTGGACATCATGTTTATGGACTGTTTTCGAAAGATGAAATCGACAGTCGAAGTGAAGTCGGTGGAGACTTCTCTTTATGGGTTTTCTGGAGAAGCCGTGACAGTGTTTGGCAAGGTCCAGTTACCCATGGTTTTGGGAGAAAGGGAATGGAGGCAAAATAAGACAATAACTTTCCTATTGGTTGACGCACCTTCGCAGTACAATGTGATTTTAGGGTGTCCTTCGTTGAGTACTTATGCAGCTGTTATCTCACCTGCTCATTTGATGATGAAATTCCCAGTGGAAAATGAGGAATGACGAACTGTGGGAGTGGGAGTGGTCCATGGCAATCAGCAGACAGCTCGGCGCTGTTACGTTGCTGCTGTTCGCCAGTCCGAATCCCAAAAACGGAAGGCCGAACAGAAAACTGAGATTGATAGAGAAAGAGATCAGAGTCGAAAGAAAGGACGAGAGGCGAACACAGCGGAGTTTGAAGAAGGGGAATTGATGAGCATTGAGTTGATTTCAGAACAACCGGGACATGTAGTTCACATTGGCAGTCATTTGGCCGAACCAAACCGTAGTGAGATTGTGCAGGTATTGAAAGAGAATGTGGATTTGTTCGCATGGAAGCCGGAAGATATGAAGGGTATAAACCCGGATATAGCAGTTCATCAGTTGGATACTAAGCCCGAGGTTCGACCAATCAAGCAGAAGTTGAGACACTTTGGTGACGAGCAAAACGAGATAATAGAAAGAGAAGTTCAGAAGTTGTTGGAGATAGGGCATATTGAGAAGATCCAATACCCTCAGTG
Source organism: Scutellaria galericulata (assembly GCA_946896805.1). Taxonomy (NCBI): domain Eukaryota; kingdom Viridiplantae; phylum Streptophyta; class Magnoliopsida; order Lamiales; family Lamiaceae; genus Scutellaria; species Scutellaria galericulata. The sequence goes on along the minus strand of OX335791.1, from coordinate 12,979,090 downwards.
GCTGGCTAATGTGGTGTTGGTGCCTAAACCTGGAAACAAATGGCGAATGTGTATTGATTTCCGAGATCTGAACAAAGCTTCTCCAAAGGATCATTACCCACTCCCTCGAATCGATAAATTGGTGGACTCAACTGCCGGTTGCGAACTGCTCAACATGATGGATGCTGCACAAGGGTATCATCAGATCCTGTTACATCCGAAAGATAAGCCCAAAGTTTCTTTCATCACTTCGTCAGGTACCTATTGTTACACTGTGATGCCGTTTGGATTAAAGAATGCGAGAGCTACTTACCAGAGGATGGTGGATAAGATGTTCAAGCACCAGTTAGGTTGTAATATGGAAGCTTACGTGGATGACATGTTGGTGAAAAGTATTCAGGCGAACACTCATGCGGCAGACTTGAGAGAAACAATGACAACTATTCGAAGACATGGGATGCGGTTGAATCCATCAAAGTGCTCGTTCGGAGTAAAAGCAGGAAAATTTCTGGGATATATGGTTACTGAGAGGGGAATCGAAGTTAATCCAAGCAAGATTCGAGCTATCCAAGATATGGCTCCTCCGTGAACCATAAAAGAGGTACAGGTTCTAACTGGTCGAGTTGTTGCTCTAAGCAGGTTTATATCAAGGTTGGTGGATAAGGGATTGCCTTTCTTCAAAGTCCTTAGAAAGAGTAGTCAGTTCGGATGGAACGAACAATGTCAGAAGGCTTTTGACGATTTAAAAGTTTTCCTTTCCTCATTTCCGTTGTTGAAGCAGCCGATTCAAGGAGGAGCGCTGCTGGTATACTTGGCGATTGGCGAAGAATCTGTTAGTTCGGTTCTTGTGCGAGAAGAAGGAAATGACCAGTTCCTTGTCTACTTCGTCAGTAAAGTTCTTCAAGGCGCTGAAGTGCGATATACTGAGATCGAAAAGGTGGCCTATGCCTTAGTTACTGCCGCCAGGAGATTACGGCCATACTTCTTGAGTTATGCGATAATAGTGCGAATAGATCATCCGTTGAGCACCATTCTGGGAAAGCCTGAGGCATCAGAGAGATTGGTTAAATGGGCCATCGAGCTGGGTCAATTTGACATCAAGTATGAACCTCGAACAGCTATCAAAGGTCAGGCCTTGGCGGACTTCATCCAAGAAACAACCAGAGCACAAGAAAAGAAGGAGTGGGAGTTGTTTGTAGATGGATCCTCATCTCATCGAGGGACCGGAGCTGGAATATTGCTGATTAGTGCGGAAAAGGATGAATTACATTTTGCCATAAAATTCTTGTTCAAAGCATCTAACAATGAAGCAGAATATGAAGCCTTTTTGCAGGGTTTGAAGATAGCCGAACAGGCTGGAGCGCGCCACTTAACAGTGAAATCAGATTCACAGTTGGTAACACAACAACTTCGACATGAGTGTGAAGTCAAAGAAGATAGGATGATTTCCTACGTGGACAAAATCAAAGATATGGAGAATAGATTTGAAAAGCTTCAAATTGAACAGATCCCCAGAAGTGAAAATGAAAAGGCGGATTTTCTATCAAAGATAGGCAGTTCGTTGCAAGACTGTCCGCAGAGAAGTATTACTGTGATGGGCGTTGGGAGAGAAAGTGAAGTTATGAATATTGACGAGGCAGAGACCAATTGGAGAACTCTTTTTTTTCATTTTTTGGAGGGCAAAAGTGAAGGAACAACGAATGAGTTAGAAAGGTTAGAAAGGCAAGTTCGTTTCTACTATGTTATTGACGGATTATTATACAGGAAAACGCAAGATGCTTATCTCAAGAAGAAGGGATTAAAGTGTTAAAAGAAGCTCATGAAGGAGGATGTGCCGAACATTCTGGAGCAAGAGCTTTAGCTCGGAAGGTGGTACGAGCTGGGTTTTATTGGTCCACGTTGAAGAATGATGCTGAGGAGCTTGTTAGAAAGTATGAATCTTGTCAGAAACATGGATGGCGGATCCACACGCCAGCCGCAGATATGCTAACTACTTGTTCGTCTTATCCCTTCGCTAGATGGGGAATCGACATAGTTGGTCCGTTTGTGAAGACCAGGGGAAGCAAACAATTTTTGGTAGTAGCAGTAGATTACTTCACTAAGTGGGTCGAAGCCGAACCTTTAGTCAAAATTACAGAAGCTGACATGATACACTTCGTTTGGAAGAATATTTGTTGCAGATTTGGTTTGCCAAGAGTTTTGGTGTTAGACAACGGAGCTCAGTTTCGAGGAAAGAAAATCACAGGATGGTGCGAAGAGATGAAAATTGTGCAAGTGTTTACTGCAGTTGCACATCCACAAGCAAATGGCCAAGTTGAAGTAGTAAACCGAATCATAGTGGATGGACTCAAAAAGCGGTTCGAATCTGAGAAGTCGAACTGGGTGGATGAACTACCATTAGTATTGTGGGCTTATCGAACAACGGCTAGGTCGACGACGGGAGAGAGTCCTTTCAGTTTGGCGTTTGGGATGGAAGTAGTAGTCCCAACAGAAATTCAAGGAGAAGCTTTGCGGATCACCAATTTCGAACCACAAGAAAACGATGAGTTGATTAGAACGGATCTAATGTTTTTGGACGAGCTGAGAAACGAAGCCCGAGTTCGACACGAACTCTATAAAAGACGCATTCAAGCAGCATTTCATAAAAGAGTTCGGAAAAGGGAATTCCAAGTAGGAGACATGGTGTTAAGACAATCAGACGCCCTGGTCGAAATCGGGAAGTTGGATGCTACTTGGGAAGGACCGTATATTATTTCCAAGATTCTTTCGGGAGGATCTTACGAACTGACGGATGAAGATGGTAAAAGGTTACCCAGACCCTGGCATGTGAGTCATTTGAAGAAGTTCTATGCTTGAAGTACCATCTTTATATAGGTTGTTTATTACTTTTTTTAATTTCTGCTACATTATGAAATAAGAAACATTTACTCCGTGGACGTAGGTCGATTTGACCGAACCACGTTATATCGTTGTGTCTTTTTTCTGCTTTATTTCATACTACTATTATGCTTGATGATTAAGCGAACTACCACATTCCCTCGGAATGTAAACACTCCCTCGGAGTGTCCTGATTAAGCGAACTGCAACATTCCCTCGGAATGTAAACACTCCCTCGGAGTGTCCTGATTAAGCGAACTGCAACATTCCCTCGGAATGTAAACACTCCCTTGGAGTGTCCTGATTGAGCGGACTGCAATTAAGCGAACCAACACATTCACTCGGAATGTCCTGAACCAACACATTCCCTCGGAATGTCCTGATTAAACGAACTACCACACCCTCGAAGCATACCGACCAAGCGGATTTAAACATTCCTTAGAAAGTGTTGATTATTCGAACTAATGCTTGCATATCTTATGGTTCATTCGCTTATTAATAAAGTTTGGATGACGTGAATAACTTGTAATAGGAATGGAAAAAATTGTAATAGGAAATTCGATAGATCGATCGTAGAAGATACCGAATAGTCCTAGATAAAAAATAAGAAAAAATTTACAAAGGATCATCAGATGGTTTTTTGGAAGAAGGGTCGGCAGCGGAGGTCGGCGGTGCAGAAGGATGAACATCTCATCAGGAAGATCCACCATTAGATTCGAAGTATCTTCCTCAAGTTGAATAGTCGAACTGGCACTTGGAAGAACTTCTGAAATGGCTTGCTGAAGAAATCCTTCCCACCATTTGGCATCAACGTCTTCGTTCGGATCCCCTTGCCAACCGGGAGGAATCGGGAAGGATTGTTGCAATTTTTTACCAAGTGAAGAAAGACGGAATCGGAGCTGGGATTCGGGTTGAGCTTCCTTCACCTCTTCTTGGCACAGTCGAACACCTTCCTTGAAATAGGCTTCGGCCATGGGAGCAGCCTTGGAGAGGAAAATGACGGAATTCCACAAGCGACTAAAGAGTCTCTCGCGAAACTCTTCAGCTATTAGCTCCATCTCCGAGCTTTGAGCGAATCGATGAAAGCCCTCTGTAATTCCAGCTCGGAATCCCTTCATCCTCGAATTCTCCACGAACTGAATCCACACACTCTGCCCCCGTTCTAAATCCTCCCTCAGTTTCCGAACCTCCGCTTCGACTGCAAAGAGCTCTTTTTGTTTTTCGATAGCGAACTTTTCCTTCTCCAACAGCAATTCATCCCTTTTGGACACCTCTGATCGAGCCATGGCAAGCTCAACCTGGCACTGCTCCAATTCAGCGGACAGCTTGTTCGTCTGGTCAGAATGGATCGCTAGGTCGCTCTCCAAGGCCTTTTTCTCATCTTCTTTCTCTTCCGCTACATGGCGGTATTCCAAAGCCTTGTCTCGTCGGTGAAGAGCTCTCTTGCTTAAGCCTTCAAAAAACTTCCTCGCGTTCGCCAGACGAGCAAGATTTAACCTTATATCTCTTTCCTCAGCATCCTCCTCTGCCGCCGCTGCTTTTCCCTTCTGGACGGCTACATCCCTAGATACCTCCGAACTAACTGGGGGCCCCTCAATTGTTTTCTGCTTCTTATCTGCGGACTTCCGCGAGCTAGTGGACCCCATTTTCTTCCTCTGCAGGGAAGACGTAGCTTCCGCCACCTCCCATGCGATCTCCTCGCTTAGATCGACAAGTTCAGACGAACGAGTGGGAGGCGGAGTAGGAACTTCGGCAGTTGGCAGCGTGATCGGCAAAGTAGACTCTAACCCCTCGAGGACAATACCCTCATCTTGCATCACATGATCAGTTGAGCCTGGAGTCATCTGGGCTAGCTCGGCGAGACGAGTTTCTTCCGCCTGTTTGAAGGACGCAGCCAAGTCAGTGTTCACGCAACTCTGGAAAGGCGAGTAGGGAGTCCTCTCCTCCTCAGGGACCTCATCCGCGAAGCTAAAAAATCGGTTCATTTTCCTATCTGCAAAAAGAAAGTGCGGGTAAGCCAATATGCACCCAAATAGTTCGTATTAGCACAATAAATGACAGGAATTAAAAAGATTGACCTAGATTAAATCGAGAAGGAACGTGGCTGTTCGGGTAGAACCCCCAGAATGCCAGCAACGATTCACAAGAACTTAATTGGACAACGTCGAACCACCCCTTGTCGAAAATTTTATTCAAAACGGAGATTTGATAATCGGGAGATAGAGGAGGATCAGATTGGGTAGAGGTTTGGACCCAGGGAAGAGAGTTGAAGGGTTGGTTCGTTGGTCCGCGAATGAAAAAATAGTACTTCTCCCAGGAACTGACCTTTTCGTCCCCAAGAGATAGAAATGTAGCTCGTCTTTCCCCCCTGCGAGGGCTCAAGTAAAAATGGAAAGGATTCACGTTTTTCGAAACAAAGCAAGACCAAAATCGGTCGAAAGTTGGGTCGACCCCCATCCATTTACATACCATATAAAACGATACAATATAACTTATGGAATTGGGGTGCAATTGGTTCGGACATACGCCAAAACCCGAACCGATTTCTAAAAGAAAGGGTGAACAAGGGGAACCAAGCCCAGGGTGACATGTTTAAGAAACCATGTCTGGTGATCTATGGGAGCTCGATGGGGTCGGTCTCTGGGCTAGGAATTGCCACAGAATAACCGCCCACCAAGAGTGAGCTTAGTAAGGTTAGATGCGTCTGGGTGGTTTTTGTGGAAGAAAATATTGTATTTATAGTTTTTCGTCTAGACTTTTTAGGAACATCAACCACTGAACTGGAGGTGGCCATTTGAAAAATAACGATAAGGGAAGATGAGAAGATGGGTACCTGGAACAATTGAAGAAACCTAGATCGAAGAAGAAAACCCTTGATGGAAGAGAGAAAATCTGGAGAAGATAAGCTACAGTGATTTGTGGCGTAAAGGTTTTTCAACCTAATGAAGGGCATATATATAGAGAGATTTTATCGGTTTTTGGGGGAAAAGGGGAAAAGTCGCGAACTTCCAGCCGTTAGATGCGACGAAATCCAACGGTGGAAGACAAAAAGGCGCTGGGCGGGAATCCTATCTTGCCACGTGTTGATTAGATGGGACAGAAGCGGCTGAAGAGACGTTTCGCCTTGGAAAGACGCGTTAAGTGTTCGACCAATTTGCTAGCGGACTACGTTAGTGCGTGTAAACACGCACTTCGAAGGGGGGAAGTACTTGATATGGTCGAACTAAGTCGAACCGAGTCCTTTTATAAACCGAACTTAGTCGAACCAAGTCGAACCGAGTCCTTCTCTTGGAAACCGAACTGAGGCCAAAGTCAAGGCATGCATTTGAAGTATGGAGAAACAAGCTGTTCGGCCATCTTCTGATCGAACTAAGGAAGCGCGAGCCAGTGCAGTTGGGAAGTACGATGACGAACTAAATTAGTTATAAGATGCGAGGAAAAACTGGTATGCGGCGAAGCTAAACGAACTGAGTTACAACCCTATGAACGAACTAACAAAAGAGGAACTGATTTAGCTTGGAGTCATAACAGCGAACTGATTAACGTGGAATGTGACGAACAGACTTTGAACCTAACTAACCGCTATTTCAGCGGAACTGTTAGTCCGTATCCCATACTTTGAGGGATGAATCTCAACTAACTCATATTCCAGGGAGTCTATATATACCTCGTGTTCATTCTTTATTTTTCCTTATGCACACTTAAATTCAAAGTACACACACGTACACTTGCAAAAATATCATCTTCCTTTTTCTGACTTGAGCGTCGGAGTCCCATCGCCGGGAACCCCTCCCGATGTTTATTTTGCAGGTCTTCGTATTCAAGATTTCGAGTTTTTGGGTTGAAGAACCGGAGCTTTGGATCGGAGCAACATCATATCCTAAATCTTTTTTTTTCCATAATAAATTCAGAAAAATCACCCTAACCTGATGCTGAAAGTTGAAATAATCCAACTTTGATTGCAAGCGTAAACAATATTGTATCCATTGGGAGGAGTTTCTGTAGGCACTAGCTAAATCATCTTCAATTAAGTTAATAATGATTATGAATTATGATTGAGTATATTGATTAATTATTAAGAAAAAATGTCAATTAAAGCGTTAAATCAATTTGAAACAAAGTCGGTTCCCAAGACATGGTTAGATGTTATAATTATTTTGTTTATGGATTTATGGGTTTTTTTTTTTTTCGCAATTTGGAACATTTAGGAATCACGAGACCTCCTATTAGTAAAGGGAAGCCATAAGTGCCGTAGAAAAGCATTATTGTCCTTTGTGAAAAAAGATTTACTGAAACAAAACAATAGATATATATCGAATTTCTATTAAGATAATTGTCATTTAAAAAAATTGTATGAATTTAGGATGGATGAGTGCCAAAATGCCTGTAAATCAAATGAAGGACCACATGATCGATGAAATTTGAACTTTTCAAATGAAGTGTTTAAGTATAAAGAACTCATGGAAGAAATTAGGCCCCCTGTGGTTCTCTTTGCGAGCAAGTAACATGATTCAACTCATATATGGATGTGAAATCTCCATCAAACAACCAATAACATCTCTTTCATGGCTTCACTGCTCTCTCTTTATAGCTTTCCACTTTATCAACCAAATTAAAGAAAGGGAATAACAATGAATTTATTCACTTTATCAAATGCAGTTGTTAAACGTCAACACTCAACCCCACCACCCTCCCTAAGTTTCTTTAAAAAAAATGTAGATTACCATTTAATAAATTGTTTGAGTACCACAACTAGATTTATTATTTTGCATGATTTTCCAAATTATTTTAGTAAATTTACTTCCTTCGTCCCAAAATAAATATCGTTTTAGTAAAAGAAATTTGTCCCGAAATAATTGTTATTTTAGGATTTCAAAACATATTTACCAATAATTTATTAAAAATATCCTCATTTACTCCTACCAAATTAAAGTAGGATGTTAAGAGGATGAAGTTGGTTTGTCTCTATTTCTGGATATTGTTGTGGGTTTTCATTCAAAGATTAGCTAGTCAATCCTAGAAAGTACTTAGGTGCCTAATTTTGTTCTATTTTGCTCCTCTTATTGTCTTTCATTGTACCTTTGGGTATTTCTTACTCATTTTCTGATTTCATTAAATTTCTCTCACCAAGCAAAAAACGAAAAAAAAAAAAAAAAAAAGAGGATAGAGAAAGAAAACTTATACAATAATTATACTTAAATAGGGGTAGATCAGTTCTTATATCATCTTTTAGTTTGTGTGAAAACACTTAAAAATAATATTTATTTTGGAACGAAGTGAATATTAAATATCAAACTGAATTTATTACTAAATTGTATATTTGAAGGTAATTAATATTTAAGACAGACAACAATATTTCTAGCTAGAGTATTTTTGAAGAATTCAAGTTGCATAGATTGCTTGTATGTTTGGCATGTCATTTAGGAGCATAGCAAAGGTTGGTGCTTTTATTTACTAAAAGAGTAAGTCTCTTGTGAGATCGTCTCACGGAATTTTAATACATTGCGTGAGACGGATCAACCCACAACCCAATTACCCACCACTCAAACCCTACAATTCATATGTTATTTGTGGTGATGGGGCTCCGTCTCACGGAAACTATCCGTGAGACCGTCTCACATGAGTTTTTGTGTTACTAAAATGAGTTAGGTAATATTTCATTTCATTGTTATGAAAGCTTTTGCAACAACACTTGAGTTGGTGACTTAGGTGGCTCAAGGTGTTATTTCACCATATATATATATATATATATATATATATATATATATAGGGTAAATTATATAATAGAAGCCAAACTATGGTTACTTTTCCACTTTGTTACCCGAACTTTCAAAGTTCACTGTAAAATAACTCAACTTTGTTTTTTTACTAAACGGTAGCCAGAAGTCACCGCCGGTGGAATATTCCGGGAATATTCCGTCCCGAACTTTCAAAATTTACTGTAAAATAGCTCAACTTTGCGTATTTACCAAACGAGTGCCAGAATTAAATTAAATTAAATAAAAAATAACAAAAAAAATACAAATCAAATTAAATTAAATAAAAAATACAAATCAAATTAAATTAAATTAAATAACTAAAAACCCAAAATCGGTCGATTTAATTTGATTTGATTAAATTAAATAACTAAAACCCCCAAATCGGCACCCCAAAATCAGCCGATTTAATTTGATTTGATTAAATTAAATTAAATAACTAAATCCCCCAAATCGGCACCCAAAAATCGGTCGATTTAATTTGATTTGATTAAATTAAATAACTAAAACCCCCAAATTGGCACCCCAAAATCGGCCGATTTAATTTGATTTGATTAAATTAAATAAATAAAACCCCCAAATCAGCACCCCAAGATCAGCCGATTTAATTTGATTTTATTAAATTAAATTAAATAACTAAAACCCCCAAATCGACCCCCCAAAATCAGTCAATTTAATGTGATTTGATTAAATAAATTAAATAACTAAAACCCCAAATCGGCCGATTTAATTTGATTTGATTAAATTAAATTAAATAACTAAAACCCCCAAATCGGTCCCCCAAAATTGGCCGATTTAATTTAGTTATTTAATTTAATTTGTATTTTTTATTTAATTTAATTTGATTTGTATTTTTTAGTTATTTTTTATTTAATTTAATTCTGGCACTCGTTTGGTAAATACGCAAAGTTGAGCTATTTTACAGTAAATTTTGAAAGTTCGGGACGGAATATTCCACCGGCGGTGACTTCTGGCTACCGTTTAGTAAAAAAACAAAGTTGAGTTATTTTACAGTGAACTTTGAAAGTTCGAGTAACAAAGTGGAAAAGTAACCATAGTTTGGCTTCTATTATGTAATTTACCCTATATATATATATATATATATATTTGTGTGTGTGCGCGCGCATCCACCATCTATGTGGGTATCATGTGTTAGAAGGAGAAATAATGTTATTGTCATTTTCATATCAAAACTTATATTATTTACACATTAACATAGAAAATATGGATTTTACTAACTTTTCATCTAAAAGATGAAAACCCCTAAAATGATTTTGAAGCTAATTTTGTCCAAAATTAAAGTACAATTTGGCTAATTTAAAAACATTTTCCTTACATTTATGGGTAGAAAACATTTTTACTATATATTATGTTTAAATGGATAGAAAATCTTCAAAACTCGTGTAGAATGTGTTGTTAGATTTTACACTCGACCAAATGTACCGATTGCTGATAGTTGTAAGACCTTTGTTAATTAAAAGTTGTTATCTTGCTCCTTTTGGGGTCAAAATATGATTGACTTGGATTTATTATTTTTTAAATAAATATGAATATTTTACTCATATTTTTAAATATTTATAATTTTGAGTTAAGTTTACCTTTTAAAATATTTCCAACTATCCTAACTAATATTGTGATGAATTAAAATATAAGCTCAGCAATAAAAAGTTGCCTCAATTTCAGAATTTCAACTCAATTATAAGGAAAGTATTATATCTCCATCGAATTAACATTCATATTCCTTCCAACCAAAATAATAACAACAACAATAACAACTTAATTTACTTTTTAAATTGGAAATTTTATAGTGTACACATTGTAACAAACTGATGATTAAGTACAAAAAAATTTGAATGATGGATTTTATGGAGGGACATAAGTAAAATTTTATAGCTAAAAAATATATTTTATTTAGTGGATAAAAAATAGAAGTTGTACTATGTAAAAAGACGAGTTTTCTTTTTTCTTGAAATCGAATAAATATCTCTCCCTCTTTCTCTCTCTCTCTTTTTTATTTTTTATTTTTTTTATATAAAACCATTAATATCTAGCTATCTTTCCCATAAGACCATGGCTTAAACAGTTAGGAGACATTTAACACCTGAAGGTCCTAAAGACAAGTTCCACGTCCAAATACATGGGTCTTGTTTTATTTATGTTCGTTTAATTTGTTTGTAATATCTTTATAAAAGTTAATTTATATCTCTTTCGTAATTCATACCTTTATATTGGTTTAATTGGTTTTTAATATTTTATTTATAAAATTTGTATCTATTTCACATTTCATATACCTCTATATTGTCTTTCTCCTCCAATTATCTACCTCCAAACATCTCCACCACTGTACTGTATTTTAGCGTAAAGTTTGCATCATTTTAATGTAAAAATTGTCTACATCTCTAACAGTCTATACTGTTTTGCACTAAAAATGAATATTCCAGAATATTCCTTATTATTATAAAAAATGAAAAAAAAATGAATTAAAAAATGAAAAAGAAAAGAAAAGGAGAATGCCGAAAATGAGAATTATTGACATAATCTTTTATAGCATTGTTGGAGAAAAAAAACATGGGATCCTCTTAATTAGTTATTTTTTCTTAAAATGCAATTTACACTTTACATCAATATTAGGGTTTTGGCATTGATATTTGCATTGCCTCCATCCAAATTCAATGGGAACAATTTGATTAGAATGAAATTGATGACCCACCTCTCACCTCTTTGTTTGATACAACTAACATTGAAAAGTGAAATCCATCATATGTAAATATTATACATATGAAAAAAAGCATGAATGCAACAAATGCTTAAGATGGGCCATCAATTAGATTGTTTTTTTAGTCGGTGCTCTCCCTTGCCCTTTTCATAATTGGTCTTTTACATTTACCTTTTTGCCCTTTCAAAATCAACATACATTCTTCATGACCTCATCCCTCTCCTATTTATAGATATTCAAGTCCAAAGTTATTATATCCACACATAGCCACAAAAAAAAAAATGAAAATAATAAAAATAGCTCAGATCTATTTACTAGTTCTACTTAATTCGATAGGGTGTGTTGTAAGGTAAAATAGGACAGGACCATTAACCCATTTTCGGTTCCATGAGTTGAACGACTTTTTTTAGCTCAATTATGAAAATAGTGATTCTAATCATAATACATTGAAGTTATACATATTTATTACCTCATTTTCATATTATAATAGTTTTATCAAATTGTTCTTCCGTAAAATCTCTTTTCTTCAACTTAAATGCATCTCTCCTCCAAAATGGAGAAAAAAAATCATCTTTATACATGGATTTGAATTGATTTAACTGCTCCTAAAATATCGTACCACTAAGCCACTAATAAAGAACAGTTACTAAGGCTTGAGAACGTGGGTTTAAGATAAAAATAAAGTATCTCGTCATCTTTATTAGCGAGATGAAATATTCGAAGTGGAGTATGCTTTCCCTTCAACATAAATGTATCTCGGCGTCATTATCTCGAAATGTAGAATAAAGATATAATGATCCAAGAATCTACCTTAAGTCTAGCAAGATATTCTATTATCTGCGTCTTCGAAATATATTGCTCGAGCTAACTAATACGAAATAATAATTCATTTCGGATTAGTATAATAGCATTTCGAATTCTCTGCACGAGATACTCATTTCGGCTATATCAAGTATAATGAACACTTTTTTGATCTCCCAAATTGAGATGATCATTTCGGTCTAGTGTATCTCGACCATATCACAATTAATAGCCTTTTTAATTAAAAATGTAGATCATGGTTGACTCATATATCTCTTATATACAATGTTTAAATATCACGATACTTCTCCATAACTTCCAATATTATTGATCCCTCTAAAATCAATACTCTTACCGTAATATTAGATAAATGCTTTGTTAAGTTGATGTATTAAATTTTTTATATGAGTAGCAATTGTATGTACAAGGTACACCATGGAGCTGGGTGTGACCCGAATTCGGTGCTGAAATTATATATATATATATATATATATATATATATATTTTTTTTTTTTTTTTTAATTCATACGGTAACGTTTATGTTATATTAGTATAATTTTTATATATGTTACATTAGTATAATCTTTATATACAAATATCATAACTTTTATGTAATATTACTTATACTATTTCGTCAGTATAGTCAGACCTTTAAAAATTCATATACCTTTACTTCAGAATTGTCATACATTTATGTTATATTAATATAACATTTATAAATATCATGACATTTATGTAATACTTTAACTTACAAAAATAAAACAATTTGATCATACTTTTATGAGACATTACTCATACATTTATATTATTACTTATACATTTACGTAAGATTATTTATACATTTATATCAACATAAAAATTATATTATTATAACATAAAAGTTTAAAAGATATTACATGTATGTCTGTGTAAATATTATTATAACATAAAAATTAAGCTAACATAATATAAAAGTTACACCAACATAACACATAAATGTTACTCTAATATAACTAAAATGTTGGGATATTTTTGATAGGTTTTGATGAGACAATGTAACTTTGGATAGGAAGTTAGAGTACCAATTTTTCACGTTTTATAAGTCGATTATAGCTTGATATGTTTATCTTTCTAAGTTATGGTTTGTAAAGATGTAAAAATCAGAAAGATAGAGTATACTGATTTTAGTAGGATTTTGGATATGAAGAAACCTTAGAAACTGATTTTCAGCAAGAAAAGTCAGTAAGCAGGAGATGAAGACAGGATCAGGAAGTTGGATCAGTAAGCAGCATAAAACAAAAAGTAAGGAGAACTGGAAGCTAACTGTAGGATTCAGGAACATGAAGCAGTTTCGGATCAGGAAGCTGTTCTAAAACAAGAAGCAGACACAGATCAGATAGCTGGCGTAGAACAGTAAGCAGCTGCTACAACCTGAGCAACAAGCTGTAAGTTTATCTAACTCATTCATTGCAGTATGAGGAATATATTGGATACAGTACGAGGTATCTGCCCGGTCAAGTTACCGGTAGATAGAAGTAAGCGCCAAGCCAATGAGGTGATGCCACCTAAACCCGCAAACCTGCAAAAGCATTGTAGTCGAGGAGTGGCGCCATTAATGCGTTTTAGAGTAGGACATGCCCTACAACCCAATTCTTCAAGGCACATTTATTGCGAAGATTTGAAAGATCAATTTGAATATCTTCAAAGGACAATGTCTCTCTTCAACGAACATTTTTCTTACAGTATAAATAGAGGATTGGAGTGACTGAGACTACTGAACAACTGATTTTATTTGCAAAGCTCTCAAACTCTCAAGCTATTCTCAAGCTTTCTAAACTGTTCAGTCACTCAACCTCAAGAAACAGTCGAGCTAAGAATTCGAGCTTTCTAGTTTAAGGTTGTCTTCGAGTTGCACCAGTTGAAGAACCACTATATACTTTTAACCAAGTTGTTGTATGCTAGGTTGTTTTAAGTTTGGTGTCCTTAATTGGAATAATTAAATCCTCGCTAAGTGTTAAGTCTTGTGTAGGCTTTGTAACTCTATGTGAGTTTTGTACCCTATGTGGGATAGAGCCTAGGAATCTGTTGATTCTAGTAGGTGAAACTTGATAGGAAGAAGTTTGTAAATCTGAGTCTTGTAAAGCAAACCGACCTAATAAAGTTCCTCCTTGAGAAGGAGTAGAGTGGACGTAGAAGGATTACACCACCTTCGAACCATTATAAACCCTTGTGTGTTTACTGCTTTTGCTTACTTGCTGCATTACTTTATATATATATCTTGCTGCATTATCATAAGCATACTGCTAAAAATACTTTGATAAAATCATACTTATGAAAAGAAAATGTTTTACAAACAGAAACTCTATCGATATATTTTCCGTTGCATACCGTGATACTGACACAGTAAGTTGAAACAACATTCTGCCAGCTTACTGAATCGAGAGGTTGCTGCATTCTCAGTAGAATCAGTAACCTACTTACAAAAAAGTTTTAAAGTTCAAAATTTGACAGAGATTCATTCACCCCCTCTGAACCTCTGACCACTTGGGTCCAACATAAAATGTATAACACACGGGATAGAGTGTGAACACGAATTCTAAGTGCGTGTGGGCGTGTGAGGAGCGTGAAAATAACCTTCAAATCGAGTCAATCCAATTGTACGGATTTAGGATCCATGCACCTGGTATTTATAATGTTCTTAAAATTTCATGTCAGATTTTCAAAATTTAAGAAAATCTTCATGAATTTCAAACCTTTACAGAATCTGATTGATATATATATATATATATATATATATATATATATTGGTATATCTATCATGGTTAATTTGTATACTTTAAGAACATCTCAAGACATTTTCCTTTGAAATATTCCATCTACATTTAACTAAAGACTTTTAAATACTCACCATTATTATTATTTTAAATAGAATAGAATATATAGAGTGACATATATATATATATATAATTTCCGAAAAATCTAATAGTGGCCCTCAAGTTTATATATAATTTCCCAAAAATCTAGTAGTGGCCATCAAGTTTGCTTAAACTTAAAGGGCCCCTCTCCGCAATTTAATAATCTAAAACTTAGATGGTTTGAGAAAAAGTAAATTATGCCTATTTGGCGCCTTTCAAATCTAAAACTCCAATTTTAGCTACAATTTTCTCATTTAGTATTTGTCTAGATACCCCTCAAGGTTTGTACAAATAAAAATGCAAATAAATTGAAAATAGACAAATAAAACATCCAGGGCTTCAAGTTAAGTGATAAAACTTGACTTTACATTTAAAGTTATTTGGTTTTATTACTGGTTGAGTTTGAAGCTATTTAATCAAAATAAATATATGAGTCCAATCATAATAATAAATAGCTTTAATATACTTCTATTTTTAAGAGTGAAGATCTAGTCAAGCCTTTTCTTTATTTTTTTGGTTAAAGAAATATTTAAAGTTTTACTCATCATGCGTATTCGATGTCAATCGAAAATTCAGTAACTTAATTTATTTTAGCTTCCATTTTCTTAATTAATTGGCCAACTCATAAATTGTTTTTATTCATTATTAATGTTGTTTAAGAGTTTGACCAATAATAACACAAAAATTCAAGTGGGACGATCTCATGGATAACTATCGTGAGATGAGTCTCATCACCTACAAATAACATGTGAATTATAGGGTTTGAGTTGTGATTGACCCATCTCATACAATAAAAATTCGTGAGACGATCTCATAAGAGACTCACTCCAATAATAATATCTTTATTTAATAGGTTATTTGGAAGTAACATTTTACAAGTAGAAATTACCATATATGGATGCATAGAAAGTTTTCGTGATTTATAAAATATGCATAAGTCTTTATCTATTAAAATATTACATATTAATAGTCAAAACAAAAAAAAAATGTTAATTTGAAGGTACATGTAAAATAAATGAAGAAACCAATAAAAAGTTTATTACTACAATATTATATTTAATAGTACAAGGAAGTTTGAGATGCACCAACTTTATATATAACTGCCATGGAGCCTTTTTATTATTAATATAACAATTAGAGAGTTGGAGACTTGGAGGCATGTTCATAAATAATTTTCTTAATAATTACATTTGCTTACTTCTTCTTCATAAAATACACCACTCGTTAAATTATAAAATAAACCCTCTCCCCCACGTAGAATATCATTGGAAATTATGTGGTGTTAATTAAAAAATTATGATGACAATAAATTTCTCCACCAGAAGGTAATATATTATCATCAATTAATTGATTGATGACAATTACAATTAATTGAGTATAATTTTTGTAAAATCATTTAATCAATGAATCTAATTTGTAAGACAATTTAATTCAAGTGGAGCTTATATAATTTTTGTATGATTAAATATTTCAAATGAATGTTAAATAATAATAAAGGAACTTAACTAACTGACTCTCTCGCATAATAACAACAAATAATAACATCATTGCAATTTCAAACTCCCAATTAGAGTCCATTAATCCAATCGCAAGCAATGGGTATAAATTTAAATTAGAAGAATAGAAATTCTTGATACAGTTATCTAATATAATTATAGGATTACCAATTATATATTAATGTGATGAAGTGATATGTAGTTATCATATGCTAAATGATAATAAAACACTTGCAGTTGAATTGATTAGATGAATTTATGAGCTGCTATATTTTATGATATGAAATTTGACTTTGCTCATACCTTTTTTTTTTTTTTTTTTCTTTTTAAAATTAATAGTAATGATAAAAAGAAGAATTAAATAAAATTAAATTAGCGAAGCGACCTTTGGTAGATAATAATTGAGAGAGAGAGAAAGAGAGAGAGCCCCACTCTCTCCACTTTTCCAACACTGGTTGTTATTTTCACTCCTTTTTTCATTCAACTGTTGGAAGAAACTCTCACATCCAGCCTTTCTTCTTCCATTCTCCAACTTCTCTGATCGCTTCTCTCTCTTCATGTGAAGGATATGATGTGAAGAAAAAAAGGCTAAGGAAATGTCAACCAATAGCTTGAGAAATGGCAGCAGCATATCCAGAGGAGGAGCTATGAAATTGGAGAATTATAATTCGAAATACTCTTCATCTTCTTCTGCTAAGTCGAAGTCGCAGCAGTCAACGGCTTCTTCTGCTCTTCGTCAAAGCAACCGAGATGATTCCACGAGTAATCTTCAGTGTAATTTAGATATACCGGTTAAAATGTGGTTAATTTTTGTTGCTTCTTGTACAAGTGTGTAATGCGTGTTTTTTTATAGAAAAATTTGCGTGATTATTATGCTAATTGTTGTTTATGTTTTGAATTTTGAGTCTGTGGAGAATAATGCAAAGATTTGATCTCAAATTTTCCATATTGAGCCTAAGTGTAGTGAAATTCTGGTGTTTTGTTGTTGTTGTTGTTATTGTAATGCTTATTGATGGTTATTTTGAAATACAACACTATGTATCTGCAGTCAATTTATGGTAATGGTGCCACACATAGCCACTAAATTAGTTGATTCATGGATGATGCTCCCACAGTCTCACCTTTTGTGGTTATTTGTTAAGAGGGTTTGACATCAAAGTTATAAAATTTGGAGTAGATTCCTTTTGTTATTTACCTGAATGGGAGATTATACTTGTATGATCGTTTCCCTGTATTTTCGGTATTTCCCCTCTATCTTACAAACAAATACGTGGAAACTTTCTTTTTGTACCCTCGATTCCCCTGCACATTTTTCAAACTCAAGACATTCTTTTTCTTGATGTAGTGTGTTACCCAAAATGATGTGTTTTTGCGCATCATTCAAACTAGTAAGACTTTTTCTATAAAGGTTGAAGACTTATTTCATACTAGATATTGCATTTGCCATTTGTAATATAGTTTCTGGGAGAGTGCGAGTTGCAGTCAGATTAAGGCCTCGGAATGCAGAAGAGATGGTGGCAGATGCTGATTTTGCTGATTGTGTCGAATTGCAACCAGAGGTACTTCCATATAATGCCCATTTTCAGATTGTATTGCTTTGGGAATTGTTACTATAATTAAAGCCAGAAACTTTTTCCCTCTCAAATGCAATTTTCTTGGATTTATTTCAGCTCAAACGGTTGAAACTTCGGAAAAACAATTGGGATTCTGATACTTATGAGTTTGACGAAGTTTTAACGGAGTTTGCATCACAAAAGCGTGTATATGAAGTTGTGGCAAAACCTGTAGTTGAGGTAAAATACCAGCTGGACTTATTTGTTAATTCTCATTATTATCCATTTACTTTCAATACCACAGATCTTGTTCTGTTACGTGCGTAAAATTCTTTCAATCATATGAATATATTCTTGTGGATGACATGATTGAATCAAGACCTTATTACAGGTATTTGATTCAGCTGTGGCTAGTACCTAACGTTAATTTCCCTAGGTTACTTCTTTTAAATTTTTTTCATGAATTGACTTTCGAAAGTTCTTGTCATCTATCTTTATCTTATCAATTTACAGTTCACTTTTCATGTCTTAGTAACTTGATCTGTGCGAATCTACAGTTAACTGATGTTCCTGGATATTATTATTGTTAATGCCAGAGTCTCATCTTGCACATGGATCCTTCTTATTCTTAGCCTGGTTATGCATTTGGGCATGTCTTAATTTCTTCACAACCTAAATTTTTGCATATAATTTCATTTTATTTCTTCATAATATATCTTCAGTATGTTACGCTTTCAATAAAAATTCTTTCTTCATTGAGCTATATGCTGCTCTAGCTATGGAATTTAGATTTAATTTATGCTCCTACCATATCATATTGTAATGGGCCCCTGGAATTTCTTTTGGTTAATATAAAGTGTTCGTTTATTGCTATATGGTCTTCATCCTTGATGGACCTCAAAATATGTCAAGCTTTCTGATTTAAAATAGGGTAAAAAACATCTTTGACTCTTTTTTGTATAAACTTTGAATCATTCCACTTTGTCGTATGAACTTTGAATTTGATATTTTTACCATATCGGGCAAATCCTAGTCATACATATGTCAGAAATCTATGATTAGGATTTGTCCGGCACAGTAGAATGCATCAAATTTAAAGTACATACGGTAAAGTGGAACGATTCAAAGTTTGTTTATACACAAAAGTGTCGAATCACGTACAGTTTGTATGAGAAATAGTAATTAACCCTTTAAATATAAAAAAAAACGTTTATGTTGTTTCCTGCAGAGTGTTTTAGATGGTTACAACGGAACAGTAATGGCGTATGGGCAGACTGGTACAGGTAAAACCTACACTGTTGGACGACTAGGAGATGAAGATGCTGCTGGTCGCGGAATAATGTTGCGTGCGATGGAGGATATATTGGAAGTAGTATCACCTGAGAATGATTTAATCTCTGTTTCTTATTTGCAGGTTTTATTTAGCTCTGAATATTTTTACCTTTTCGTTGGAAATCCGCTTCATTAGTTTTTTTTTTCTGTTTTAATCAGATAGTTTTTCTGTTGTCACTAGGAAGCGCTGACCTTATCTTTCTTTATGTATTGCTGCAGCTTTACATGGAAACAATACAAGACCTTCTTAATCCATCTAATGACAATATATCTATTGTGGAAGATCCTAAAAGTGGAGATGTTTCTTTACCTGGGGCGACTTTGGTAGAAATTAGAGATCATAAAAGCTTTGCAGAATTACTGCAATTAGGAGAAGCACATCGTTTTGCTGCAAATACAAAATTAAATACAGAATCCTCTCGTAGTCATGCCATTCTAATGGTGAATAAAGTGCATTTCTATGTTACGATATTCATTTTATATCAAATTTTGTAAGGTACATGGTATTCATCACACATCTTATGACTATTGCATATGGTATTTCTTTCCTTGCAGGTATACGTAAAGAGGTCCGTGAAAGGGAAAAATTCTTCTTTGTCAAATGCAAATGGTAACATGACCCCAGTGGGTAAAACATTGAAGCCTCCCCTTGTACGAAAAAGCAAGTTAGTTATTGTGGACCTTGCTGGTTCTGAGCGCATTGACAAGTCAGGTATTGCTCTAATCCCATAGGGGAATATTTATTCAGTTCTTATATCTTGGAAGAATTAGAACGCATTGAAATTCTATGACGTTCCTTTTGACCTATCTATAGACACTGCAAGTAGGGCAAATGGACTTTGATGATGATGACCTTTTGGCCTATCCTTAAGTTCACAAGTTCTTGGAAAGAAGCTGTATTTTAATGTTTGCACCAGTTCTTTTACATCCTAAATCTATCCTATAGAATAACAGTATGTCTTTTGGTATATTCACCAAGTTGTCTGCACAGTTGTGGGTTAACTGAATTACTTCTTATATGATGTCAGACTCATCGATCCCATACCCGACCACACAAAAGAGGAGTTTTGGGATTATTTGTTTCCTCCTAAAACCTAATACTGTAAAGTCTTGAATTCTTAATCTGTAATGCTTCTTTTTATGCTTTCGGCTTTCTGCATCATTTTTTATTATGCTCTCTTTCTTCTAACATGGAGAGGTGGATGCACCATTCCCTACTAGATACTTAGTGAGCCTGTTCTCCACTGTCAATTTATTTATTTTAGTTGTTTCTTCTTTGGCATTATTCCATGTCTTCAGAAGTTGGTATTGCTTTGGCATATTTATGCAGCAGTCTTTAACCTTTTCCTGTTCCTGCTTCTGACAATCAT
The DNA here is from genome assembly GCA_946896805.1 of Scutellaria galericulata. Taxonomy (NCBI): domain Eukaryota; kingdom Viridiplantae; phylum Streptophyta; class Magnoliopsida; order Lamiales; family Lamiaceae; genus Scutellaria; species Scutellaria galericulata. The sequence goes on along the minus strand of OX335791.1, from coordinate 12,958,316 downwards.
TTATCTCCATCTGGCAGGGAGTGAGGGTAATACATTAGGGGAAGCTAAGTCTATCAATCTCTCTTTGAGTGCACTTGGAAAGTGTATCAATGCATTGGCAGAGAACAGTGCTCATGTTCCTGTACGCGACTCTAAACTGACCAGATTGCTCCGAGATTCTTTTGGAGGTGATAATTTGCTTTCAATAAAGCTTCCATCTTAAGAATCATATTGCAACAAGTAAAACACTTTATCAGAAAAGAATGCAATAGCTAAAAGATCTTCCTGCCATAAAATCCTCTCTTCAGTCCCCTGCCCTTCTACTCTCTTCAAATTTGGATTTCTGATGAAGAAATGTGTTTTTATTATCAAGTAAAGATGAATTTGTTCAACAAATGTGTTCCAAGTTTTAGTACTGGTTTGTGTAAGCTTGATGATGATATATATCTTTCCTTCCTTGATATTTATGTTTCTTTCTTTTGTTTATTCGAATAATAATTAAAATAATATGTTGTATCAAGATGTAGGTTCAGTGAATTATCTGTTCCTTATTTTTCTGTTTTATCTGCCTAAAGTTTTCTGGCGGGAGACTATTAAGTCGCACTTTTCTTTCTCATGTGATTAGTAGTAGTTTTAAGGGTAAATTACAAAATGTACTGAAATTTGACATTTATTCAAAGAACCCTATTATGTTTGGAAATTAAATACTCCTTTAACGAGTACAAGTGCCTTTGTCTTTTCCTTACAAGGACGCCTTTCACCAGATCCAATTTGTGAAATAGAAGCAAATGTTAAGGGATATGTTTGTAATTTACAAACATTATTGGTTTTCTTTTAAGTAGGCCAAACTTCAAGAGTAGTTTATTTAATTATCTATTTCATGAACTTAATGAATGGTGTACTTGCAGCCTATCATTGGAAGAGTGTCCAAGTTTCAAATTTTGCATGCTGATTAATACATCATACCGAATATTTTTCTTCTTAGTAACCATATTATTTAAACTAATTTGCACTTTAGGATGCTTATATGTCATATACACTTAAGCTAGATTAATAGAGGATGTATAAGGTTTTATGGATATCAAATTTTGGGAAGGTTGCATGTGAATGATAGTATGTTTGTCTTATTGCCATCCATCTGCAAAAAGGAGTCATCCAGTCTGAATATGTGTTGTCAAGCTCATATGGATACCGAAGATATGTCTATCTATAAGCAAGTGCATGGGTTCATTAGTACTGAAAAGTTGCATGAAACTTAATACGCATCATTTATGGGATTTTCAGGGAGGCTTGAGGTTATCTAATCCATTCCAGAATTTCATATATGTAATTGATAAGGAAACACCTCAAGTCTTATAGATGTGTAGCACTATAGCTGTCTATTTGTTAAATGAAGATCTATGAGATCCAATGCCACTATTTTATGACATGGGTTGTCAAATGTTCAATTCTCAGGTACAGCTAGAACCTCATTGGTTATTACTATCGGGCCATCCCCACGCCATCGAGGAGAGACATCCAGCACCATAATGTTTGGACAACGGGTTTGAACTTCTTTGCAGTGTTTCCTTAGAAAATGAGTATTAAATTTTAGATTTGTTTAGTTATTTCACCTTTTCTATTTTATAAGTTATTTTTGTTGGTCGATCCAACTGTTTCTAGTAAATATTTTCATACTTTAAGAAATTAAGTATGGAACTTTGAAAGATATTGTTATGAAAATATTATCAAAAAAATAATCATTGGGTTTGTTGTTGTTATTGATGTATTCATTGATATTATTATTCCTACTTTTGCAGGCTATGAAGGTCGAGAATATGGTAAAAATTAAAGAGGAGTTTGATTACAAAAGTTTGTCAAGGAGGCTCGAAATACAATTGGACAAACTAATTGCAGAACATGAAAGGCAACATAAAGCATTCCAGGATGAGATTGAAAGGATAGCATTGGAAGCTCAGAAGCGTGTTGTTGAGGTGGAACAAACCTATGTTGATGCATTGGAGGTACGTGAATGCATTTGATAGTTGCAAATACTGATCAATTATTTTTATATCAAAATGCCATTAGTTAAAATTCCATGACATATTGTTATCAGTTTACTTTGGATATGTGCTGATATAATATATATCATAAATCCAAAAACATGAACATAGTTTTTTGGTTTTTGATACGTAACAAAAAATATCATAGAAGGAAAGAGTTACACCTCTCACCATTACAATCATGTCAAACTATAAAACATGATTCCAATCTCATAATATCTGACGAAAGGAAAGTTAGAAAAATGGAACATATCGCTTCTGTGGAATCAATATCAACCAATCGTTGCTCGGGGTCTGTTGAGCTAAATTTACATGTGAGCGAGGATATTGTCTGATGCCCATATTTGGTTGAAAAAAGTTGTTTAATACTGATTAGTAGTGTAGTCTCCTAAATAATACTCTGTTGGATCCCATTTAAATAATACTCTAGATTGTGTAATAAAGGTGAATATTAAAAAATGTATGTTTGTTTTGGGATTGTATGGAGTATGTAGGTACTGTAGATGTCAAATAATCTCTGGAAAAGTTTGATATTTGTATTAGATTATTGTGAAAATGTGTTGTTGGTGATGATTGATTGGTTTAGGTATAATTTATAGGGTAGGATTTTAGTGGATTAGAAAACTAGAAATAAACATAGCCTAAAAATTAGGAAAACAAATAACAATAAATCAGGGAGACAAAATAAATCACAATAAGAGGCAAATATTCTTAGAATCTTTCCATATTTTCGACACCTGGAATATTAATTATGTTATTTCTTTTCAGAAGGAGAAACTTAAGAGTCGGAAAGACAATATGGAGTTAGTTAAGAGGCTTGAGGAACAATCGGTGGCAAAACAAGAGAAGCACGAACATCAAAAAGTCAAAGTTGGGCCATCAGATGATAGCATTGATCAGAAATTGAAGTTAGAGGTATTTCATAATCATTTGATTACATAACAAGAATTGGAAAATGCTCAAATGCCCACCGTGGGCAACTCTTAATATGCTCACCGATGACGTGTGATGATCCCATCCCCTCATTATATGAAAAGTGAAATTAATTGGTATTCTGGATTTTTGACACATCAGGTAGACACATCTTAACGTGTCCACGGTGGGTAGGGTAGCATGACTGAACAAGAAATTGCATAATCATTTGATCACATAACAAGAAAGGAGCTTTAATGTGGTGTACTGGTGTTGTTGGTTGAAGATTCAAATGCTAAGCTACTACCTTTTACAAATAATTAACATATGTGGTGCTAAAACTATTTACTCCAATAGACCTGTTGAGAAGCTTGCTTGCATAGAGTTTATCTTCAACTTGTATCTTAGCTTTCCTAATGTCCCTTGTGATGATTAACTTTCACAGTACAGATGAATCAAATTTTCACATGAAATTATGTAATTATTATTTTAGCTTTCTTTCAAACGATCAAAGTTTTGACGTACTCTAATAAAATGTCTGACTGATATTCTTGGCTTAAGGTTTCATAACTGAGGAAGTTCTTGGTTCTATGCTTCCATGCCTCACCATAACTGGAACCCTTCAAATCCCCCCCTGCCCCCGTTTTTGTAAAATGATAATGGTAAAATGTATCATTGAAAAATAATTATCTAATTGGAATTTTGTTCTGTTGCAGCCTCCAGTGCTGTTTGCTTCCACTGAAGTTGCAGAGATGAAACAGAAGCTTCAGAATGAAATTTCCTTACGCAAAGTTGCAGAAGCTGAAGTTGATAATCTTAACAATCAATTGATTCACTGGAAGAGCAGTGAGGTGTTGGTTGTATTGGTTAATTATGTTCATTTATTATACAAACTATTATTTCTTGTTAGATTTGTAACTTGGCTTCTAATAATAGATAGTTGTGCCATTAGGCTTCCAAAAATGCTGAACTCTTAAAGCTTCGTAAGATGCTGGAAGATGAAGAATTTGAAAAGGCGAAACTTGAAGAAGAAATTGAAATGCTACATAATCAGCTACTACAAATAAGTTTCGAAGCAGACCAGGTAACTGGTTTGAGAAATCATTATTTTGGAATGTAAATAAAAAATATCTGGACTGGTTTCATTGATACTCTCTATCCAGCAGATCAAATAAAGAATGTCATCTTCCAGCTGTACTCTTTTGAGCATTTCATTTTTTGTCTTGCCAATCCTTGTTTTCTGTTATCATCATTTGTCTTTTCTTATTGCTCTCTTTCTGTGCCAAGGTTGGGGGTTATAGATGATAGTGGCATTTCTGTAACGCTGAAAACAGGCCATCCCAAACCAAACCATCACTCCAAAAAACAAAAAAATAAATAAAAAGCACATCCCTAACCTAAATGAGCTAGCCTGTTTTTGGCAGCCCACTTCCATAAAGGGTTGCTAAAAATTAAACCTAATCCACATATTTTTGCAGTAATGAACACATTATCAACTGTCTTTAGTTTTTGTTGAAATTTTTTTTGTCCATTGCTCAGTGATCTCTGAGATGACTACCTTCCCTTAGAGAAATCATACTAGTTAATAGCCAATTATTACTCTGCCCCCCCCCCCCCCCCCTCACTTTGCCTCAAGTTATAGTTCACAGGCATATGTGATATGTCCTTTTCCCTTTTGAGTGTTGTTAGTCTCTAGCATTGTGGTTGAGCTGGATTTGGCGCGGACTATATGACTGAAAGTTGGTAAAAGAGCCTGTGGTGTTGTGCTTTAGATTTTTGTGCACCATGAAATATCATCTACTTTGTTGTTTTCTATGACTTTGTAGTCAAGAAGAAATCTTGATAAAGATTCGAGTGGAGAAGTACCTAGATCCCTGGACTCTCTCGTTCCTCAGGTCAAGCATCCACAGCTGAGAGAGTCTGGTGATGGTGAGAAAACATCAATGGTGAAGCTCTTTGAACAAGGTGGTCAAAAAATTTCCAAATTTTTTCCTTTTTTCTCTGGAAACTTACTCAATTCTTTAGTAAATCTTTGCTCTTTAATCCTTTTAATTGCTGAAATCTACTGCACTGCAACAGTGGGACTGCATAAAATATTGTCATTACTTGAATCGGAAGATGCTGATGTACGCATTCATGCTGTGAAAGTCGTTGCCAATCTGGCGGCAGAAGGTATAATCTAAATATCATCATATTAGTATTAATTGTTGTCGATGTTACTTCTTTTGTTTTTCCTCTCACCCAATCTTCGTTCATACTTCATATATCTATGGCTGAACATGACACCTCTCTTCATTATCCTATAGACCAGGTTGATGATTTTTTAAACAAACAAAAATAATAATATAATAATAATAATAAGATTATTATTATTATTATTATTATTAGGGTAAAAAACAAAAACCCACCTTAAGTATATTACATTTAGCACTTTACTATGTCATTTATAAATGTTTTCACTTTACCTCTATCATGTTCGCGAAATTTTCAAAGAACCGTAATTCCGGCCGCCAGATCATGTTTTCCCACCGGTAGCCAATCACATGCCTCTCATGTGATTTTGTGAGGGGTAATTTTGACATTTTATTTTTTTATTTAAAATTTCAATTTCAATAAATAATTTCTCTTCTCTCTCTTTCTTCATCCTCATAACTCATCCCTCTCTTTCTATCTGTAAATTTCAAGAAAACAAAGAGGCACTGTTGTCGGAAAATCGATGAACATTCGACATATTCTGATTTGACGATGCCGGAATTGTCATTTTTTCCTTTGAATTCGATGTGGAAAATGGGTTTCGATCCCCGCTTCATACAAATTCAGCAATTTGGGGAAAAAAAATTAAAGAGAGAAACTCAAAATCTCTGCTGATCATTTGTGTAGATTTGCGATTTTTTGAGATCTGAGACTAAGATCTATGGTTTATTGCTGAAACTTTTTAAAGAATGGCAAACCAAAATAAGATCCAGAATCAGAATCCAAATGCAAACAGAAACACAATGGCCGAAGAAGATTTCAACCTAAGACGCGGCGGAGGGGTCTCAGGCAAGTCGGCACCGCCTTCGACTTGGTGGAGCAGATGGAATGACCGAGTCTTTCGTCGAAGTGTATCTCGGAGGTACAAATTTGCTGCCAAAGCATTTCCAAAACACTTAAATTCCAGATTAGTATTCAGGCCCCAAGCATCAAGATTTCAGTGAAAAATAAGAGCATGAATGGTGAAAATCTGGTTGGGATGATTGTGTTTGACGCCATTGATGTACCTAGAAGGGTGCCGCCGGAATGGTACAGGTTGGGGAATCAGAGAGGAGAAAGAGTTGCTGGGGAATTGATGTTTGTGGTTTGGAGAGAGAGTGTAGAAAAACAATTTATTGAAATTTAAATTCAGAAATAAATAAAAAAATTGAAATGACAAAATTACCCCTCACAAAATCACATGAGAGACACGTGATTGGCTTCCGGTGGGAAAACATACGTGTCAGCCGGATTTATAGTTCTTTGAAAAATCCGTGTACATGATATAGTAAAGTAAAAACATTTATAAATGATATAGTAGAGTGCTAAATGTGATATACTTGAGGTGGGTTTTTGTTTTTTACCCTTATTTTTATGGTTATTATTTTCGTCATCATTATTATTGTGGTAGCATAGTAAAAAGGTGCAGAGTTTTTTAGATGAAGTAGTCCTGGAATTGGATATGGAAAGAATGGTTTGTAGTGGAGCCATTTAGATGGCCTGACAGTGTTTTGGTACAACTATTTTTAATTGTAGTGTCGTGGCTAAATACATATGAACTTGAGCAGAAAGGAAAATTTTGTGCAATTATATTGTCAATCTCTTAGGATAATGCTGGTCTTAATGTTTTCCAATTTAATTTCCCTTGGGCCACATCCATATCTTAGAATTACATTGCGCCGCTAGATTTTATCAATAACTAGGGAAGATGCTTTTCCCTTTTGTGTCTGGTTGCCACTAGGTCATCTGTTAGATCAAAGAATACCTTGCTCTCTTTTTTCATATTGGTAACTGATATTCGCTTATCATCTTTCCTTAATATTCAGAGTCAAATCAGGAAAGGATTGTCGAGGCTGGTGGACTTACATCTTTGCTTGCACTCCTCAGAAGTTCCAATGATGAGACAATACATAGAGTTGCAGCTGGGGCTATAGCAAATCTTGCAATGAATGGTAATTTTCCATTCGTCATAGCTGGGTTTACATTTTTGAGGAAGATTTTTTTTTTAACATAGTTCCGCTCTAGCTTATATGTGTGATACCTGGTGATGCTCAGAAACCAATCAGGAGCTCATTATGTCTCAAGGGGGCATAAGCTTGTTGTCTCTGACAGCAGCCAAGGCAGAGGATCCTCAGACACTTCGCATGATTGCTGGAGCCGTTGCTAATCTTTGTGGAAACGGTCAGTATCCATGTCTTGTTACCTTTACTTTTCAATTTCAATAGCCTGTCCTTGTTAGTCCCTAACATGTCGAGTTAGCGCTTGCCGTTTTCGGGAAGCTATGCTTCCCATTGTCATTCTTTCTCCTTATTCTACTATTGCCTTCTCCTAAGGAGATGGTTTTAGCTACAAACTTCTATCTTATCATTATGTGACTGTTGTGTTTTCCCTGTTGATTCTCTAAGATGGTGCTTACATATTTGTTATCTCCAGTGTTGATAGATTAACTTCTTCTATATGTGTCTCTTCATTTAAAGGACTATTTTTTCCCAACTTGGCCTTCAATGCAAATATCTTTTGCTGTTATCTAAACTTTATAGTAAATGTTGTGTTATCCGTAATTTGAAGTTTACGAGACTCGGCTATGAAGTGGAAGCTAGAATATAATTTCTTTCTGCTGCTAATGTTGCTATTACATTGTCAGATAAGTTGCAAACTAAGTTAAGAGCTGAAGGTGGTATTAGAGCTCTGTTGGGAATGGTTAGATGCAGACATCCCGATGTTCTTGCTCAAGTGGCTCGTGGAATTGCAAACTTTGCAAAATGCGAGTCTAGGGCATCCACTCAAGGTGAAGTGCTCTCTGTCCTCTCTCCCACCAAATGAGATTTATTTATGCAGCTCTTTTTACACTTCTACTTACCCATCTTTGCTGTTTACATATAATAGTTCCATCTTTTTTTTTGGTTGGTGGAATTTCTCAACCATGCTTGCTCATTTTAGCTAAATCATGTGTGTGACCCAAGTGAGACTAAGACTTTCTTTTGACAAATTTCTCTAGCCCTAATTGCCAATTTTTTTTGAAATAATCATAGGGCCGGCAATGCTTTATGGATGAGAGTGTTGGCCAATTGAATTTGAACAAGAACTAAAATTCACGGTAGTAGAAATGAGAATATTGAAATGACGTTCGACACATTTGATTTTATAGAATAAATAATTAATTCATAGGAAGAAAACAGTGTACAAATGTAGCCCAGAGAAATATCAGAGAAGCATGCCAAAAATGGATCTTACATATAAGTAGACCCTCAAGATACTCCAATACAGACTAAAAAATAGAGAAAATGACTCAAATTAAAATGGGAATGTGAAGTCCTAAAAGGGCTTGGAAAGAGAGTACTAAAAAAGACATGCAATGCTTCATTGTAGCCGACCCCAGTTAATGGGATAAAAGCTTAGTTGTAGTTGTACTAAAAAAGAGTGTAGTTGTTTTGTTGCAGGGTCTAAGAGCTTGAGGTCTATCTTAATTGAAGATGATGTCCTTCCCTGGATCGTGCAAAATGCTAATAATGAAGCATCACCAATTAGGCGCCACATTGAGCTAGCGCTTTGCCATTTAGCTCAACACGGTAAAACTTATTTCGTTTAACGTTTACTCGTAACAAGATTGAGATGGCTAGATTTATGGTACCTAAAAATGCTAGAATTTCTTCATTACAGAGGTGAATGCAAGGGAAATGATAAACGGAGGTGCATTGTGGGAACTAGTTCGTATATCACGGGACTGTTCACGGGAGGACATAAGGGCTCTCGCACAACGAACACTGAAGTCCAGTTCTACTTTCCAAGCTGAATTGAAGAGGTTAAGAATAGATTATGGCTAAAGTTATGCAGAACAATATAGCATTTTTTATTGTGAAGTAGGAGGTTAAGGTAAAGTTTAATAACTTAGGTTGACAAGATTGGATGGATATAATCTGGAAAAAAAGAATGTAAAAAATTGTCTTCCGGTTTCATTATCGTTTTATAGCTATTGTTTTGTATCTAATCTAATTCTTGTTTTTTTTTTCCTCATTCACTGGTCTTAAAGGTGTACATAGGTTTTGAATTTGTATTTGAAAGTTGAGAAATTTATTTTATTTTTTCATATATGAAGACCATCGTGTTTGCAGGCGTTATTGACATGGGAATTTTGATGGAGATAAGAGCGCTTTAGCTTATTTTAGTGCGCTATGATTGATTATGGGCTTAATATTCGAGGTAGCCAATAAATTATAAGGACCGAGTTTAATTCGAGTTGGCAATTTAGGAAAGTAACTTTCTACAAATTTAGAGGATTGAGTTTAATTCGAGTTGGCAATTTGGGAAAGTAACTTTCTACAAATTTATGTCAATTTTTATCCGAATATTTCAATAGTGTCCAAATTGCATGAGAATTGAGAAATGCATGTGCACCCCCAATTTTGTGTTTTTGGGCTAGTTTGTTGATCTAGCTAACATTTTAATCATATGTATCACACAAAAACACATGGCTATCCTTGTTGGCATGAAATTTGACACATTATCAATTCACTAGGATAAAAAAGTTGGAAGAAAATATATGCATCATTTCCCATCAAAATCTCACAATATTTATTAAAATAAATAAATTAAACATCAAAATACAATTAAAAGAAACAAAATTCCTTATTTATGAAAAAAAAATCCTAATTCCAAATAGTAAGCAGTTATCAAAAATTTCTCTCTCTCTGAGAATTAACGAAGGGATTTGGCTATCTTGTCAGTGTCAGTTTATAAAATGGTAAAAAAAAAAAAAAGTATTATATCACCTACCTTCTCGTTATGGTAATACTTTCGAATGTGTATCTTTTATTATATTATTTTTATTCAAAGAATCCCTATTTTTTGTTCATTTGCTGCATGTGCTCTTGTATATTATGTAGTAAACCCCCTATGAAAATCCTTTATTTGTAATCGATGTGTTCCACTGCTATTTATTCTCATTTATTACATGTGGTATCAATTGTTTATTAAATGGAGGTGAAAATGGCAATGAGATGATCACTGAAAACATGGAATCCATGCACAATACCTCAGTACTTTTATTAAAGTTGTATTAAACGCTCTACAATATTCCAATTTACTAGACCTTATAGATATTTTGTTTTAGGGTTAATATCATTTCTCAATCTGTATTATACGTGTTTTTTCACTTTAGAATTTAAATTACTTATTTTTTCCGATCACAACATGCATTATATATATATATATATATATATATATATATATATATTTTTTTTTTTTTTCAATTTTGCAACCCCAATAGAAATTTTAGCCAAAAATCACATATGTGATTTGAAGTATGTTTGTTACTTCATGGTTAATTGTATTTTGAAATTATGTTTTGTAACTACAGTTTTATATATTTTGTATGTAGATGGTGAAATTGCAAATATTCAGACAACTTTTTTTCCATAGAGACATTTAATGTCGACGTGGTCTTCGTGTGGAATGGTTTTCAAGTTAAAATTTGTGGGGATATTCAGTACATGAATTTTTTTGTTGTTATTGGTTACACCATTTTTGCATCTATAAGCATGATATATCGGATGAATGTTTACATAATTAGACTAAGTATCCATCTTTGCATTTCGTTGCACATTTTCCAATCTGGAAGATGATGATAAACCATTTTCATCAATGTTGTTGAGGCTTTTGAACCATGCATTTTTATCAGTGTAGTTGAAGCTTATGTCATGCATGTTTCCTACATAAGAGTCCACCGAAAATGTTTGAAGTCGGCAACCATTTGGAATGGCTATGATGAGCTTATTTGGGACATTCAAGATCAAAAGGAATGTGAGCATTTGTCACGCCCATTTTGAAAACATATAAATATCAGTATTGGGCGTCTAGTAAGGAGAAAAGAAACATACATTTTGAAAGCGAGAATAAAACAAACGATAAATATGGTTGAGGTATCACCCTCAACAAGATCTTTATAGTGTCTTAAATTCGTGTTTTTACATAACCGAAGCATTCGAAAATAAACAGGAAAGACGTTTGAAAGCCATACAGCGGAAGTCTCAAAGACAGGATCCATTACAATGGTTAAGCTTTTAAAAAACAAAAAACCGAACACTGTTTAGAAAATCTAAATATAGAAAGAATTCAAATATTTTCTTGACATGGCATCCCTCTCTTCACGCCTCCTCATTTCCTTTTACATCTATAGTGTGAGTGCACATGGGGTGAGTGTTTGGAATACACATGTGGGGATACTTTCTAATTAACATTTATTAAGCAATATAGATAAACAAGTATTCTTAATCACAACATTTAATCACAACACATAACACGTGGCTCGCGGCTATAGATAGGTGCGGGTTTTCCCCATCTTATCCTATAAACGGTTCTTTATCCGTTATTGTAGCTATAGGATCGAAATCCCTATTCAGTAGTTTGCAGCAGAGCCGCCATAGCAGTTGCCAGTCGTCCATTGCATGCACATATATATATATATATATATATATATATATATATCACAACACATAAACACAGCATACTTAGGAAAATTAACGTAACTGAGCATTAAAGAAACATTTCCTTGATCATGAGTTCATATGGCATTCGTTCGTTCAATCGAGTATGCATGATATCTTTCAAAACTTAAGCATTCATATAAAAGCGGAAAGTAAGGAGTTTGATTCAGAAATTACCCCTACTTTATTCGGTGGTAACCTACAAGAAACTCGATGCTCTATAGCCTATGTTCGTTCTTTCGTCTCAATGCCTACACATATAGAAGAAGGTTTAGATTTCTAATCGTACTATAAGGTTCAAGATTAACTTAGAATTCACTCTCGAGGAAGAAACGATAGAGGAGATGAAAGGAAACGGAAGCTTTCAAAATCATTAAAAGTGTTGAAACGATCATGGAAGCTTGAATCTTGATCATCGGGTCTAAGGGAATCGTTTTGGGCTTAAACGGAGGTAAACCGAGCTTAAAATAGAGTTTTTCGAAGCTTAAGGGCATTTTTGTAAATTCTGAAATGTTGACTTTGACCAAATGGGTCAATTTACAAAATTAGAAAAGATTTTGGGTCTTTCTGATATATCTTAAAACTTTTAGGGTCAAGCATAATTTTCAAAAGTTTTGGGGGTTAAAATATAAAGCTCATAAAATTTTGGGGGTTAAAAGGAATTTAAATTCGAGGGCTTAAAGGAGATTTTAGAAAGTTTAGGGATAAAAACGTAAATACACTAAAAATCTAGGATTTGCAACCAAGTCCCTGAATTCTTTCTTGGAAAGACCCCTCCACCTTCAACCCCCCTCCCAACCGCGCCTTACCCCCGATTCTACCTCTGGCAACGACGACCAGCGACGCCACATCGCCGATGAACCTCCCACGCACACAGTCGCGCCCGCGGCGGCGCGGCACCCCAATGACGTGCCGGTGTGACCCTCGCACCGGCTTGACTCCGACAACAACCAGACGGCAGCGCACACGGTGGAGGAGAGCATAGAACAGCCGGGGAAAAAGAGAGAGAGAGAGGGGGGGGAGAAGAGAGAAGAAGAAGGGGAAGAAGATAGAGAGGGCTAAACTTTCCACCACCCGTTTCCTACGACGGCGGACAACCGATCCGAGCTCGAATCTGGAGCGGGCTCGGCGAGAGCTTCAAAATGGGGTAAGATTCGGCCGGAGATGGTGGAGGAGGATCACCGGCGACGGCGGCGGCCGATCGGCCAACTAGAGGGGAGAGAGCTCACTTTTACAAATGACGTTCAAAACTTAAAGCAACTACAACGCAACAATCAAATGGGCAACGAAACCCAATTTGATTGCCCTATATCAAAAACTTCACTCCAATGCAGCCATCAAACCAAATATTTTTTTTGGTTGCCCACCTCAAAGGTAGCAAAAGAGATTGCTACCAGTCAAGGAATCAAAAAAAAAATTTGACTGAAAAATCAACAAAAAAGGAAACAAAAACTCAAAACAAATTGAATTCAACGGTAATATTTCCAACTGTAATTTTTGTGAGAATGAAACTATATAAATTGATTGTCATACCTTAAATTTTCAAACCCTGAAATCTCTTCCCACAATTTTATAGTTGCAATCTTCAAATACCTCCGGCGACGATCTCCGGCGATTGCACTTGAAGCTAGGTAAGAATTTCTCCTAAATTGTGAAGATTTGAAGAGAGTAGAAATCTCTGGAATCCAAGGTATCTGTCGTTTTCTTCATTTTGAGAGAAAGATTTATTAGGTTTTGTATTTATTGGGTATATATAGAGATTGAGTTGGGTTTAGTATGTTCATTTTGAGAGAAAGATTTATTAGGTTTTGTATTTATTGGGTATATATAGAGATTGAGTTGGGTTTAGTATGTTAATTGAGCTTTTGAATTGTGTTTGGGTTTAGTATTTTATATAATTGGGTTTGCATTTAATTAACTAACTTTTTTGAGTGGGTTTTATGTTAATGGTTTTTCATTTTATATAAATGACACGTGAGTTTTAATTAAGTAATTTTATACATAATATAATATTTATATCTATTCTTTTATATTAATTGGATTAATATTTGTATTTATTTACTTTAATTTTTTGTAGATGGATGATAATTACTATGATAGTTGCACTAGTTTACTTAATGACGACTCATCGGCTAACAAAGAAAGGTATGGCGTGAACCCGACTATACCTCTTGAAGATGTCATTGAGGTTGATGTTCCACGTAGAATACAAAGGTCGCGACTATACCTCTTGAAGATGTCATTGAGGTTGATGTTCCACGTAGAATACAAAGGTCGGTAAATTTTTCAGTCGAGGAAGATATTTGTATTGTCTCGGCATGACTTAATACGAGTAAAGACCTCATTCATGGAAACGATAAAAAATCACAAGGATTTTGGAAAAGAATTTATGATCAATTCATAGAACACTATGGTCAAGGAGGGCGTACGAAGGATAGCGTGGAAAATCATTGGAGGGATAATAACACCCAATGTTCAAAATTCATTGTCATTCTTAGACAAATCGACAATAGACATCAATCCGATCAAACACAACAAGGAAGGGTAAACACATTCTTTCATTTTTTGTTACAATTTTATTATTCCTATGCATATTGTTTATTTACTTTTGAACCTTTTATTTGATAGTTGGAAGAAGCGAGAGTTTTGTATCGTTCCACAGATAAGAAAAATAGAAAATTCAGATATGAGCACTGTTTGGAAATTCTGAAGCATGAGAGAAAATGGCTTGATAATTTTGAAACAACTACGGAACCAACTTCGGTAGAAGATCATAGTGAGTCTTCCACTAATAAGGATTGGCCTTTGGGTAGGAAAGCGGCAAAAGCATAACAAAAGAGGAAACAAGTAAGTAATTCATAAGGTAGAGCGTGAGTTTTGTATCGTTCCACAACAAAAGAGAAAAGCTCACTTTGGAGCGTGATAGATGTGCTCAACGAGAAAGACTCGTATTTGAATTTAAAGTTGCTACACATGGAGACGAAGAGCATAGAGAAATGGAAATTATGATGAAAGACACTACCGGAATGGAGGAAAGTCATATTGCTTATTGGAATATGAAGAAAAATGAAGTATTGATGAGGAATGGTCTAATATAATTAGTTTTATTTGTAAGGTTGTAATATTTCCTAGCTAAAGTAGTTTAATTATATGTCTATCTCATTTCTATTGTATTATGACAATAGTTTTCTATTTAAATGATGGATTTTATGTTTAAATCGTTTTAAACCAAAGTTAATAAAAAACATTACTAATACATTATTTATAACAATTTAATACAAAGGAAACAACTTACTAGTAAGGAAACAACTTAATAGTAATGACTCAAACTAAATGTTGATAGTACATTCAAAGCAAAGTAAACAACATTGCAATCATTGTCTAATTGTCTTGGCCATGCAAATTCAATAAATGCTCAACAATATCGTGTTGTAGTTGGGAATGTGTGGTACGATTTAGAATCTGGTGATGAGCTTGAATAAACTCTGTAAACTCATTTGTGTGTTCATGTGATAGTGTGACGTTTGGAGTTGCGTAATCAAACTCAATGTTACCTATCCTCAATAATCATGTTATGCATGATAATGCATGTTTTCATTATATTTGCTAAAGTCTCCTCATCCCAAAACCTTGGTGGCCCATGCACTATATTATAACGTGCTTGTAATATTCCAAATGACCGTTCTACATCTTTCCTCGCAGCTTCTTAGGCTTGTGCAAAATGTTTGGCCTTTAGGCCTATTGGAGCAGGCATTGTCTTCACAAAAGTAGCCCACGCAAGGTAAATGCCATCTGCTAGATAGTAACCCATAGAGTAGTTATTCCCGTTGACTGTAAAATTGACAGGAGGAGCACGATCGTTGGCTAGTGCTGAGAATACGGGAGATCTATCAATAACATTAATGTCATTAAGCGAGCCCGACATTCAAAAAAAGGAATGCCATATCCAAAGATCCTGTGAAGCAACAACCTCTAATATAATTGTCAGTTCACGACAATGACTAGTGTACATACCATGCCATGCTGTTGGACAATTTTTGCCACCTCCAGTGCATGCAATCGATACTTTCAAGCATCCGTGGAAATCCACGTTGCTCGTTAACTTGGAACAATCGAGACAAGTCATTTTGATTTGGGGCTCTTAAATATTGTTCACCGAAAATAACAACAATTGCTTTGAGAAAATGACGTAAGCTTTCAATAGCAGTACTTTCACCTATGAGTATGTGATCATCCAGAAAATCAGTAGGGACTCCATAAGCAATTATTCTATACGCAGCAATTACTTTTTGAAGAGATGATAAGACAGGGACCTGTAGCGCATCATTTCTTTGAACAAAGTAGGGATCGTATGCTTCGACACCGGAAACAATTCGACAGAATAGGGATTTGTGCATCCGAAATCTCCTCCTGAAATAACCATCATGATATATAGGATTATCATAAAGTAATCATGATAGAGTTGTAGATGACCTTCCGCTCCATAACGATTAACGACCCTTCGACCAGCAACCAAACCATGACGAGGCTTGCGTTGTCTTTCTCTATCCGTTTCATCTTCTTTTGTTGCTCGTATGAGCATTTCAAGGTCATTTTCAGAATCAGAGTCGGTTAAGAAAGACTTTATAATGTTGGAACGAGAATGAATGATGAAATGAAAGAAAGATGATTTGATTTAGTATTGATGAAGTAGTGAAGAGTTCTTTCACAAACATATCTTTTATAGACATTCAAAGATAAAAACATATTTATTGACAAGGGGTCTCATGTGGATAAAAAATCATATTAGAAATCTTGATATCCTCTAATTAAATGACACGTGTCATTTAAAAATCTTATCCGAATATACATGGTAGATTAATGGGGTCCATGAGGATAAAAAATCATATTAGAAATCTTGATATCCTCTAATTAAATGACACATGACATTTAAAAATCTTATCCGGGTATGCTTGGTAGGGAAGTGGTAGTGACAATGGTTCATGAAGATAAAAAATGTTATCAAAAATCTCGATATCCTCTAGTTTAATGACACGTGTCACTAATGATATTAACTAATTTTTTAAATTTATATTAATTGATTAATTTATTTATTTACTTATTATTATTTAAATATAACGGTACTTTTATTAAACTTCAATTTAAATATAGGTATTATGTAAATTAAAATAAATTAATTTGATATATTTTAAATTTGATGTCTCGTTTTGATGGTTGGGATTGAACAAATGGATTTTATAGAGGCATCAAAACACTGTAGCAGACATCAAAAGAGTGTTTGATGTCCCATTTTGATTGCTCGGAGTTGGAGTTGCTCTTACCCTAGCGTATTCAAACTCACTACTTATGTATCTCCTTTTTGGGTTTATGGGCCTCGGATAAGGCTATCCATTTTTACAAAAATTTTGGATCTCGACATATAATATCATTTAATTATTATTATAATAACTCAACTTCAAATTACGTATTTATTGCATTCCGATAATACACATAATAAACAAGGAATTAAGGATTAAATTATTTAATTAATTCAATTATGCATAAATTTGTTCCAGTTGTTACAGCCTTGCAAATCATTAAAAGACAAAGTCAAAAAGTTTAAGATTTATAGCATTGCAAAGGGAGGCTGGAATTGATCCATTAAGATATATATTTTATGTTTCGTTTGTCTAATACTTATTTTGTGGAATCTTCTCACCCATTGAAGAGGTATCAAAGCACATTCAAAACGGTTTGTATGGAGTCCATCAAATAATCATGTTGAATTCGATAATAATCAGGTGCAAAATCCCTCGAATACATTACTGAAAGCCAAGTCGGCTTCAAAGATGTTGAAGAGAAGAATCTAAGATAAGAAATTAAAGATTGTCAATCTGATCCAAATAAATTCGAGTTACACGAATATTTTGTGTTCTTTATAAAATTTGTGTTACAAATTACAATACTATACAATTGAAGCATCGCGCAATAGAAAATCCAAAGTGTATTAAAGAACTAAACAGAAGATAAAAAAATGATTAAAAAACATATTTTATAAAGGTACTAAATTACAATTTACGACGTTGTTAGGACATCTCCAACGTTGCACAATATTTATTGTAAATTTTGCACTATTTTAATGTAAAAAAATTCAATCATTTTCAGCAATCTACATTATTTCTTGTACTAAAATGAAATATTCTATAATATAATATTCCTTGTCATTATTATTATTTAAGTTTTCTTTATTTATCATATATTTCGTAATATTCATAATCATTGTTAATTTCTCAAATTTTTTTATCTTTATTATCTTATAACTTATATATATATATATATATATATATGTGTGTGTGTTTTTTTTAAATCTTATTTAATATAATTATTTAATAACAATATTTTACATTGATGGTGGTTTTAGAAAATATCCTAAACTATAATATCTATATATTTGAAATATCTATTGGTTGAAGTTATCAACATCGATATTCATATTATTATCTGTGCCATATTAGTTGGGTTATAATATTTATTTTTTCGATGTTTACAATAACAATTGGTTGAACTTATCAATATTAATTGGTTGAATTTATCAATATATTTCAAATATTTATATTCATATCATTATATCTATACCATATATTAGTAGAATTACAAAATTTTATATTCAATATTTGTGATATCAATAGGTTGAACTTATCGATATCAATATTGATATTCATATCATTGTCTAATAAATATAACACTCTAATAAATATAAAGAAAACAAAAAGAAGAAAGAAAAAAAGAGGAATGAAAAAAAATGAAAAGAAAAGGAAAAAAATGAATACTGTAGGATTTGAAGTGGTTAACTTAGTACAAAGTTGGCAGTTAAAAAAATTAGTGAACGCTTTTACAACACTGCTGGAGGATGAAAAACACCAAATTCGCATGAAAATACAACAATGTTGGAGATGCTCTAACTTAGGTCTTATTCACTATTTTACCACTAAGTGTATATTAAATTTTGATCCTCTAATCATCAATTTTTTTTCTCATTTCCATCTAATTAGCTAATAATTTCAATTTATTGCCCACATGGATGGCGAAATTGCTTATGTGGATTTTTCAATTTTAATTTTCACATGACAGGCAGAAATGGACATTTCGAGTAAATTCCAACTAAAATTGAAGAAAAAAATAATCATTAAAGCATCAAAATTAGACACATAAATTTGATGGTAAAAAAATTGATAAGTAGGTCTCTTGTGCACCAGGTGCATGCGCATTCGGGTCAGCTTGGATTTGAATCCGTAATCTTTTTTTTTTGTGCTGACGACATTTATATTATATTAGTCATACATTTATGTTATATTAGTCATATCTTTATGTACAAATATCATAACATTTATACAATACCTTAACTTTTAAAACAAAAAACAAAAAAATAATTTCAGCACAATTAATTTGTGCATATACCTTTAGGGTTAATTTCAATTTTGGTCCAATATGTAAGGCCATTTCCATTTGTGACAACCAAGTATACATTTTCCAATTTTAGTCATGTATGTTTCAAAAAAATTTCCAATTTCAATCAATTTTGGTTATGTATATTTCAATTTTCTCCAATTTCAGTTCAATTTTGGTCGGAATTTCCAAAATCGTCGATGCCACGTGAAATTTCCCGGCGACCATCTAACCAAAATTGAATTGACATTGGAAAAAAATTGAAACATATAGGACCAAAATTGGAAAACGTACACTTGATTGCCCAAAAATGGAAAGGGTCATACATATAGGATCAAAATATATATGATATTACTTGTATCTTTATATCAGCATAGTCATACATTTATGTAATAACTAAATGTACAACTAACATAACTAAAATGTATGATTAATATAAATAAAAGGTATGAAATGTATTAATGTCTCTCTAAGATAATATTAAGATACAACTAACATTACTAAAGGTAGACCAACATAACTAAAAGCATAACACACAAGAGCGAATTTGGGTGCGGAAACCCAGGCACGTGGAGCATGTCAGAGCGTGTTTCGGGTTGGGTCGAATCGACTCGAGGTCCATACACAAGGTGTATAAAAGTTTTTGTGAAATTTAAGAAGATAGAGCAAATTGATGGAATTACACAATGTAATCTTTAAATATGACCTTAAAACTTATGATGAAATTAATAACACTTCAGAATAAAAGCTCTTCATAATTAAATCTCTTACATTCACATGAAACCTAATACCATAAAACGTCACATATAGATAAATATAAAAGAAAATTGATAGTCTCTAGAGAGGAAAAAAAAAAAGGGAAATGATAATCTCTATAAAGAAAAAGAATGGATAAGGTTGCAGAATATTGAAGTATACATACGCATGGGGGCATAAAAAGGAAGCAATAATTATCTAAGTATAAAAAGGGACGTTAATTTGGTTGAGTTGAAAGAATCTTGTGAGCTTATGTGCCTCCAATCCGATTCAGATCTTGGGAATTATCACACACTACTTAATCAAATTAACATAATAATTAAATAATAAAGTTGATGAGTTCAAAGAATCCGCAAATAACGCTCAACCCACTTTGTCCCTTGATCTACTTTGCCTCGAAAAGGACCTTCTTCTCACGTGTATACCATCTACTCCATCCCCTTCTATCTATCTCTTTTTTAAGCTTTTTTCTTTTCTTTTTAAATGATTAATACTCAAGTTTTTAATACTTCTTCCTGCATAACTAAGTGTAGTTTTAGAAAATAACAGACAAATCAATGATTAACAAACCTTACAGATGATATTTTTTAATGAGTTAGAGAGTAGAAGACTTACGTGATCCAGATTCGAACCGTAACCATCACAATCTAAACCTTATAAATGATTTATTTGTCTGTATTGAACTTGGATTATTGGTTTTTTTTTTCATTCACAATGCTTAATTTAAAATATTTAAGCATTTAATTCAACAAGAATTTATTAATGTTGGGTTCCTAGCTAAAACTTGCAACATTTTATTTGCTAAACTGACACCTATTTTTAGATGAAATAAGTAGTTATATTTATATATGCATGTATATAAGATAACTATATTATTTTATTTCATCAATGCAATTTATGAAGAGAAGACCAAGTGGAAATATACCCACGCAAGCGTAGAATTGGAAAGAAAGAAATCTAAAAGTAACAATATTTGAATGGAAATTAAACGTTGTAGTTTGACAAAAAGACAAATTGATAGAATGGAATAATAGAGTATATATCACCTAGGGTTTGATGTAAACCCGATCCCTTGCAGAGCTAACACCAATTAACGTAAAATATCAGCTAGTTTCATGAAATTAACTTTATAAGAAATTAATCAAACATCGAGTTTGATATATATTATGTTGTAAGTGTATATATATATAGAGAGGAAGAAGAAATCTTTCGAAATTCAGGTATCAAAGATTGAAGCCCATACCATCTAATAACTTATGGAAACCGTCAGTGGCATTAATGAGGGCCTTCTTCTTCTTCTTCTCATTACTCAGATTACAGTAATCTCACTCATTAATATGAGAATATAATAGTTAGAGTCAATTCAATAAGTAGAAATCCAAAACAAAATGATTACATACGATTCAATGCTTAACCCTAGCTAGCTACAGCTTTTTTATCAAAATGGTTTTGGAAAAACAATGATGGGATTTTTCACTCAACTAAGTAATGTATGTGCATATTAGTAAACCCCCTTTTCAACCAATTAGACTAATTAAACTCACCAAAAGATTAAAAAATGTATACAAAATGCTAACACCAAGTTACAATTAACATTAACATCTCATCATCATCTCATCAAATCCAAACCAAAAAAAAAAACCTAAAAGTGAAAATGGAAGTACCCATAGTAGAAATTAAACAACAACAACTTCATCTATAATCGAAGCAGAAAAGTTACCATCTTTGTGAACCTAAAATGGCGGCCTCCCAGTAGCCCAAAACGCATCGTTTTGCATCTGAATAGAGTTAAAAAGATTGGGAGGCATTCCCTGCAACAAAGAAGGGTCACCCAAAATCTGCTGCTGCTGATTTTGCGGCGGCAATGGTGGCGGCGGCGGCGGAGATCCGAGCGACGAGCCTTGAACCTGACCTGCATTCTCCTCTTCTTCCAATGGCAGTCTTTCATAAGCAGCATTGCTAAACGACGCCGCCATTATAATCACCGGCCCCGACGCAAGCAGCTGCCCGACTATGCTGCCCCCCAGCACCTGCCCCTGCCCGCCGCCCAAGTATATGGTCAGCCCTGTGGCGGCAGGCGGCGCCGGCGGCGGCAGGAACGACCCGGACAGCGACAGGATCTCGAAGCGGCCGTGCAGGGTGATGATGGCCCCCGGCGCTGCCGGCTGCCTTAGGGTTACGTTGGTGACGTTGCCGGTCCCACTCATGACGCAGACGCCGCGCTGGCGGCGGCGCGCGAAGTCGGAGACACTCTCCATGACATCGCAGCCGTCGGAGACCTCCATCACGTGGGTCCGGAGCGCGTTGGCGCTGTCGCGCGTGATGATGATCGGCGGCTTGGGTTTGTTCTTCGAGCCGGCCGGTCGGCCCCTTGGGCGGCGGTTGGCGGACATTTCGCCGCCTTCTCCCGGGGCCGCGGCGGCGTCGCTGGTGATGAAGTCGGCGTCGTCGCGGCTCCGCTTGGAGTTGAGGCCACTCGTCTCGCTCTGCTCGTCGTCCTCGGAGTTGAAGTGGTTCTGGAGATTGAAGTCTCTGGTGAATGGTGGTGGAAGTGAGCTGTATCCATCCATGGAAGCTTTTTTGTGCTATTCTTTCTTATTGATTTCTTTTTGGGTGTAACACACCACCACCATGGATCCGCCTCTTCACGGCGGCGTTGTTAACGGCTAGATTTGGTTGGCTTCTTGGATTTGTAAGGGCTGTTTTTGTGGATTAGGGTTCAATTTTGGAAGTATTTCTCTTCATCTCTTTCTCTCTCTCACCTACTGATATGTATGTATTCACACGTGCCTGATGAGATGATTGTTTTTATATTTGAAGCTGCCCCATCTCATCACCAATATTCAACCTCTCTTTGTCCTTATGTTTCACAACGTCTCCCTCAACTAAAATATATATGATGAAATCGCATTGGTTAAGGTTTCTATTTTCTTGGTAATAAAATCTATGATTAACTGTTATTTCGGAGGTCAAACTTTGTTTTTAATCATTTCTATTTTTCACTTCCATTCAACTTTATTTCTAGAGATTATCTATATAATCATTTCTAAGCTTAAAATTTCAGGAATTTGATCAAATTCTTTTTTACAGCGAATTATTTTGATCATCTTTTAAATATTGGGTCCTAAATTGGTTGATTAGTTAAGCTTAATTTATGATATACTCTAAAATCAGATCTGATCAAAGAATTTATTATGTACACATAGTAGTTGTCACCAGATAATGGCAACAAATTATCAAGATATAGGGGTTTTTTAGTCATTCTGACTTCGAGCTCATATATAATTAAACCAACAGCCTGTAAACTTTTGTATGCAATTGATGTAACAACTTCAAACCCACATGACTAAACTGTTGACTGTTGACAAAAGAAAAGGATCATTATTTCAGAAAGAAACGAGGTACGTAATTAATCTTATAAAATTTCCATTAACAGTACTTGTTTTTCTTGATTTCAGTAATATTAATTAATGCATTAAATGTTGACTGTGTGTTCCTTGGAGTCAGATCTTCTATTATACTTGGTGTTACATCTTCTATTCCAAATCAATCACCACACGCCACGTGTATTCAATGACATCACTAATTAATATGTGGCGTGTATTAAATGTTATGTAACACAAGATGTAACATCAAATGTAATAGAAGATCCAGACTCGTGTTCCAGAGCTTAAAATTTTGGAAAAAATGTACCTTTTTTCTTCTTAGTTTAATTAGTTCTTTATTTAATCATTTTTTATTTTAATTATATAATCTTCAAAAATTTCACCTTTTTGCTGGTCACATTATCTGCTATTTTAGAATTAATATTAATTTTTCTTATCGATTTCTATAATTATTTAAAAAGTTTCTTCATTAACTAATTAATTAATTTATTTTTTATATGAGGAAATAATATTTCTATTATTGTTGAGTTGGTAAAGATCTTCCCACCAAATTTTAGTATGCCAATTAAGTAGAAGAAAAGGTATAAGCTCATAAGTTTGGATAATAACATAGTGTCATTTTGACTCGTTGCAATAGGTAATCGAATAGAATATAGAATTTTTTTTAATTATAGAATTACTTGACTAAAATTGCAAAAGAAAGACTCTCATGTACACCAGTTTCACGGATCCAATTCGACCCACACCCTACCCGATTAACAAAGTATATAACACTCATTTTCTCTTCCTAATGTGTAAGCAAGTGTTCTTCTGTTTCTAATCTACGATATTCTTCTCGTCTCCTCTTCCTTATTTTCTCTTCTTCATATCGTGAGATCTGGGTTCTTCTCCTCCTATTTTGTGATCTCATCTTCTCTTCATATTCCTCCTGTGTATTGCACATATCTAAATGATCTCCAAATTCGTATTTAATTCTTTCTCTGTTGGTGTGATTCTTCTTTCTCTATGTTTACACACGAAAATTGTAATTTTTTTTCTTAATTTGGAGTCCTCCATATGCACGTAAAGTCCTTCATATTCATAGCACTTTTCTGCATAAATGAAGAAAATTATGAGTTGTAGAAAAATATATATGGATAAAAAAAAAAAATTTTTTTTTTTTACTCAAATATATTACTTGGAACATATATATGTATTTGTTCTACTACATAAAGGTATAAATTGTATCATATTAGATATTACTTTATTTACATAATTGTATTGTTTTATTTTATTAAAACATCACATAAGAGTATTAATTATATCAAGTAAAGGTATAAACCTTATAACATAAATGCATTACTGCATTTACTTAAAGATATTATCTAATTTTAATTAAAGTTATTAATTATATCATATAAATTTATTGTCTCAATTAATAATTGATAAGGGTATTAATTGTATCATATAAATGTATTAACTTTAGAACGTAAAGGTATTAATACATCTACTTA
Source organism: Scutellaria galericulata (assembly GCA_946896805.1). Classification (NCBI taxonomy): domain Eukaryota; kingdom Viridiplantae; phylum Streptophyta; class Magnoliopsida; order Lamiales; family Lamiaceae; genus Scutellaria; species Scutellaria galericulata. The sequence continues at coordinate 12,933,609 of OX335791.1, read as the reverse complement.
TAAATAATATTGTCTTACTTTACTTTAAAAAAATTGTTATTTCACTAAAATATGCTAGTGTATTATATAAAGATATTAGTTGTATCACATAAAGATATATTACTTGATCATTTACTTAAAACTATTACCTCATTTTATGTGGTGTAAGGATATTACTCACACAATATAAACATATCACTAATATAATTAAGAGTTGGACTTACAACTCAGACCCGGCCCAGGAAGACATATATATACCTTCTTTTTTTCATAATAAATGCCCTAATTAAGAGGCACAATCCCTCAGTTCACCATCACGCCTTCATCTCCTCCCTAAGCTTCACCTCTTCAATCAATCATCTCCATGGGCGCCTGTGATTCCAACCTTTCAAATTACAAACGAAAACACAGTCTAAGCTTCACCTCTTCAATCAATCATCTCTATTATAAATGGTGTTTCATCTCGTATTTCATTATTTTCAATTGATAACATATGTAAATTGGTAATGCCATCTTTTACACATTTAATGTATAGTGATTATTTTGAAATATTAAATGAAACATCAATGTGGAATAGAATATTATACAGTAACTTATACTCCCTCCATTCCTTTTTAAGTGACGTTTTGAAACTTTAAAATTTTTCCTATTTAATTGACGTTCTGTGCATTATTTCCATATATACCCCTATGATTAATTAATGTCTAAATTAAATACATTGTATAATACCCATGTTTTCAATAGAGGCATGCACCAATAATAATTATGGTCAAAGAAAAGCTTAATTAATGAGGGGGTATATTAAGAAAATAAAATTATTTTTAATCTGTGTGTAGAGCTGTAGGACGTCACTTAATTAGGAATGGAGGGAGTAATAGTTTGGCCTGTCCTCTTTACATGGTAAATACCTCATTACTTCATAAAATCTACTCTAACAAGATATTACTTCATAAAATCTACTCTTACTTAATGTTATTTATGGAAAATTAATCACTTTGGAACAAATTCCTAAATCCATTAATATAATAATGATGGAGCCATGCACCCAAAATTTAGGTTATGTTGCTTTTTTTTTCTTTTAAACATTACACATAAAGTTGGGTTTTTTTTTGGGGGTTGGGGGGGGGGGGGGGGTTGTGGACATAGATCCCTAAACCTATATGTTACTAATTAGGCTAGCAAAGAAAGATTTTTTTTAATACTTAGTTAAGCAACGCGTGCCCAACCTAAACTATATACCAATAAGATCTAATCACCGTATCAAAATTCGAGTTGCTCTTTTAATATAAACTATTAACAATAAGCACAAATGAAGGTATTATTTTTTTCTTTTTCCTCCTTCCCAAAAAAAAAAAAGTAATAATAGTTAATCTTCCTTTTCTTAAATATAATAATTTTTTGACATTTTATAAGTCATTAATTCTCACTTATATAATCATGTATGTTTCTCAAGTATTTATTAATTTTTATAACTTATTCAATAACACTTATATACTAAGCAGCGTTATATATAGAAATTTGAAGCTGAGAATTAAGATTGATTGTACTTTTATTTTTTGTATAACAATGTTCAACCGAATATTATGTACCACGTATTTTAATCAAGCATTATGTGATTATTAAATAATCCAAAGGGCAGCATGAGACTTAATTAACATGTATCATAATTTAAAACATAATTCTTCAATTTGAAGTCCATATTCCACATTGCATCATTATCTATATAACTGTCGTTTCATATTATGACTGTCATTTGCATTTATAGATATACTATCGTAATTCTTGGTGTAAGACCTTTTTGTTTTTGTTTTTGTTTTTTTTATTAATGATATTTAAGTCAATGCAAAAATGGAGATGAATGAAGTTAAGCAACAATAAAGGAGAAGTAGCTGGCAAAATTAAATTAGGACGCGACATCATGTGTGGAGAGAGAGAGAGAGAGAGAGAGAGAGAGAGAGAGAGAGAGGAGGCACATGCTCCACATTCAATTATGGTCAATCTTAATGTTGAAGAGAGGGTCCCACCAGAAGCACACGTGTCATAACCCCCGTGCTCTACGGGTCTATTCATTGAACAATTCCTGGTTTTTGTACTACTTCTCACCTGGCCTCTGATGTAAATATGTTCGATTCCTCCAAACATTATATAATTCATCTCTCTTTATCCTCTCCTATTTGTCTTTCCAATGATACTTCAACTCTCTCTCTCTGTGAGTGATACATATATATGTTAAGTAATTATCCAAGTGTGAAAATTATTATCCAAAATTAACAAATATTGGCTTGGCGAAATTGGATAGAAAAACTTGAAATTAAGGGTTCCCGTGCCATTCATGTACGATTTTGGTCTAATCGAGTGGTTCAAATTGAAATTGGACAAAATTTTCAAGACCCTAAAGTTCAAGTATTAAATTGTCCGTCCAAATATTTAAAATTCTAAATCAACAGACCCCCCCTAATTTTACAGATATATATTTAGTGTGTAGTGTAAAAAAAAATTGATAATAAAGTAGGTAGAAAAAGTAAGAGGTAAATAAGAAGGGAGAGCATAAGCAAGAAGATTATTAGTGAATGAGAAAAGAAAGGGTTGAGTGGGCACATAAAATAGGAAAGAAATGAAAAGAGAAAAGGAGGAGAGGAGGAGGAGGCGTGGGAAGCGCTGACAGGATGAGCAGAACTACCATCTCTCTCTCTCTCTCTCTCTCTCCTCATCTACTACACATCCTTTTTTTGTCGGCCCTCTCACCTTCTCTCTCTCTCTCTCCTCATATGCAAATTTGTTTGAGAGATAAATTATAATCAACGTTTTCATTGAGCGATAAATCAAAACACGAAATTGGCTAAATGAAATGGGTATTATGTGGGAGAATATGAGAGGTCTCTCAAACCCAATGACCAAAATATTGCGATATTTCGGTGAAATATCACGAAAATGAAGCCACCAAAATAATAATGAGCTGTTAATTTATTTCGGTCAAAATATCGTGATGTCGAAATATCGTGAATATATCAATTTCGGTCAAAATGTCGCGATATATCGCAAATGTAGTTGCACGTGCCGAGAGTTGTTTTTTTTTCCCTTTTTTTGACGCTGATATTTGCACGCGATGTATTGTAATTTTTTTTCTTTTTTTTTCCCTTTATTCCCTTCCTAAAATATACTGATTTCCTCTTTTTTTTTCTTTTTTATTATGAATCTTTTTATAGTTTTTTTGAAGGATATCTATTAAAATTGAGTTATTTATCTTTCTCTTTTTATATATCTATATTTTTTTTCTATAACTGGAACAAATAATTACTTTATATAAATTTAGTTAAATTCTTTAAAATAAATTAGTACTCTAGCATTTAGGTTCCTCTCATAATTTAATTAAGTTTAGTTAATTTTTTTGAAATTTAAAAAAAGGATTATGATGAATATAATATTAGTGTATCTCTATATTTATTGTAAATATATCATTCTATTTGTAATTTTAAGTTAAATATATGTATTAATGTTGGTTATAATATTTTGTATATTACTACACATTTTCCAAATTTTATACAAAATTTACATATTTTTTAAAAAATGTCCGATATTTCCACCGAAATCGATATATCCACCGATATTTACATAAATTCAAGGTACCGATATATTGATCGAAACCGATATTTTGATCCTTGCTCAAACCTCATGCCACATTGCTAGAATATAGATATTGGTTTAAGTGTATATTTATGGTCTACATGTTGATAGGTCACTTTTACAGAATTGTTGGGCATTAATCTTAAAGGCTAACGTTTTTATTTAAATTAAATTAAATAAATACCCCCATGAAAATAATATCAACTAACCTTAAAACACACCAACCAAACATCTTCATTCTATTCTCATTTATTTATCCTTAAAACCCCACTAACCAACCAAAACTTAGTTTTAACAAACCATTTTTTATTTTGTTGGGACAGTAAATCTACGAATATAAAATTGTCAATTATACATGAATGTGGTCTCACTGCAGGTGACTAAATTTTCATGCCATCTCTCTTAGCTCTACATACTCATGTTCACCCATCAAAACTTTAGCAACCAGAAAATATGATTTACTCACTTCAATTTTTCACATCAAAAAAAGAGAATGGCAGTGGATATACCATTTTGGTTCCAAAAAAAACAAGACAACAACTATTGATTGAGGATAAACAACTACAAGTCATCTGCAGATCCAGGTTTAGATATCAAAGAATGAAGCTCCTTCGCATTATCGTCACTGAATCCCAACGAAGCCAATACTTGATGGCCCGGTGACTCTTCTTGCAGCCACAATCCAAGAAGTAGATGCGTAGTCGAAATTTCCCTATTATCCCCTGCATTTCACATAGAAATAAATAGTAAATTTTTAGAATTGCATTCCTAGTTTGCAAAATTATTTGATGGAAGGGAAACAGAAGCCTCAAGCTTATCAAGCAAAAAGGCAAACTTTATATTAGAACAAATATCCCCAACTCTATATCTGAATCTCGATGTCCAACTTTTAACTATAATATATTACTACGTTTGTGCTATGCTGAATGAGTTTGTTAATGCAAGCATAAATTTAATAATACCCATAACGAACAATCAACAGGATTCATACGATAATATATCAAAATAGTTACATCTTGTAGTCTCACTAGCTTCCAGAGGGAACATATCCGAATCCACAGAAAACACACTTCTATTGACATAAATGACACACACACACAAAGGTTTCTGGCATAATGTTTCAATATGCAAATTTTATCATAGGAATCGTCATTGAACGCTTCAACTTTACATGCAAGTTTCACCAGCTTGCTCCAAATTATCCATTAGAAATGGATAGATTTAAGTTGTAAGTGAACAGTGCACCATAATAATCAGCTTTCCTCTTGACAGAAGTAGCAAAAGAATGCAATAACATCTGGACATTTGTATTTAGAAACTCCGTATTCCATTAGTACTTGCATGTCAGCCATAATAATACAGCACAAGCTTTAGCAGAGACAAACAACACCAATGGTGTGTTCAGGCATTCTAGATACTCATCACAAATGATGGAAGAAGTTCAAAGAAATCAATTTAGGAGGTGGAAAAATAACTCAAAAAAGCTCACCAGATTTAAGCTTTTCATCGATAGCCCAATCAAGGGCTTTTTGTGCAGCTTCAGTTAATGGAGGATGCTCGGGGCTGAAGTAGTACATATCAGTCTTTCCACGCATCTTTATAATTTCATCACGCACTTTATGAAGTGTAATTCCTTTTGAACGCAAGAATATCGAGGCAAAATTAGTTCCTGGAAACAGAATTATATGAGATGGGCGTACATTCCTCAAACAAATAACTTCTATATCTTAACTATTTCCGAAGAAAAATAAATAAATAAATCAACAACAAATTCCAGCAGAGAAATGTAAGCACATCGCATTAATCATGGCGATATAGCTAAGAATGAAACTTCAAATTTAATGCAGTTACTTCATAAGTATGATCTAGGCTAATTCTACAATTGTTCGGATGAACAGTCTTACCATCATCATCACCTTATCAGTTTTACCACTGTATTAGGCCATTAAATTGATGTATACTACTGTCAACCACTAGAGATGGAAAACAAAACCATATTTCTACCAATAGCCCTAATTGTCATTAAAAAAAAAAAAGTTCAAAACATTTGCATGACTTTGCTATTTTGGCCAATCTTTTTATTATAGTCAATTTGGCCATGATTATGTCAATTAGGTACAACTTTCACCAAGTTTGTGATATTAATGCAGAATTAACTGGTGATAAATGTAATTTTAAGAGTGTGAACTATACATCATCTATAAAGAGCCTAAAGATAGTTTAAATTCCAATCTATATGCACCACTCGTCGTTGGACATGTCACCTAATTTTGCACTAATATTACAAATTGGCCAAAACTTGCAACTAATTGACAAAATTATGGCTAAATCAATTATTTCAAAAAGATTGGCCAAAATAACAAAATTTCGCAAAGGTTTGAATTTATTTTTTATAAGGCCCTTCCAATATCAGAGACTTCCACAACTAGAGGATGTGTGTTGCAAAGTATGTATTGATTGATAGTCACAGATAAAAATATATATTGAGCATAAAGGAGGCAAAAATTTACGGACCCTCAATCAAAATCCCCATAAGGAGAGCTTCGGTTCCAGTGGTTGAAGACTTAATCTTTCTTGCTTCCAACTCAGACATTGCAAATGACTTTATTGCCTTTGATGACCATCTAAAAGTTCACTCAACCCAATTCATAACACTTCAATCCCAACACAATGACACCAAATGAAACAACTATGCTACAAACAACAGAAATACTCATCAATCAAATTCTCTGGCCGAAATAGTAAAAGCAGATATCGAACTCAAACTCACTTGGGAATTTTCTCAGTGGCAATATCCATCTCTGGTTTTCTGCAAGTTCATAACAAAATCAACTTCTTCAAATAACACCACCACTTGATTAATGCATAAGTATGAAAATTCCATATTCACATACAGTTACTGCTTCAAAAGAAAGCCCAAATTATACTTAGGTACACATACTCAAAGGTAAACATTCAGCAAGAATATAAAGCCCAAATAAATCAGTTAAAAATACAAACACGTAATAGAAAAGTGATTAGGAATTACGCAGTGGGTAAGCTGAATGATATGGTGGCGTTGATAGGACGGCGAATTGTAAGATTTGAAAAGGGGAGTGAGAATTGTGTCCTGGATATGGTGCCCAGCCATTGAGTCTTGAAAATTTTAGGGGGTGTGAAAGTGTTGTGGATGGGCTTATTCGGGTTAAATTGTTCGGATTCGGGCCGGGTTATTGAGGTTGCAGAGAGAGTGCGAGCTGCCATAGTTGCTTCTTCTCTACGAAAAGTGTGAGCTGAGAGTTGTTTCAACGGAGGAATCTGGATAGGCGTTAGGCGATGGAGAGGGCAGCTGACAAGAGTGTGAATCACCTTTGTCGTTAAATGGGTTAAGGCCCAATAATGTAATTTGCTCATGGTGGGCTAAGCACCTACCCATTACTAAACACATCTCATTTAAATCAAAATAAAAATAAAAATAAATATATATGAAGAGACTTAAATATCCTTAATATTTACTATTTTATTTAATTTATGTTATATAATTGAAATAATAGAATGGTAATATTATAGGGTATATTTAAAATTAGTAGTAATAAATCATTTTAAAATGTGTATTTAGTAAAGAGTGGGTGTGTATAACTTCAGTCTTTGCTCATAATTGAGGTCGGAAAAAGAAAAAAAAAAAAAAAGAAGTAAAAATGCGCAAATCTGAATCAACCTGCGCCCGAACCTGACCCGATGCGTCCGAACCTGACCCGAGTGCATGTGTGCATCAAGTGCACAGAAATGTTACTCCAACATTATTAGTACATAAAATGTATAAAATAACTTTACTAACATAAGAAATGTTAAAATGCTTGATTTCATTATCTAAATATTTAATAATTTATTATTTTTTAATTTTTTTCAGTTAAATAATTGATTTGATTCATATATTGTTTTGAACTAATCTTGCATATTTAAACTAATTAAAAGTAAACCAATACGAAAAAATTAAAATAAATCACATACATCAAATAAAAAAATTGCCAAACGAAAAAACCAACCATTGGTTCTTTTATGCAATGTTGAATTACATACTGCATAAACTTTAAAAAAAATATGCTATTTATATAAGCTTAATAAAAGATAACTACATAAAAACTGAAAGGTAAACTAGCTTCACATATTGAATAAACTTGAAGATATAATGTCGTAATGATTGAATGTTTGCTACATAAAATCCGCGTAGACCTGAATTTTGTTAACTTGTGTAAAATTGTGAATAAAGTTTTATTTTTATCAGACTTCTATTATGAACAATTTCTTTAATTGATTGGTGATTACATAAATTAATGTACAGTACAACAAGCTGATTAAATCAATGAATCTAATAATTATAATGACATATTGGGAAAATAGTTCATCTTTAAAACTATCTAAAACCAAATTCCCAATGTCAAATTAAGAGGAAAATTCATACTCATTACAGTATTGCTAATGTCACCATTCGGAGAATTTGCCACGAGTATCAACAACGATCATCAATACTTTTTCGAGGAGGCTTCAGAAGGAACCATCCATCGGAATTTCTCCGGATATACGATGATGGATGTTTGCCTTGACAGAAGATTCAATAGTTCTTTGGGGCCACCAATATGCATATGGTTATTTCGCTATAGAGATTTAGGCCAGCAAACTTATTGAGTTGGTTCTCAATCTTTTCATAAGGGTATTATTAGTGAATAACAGTTCAATGTAAGTCACTAATACATGACTGATCACATCTTGTACTTAAAATGTACAACTTACCATCTTTCAGAGTACACGTAGGATATATAACTAAATACCAATCTGGAAATATATGAGAGCCTATTGAATAAAATCTCTTACTTAAAACTTGACCAAAGTTCAAGTTGCCAACTTCAGGATTGTAATGAACATGCTAAGAAGAGTTAATTAATCTGGCTATCTAATACTATGGGGAAAATGGAGAGTGCACAATCACAGAAATGCAGCAAGAATACTAATTAATTAGATGCATAATCACCTTTTCATGTGCAACTTCCCAAATCTGGATCATTTGCTTCTTCAAACAATGAGATTGGGCAAACGAATATCCTGTTGAACGAAGACATGTTAGTGCAGCTCACAGCTAAGAGAAAAATTATGTCCAGCTTTTAACTTCAGCAACAACCTACCTGTCAAATTTTGTACTCGTTATGCATGGCACCATAGGATCCTTTAGATTAGATATTAGCTGCGTCGTTAATCCTCATATTGACAGAAAATGTCATGGCCATTGCAAACTGTGGATGGGTTTCACAATTAAGAAACTCTTTGCACCACAACTAAGTGAAAGAACCAACACCGATATTATAACCATACCAAACATATCGTCATGGAAAAAGCTGTCGCCATCCTAAAACTGTGACTTGTGTACTTTAGGCACTCCTATCACTTCACAGAATGAAAAACCAACCACCATAGAAAATCTTCCATTGAAAATTGGAACTCAAAAGGCTAGACTGCCAGTGAAAACAATGCAATGACGTTCACAATCTAAAATGACGAGGAAGACGGCCACAAGTACTCTGCAGTCTCAAAATTTCTTGTGCAAATCCTTGATTACCAGTCAGCATAAGTCCATTTAGAACCCGATTGAAGGTAAACTTTCGAGGCAAGAATCCTCGTTCAACCATTTCTATCAACAACTTCCCAGCAGTCACCAAGTCATCTGACTTCTTCCTTACAAACATTGAGCCGATTAAAATATTGTAAGTATCCAAATTAGGCAAACAAGTCCCACCATTCATCTTCTGGAAAACCTCCAGAGCCTCCTCAATTTTCCCATCCTCACAATAGTACCTAATAACTACATTAAATGTTTGAATTGTTGGTTCACAATCATCTTTCATTTTGTCCATATAATTGATAGCCATATCCATTTTTCCCACATGACACATTCCTCTAATAAGTACATTGTAGGTTGTTGCATTCGGCACATAACCTTTCCCCAACATATCCTCAAACACTACAATGGCATTTTCAACACAATCTTTCTTGCACAAAACTTGAATTAGGGCAGTGTAAGTAGCAACTGATGGAAGCACGCCAGCTCCAACCATCTCATCAAACACTTTCCTTGACTTCTCAACCTCACCTGCAACACCAAACCCATGAATCACTGTAGTGTAGCTCACAACATCAATCTCAATCTTTCTCTTCTTCATTTGCAAGAAAAACTCCCACCCTTCCCTTATCTGTCCAGCTCTAAAATAACTAGTAAGTAATGTATTATATGTTGTCAATGTTGGCTGCAAACCCCTTTCAACCATCTCCCTCATAACTTCCAATGCTTGCGGTGTTTGTTTCCTTAAACAAAACCCATTTGCAATAATGTTGTAACTGACCACGTTGGCTCTAAACCTCCCTCGGAAAACCTTAAACAACCTATGTGCCATCTCTACCCGTTTCGACTTACACAACACATCAAGCAATGCATTAAATGAATTCAAATCTTGTTGGCAACCATGTTCATGCATAGATAGAAATATTTTAACAGCTTTATCAGCTTTTCCAGCAGAGACATACCTTTCTGTAATGATAGAAAAAGTTTTTGGGGTGGGACCTAGTTTCCTTGATCTCATCTTGCATACAAGGGTCCATGTGGTTTTGTAGTCCCGCATTCGAGCTGCAATATCAATGGCATGGTCAAAAGCAGCAGCTGGGTGGGAGTAAGAAGCGTGATCCTCAAGGAGTTTGAAAAATTGGAGGGCTTTAGGACCATGATTCCAGAGGTTTTTGAGAATTGTTTGGACAGAATATGGGGTCCAATCAGGTACAGCATGGATGGTTTGGCTGAGCAACTCTGGGTTGTCTGTTTTGAGGATGAGATTGGTAATGGTGGTAGGGTCTGGCGGTGACAGTGGGGAGATGGTTGGAGGGAGTTTTGGCAGAGTTCTACAGTGGGTGACTTTGGAAGTTTTACTGGGTATGTTCATTATGGATTCGAGTTTTACATGTCAATTGACTGAGAAAAGATCACCCCTTCACAATGCATACTTCATACACAACTTTGAAAATTACAATGAATCAGCATTTCTGAAGTATATGGATGGAACTGGTGGGGTAGGTTGGCATAAGGGGAGTTAAATTGATTGGGGTTCTAAAGGTGAGACACATACAAGAGGAGATGGTGGTGAGATGGCGCAACTGCAAAGGTGTTGTAGAAGTGATAAGGGAAGTAGGGAACATTGTGGAACCAGTAGTTGAGTATGAACTGAATATGGAGGACAAAGAGAAAAAATGGTAAATGCAAGGACAAAGAAAAAGCTGTGAGAAGAGAGAAAACTGAAATGGAGGAAAAAAGAGTCAAGGGTCAATTTTGAAGAGAGAATTGGACTGGAGAGATACTAAAACAGCCTGCTGTAAAAGGAGATAAAGAAAAAATAGGCATTTATAATTTTGAAAATGTGGGTAGAATCAACTTAATGAATGATAATATCTGTTCAAAAATAATTGATAGCCTAAATAAACAAACATGAAGAAAATAGTACATTCATGACTTTTTTCACTGTTTTGCATGCTTCCAACAAAAATGTCAAAGCAAGTATTGTGCTCTTTCTTCAAATATGTACACGAGCCGAACCAAGCCGAATATCACTGGCTAGAATTCGGCTCGTTTGTTTTTTTTCGAGCTCGAGTTCGTTACGAACTTTAAAAATGGAGTTCGAGCTCGGCTCGACATCAAAATTTTGAGTTCGATATTTGTTCGAGTTCGGCTCGAACAAAGTTCGATAACAAGCTAAACGAACCCAGCTCGAGTTCGGCTCAATAAAAGTTCGTCAAAAGTTCGAAATGGGCTCGAATACAAGCTCGTTTATTCAAAGTTGAGTTCGGCTCGACAAAAGTTCATTGGAAGTTCAAATTGAGCTCGAATACAGACTCGATAGTTCAAGCTTGAGTTCGGCTCGAAAAAATTAGCGTTCGAACTAGAGTTTGAAAGCTCATTAACACTAATTTTGGCATATATTTCAAAATTTACAAGAAATCACAAACATAGTCACATACAAATTTTGCAATTCAACAATAACAAAACGATTAAAATGTGAACTAATATAACTAATACCTAATATAACTCGTCTCACCTGTCGCCCAATACTAAAAGGCAGATTGTATAGGTATAGCAAGCGTACACTTAGCAATTTTTATGTTAAGAATTGCATAATATTAGTGATAAAAAGCTTTCGTGCTTCTTAGATCTGCAATCCTAGTCTCCACCAGTTAGTGATCATTGTATATGTTAGTCTATTACTCATCAGAATCATACCTAAATCTCTCAATAGAAGCAAAATCAGATAATAAAGGTCCTAAATCATATAAAATTGCATTCGCCTAAATTGCATAAGATCTTTGCAGTAAAATTTGAAATCATTAAATTAGGGCACTGAATCGTCAATTGACAAGACTGTTATGTGTGAGAGAGAGAGAGGTATTAGCGGCGAACCTGCGGCTGCGGCGAACCTGCGGCGGCGGCGATGAGCTCCAATTGATTTCGAACGAGGAGGAGTTGTAATCGCGTTCCAGGTTCTACTTCTCTTTGTCCTTATCCTCTATTACAACCCTCAGTCTTCTCGGTGTTTCCACGGGGTAGAACTGTCCTTATAGTTTGTTTTTCAATTCAATTAGTTATTCAATAATTAATTGAGTAATATGATATCAAATAATTATTTATATTACAATTAATTTTAAATTAAAATTATATAAATTAATGAATTTGTTTGAAATCTAAAATATTTAAAATGTAAAAATTGACTTAAAACAGTATTTGCAAAACGTAATACTAATTTACAAGCTATCTTTTTCAAAATCAATATTAATATTATTGATCATAATATAATAATTATATAATTAATATATTTATATATACATATAAATGTAGAGTATATTATATATACCTATTTGAGTTTGCAAATATATAAATAATTAAATGAGTAAATTATATGAAATTATTGTAATACACGTTCACATTAAATTTTTTCTAATTATATTTCATATAAATACATAATATTTTGTTATACATACATTATTCTTATATAAAGATTTTGAATTTTGATACATATGTATATTTGCACATGTTTATGGTTTGATGTCTTTCTATAACATATCATTAATGTATTTTGTTATAAAATGGATTATCACGAACGTCTTATTAGCCCATGAGAATTAACACATCAACAATACAATAGTTTACAATGAATTTGAGATGATAATATAGAGTAGATAATAGTGGCAACCAAAGAAACTATTTTCATTCAAAATGAATCCAATATATATACATGTCTCTTGAATTTGAAGGATCATTACAAATAAAAAGTCAAAGGACCAAGAACCTTAAAGACTCTAGAGTAATGTCAACATCAAAAAAAATAAATTTATAACACTCCTCCTTGGACATTACGACTTGATGTACATACCTCGTTAAAAACTCGCTAGAAAAACCCAGTGGGAAAAAAAACTAGACGATAAAAGAGTACATGGCATACAGTCTTTATTGTGTTACACTGGCTGTCTCATTAAAAACCTTTGACTTAGAAAACTTTGTGGGAAAAAACTTAGTTAAGGAAAAAAAAGTACAACCATTGGTCTTCAGGACCCAATCTTCAGGGTTGTTTTGAAGTTGTCGCTCCCCTGAAGACAATATAGCAGCATGTGAGACCAAACCTCGTATAATCTTGAAAATAGGGGACTTGTAACGATGATGTAACACATTCAAACTCTTCTCAAATGATGCTTTGATTGTATTGTGAGACACAATCAACAAACCATGAATCCTTTCCCAAGAAATTTCAAAGTTCGATTGACTCGTACCAATTTGTTTCTTCAGCCTTGAATGAGCACTCTCCACCCAGTGGGACCAAGTACCAATAATTACCAATCAAAACAAATTTAGTAATAAAGTAAAACAACAATTCACAACGAATTTATATTGTTAAATACACGTACCTACTACTTGTTGTGTTGTCAAAATGCATGACATTATTGGTCCAGGAAGACACAAATCTCTCCTTACAAGGTGTTATCTAATTGTTAATGACATAATTAACGGCTTCTGGGTAGTCGGCGTAATCATCCTTCAATCTCCGCATCAACTCATCAAATTTCATCAAGTCCTTAGCAAGTATCATTAAATTCCATGAGTTGTTAAATGAATCCCACTTCTCTTTTTTCGTATGAAATATTGGTATGCACTTGGTTAAAATGTTCTTACTGATATGCCACCGACATGGTAAATGTTTCAAGTTCGGAAATGTAACTTCTATCCCATTCATCAATGTCATCTCCTGATCTGTAACAATCACTTGCGGTAATATTGATTGATCCATTAATCCCTTCAAAATTGTGTGGGCACCCAAATATAGTTCTTCTGACGTTCTGCCTCCAAATATACACATGTCACCGAGAATGTGATATCAGTCGATGTAATCCCAACAATCTCCAAAAGAGACATCTTGTACCGATTGGTCTTGTATGTACAGTTCATCAATATAACATTTGGAAACGCACGCAACGACTCGACACTGGTCGGGTGAGTATAAAATAAATCCTTGACCCTGTCCGTTTGCTCACATCTCTTGGCAAAATAATAATATTCATGGTGTTTCAATTTCTCCAATAGGTATTGCATCTGAGAAGGACTTTCGTGCTCAACAATTCGATGCTTATGACGAGCATTGTAAATGGTCTTCAGCGCCGACTCATTATCAGCAAATGATTCTTTCAAACTGCTCAAAATATCTTTCGATTTTGTGTTATTCTTTGACAAGTCAAACACATACTGATCTTCAATAGATGTAAGTCGACCGACATATGAGTGACCAACCAAGTAACACCTCATTAGGTAATTATGAACACCCGATAAAACTGTTAATGACCATTGGCCTTCATTCAATTGAGTGCCCTTCAAAAGAAATGGACAGTCACGCTTCTTCTTACCGATAACTCTCTCTCTCTCTAGAGCTTTTCTTTAGAACAACCTGATTGTCAAAAATCAAATATTGTCTTTGCATTTTTTGTTTAGATGGACGGTACTTGCCACTTCTTTTACATCTCAATAACACTCTAGGCCGCCTACCACTTTCCACTCCATTTGAGCGTTTCACTAAAACCACCATAGTAATCTTATGCGCTACTCCTCTTACCAATTTCACCAATGAATGCGACAATCAAAAAGTTCTCCCGTGGAAAACTCAATTGTGTAATCTATTTGTTCATACATTGAATCAATCTCTTGTTGATCCGTCTCATTTTCATCCATGAGATTCACCACACTTAGTTCTATGGATTTTGAAACGTTTTCCTAATGAACAATGAAAATAGGACATAATAAACATATTGTTCAACGATAAAACCCAAAAAAAACTTAAATCAGGCTTCTGTGCAATTTTAGAAATCAAACATTTCTATGATTGTTCGACTAAACAATTCGAACATAATTCATAGTGTTCGAATACTGTTGTTTGAACACCAAGAATCATGTTCAAATTTTTTGGTCAAACAACCCTATATAATTTCAGCCAGGAGATTCAAACATCCTATAGAACGTTCGACTACTTCAGGTCGAACAGTCTTTGAGACGTTCGCTCTGTAGTGGTCGAACGAGTCTGTTCTAGCGGGAATTTGTATTTTTAAAACCAAAACTCGATTTTTTGTACTACACTATTTAAAACTATTAAAAAGTGTGAGAAATCTTACATTGTTTGTTTCAAATGTATCTTCTCATTCCATAGACGTTTCTGTAGAGAATATTGGTTCGTTGATATTCTTAGGGCTTATAAAGAAGAAGAAGATTTTGTGGTATGAAGGAGAAGAAGAGTTTGTGGTATGAAGGAAAAAAAGAGTGTTAATGAGGGAATGGGGGTGTGTTAAGAATTTATGGGGTATCCTTAGTCACTCAAACTATATATGAGGTGTGGTCAAGGGGTATTTTAGACATTTAATATATAATTGTTTTTCATTTACTTAATTATGGGGTGTGCTTATAATTCCTTGAGGTGCGGATAGTCATACCTAAGAAATAACCACAATAAATATAATCATAACAAACTAACTGGCAACCACATAGCCCAATAGAAAGGCAAAGCCCAATAAACCCATATATCAAACCCACCCATAATTTGTAATATTAAACTTATTAGGATCATGCTAAAGAGCCCATGTGATTGTATTTTTAAAAGAACTAGTGAAGTGTGGTGCTTTTATAGATTTTCGATCATATGAACGTTTTACATTTTATATTCCTATCTCTGATTCTAATTTGGTGTTGTTTTAGAATTTTTTTTGTGTACTAAGAAATATAGATTTGGACAAATATATTCCTTAATTATCAAGAAATTTAGAATTCAAAATTGAAAATAGAGAATCAAATATATATATATATATATATATATATATATATATATATATATATATATATATATATAAAAGTATGGTTAGTTACTCTCTAGTGTTGACACTTGAAACTCCATAATGTTGTCATGTAAGCCTTTTGGGATATTATTAAATTGTCATGTGTTTGTCTCTCAAATGTCTTTCCAATATCTAAAGGAAAAAAAAAAAAACACAAATGAAATAGAAGCCAGACAGTGCACTAATTTAGTGCTATAGAAACAGAAGCTACCCACTTCTCAAAATAAAAACGAAAGAAAACGGCCAAATCAAAGTCCAAGTGAAAATGTACTGATGGGTCTCTTTATCTCCCAAGATTGCTTCTGAAATTCAGATAATAATAATAATAATAATAATAATAATAATAATAATAATAATAATAATAATAATAATAATGTTACTTATAAGGCTAATCCAGATAACATTGAGAAAAATCGTGGTTTTGCCTTTGTTGAATTTCAAACATGTAAGGATGCTCAGGCAGCTCTATCCGAGAAAGAGATAGAGAAAGACAGTTCTGCAAAAGAAACGAGTTATGCCCAAGAAAGACAGCTCTATCTAAGAAAGGCAGTTCTGCCAAAAAATGAGGTTTGCCCATGAAAAACAACTATGTTCGAGAAAGGCAGCTCTGCTGAAAGTTTTATTTCATTTCAAGTCCTCGAGATCTATCAAGAAGAGGAGGAATAAGCTCTAAACACATGTATCAATTCTGCATCTCACACCATCAATGTCATTTCTGCAACGAATTATCGATATTAGTTTTATATCCGATCACCGATGTCAGTTCTGCACGACTAGAAGTCACATGTGAAAGATCCACGGATACAGTTGTCAGGGTCTTGTTCGAAGGTCTTAGCCCAAGTCCGGCCTTTAATTAGGTTTTTAAAGGAAAAACGATATTTTTACCCTTGATTTAGGAATAAGTTATAAATATCTATTTTTTGTAACTTTTCTCCAAGTTTTTCTAATCTTATCAAATGGGAGGCATACGTTCATACCGTTGGGGAGAGAATGTTGAGCACTTTTATCCAAAAAAAAATATCTTTCTCTTGTCATATCATTTCTTTAGGAATTTTTTATTACTGTTTTGAGTTTTCTTACATAATTTGTGAGGAGAATTTTTGTCAACCTCATCACTACTTAATTGGACCCACGTTAATTAGTAAAGGGAAACAAGGCTAAATGTGAGTAGGAAACACAATTGTAAGCCTCAATCAATTTTTGCAATAAAAGAAGCTTTATGCTAAAACATGTCTAATCACGTTTGAAGCAAGAAAACATGTCGCTCCCAAATGACGTACATATGACGTTGTTTCGAGGTTATAATTACTTTTGAATTTGGCGCCAATTTTGCATGGTCAAAAAGTAAAAGTTATCGAAAAAATTGTGGGTTTTCCCCATGGAGGAAAAGAAGATTATTATATCATACCTAAAAAGTAGTAAAAACTGATGAAAGAGGACTCAGCTGTGAGCTGTTGTCAATATGAAATTGATTTCCCAACATCAAAATCTTTTTACGTTTGTAATATTTTAAAAAATGATTTGTATGATTTCTTCGTTACATTTGATGTTTACGATTACGTTTAATATAATAACATTTTAATTGTGATGTCATTTAATACATATACATGATGTGTGTTAAATCATTTTGAAATAAAATATAATAAAACGTACATGATAGAAGATATGGTATGCTCACTCTTATCTTTCACCAATATTTATTAATATATTTACTTTACAATGGTAAATTTTTTGACTTTAATATTGTTTCGAAACATTAAATATTAGACTGGTATATTTGAGAGTAAATTATAATTAATGTGCAATCGAAGCAATAATAATTTGCAAATGGACCTTGAATATACTTTTTCTTTCTTTAAATTTGGTATCTATATAATTTTGAAGTAGAACATGAAAAATAAATTTTTGAACATATTCAATGACTAACTGTGTATAATCTAATGTATCTACCCTGCTGATGTGGCAACACATTACACAATATAGAAAGTAGAGTGCATGTTTGTAGTGAATTACACTATCATTTTCGATATTTGGAAACTAAAAATAAATCATTTACTATATATGAAAAAGAAACGAAAAACTAGCATTTCAATAAAAATATATAAGTATATTAGTTTGAACTCACTAAAATTTTATTGATATCATATGTTCAGCTATCTTTTGGTAATTTAACCAAACGTTCTATATTAAAGGTAATTCATTTTCTATTACACTTCATGTTAGATATATCTCATATTTCAAATCAATCATCACACACAGCGTGTATCAAATGTCGACATTACTAACTAAAATTTAAATTGAAAATAATTCACCATATTTTTTTTCTCACATCACTACAAGAAATTTGGCTTTTAATAATGGGTAAAAACCGTTGTCTTTTTTAACAATGGCTTTTAACAATGTTTTTCCATTTTTTTAGCGTTGTCGTAGCCAGGGTTGCAAAAAAAAATTCGTCATTTTACAACGCACTAAAAGCGTTGTCTTATTTAGATACGACAACGCTTTTTAACCGTTGCACAAAATGGTTGTCTTTTTAAAATATTTTTTTAATTAAATATTAAATAGAACGCTGACGTCATCATAACGATGACACGTCATCACGCCTCGTCGCCAAAGTGCTGACGTCATCATGCCACGTCATCCGAGTGATGACACGTCATCATGGCAAATAATGCGCGTTGTCTGGGATTCAAACCCGAGAGCTATGGTCGTACTCCAACAACTAGACCACTAGTGCTTTATGTTATAATATTCTCCATACATTTCTTTTATTTCAATTTTCTATTATCACATATTTTTTGTTACTTTTTATTATTTGTATTTTTAATATATTTTAAAAGGTTATATATATATATATATATATAATTGGAAGCTTAATGACTAATTAATATGTTTAGTAATGTTTAATCTAATTTCATTTTAAGACAATTATAAAATATATTAGTGCATATTTTTAATATATTTTATGAAAATACTATTTTTTTAAAATTATGAGTTTGTTCATATAAATAATATTAATGCAAATAATATAAGATAAAATCATAAAATTAATAATTAAACTTTTCAAATTTAATTTAATTAAAAAATAATTAATATTATCACATGTTTTTTGTTAATTTTTATTATTTGTATTTTTAATATATTTTAAAAGGTTAAAAAATATATATATATATATATATATATATATTTAAAAGATTAATGACTAATTAACATAAGATAATATAAGATATATAACATCATAAAATAATTAAACTTTTCAAATTTAATTTAATTAAAAAATAATTAATATTATTACATATTTTTTGTTAATTTTTATTATTTGTATTTTTAATATATTTTAAAAGGTTAACAATATATATATATATATATATATAATTGCAAGATTAATGACTAATTAACATAAGATAATATAAGATATATAACATCATAAAATAATTAAACTTTTCAAATTTAATTTAATTAAAAAAAAATTAATATTATTACATATTTTTTGTTTATTTTTATTATTTTTATTTTTAATATATTTTAAAAGGTTAACAATATATATATATATATATATATATATATATAATTGGTATGATTTATATATATCTTTTTTTTTGCTTTATAAAATAATTGTTTAAAATAATTTATGTTTTTTGTATTAATTTTAAAACCAAACTCATTTGATCTTTATTTTTATTTTAGAAAAACATTCATAATTTATGAATTATGAATTATAAAACATAATTTTCGAATTATGTTTTAAAATAATATATAAATTTTGTATTATTATATAAAAGGGTGAGCGTAATATTTTAGTTGTAATTTCTTAATTAATTCAAAATAGTATTTCATAAAAATACTATTTTTTTTAATTATGAGTTTGTTCATATAAGAGAATATTAATGCAAATAATATAAGATAACATTATAAATTAATTAAAATTTTTAAATTTAATTTAATTAAAAATCAATTAATTTATAATTAACACAACACAAAAAAAGTATTGCACAATGAGTTGTCTATTGGCAAAAAAGTAGTATGAAACGACAACACATAAAAGCATTGCATAAAAGAGTTGTCTTTTCAAAAAAAAGGTCATTTAACAACCCTTTGAAAAAAGCGTTGTCTTTTCCATTATTTGCGTTGTCTTTTAAAAAAAAACGTCATTTAACAACCCTATGAAAAAAGCGTTGTCTTTGGTAGAATTTTTTGAACAAAGACAACGCTTTTCTTAAAAAAGGGTTGTTAATTCAAAAAGACAACACAATTTTATAAAAAGGGTTGTCTTTGAGGGGTTGTTAAAGGCCATTTTTCTTGTAGTGCATCATAATTAAGTTGGGTGAAAAATATAGTGTTATATGAGAATATAATGGAGAATTAATTTCCTCTCATGCACCCCAATTATATTGGGTAACAAAAACAATGGAAAATAGATCTTATTGCTCATATGACACTCTTATTGCATATAGTGATGTAATATATATTTGATGTGGATATTGTTGGTGAGTCTTATTATATATTATAATATCCTAATGAATGAATTTTGGTTAACATTAATTTCTCTATCTAATACAAAGCAGAAGATGACCAAACCAATAAGAGTAACACTTTTGTGCACCAGTTGCACCGTGCAATCCATACATTTATATTATAAATGTAGTACCTTTATGTTATAAATGTAATACATTTATGCATGTTCATTTTAAAAGGAACGGATATTTGTACATAAAGGTACTACATTTATAACATAAATGTATGGATTGCACGAATTTCAGTTATGTGCAACTGATGCACATAAGTTTTTGTCAACCAATAAATATTAGTGTACATATCATACCAAAAAAAGGATTCGAAATAAATGTACAATTATTATTTTATTGGGCCACTCTCTTCTGTACCGAGGGCACGGATCCTAGGATCCATGCCCCCAACCTGCCCCGGACTGAATACCTGCATATATATACAAATTTTCTTTTTTTTCCTTATTTTTCCTCACCTCGCCCTCTACAAATCGCGTTCAATTCGGGGCAAAGCGTACGACATTTCAGAGTGGGCCAACCACCACCCCGGTGGTGATCTCCCCCTCCTCAACATGATCGGCCGAGATGCCACCGATGCATTCGTCGCTACCCTGGCACTGTCTGGAAATTTCTCGACAATTTCTTCAATGGCTTTTACTTGCAAGATTACTCTGTTTTTGAGGTGTCCAAGGATTACAGAAAACTCCTCTACGAGTTCTCCAAAATGGGCCTTTTTGACAAAAAAGGACATGGGGTTCTTATCTCTCTGTGCCTCATTGCAATTCTCTTTGTTGTGATTGTATACGACGTCGTTTGGTGTGATGGGGCTTTGCTGCATTTGCTGTGTGGTGGCATGATGGGGTTTCTGTGGATACAGAGTGGCTGGCTAGGGCATGATTCTGGGCATTATCAAATCATGTTAAAAGTTACTTTGTGTAATACCTAAAAGGTATTTATGTAATACATGAGAGTAACATATACAAAAATACCTATAAGGTATTTATATAATACTGAAAGTAATATGTGTGATACTTAAAAGTTACTTTGTGTAATACCTAAAAGGTATTTATGGAATACATGAGAGTAACATATACAAAAATACCTATAAGGTATTTATGTAATACTGAAAGTAATATGTGTGATACTTAAAAGTTATTTTGTATAATACCTAAAAGGTATTTATGTAATACATGAGAGTAACATATACAAAAGCATATAAGATATTTATATAATACCTAAAAGTAATATGCGTGATACTTAAAAGATATTTATGTAATACCCCGAAGAGTAACATATACAAATACCTATTAGGTAATTATGTAATACCTTAAATGATTTTATGTCAATTTGAAGAAGAATAAGAAACAAGAAGATATACAAGAAGAATAAGAAGAAGAAGAATGTACTAAACAAATAAGAAGAATAACAAATCAATAAGAAAAGAGACTAAGAAGAAGAAGGAGAAAGAAGAAAAAAAAAAAAAAAAAAACAACATTGTTTCTGCATAATACCTTAAGGGTGGATATGTGATACCAGAAAACTAAATATGTGATACCTAATACCTGAAGAGTAAATGTGTGATACTTAAAGAATATTTAATCAGGTGCACACGGCCACACCATAACAGTATACATGGGGGTGCTTGGAAGCGGTCCACACGTCCGGATTGGGTTGGGGGCAAGGTTCCTGGGACATATAATTTTTTGTGTATTTTATTTATTTACCTGGTGTCCCTTCACCCTCTCAAGGGTCGGTAGGAATAATTTTATTCGGTTTGATTAATGTTGTTTATTAGCCGTGGGCCCACGATTGGCGGGAAACTATTACAAAAGTCAACTGTCATAACGACCAAAAAGGAGCGGTAGTGGGATGGAGCAGTGTTAGTTACTGAGAAGCACGTCTTTAATTTAATTCGGTGCACACAGCAAAAGCGTGTGTCAAATACTGCACCGATATTCCTTGTATTGAGACATTAAAGGCGCATTTATTTGTATTCATGGTTTTGGAGTGTATTTGTACCATGTAATTAAATGATAGATTTGTAAAGATTTTTTTGGTGAGAGTTCAATAAATATATAATAGGCACGTGGTTAGGCATATATTTTGACAAACTGTTGTTAATTTGTGATACCGAAAGTCTCACATGCAATGAGGTTGAAATATGCATTTTTATAGGTATAAATATGTACGATACAATTATAAATATGTGTTTTACAAGTATAAATATGAGTTATAATAGGTATGTGTTATTTGTTTTGCAAAACCATCGCACGGTACGACGGTTGCACATCAGTTTTTGAGTTTGACAAAAGTGTTCTGCATGCAATTTGCAAGATTTGATTTTTCCAAGTATATTTAACGGTCTTATGTATATTATCTAGATAATATTTCTACAACATTTCATATAACTCTCTTTCTATCATTGTTTAGATATTTTTTGGAGATTCAAAAGCGTGTTTCCCTTTGGTGGACATATGTTCGACCCTCTATAAATATTGGTAAAATATAGAAAATATAGGTAAATTTTAGAAAAGTGACTTCTGTGGAAATATTGATAAAAAAAATTAGAAAAATGACTGAAATTTTGTAAAAAAATGGGAAAAATGACTTGGTATTTTACAGAATATTATAACTAACTTTAATAAATATATTCAACTTGAAATTTCAAATAAAATGATATATTTACAAATAATATAGATCATAAACTACTATATCAACATTGTCTATTATGATAACATGAAGAATTTAAAATATTTTCTTTTGAGATTCAAATAAATAAGATGACATATTATCATAATTTAAACAATAATGGTTGGACTTTGGAGTGGTATAGGGTAATTATTTGAAGGTAATTATTCGAGTATTGTAGTGTACACAATTATTTCAACTTTGATAATTGATCTAATATACGTTACAATTATAATGAGAAAATTATAATATTTTTTGGGTGCAAAATACATTTTGTTTCCTTTAAAAATTGGTGTAATTCATTATAAAATTCTATTACAAAATAAGACATTAGTTTTCTTTTCTTTTTTATTTACTGAAATCGATATGTTCTAATATTTTATTGATATTTTCCCGATATTTCTTCGATATTCCAACATTTTGTACCATGAAGTCATCAAAATCGAAATGGAAAACGATATATAATCAATATTTTTGACAAAATATTTTAAAAACCTGATGTTGTTCTAGTAGCGATATATATATATCTCGACAAGCATGAAAGAGTATAGATGCAGATAGATTGGCGTGTCGGTGTGCGTCGGAACGCGTGAACACACATGAGAGCGCGTGGAAACTGATCAGATAAAATTGTACACTAATTGCATTAGAAGTAATTGTGAAGAAAAAATGAAGATGATTATGAGATACTTCAGTGATAAGTGGAAATAGATGGATATTATTCAGTAGATTTTTGAATTTATGTCAAAAACTTTAAAAACATTATTTTAATCCGTCTAGAGTGAGTAGTAAAACTCATATTATTTGAAAAAAAATAAAAATAAAAGATAACTTATATAGAGTATATATAGTTGTATGTGAAATGAACTAGCTAGTCATAAAAACTTTGTTCTCTTCCAAAATAGGACCAAGATAGTAATATTTATATCCAAATCTTTCAAAAGCATTTAACGAGGATTATTTAAAAAATAATAATAATAACATGAAGCATGCAATAGTATTAATTTATTTATTTAGGAGACAAACATGCAACAAGGAAACGTGTTTGATGAAGGAGATGCATGTGGTTGTCAGAGGAAAAGGGTCAAATAAGTCGTGCTTTCACGTGTCCACAATTACACTTAGCCGCGTATTAAAAAAGGAGCATCATCAAAACACAAACCCGATTTTAAGTAGTGTGGTTCCACGACTCTTACCATTTTCCGGAGATGCCCTAGTACTTGTTGCCCATTATGCACGCACAGTCATGCAACCTGCCATGTCTCCTTACCTCATCATTTATTAATACTCATTGGTTGTTACTTGTTACCATATAATATTTATAAATTATACTAATTCTTTTAGGGAATCTTTATTCTCATTTTGCGTTTAATTAATTTGAATTTCTTACATACCATTTATATATGGACTAGAGTTAATTATTCCAAACTATACACTTTTTTTTTTAAATTTTGATATCTCATTGATGTCAAGTATAACCAATAATGAAAATATTAATGTGATATATCATTGATAAATCTGTTTTTTAAGAGTGAGATATGTATATAATGGGTAATTTTTTTTATTTTTTTTCCACAATATCCCGAAGATGTGAAATATCGCAAAATATAGCAAAATATTTCATATATATATATCGTGAAATAACACAAAACATAGACCGTGGATTTCGAGAATAAGGTCCAAGTATAGATGTTATTTCAAAGGATTACAGAAGGAGACGTGCTTGGAAGGCTAAATACAAGAACACAAAGTATTTTAAAAGGAATAATAGATTAAAAATATGTGTATATATATATGTGTGTGTGTATATATGTTGTGGTGAAGTTGTTGCGAATTTACATAAGAAATTATAAATTGCACCATTTGAGTGGTGCGGTTATCCTATAAAAATTTAACTAACAATTTATAAAAAAAATTACAAATAGCGATGTAATATAAACAATTCAGACGGTTTTTTGTGTTCATCCCTACTAGAAGAGAAGAAAACACTCCACCTAATTATGATCCCTATTTGTTTCATAATAATACCCAAAGATGAAGTCGATTGGTTTGATCAACTAGTTTAGGGAGCATACTCTTTAGTCGATTACATAAACTTTAGAAAGGAAAAAATTCATTTGGTGAAATTTGTTGTTAGTTTATGACATACAGTATATAGAAAAAACGAAACTTGATTGTTTGGACAGGAACATCTCGACCACCCGTTGTTGCTATTTCGACGGCTTTGCAGACTCTTTTTGGATGGATTGGTGCTAGATTTCCTTCACCCAAATCTCATTTAATTGAAAATGGGAAACTTTTACATGTGTAGCATGTACCACCTATATCCTTCTAGAAGATGAATGTAGATGCAATGTTCTTTGAAGATTCGAATGAAACTAAATTCAAAATGATTTTAAGGGATGATTGAAGTCTATCCAAAGCATGTCAATCAAGTTTTATATATATTGGGAAAGATTCGTGTTGAAGAGGGTGAGACAACGGGCTTGCACAAGACTTTTTCATGGATCAAGAATATTAATTTTGGGTTTAGAACATGTGATTTTTGAAGTGGATGCTAATTGAGTATGTGAAGCAATTCGTTCTTCAGAGCTGGATTTTTCGCAATTTGGTAATATTGTAGATTGTTGTAGGCAGATTTTTATTGCAAAATTTGTTCTCAGTTGCTTCTATTCGGCGTAATGTCAATGTTGAGGCACATCGTATTACTAGAACTTCTCGCAATTTCGCAAGTCCTAATTATTGGGTCGAACCTTTCGATCATGTGGAAGGTCTTCTCAATATTTGCACTTCTTATTTTTATTAGTCGTCTTCTTTATTAAAAAAAAAAAGTTTACAACTCTAATTGCGACACTTTGGCTTTTTTGGGCTCCTTACATTGACAATCTCATAGGCTATGTTTGGATTAGTGTTTGTTAGTTGGGATTTGGAATTTGAATACATTTAAATCCCCGTTTGTTTTGAAATTAGCAGAGGATTATATAATCTACCAAAAACTTACTTTATTTTAATAAAAACACAATCATTAACCATATACTATAACCTATTAATACACAAATTTCAATACACACCTAAATTTCTATTATTACAATCATCTAATCATTACCATTACATCAACTAACAATATAATATTACATAATAACACATTTTCCAGCATTGATTTGACATCTACAGTGCTAATCCTACCCTACAAAATCTCTAAACAAACACAGATATTAACTATTCACCTTTATTTCAAAAACTCAAGATTTCAAAGTCGAATTTCCCCAATCCTACATAACACCAACCCAAACATCACCTATAATGTTTTTAGCTTAATTATTAATTTTTTTTTAAACAAAGGTTTATATAATGTAAAAAAGAAATGATCAAACATCTAAAGTTTCTCATAAGAAAGATGAATAACTATAACTATAACTATATATATATATATATATATGTATATATATATAAGTTCATATAAAGCAATAGTTTCAATACACCAACGTTCTATATATCCTTAAAATATAATGGTGTTCTACCATAAACTTGCTCTCATTTCGTATAAATATATGATAAAATATGTCATAGTTTTTGGTTAAATTATCGAAATTGGTAAGTTGAAGTGATTAAATAGGAAAAAAAATAGAATGTTAGAATAGTTAAGTGGCAAAAAACATTAAAAGTTAAGAGAGCACTAGATAGAAATCATTTTAATCATACTCGTCCAAAATTATATACCAAGATTGGATGCTAAAATAATGGTTAATTGTGCGAAACCCCCTTGTGATTTCAAAATTCGGCATAAAATCCCCCGTGGTTTAGAAAATGCGCGAAACTCTCTTGTGGTTTTCTAAATGTAGCTGACGCTCCTATTTTTCGAAAGAAAGCTAACGGTGTTAATTTTTTAATCATATTTCTCGTTATACCCTTCATACATAGTGTTGGATGTTGACTTTTGTATCCAAACAACACAGTTGAGTTAGAGAGAGAGAGAGAGGCAGCGCGTACATAAGTAAAACAAGGGTTTTTTGCCAAAATATAATTCAAAAAAATCATACAAAATGTTAGAACCGATCGATTTCTCTGAGAAATTTGTTTGAAGTGGACGATTAAAGAAGTAAACAAAGTAAAATTTGTTGCTAATTGTGATTTCTGGTAGAAAGAGTTACGGGTACAAGGTATGTTTTAATTTCACACTATTTTTTTTTTGTGTTTTACAAATTTGGTGAGTTGATCTCAGAATGTGAAGTTTTCAGAAAAAAAAAAAAAAAGAATGATAGAAGTAGAAAGATTTGAGGTTCTTATAGCTATGTTCTAGGGTTTAGTTTAATTTATTAGGTTGATTTATATTATATTTGTCTCGTAAGTTGTTTGGTATAGAATTTCTATTCTCTGGTTTCATATTTATACTTGAGGATTTATAATCTATTTGTCTTTCTGGTAGTTGTATTTTATTATTTTGGTCCTCACATTCATTATTATTTTTATTATTTTATTGTTGTAGGATAATGGATGATGTGATGTTTGATGTCTATGTGGGTGGTGAAATCATGTGGGGACTCCCAAAAATTAAATATTTTGGAGGATGGAGAATGGCTATCCCGTATAATGATAGAGACAAATTATATTATCTAGATCTACTAGATATGTATTCAAAATCTAATGGTAAAGCAACTTCAGTTACTGTGTATAGTTGCAAGCCTGGGGTGATTTCAGATAAGACTCTAATTAAAACTAACTTAGATTTCCTAAGATTGGTGAGAGAATATGATGGACAATTGGTCATTCCATTATATTTTGAGGATAATCCAGCACCAATGATTATAGATGATCATTGTCATACTTCTGCTTTGAAAGATGTTGGGCTTTTGGAATATGTTAGAGGGGATGTGGAACCTGAAATTGAGCCGAATGAAAAATTATGTGAAGAAAACGAAGCTGAAAAATTGGATGAGGAATTTGATAAGGAAGAAATCAATGAAGATATACATAGAAGTGATGAGAAAATGAATGATTATATACTTGGTATGGATGAGGATGGATCAAATATGGCTGATTTAAGTAATCACATGGATGAGGATATGACTGGTTTTGGTGAGCAGATAGATGAAGATATGACTAGTTTTGGTGAGCAATTTGGGATGGGATGGGCGAGACCGGGGTGAATAGCGCTGATATTGGTGAGCAGATGGATGTTGGAGTAGATGAGGTCGAAACTAGTTGTACTGATAATGATGATTCCAACTATATACCTGATGAGGATAACTCAAATTCAGAAGCAGATGGATATTGGAGTAGATGAGGTTGAAACTAGTTGTACTGATAGTGATGATTCCAACTATATACCTGATGAGGATAACTCAAATTCAGAAGAAGAGTGTGAAAATCCTTCTTGGATGTTTTTGGATTTAGAATTGATAAAGTTGAGGATCATAGAAGAAATATTTATAAAATGACACAAAGATTCATGAGGGAGAAAAAAAATAGAGAGCACAGGAAAGAACAAATGAGAAAGCAGCCAAATTAAGAGAGGGTGAAGTTTGGTGTAGTGATGTTGAGTTAGATGATGGGGTTAAGTTACATGAGATTGATGAATGAGATCTGAAAGATTAGGCAGTGAGAAAGGGATTTGAATTAAAATATCCTAAATATGAGAAAACCGTGATTACATGTGGATGTGATTGGGTTTTGAGAGCATCTACAATACAAAAGAGCAACACTTTTCAGATAAAAAGCATGAGAGAGAGTCATACATGTGCTTACCGAACAGAGAATACACAGACTGATTATAAGTATCTTGGGAGAAGAGTATTAGATGCAGTAAGAGATAATCCCAATGAGAGCTTGGAAGGATTAAAAAATAAAATTAAGAGGGATTGTGGTGTGGAGTGTAGCAATAATGAATTTTGAGGTGTTTACTATTTTTAATATCGACAAATAATATTTTTATTTTTTGTTAGGTGCCTTCTGAAGAACAACATTGTGAACAAAATCATGAACAAGGTCAATCATCAAGGCAAGAGAAAGAAAAAGTACAAGTAAGTATGAATATCATTAAGTTTTTTTATTCTATCTTAACTTTTTTCTTAATTTACATTCTAATTGAATGACATTTAAACAAGGTGTTTGCTGACCGTACTGAACCGGCAATTCCCACTGAACCTACACACGAAGAAATGTTTGACTATGATGTGCAACAATTGGGTGTTTAATTATGAGAAGGTAAGTATGCACACTAAAATCTTGATTGAGTATATAATTATGATAAAGTATGTATCCTTAATATCTTGATTTATGTAGATGCCTCAATCACAGGCTCAAATATCAGATGTTGAGAATCCTTCCATCTCAAATATTAGATGTTGAGAATCCATTGGGGCTGCAGAGGTGAAAACTTCAAGAAAGCAAGCACAACCCCAAAAGAAGAACAAAACAAAGTTCTCAATCATATCCAAGTGCACCCAAATCCAAGAATGAAGTAGGTAATTTCTTGAGATGAAACTGTGTTTTGGTTTTTGAATCTTTTTTTTTGCATGTTGGTGGTACGAGGATACTAAATATGTAGAATTACATTAGTTATTTTGTGTTAGTGGTACCAACAATTAATCTTCTGGCTTCATGATTTGGGAAGAATTTTGTCCCCTGATCATGCAGAAGAAAGTGGATAAGTTAGCAAGTTATTATGTGTTGGTGGTACCAACAATTAATCTTGTGGCTTCATGATTTGGGAAGAATTTTGTCCCCTGATCATGTAGAGGTTACGTTAGCAATTTTTTGTTGGCTCATTCATCAGGTAAACTAAGAGCATGATAAACACAGTTTGATTGCAGTGAGAACCATATTTTGTTAATATTATATTTTGTGCTTCTATTTTATTTACACACATTTTGAATTACATGAACATTAAAATGAAGTTAAAAATACCACATTCATTTGGTTCCAAAAGACATTTTAATTAAAGTAGCAAAATCCTATTTGAAAAAATATCTATTTTAGGATTACAATAAGAAGGAGTATCAAGACAACAAAGCTAATTGTCTTGATGATTCCTTGATTTTTTTCAAATTTATCAATGCTCTCTGATAGTTTCTTATAGTTGGCTACGAGCTCTTCAATTCTGGATTCTACAAGAGTGTTGGAGTCCACTTCATCCTCATGATCCACAGTTGACATTTGTACTTCATTTCTATCATTGACCCACGCAATTGATGTTGGTTCTAGCCATCGAAAAAAATTACATTGACGAGTGCGACAATTGCAAAATAGTTTGCCATGTGTATCTTTGTTCAGGCCAACGACTCTAATTGCAACAAATTGTCGGCAATTTCAATATGAAATTATATACCTCAAATCCAAACAATCATCATTTCTTGAAATTGATCTCTTAGAATTACTAAACATTTTACCTATAATATCAATAAAATAAATAATTAAATAAAAAAGAACATTGTGAAAAAAAAAATAAAAAAAAAGTAAAGAAAGAAACATGTCTATTGATGTAGAAAACAAGTTTAAAGGAAAGTTTTACAATTGTAAGAAGGTGCACAAAAGAAAGAGCTTTTTATATAGGTAAGAAAGGGTACATATGTCATTTTACACCCTAAAAAGTGAAAAAAAATAAAACACAAAAAATCACAAGAAAGACATGTGTATAACACTTTCGTTAAACATTAACAGAGTTTGAGATTTCGGGCTACATTTAGAAAACCACAAGGGAGTTTCGCACATTTTCTAAACCACGGGGGGATTTTATGCCGAAGTTTGAAACCACATGGGTTTCGCGCAATTAACCCCTAAAATAATACTTGTTTAAAATTGTATAAGATTGATTGCTAAAAGAATTGATAGTGAGACTAAATTCTTATTATGGTAAATTATTTCCACTATATATCGAATCCAAAGAGTAAACTGTTCTGTAAAAAAAAAAAAAGAATAAACTGTAAAATCACTTGTAACGTTACCCCTTCCCCCTAAAGCAATTAAAATTCTTAATGCTTTAAAGAAAGTTAACAGTGGATTTAATAAATGCTAATGAGTATATTCGTAGGACGATTTCAATTTTTAATTGTATGAAATGTACCATCAACAAATAATAATCCACAAAATTAGATATTGATTAATAAAAAGAATTTAAATTGATGGTAATGAAATTTCATCTAAAAATAATATTTACGACGTGATTTAAATTGGCATAGTAATTAACAAAATAAATGTGGTGAAGAAAAGAAAAAAAAAAAGGAATAAGAAAAAGACAAAAGGAAATCGTTATATGCGAGAGTGCGTTTATCCGAATCCGATAATAACAAAGACAAAATCCGGCTCAAGAAACAAAGAAAACTACATTAACAAAGGAAAAGCCGATTCCAGCGGTGCTGTCATGTGCACACGTCATCGTCATTTCCCTCCTCAATTGCCGCCCTCATTTACTCTCCTTATTCTTTTATTCCCTTTTTTCCATACTTGCTAACAATTTTATACTCTTTAGGAATAACACTTATGTTATGTTTTATTACAGACTTAAAAGAAATATATACTTATTGTGGATATATCTTAATATGTTCAGTGTTGATATATAAAAATTATGTATTTTTAAATCTAATCATTCAAAATTAATGATTACATTGGATTTGTGACATATAAATAGTTGACATATTATGATGAATAGTGTAATAGATATGTGTTATTTTATAAATTAAATGAATATTGGTAAAATAGAAGATATAAACAAATTGAACTTGTCAATTTCAATAAGTTTTCTTGTGGGTTTATAAATCAACTTGATTTTGCTTCATAATAATTCAATTAATTCAAGTCCTTCGGAATTAATATATACGATGATGGGTCCTAACTAGAGCTGATATCTTATATTACTAGAATATAATAATTTATATTAAACATATAGATGGTAAATTATGAATTTATTTATCTCATCTCATTATATTCGTAAAATGATTTCATAAGATTTCTATTCAGTTATAACTAATTTCCACTTTATTGTTTTTTAATATTGAAAAGAAAGATTAGACACTAATCCACATGCCACACCAACTACAACAATATCCCTTGAGTCGAATACAAGCAAAGCACAAACTCACTATCACACGTGGCTTCCAGGCTGGCATTCAGAACAACTACCCAACTACTGTGCCGCAATGACACGTGTCAAAGATCACTGCTGGGTAGTTGACTTCACGACTAAGGATAATAAATACATTTTTGTTCTAGAAATCCAAAAAAGAAAAGAATGTTACGAATCAAATAAGGAGAAAATGTAGATATTAACATTTTCAAATCCTGGTCAGTTCGGGCAGCCGTACGGTCAGTTAGGCATGTGATATACCGGTGCCCTTCTCACAGGCGTGGTCCACAATCCCTAAAAATTAAGAAATAATAATAATAATAGTAATAATAGTAATAATAATAATAATAAAAGGCTGGTAAGAATTAAGAAACGGTGTTAGTTAATAAATAAATTAATTGATTATATATAAATACTCCCTCTACCTCAGGAGCAAAGTAAAATGCATGTAGTGTTCTAATGTTTTAGAGAGAGAAAACGCCAACCCAACGGAGAGAGAAAGAGAGAGGGAGGGAGGATATTTCTAGGGTTTTCTCTTGTGTTCTTCTGAGTTTGAAGAAGATGTTGGTGGGAGAAAAAAGCATGGAGTGGCCAACGAATTTGGATGAATATGAAAAGCTTATTATCCGGATGTCTACGCCTAGGTTTGTTCTCTTTCACTCTTCTCTCTGTGATTTCTCTTTCATGGACAAATTTTGGAAAATCTCTAATTTTGTCTTCTCAGCAGCAATATTTTGATTTTCTTTTTCAAACAATTATTTTTTTATTCTCATAATTTTGTGATTTTTTCCTGGTTTTCTTTCTGCTACTGGAAAATCATTGTTCCCATAATTTCTCTCTCTATCCATGTTTGTGACGAGTATTTTACCTTGAATTGAAGTTCCGATAATGCCCTTCCCCTGACTGTTTCTCCGGCGAGTTTTGCAGGGTCATGATTGACAATGCCGGTTGTTCCAATGCGACCCTAGTCATGGTATGCCAAATTCTCTGAACCCTATTTCCACCTTTCAAAATCTAGATCCAGCTATTGAAATTAATTTTTTCCTTAAAAAATTTGTTTGTCAGATCGATAGCGCCAGAAAACATGGGATTCTCTTAGAAGCAGTTAAAATTTTGACGGATTTGAATCTGTCAATCAAGAAGGCTTACATTTCTTCCGATGGGCGGTGGTTCATGGATGGTGAGTGAATGTCACGCGCCTCCTTCCTCGATGCCCTTTAGTATTGTTTAGGATTTTCTATTGGATTTTAATTTTTAATTGAATACCAGTTTCATTTTCATTTTCTTTTGGAATATGCAGTTTTTCATGTGACTGATTTGAACGGCAACAAATTAACTGATGAAAGTGTCTTGAGTTTCATCGAACAGGTAACGATCATCATTTGCAAAACGAACAAAAAATTAAAAAAAAAAAAAATTCAGTTATATTCAGCTCTAACATCCTTTGGCCTTTGCTATTACAGTCACTGGAGACAGCTCATTACGGGAGATCAAAAAGATTCGATGGCCTTTTGTCCAAAAGTATTGATGGCTTAACAGCTCTAGAATTAATAGGTTCTGATCGAGTTGGCCTTTTATCCGAGATTTTTGCGGTGCTATCAAGTCTGCACTGCAACGTGGTGGATGCCACGATGTGGACTCACAATGGCCGAATTGCAGCCTTGATTTATCTCAAGGACAATGATTCAGGCTCTGCCATAGATGATTCTGAGAAGCTGAATTTGATTGAGACAATGTTGAGGAATGTTCTTAAGGGGGACAATGATATTCGCAGCGCCAAAACCTCTGTTTCTTTGGCTGTCACTCATACTGAGAGACGGCTTCATCAGATGATGTTTGCTGATCGAGATTATGAGAGGAAATCGATCATCAAGAATTGCGACAATTCCCCTGTTGTTTCAGTTCAGAATTACTTGCAAAGGGACTACTCAGTGGTGAATGTTCATTGCAAGGATAGGACAAAGCTTCTCTTTGATGTCGTTTGTACATTAACGGATATGCAGTATGTTGTTTTTCATGCCACTGTTAACACATCCGGAGATGGAGCTTTCATGGTATATGTTTCTAAAATCTATTAAGTGAATTACAAGTGTTGTCTTTTATTCTATTTGTTGTGTTTAAATGATATTTGTTTCTTATACCTTCCTACTTGGAATTTCCTGTAGGAATTCTTCATCAAACACTTGGATGGAACCCCAATCAGCTCAGAAGCTGAAAAACAGCGTGTGATTCTTTGTTTACAAGCCGCAATCGAAAGGAGGGCATCACAGGTATCCATTACAACCCTTAATAATATCAGCGTGTGTTTCAAATTAAGTGTCGTTATGGAGGTTAAATTTTGTTTCAAATTAAGTATAATAAAAAAAATTATGATTGTTTTGGCAATTGGGTTTTTGAATTTGTAGTTAATAGAATTTTCTTTTGTGTGGCACAGGGTGTGAGGCTCGAGCTTTGTAAATCCGATAGAAAAGGTCTCCTAGCTGAGGTAACACGAACTTTCCGTGAGAACGGTTTAAACGTTACAAGGGCCGAGATATCCACGACAATGGAAGCGGCTCTAAACGTATTCTATGTAACGGATGCGATTGGGAATCCAGCGGATCCAAAGATCATAGAGTCAGTTCGAGAAAAGATTGGTGTGAGTGATTTGAAAGTAAAGGAATTGCCTCCCATATATCACCAAAAGGCAGAAAGAGACGAGCCCACGATGAGCACGGGTGGGGCCATGTTGCTTTCACTTGGGAGCCTTGTGAAAAGGAATCTATACAATTTGGGATGGATAAAGTCTTGTTCTTGATCTAAAGGAGGGGGAACATGCATAGATACAAAGGGTGAAAATTAAATTTGGTGGTTGGCATATTCTTTGATTGTAGCTGGCAATTGTGTACATAGTAAATGGAATTTACCTAGAGAGCATTTAATTAGGCGATGGTAGTTGATTATAGTTGATGGTTTGGTACTTTGGTTGGCTGCATGGGTAGAGACATCACAATCACATACAAAGGTGGATGATATTGGGGCCCACCTCCCACTGTTTTCAGTTCTGAAAAATATGTTTGTTTGGAGGGAGAAATTTGAATTTTAAAATCACTAAATTGTCAAGTCATTTTCTGGACTATTTGGCAGAAAGAAATGAAAGATTTGGTGGTAGAATTAGTTGTAGAAGAGGAGATTATTTTCACACTGGATTTATTTGTTTTGTACAGAAGTTTTTCTATCAACATACTCTTCTTTCTGAAAATTTTAGTCCAATGTTTGAATTGAGTTTTCTTTCTTTTTCCTTTTTGTTTTGTCAATTTTGCCTATTTAATTATCACCTTAATATCTATATATTTACTTGCATTCTTTAATATTTTTAACTTGAATAAGAGCATATCATGAATCTAATTTTATGAGATTGGTTGATCCTGAATTTATATTTTACAGTGAATGTATCATGAATCTATATTTTACAGTGAATGTATAATGAATCTAATTTTATGAGATGAATTGATCCTGAATTTACATTTTAATGTGAGTTTTGTTAATCTCATATAAATTATTGTGTTGTTAGCCTTTAGGTGAATGAAAGTTTCATTAGCCTACTTTTTAATTGTCAAAATAATTAGGTGAAAGTGAGATAATAGTTGGAAGCTCAAATAAAGTGTATTGACTTGGATGATAGTGATTAGTAATGGGCGTTACACTTGACATTTGGGTGTGTTAAATTGGTGAAGCCTCTATAATTATATCGTTAAATTATTTATTGTCGGATGATCCACACAATTGGGCTAATTCCTACTTTACTTAAAGACTGAAATCAAATTGAGTCGAATTAAGTTTTTGATATTTTAAATGTCGTTTATTATCTGAGTCTGGCTTAGTTTACTGAATATATTCATAATTTTACTTTCTAATTGAGCTTATACAATCTTTTAATGAGTGAATTGTTGTAAAAAAAAAAAAAAACAGAGAGAGAGAGAGAGGTGTATCTTCTGAATATTATAATACATTTTCAAATTTTATAATTTTATTCTAACAAATAACTTTGATTGAATACTTCTGGTTATAAGATTAAATCGTGAGCAAACTATTAATTTGAATTTGATTGTTTATTTTAACACACTTAATTAAGTTAGATATTCCGATTTGAACTCGAATCACTCATGCGAGTTATGGTTAATTTCTAGCACTAAAAATTAAAATAATAAATGAGGATGAAAGAGAAGGAAGAATTAAGAAAGATCCAAATGGAGAATTAATTTATTTCAACTTAAGTGCATAGTTCCCTATCCTAAACAGTCAAAGAAATTTCTTGTTCTTCTTCTTAACTTTTTTGGCCTCCAAATAATATTAAAAAAAAACCCTTCGGCATTTTTTTTTTTTTTTAAGATTTTGTCGTATGGGCTGTTCGAATCCTTTGATAAGAAGAGCAACTGAAACCCTTTATTTATAGCTGTTCGAATCCTTTATTTATTTTTATCAATTATATCCTTTTATTGTTTATTGTAGAATATTTGAGTTTGAATGAGAATTTAATTCACTGGCATTAAAAAAAAAAAAAGGTAAAAGTGAAACTGTATGAATTTCTAAGATTGGACGAGTAAATATGGGTCACACATAAACAAAGAGGATATAAATATTCAATTCAATATTTTTATTAGTTATATAAATGAAATTGAAGTTATAATTAAAGAAACATAATTTTTTATTAAAAGCGGCTAAAAACATAAACAAATACATGTATAGAAAATGATTTAGATAGAACATTGAAGATTGTATTAAAGAAAGAAGAAATAGTATTGTTGGTTAGTGCGTGTAATTAGAGTAGTATCCGTAGTCTTGTATAGATTCCCATCTCTGCCTTTTTTCATTAGCTTTTGTCTGTTATGTTCCAATTAAAAAAATGCAGTTTGCCAATTAAATTATTATGTTACATTAAATTAATAGCAAGGCATGTGGTGATTGAAGAGGGAAATGCAAAAACTTTAAGACATATACTTGAAAGACGCAAAGATACCCAAAAAAAAGTCCAAAACTACAAATTTAAAAAGTATTCACATATCCATAGACCATAGTTGATATATAAAGATCTTATCTCTACAATGAATAAATCAACAGCCTGTACAAATCAAATTGCAAAACTTTACCAATTTCAAAAAATCGAATATCTATAAGCATATTAACCTAAATACACATTTTCCTATATATATGTGTGTGTCTCTGTATCTTTTAATTATTAAATAATTAGTTGAATAGTTGTTAGCATAGAAAAATAATTCTAGTATTTAATTTTGGTGGTTTTAATTTTTTGACCAGAAAATTATATCCACCTCCAGATAGGCCTGCAGAAATACGTCATTGTTGTATTCTTCAGTCCTGGGAAATGCTTTGAAGATGATAAAATTCACATTTCATTTAGTTTTGAAGAAGAATTTGAATATTTAAATGACATAAATGAAACGTTTTTAGAGGTTTTTCTATAAAGATTGTTTGTAATGATACAAATCACTTGTAAAGTTTTTAGACCAACTTAATGCATGTGAACGTTTGGAAACAAGTTATACTACAGTGAAAATGTGAAAGTTGCCGTGGTACGTGTTCCAAGGCTTCTAATGAGAAGCATAAGTTGTCCACATTACTATTATTCTAGTACAATTAAGAAATGGATGTATACAGATGACAGTTCCATGAATAAATATGGGTATTCTACCCATTTCAACCCTAATAAAACAAGTTGAGATGAGTTTGGAAAAAATATATATATATCACAATAGGATACGAGTAGGGTTCAGGTAAATGCCCGTGGGTGCCCTTTACCTCATGTACTCGTTTATATAATAGGGTATGAGTTACAAGTACCCGTGGATACCTGTTCATGTTCGGGTAAAGATACTTGGGTACCCTTTACTTGTATTCGTTTATATAATAGGGTATGGGTTCCAGGTAGCCGTTGATACCCGTCCATTAAAACTCATACAATATATATATATATATATATATATATATATATATATATCATGTGTTATTATGTAGGAATCGAAACCATGCACCTTTCATTTAACAAAAAAAAAAAAAAGAATATTTACCCAAGATGAAAATTTTGGTTTTGATGGAAATATCAGTATTTTAATTTCACGAAAATATCATGGAAAAATCGGTACGGATATTTACCAATATTTCCTATTTCCTGAATGTTTAACTCATTTTCGTAAAATTTGTAACATGAAGCCACCAATATCGAAATCGATACCGATATTTATCGATATTTTGTCAAAATTTATCAAATATTTTCTGGATATTTCTCCTATTTCCCTACACTTTGTAACATGAAGCCACCAAAATCGATATCGATATTTATCGATATTTTACCGATATTTTGACAAAATTTCTCATTTCTTTAGCAATTATGTGAAAAAGTGAAAATATCGGAGATAAATCGTTGTAGCCCATTTTTGGGAAAATATCAGAGATATTTCGGGATGTTTTCATCCTTGCATTTACCAATAAACTAGCTAGTAAGTCATGGTAAAAATATTCACTAAAAATGTATATAAAATATATCAAACACTTCAAATTAAAAAAAATAAAATACAAAATACCCTTTTAAAATACTCGTTCAAGTTCAAATAAAAAAAATTATATTTGGTAAATTAACGGGTATTGGGTGGGTACGAGTACCTATCGAGTAGTGGTAATCGAGAATGGAACGGGTATGCGTAGTTCAAAATGGAATTGAGACGGGGTAGTATAATATTATTAGGGTTAGAGTTTGAAATTTTCTAAATGGTAAGGTACTCTACCTATTGCCATACCTATGGATGTATGTTGCAAGCTTATGTCAGTGTACTAAAAATCGATCTAGGCATTAGGCGGCTTCTAATCACATCGATTTTAGCCTATTCGACCACTTCAGACGCTAAGCGGTTGTAGGCAGGTCTAGGTAGATCAATTTGGCTCTAGGCAGGCTAACGATTTTAGGTGCCAAATACCTTTTATTTTCTTTTTTCTTTTCAAAATTTTACTTATCAAAATGATATTGTTAAAACAATATATATAAGAGTACTTTCAGAAATATTTTTTTAGGATAATATTTTTTAAAAAATAGCTAAATAACAAAAAAAATCTATTTAATCTAGATAGGAAGCATCCTAGCGTTATCTAGGCATCCTAGCGCTCAACTTGTGTCTAGTGAATTTGAAAACATTGCCTATGATGTGTATGTATCTTAACACATATAATGTCGTGAACTTAGTAAAGTAATAGTTGAATTTTGAGAAAAACACTGAAGTGTTATTGAACACAAACACTTATATATGAGATCGTCTCACAGATCTACTTACATGAGATGAAATTTCATATGAATTAGTCAACACCAATCAACAAGGTCAATGCGGATCAACAAAACCAATCAACAAGTAAACACAATCATAAAAATATTAGTAATACATGTATAAGTATTATTCATATGGTTAAAATTAAAGTATTATGCTTATCCGTTAAATTAATATTACATCAATTTTTTGGTGATTCATAAAAATATTAGTAATACATATATAATTATTAGTTTTATGACTAAAAGTATGACTTTCAAATGTCAATGAATTGAGAGGTTTTTCAATAGCTATAAGCTAATAAAATATTGAGTTCTTTAATAACTACAAGTTGATAGAATATTTAGATCATTTTTTTTATGTTCATAAAAGTGATAGTAATACATGTAAAAAAAATATTAGTTTTTAGAATGAAGTTTATGAGTTTGAAAACAAAACTTCTAATTTGCATTTATTTTATCAAATACTTTTGGAGTGTAAACTGTAAATTGAAAGGTTTTATTTATGAATAAGCTTTTGTCTTGCAATACTTGCAAATATTCTATTAGCTCATAATTATTTTATTGATGTATATGTTGGTCCCAAGTGGCATAAATGTTCGGGGTTGAATGAACATCTATTGATTTTTGAAAATCTTTCAAACTTACTGCACTGTAATCTAAACAGCTTACAACGTAGGTTACTGTTTCAAGTTACAGCGCTAGGACACAGCACTGCTTGCTGAAATTGAGAGTTTTTTGCAGCGGGAGCTTAAGCTTTTAAGATAGAGTTTCTTTTGAAAACCTTTACAAATGAGTTTTATCAAAGTTTTTATGTAGTATGATAGACAAGATAAATATAGCAAGCTAAGATAACAGAAATGCTAAAACAGAAAGAACACACAAATCTTATAGTGGTTCGAAGGTGGTGTAATCATTCTACGTCCACTCTACTCCTTCTCTGATGAGAAACTTTGTTAAGCAAGTTGTTTTACAAGACTCAACATTACAACTATCAACTTAACAAGTTACACCTACTAACGTTGAACTTCCACACAGGTTACTTAAATCTCAAAGACTGACCCACACAGGATCCTCAAACTCACATAGAGTTAATGCCTCAAACCTAAGACTAAACACTTAGCAAGGAACATGTTCATATCAACTGAGGACACCTTTAAAACAACTTAAACACACAGCACAAAGGTTAAAAGTAAATGAGTTTTTCTTCAACGGATGCTTGAAGCAGCTTTGAGAATTCTTGAGCTTGATCTAAGGCTTGACTGCTTCTTTAGAGGTTGAGTGACTAAAACTTGTAACTTTGAAAATGCTTGGGAACTTTGAGAACTTGTTTGCTTGAGCTTAGAAAATTGTAGTTTCAGTGATTGCTTCAGTTAAAATTTCGTTTATCTATAGGTGAAGGATTATGCCCGTTGAAAAGAGACACATCCCTATGAATTTGAATCATCTGCAAAGTTGTAGAGCTTGCATTAAATGACTGAGGGATTGCATTTCATTTTCCTTGTCTTGCACTCCAAGGTATTTAATACGGATGTACTAGGTTGCAGGTTTCAGTTGTGTGTCAGACCACGTGTCCGCTACTTACTGATTCTCGATACTGTTTTAATCACTTTGTCTCTACTGGCTAGTTTTGACTTGTTGAAGTGTTGGTCTTTCACATACTACATTGGAGTGAGTAATCCCTTACTGATTTGACTCCAAGAGATGAATAAGAGTAGAGCTTGAATCAGAATCTCTCATATCACTTCATTATTCCTGTCTTCTGAACTTGTCAGAATACAACACATTTTTCCTGCAACTATTCTTCCTGCAGTAATGCAGCTTAATGTTCTTCTTCAGTATCTTCCTGCTTATACTTACAGCATCTGCAGAGCTTGTTGCTTCAATTAACTTATTTACTGCTTCTTTAGTAGTTGACTTCTTACTGCTTGTAACATTTCTTCACTTTAAATCTTTAGTTACTGTATTTTGATCTTCACCATTCTTCATTCTAAAATCTAAACTCAAAGTCTAATTTAATTTCACTTAAACATTGTGAAAAATGGGGTACTCTATACTTTCTTATTACATTTATGTTTTGTCTTATCAAAATTTAAACAATTATTTCCTAAAAGTATAAAAGTCATACTTTTAGCCATAAAATTATGCTCATACACGTATTGCAAAATATTTTAGTAATTGACTATGTTAACCTGCGTATGGGTTGCTGACCCATCTTGACCAGACTTTAACTACTATTATAGTCTTTATCTCATATTAGAAGATTCGAGTGACACTCTCATATAAGACCTATTCAAATATGAACATTCTCCTTATATGATTCCTGAATTGCTTATTCTTTCCAAATCTATTAGATTGTTCTGCAGCTTTTATGAAGGTGCAGACCAATTTTACTTAATGTATAGAGTATGAGTAACACTTCCGTGCAACTGGTGCACAGAGTTGCACGGAAGACCTTTATGTTATAAATGTAGTACCTTTATGTACAAATATTTGTACCTTTTAAAATGAACATGCATAAAGGTGTTACATTTATAACATAAATATACTACATTTATAACATAAACGTGTGGTGCAACTGGTGCACAGAAGTTTTTGCAATAGAGTATAAATCACAAAACTGCATACAACATGGACTTGTACACTTTATGAACTGTTAATTCACAATAAATTTGGGCTACATAACAGATTAAGTTTTTAACTTTCATCAAAATAAAAATTGTTATTAAGACAAAAGAAAAGGACAACAACTAAAATTACATTAACAATCCCCAATCATATTGTGTAATATGACATATCATATAAACATCATATGTGTTATCGTGTAAGTAAGTATATGATATAATTATGTTAGTGATACATGATCATCGTGTAACACTCCATCAAAAGTAAGGTTAAGATAGTCTTTACAACAACAAAAAATGGTAGTCAACAAACAACCCTAACCAAAATGGCTAGGGCATCTCCAACAGCTTTTAAAATAGTGCACAATGGCACATTATTTCAACTTTTACATTATTTTTAGTGTAAAAATTGTCATTCACTTCAGCAGTTTCCACTATTTTTTGTTCCATAATATTTTTTATTATTATTATTATTATTATTATTATTGTTGTTGTTGTTGTTATTATTATGTATGTTTTATCATTATCATAGTGCAATATTTAAATATTGCATGTAATTTTATTAATTTGTACGATTTAATGTAGTATTTTAAAATTTATATATGGTACATTTAAAATAATCATGATTTTTTTATTATTATTCAAATGACATATCATACAAATTTATAATATTTATTAACACTCAAAATATAAAGAAAAAAAAAGAAAATTAAAGAATGAAAATAAAATAATAAAGAAAATGAACTAAAAAACTAAAAAAGCAAAAAAAAAAAAAAGTGCATGTTTTGACCTACAATAAACCTAGCATAAAGGTGGCGGTTGAGAAGAACCGACACAATCTTATACCATAGCGCTAGAGAAGAAAAACATCAAATTCGAATTCATTAACGAAGGAGAAGCCCTTAGAAAAATTGTTGCAATATCATAATTATTAATTAAAACATGATCGTTATGTACAATAATATATATTATAGTAAAAATCTATGTTCACTTATTTCATAATAAATTTTGCTCTTAATCAATATTCAAGTATATATAGTTTTCAACATATAGTTATTTCAATGTGAAATTAGAATAAAAATTGTAAATTTGAAAAGAACAAGAAATTTCTAATATTAATGTCTGTTGTCCTACTAATATTCTCGAGTGAATGAATTTTTTTTAAGATGCTCTCTAAATAAAGAAGATGTATTACCTAAATATAGTTACACTCCTTACATTTCAAATAAGAATCATGTGTTTATAACTATTATTTATAGAAACATGAATCTTATTTTGGAAATTATGGAGCATTAGATCATTTGAAATTAATTATTTAAACATACATGTCATTGGGGAAATAGTGTACATTGTGTGACTTGTTTCACATCTTTACACTAAGTGCACAAAGGCTATTACCACATCAACATCTAGAATTAGTAAGATCTCCATTTGGTAGTTTGGGATGGGTCAGACCGTCGTTTTGACAGACTGGAAAAAATCTCAACCGAACCCAATCCATCGACAAAACGCGAGCAAGGCCGGCCAACCTGATCCCCTTTTTTTTTTTTTTTTTTTACATTTTTTTTATTATTATACTGATTTTTGAAAAGAAAAAAAATGACATGTAATATTTTACTCAACCTAATATACATTGAATTACATGTAAAATACAATAGCATTATAAAAAATAGATATTTATTTAAAATTCCTTCATTCCTATAAATAAATAGCCAATTTTTTTATCATTATTTTGCATATCTCATACATGTCCTAAATAACAAAAATTTTAAAAGATATTATGCTAGCCCACCCCACCATCAGACCAACCCACCTAGAAACAAGCCCCTAAATGCTCAACCCAACCCTCTATTTTGGTGAAGCATTTAATATAATTTTACATGATTTGGTGGTTGGAAACAGTTTGAACTACTCAGAAATCACCCAATCTAACGACCAAATTAGAGAACATTTTTTCTTTTTTAAAGTGCTGACAAATTGAACATAAAAAGCAAGAGAAAGTCAGTTTGAACAACAATTACTTCCCCAACAAAACATCCCTTTTTCCCTCCTAACAACATCAAGATAACACTAAACCATAAGCAACAATACATAAATTCGACGATACATTGTACAATCTAAATCATTCTACGAATGAATGCGGAAAAGAAGGCCACCTCTATTGTGCTAAATTAATACACAAACCTCGTCCGTCCATGCTCTGTAGTTTGCAGACAAACATTTTAAAAGACGAGATTCCTCAAATAGGAATCTTATGGCCGGGGCTTGAATTCTACCCAGGCAAAGTCACATTGATGTCAGCAGGCTTATTCCGTGATTCTTGGGGCATCGAAGACCAGCTGTCACCGCGAAAAGAAGGGGAATTAT
The DNA here is from genome assembly GCA_946896805.1 of Scutellaria galericulata. Taxonomy (NCBI): domain Eukaryota; kingdom Viridiplantae; phylum Streptophyta; class Magnoliopsida; order Lamiales; family Lamiaceae; genus Scutellaria; species Scutellaria galericulata. The sequence goes on along the minus strand of OX335791.1, from coordinate 12,889,020 downwards.
GATATGCATCGTCCAATCCTGCACTCGAGATGGGTATAGCTGCAGTAGGTATGATAGACAACGAGTCCGATTTGTGTTTCTTCGTCTTCTGCTCTAGATGGTTGCCCGCAAGAAAACTTCCAACTACAATCTGAGTTCAAACCTCAATAATCAAGTACTACTCGTAAAAAATGTTGCTTTAACACATACCATTTGCATATTAATTGAGTATGACTATTGTGAGACCGTTTCACGAATCTTGTTACGTGAAACTGGTTAACTCACACCTCAAACTCCATATTTCACATATTAATTTGTGAAAACAAGTATTTTTTTAGGGTAATGAGACTATGTCTCACAGTAACTATTAGTAAGATTGTCTAATATAAGTAGTTGTGTTAATCATGTCATCAAATTACATGTGCCATATGGTGATTATTTTGGAACATGAGATGAAACACTGTGTGTAAGAGAAGATCTCATGTATGCAAGTGCGCAGTTATAGTATGGAAATCATACCTGGACGGGACTTGCAGCTACTAATAAGCCAGCAACTCCACCGCCAACAACACGGCCATCAGGACTAGCTAAAGAGACACTCATACCACCCGATCTGTTTCTCATGCCTCCCGTTTCAGAAGGCATGAATGAGCCTGTCAATGAGAGTATCTCGAACCGGCCCTGAAAGAGTTTTTAAAAAAGGATATTGGTTACTAAAACAATTCATATCATTCGAACACTAAAATCAATATCAAAGAATGAATCGACCGAAACAATATATAGTCCACAGGAATATATATATATATATATATATATATATATATATATATATATATATATATATATATATATATATATATATATATGAAACATGAAAATAGATTATCTCAGGAGAACAATAAAAGTATCCTCATCCAATCCAAAATAAGACCATTAGAATAGGAATATAGAAGTTGCTATTACTCCTTCATGAACACCGTAACCATGTGCTTAAACACGATTAACTTAAGATGTATTATTAGCACCCACATTTAGATGCTTTCACTCTCCATGGGGCTAAAAAGTCATTATAGATTCTGCTAATTTGTTAGGACTCAAAAAATCCCAACACCTTGATGAGTTTCCAAGCAAACATTTACTGATCAATTCCACAGGCAAAGCCAAAAAGTCTTAAACTCACCACCAATGAAAATGAGGTTCAATTTCTGAAGATATAGAGGACATAGAAAAACATAATTAAAATAAATTATCTGAATCTCAGGTACTTAAAATCTTCAATTTATTCATTCAAAAAAAAAAACAGGACAAGGCCATGAAAAAGTATTCTAAAATAAACTTAAATTTCAACAATAAAAAAACTTAATAATCCACCACATAAGATCAAGAAAGCCAAGAAAAATAATCATGCCAAAACATGCTACGGCAATACTTTATTATCATAACTGAAGTTAGAGAAGAATGTTTAACTTCCTTCCACAAAGTAGATTGGGAAAGGCATGGAACCTTTTGTAAACACCTCAAGATATTTCAATTAGTAAACTAAAGTGGGAAAAAAAAACTTTAATTGATTATTAGCACCTCATATGTCAAAGTACCACCAGAAGAATCAGGTTGACGAAGAGTTACGCTCGAAATTACACCATTAGCTGAGAGAATGCATATTGCTCGAGGACCTTGTTGAGAGAAAGATATAACCTTCATGGTCACATCCTATAAACACAAAAATTAGAATCATAATGCCCTCATTTCAAATTTAAAGGAATTCACTTATAAATATAAGCAACCCTAAAACTCAAAATCGGCACATTAAACATGAAAGTTTTCTCCCATTGAACATTAATTGGTCTTCAGAATTTTGAAAATATATGAGAAAATGATACAAATGTAAGGTACAACTGCAATTTAATTTCGTACTTCTCTAAAGAAAAGCTTATAAATATACTATAGGTGAAAATTAGATCAGAAATAACACGATAAATGGAGAGAAAAACAATAAGTAGGACAATTTATCACGTTCTATCACAATTTTACCTCTCCAGCATTGACATTGATGATATGTGGTGTAAAATTTGCACCAACAGAACATGAAACCCATTCACCTAAAAAAAAAAGGAAAAAAAAAAACCATTTATCAGCAACTATGATCGGAACAATTTTTGTTGTCTGCAATTAATTCATTCACAGAATGTAACAAAATGTAAATACAGTGGCGAATACTCAAGCTCTAACTTTTCTATAAAATCACATCACAAACTCAAATTATCATGAAACTAAACACGAATTCATTCAGCTTTAATATCGTAACCCTTTTGTCACAGTTCGAGGTAAATGCATAACAAAGCTTCCAAAAAAACAACAGCAAAATGCCAGCAAACTTTGAGCTCATAAGGCACAAGCAAACCAAAAGAATGTAACATAGCTTAGAAGGGTAAAATAAAACCATAAGATTAAGTTAGAAACTGCCCAATTTCGACAAAAGCATCATCACTCACTAGGCAAGAAAGCAAAACACTATTGGAGAAGGGGTGACATGTGGTAAAGAAAAGCAATGAATGAAAAAAGGTTGTTAGCAACTTCCATTATTATTTCAAGATTCCATCTTTCACACACCAACTAAAAGACCCACCTTATAACTCTCTCCAAGAACCATCCATCTATTCATCGGCCCCACTACTTCAATCCAACACCATGTGTTTATAACTCCCCAGAACAACCATTTCAGACCAACACAGATCGCTGAACAAAACACAGACATGCATGCACGCTCTTCCTCTCTCACACACAAACACACACTAAACGGGGAGAAGAAGTATGAAGTCTCTTACCCAAACTCTCAGTTTCTGCCCCGGGCAGCTGAAGCTTAGCAGCGGAAGTGATTGACCGGACTTTGCCGCGCTTGCCCACGGCGGAGAAGTCGATGACTGGCGGAGGGGCGGAGGAGGAAATGGGTTTAGGAGAGAGAGCCATGGCCACTGACCCATCTGAGCCGTACTTCCTGGGCCTGCCCCTTTTCTTCTTCAAGGTGACGGCGCCGCCCACCGGAGTGGTGGAGGGTGGTGGAGGCGTTACGGTGGCGGGTGGTGGGGCTGATCCAGTGACCTGGGGTGGGTTATCGGGGGTGGGTCGAGGGGCCACGTGGTAGTCCGATGGAGCATCCGATCCCACCACAGTAACTCCACTGCTACTCATAATGTTACTCCCTTCCATATTTCTAACTCTTTGTTCAAACTTCAAACACACCTTGTGATAGATATGATATCAACTTTTCTTCAAAACCCCATTTAAAGATTGAATTTTTTTTTTTTAAAGAAAGGGCTCAAAACTGAAACCCCATTTGCAGGAAGTCAGCAAGATTCAACCTTGAAAACGAGGCAAAAGAACTCCAAAAAAAAAAAAAAAAAAGAGAGAAGAACTGTGATTGTATATATCAGAGTTAAAGCAAAGCTCCAACTTCTGGTAATTTCTTTTTTGAGAAAGAACGTTTGGATAGCAGAGTAAACAAAATTCAGAGATGAAGAAGGGATTTTTTGAGGGAAGAATTTGATTTTTGGAGGAAAAATAAAAAAGAAACTAGGAATTAGGATTAAAAAGATTGAATTTTTGGATGGAGAAAATGAGAAAATGAGGTTTAGGGAGTTTTGGAAAAAATAATAATAATAATTAAGGTTCCCTAAACTTTTTCTCAGATTGTCCGAATTGCAGTTTAAAATATTTTAAATAAGGGTAGGAAATTATTAAATATTGGGTCATTAATTGTTAATTATTTGAAAGCAAGAAATTATGTATTTTGGTTGATAAAATGGTTGGAGTCCGGCTAGAAAAAAATTTAAAAATATAAAATTGAAAAAATAAATAAAGTAATTGTAGTTGGGAAAAGTGAAATTAGGTTGCCAAGGCATGAAGACAACCATCACTCTCTTTTAAAAAAAGCGAAAAATAATTATTATATACATTACATTACATCTGTATGCATTTATCAATTACTAATTCAATAAATAATATTGGGATACCAAATGCAGACAAAAAAGGAATATGAACAAGAGAAAAAGAGGAAAAACTTTGAAATAAATAAATCCCCCATTTGCTAATCATTAATAAAATTTGCAGATTTTTTTTTCTGTACATTTACAAAATTAAGCAATTAGATTATTCTAGGAAAAAGTTAATTAAGTTTAGATTTTGAAGCAGATTCACAATATTGCTTAAATGAGCAAAAGGGGTTGGTAAATAGATTTCTTACACAACAGTTGACATATATGGTTTTGAGCTAGAGATATGCTGCAATGCACTATTGTTTTATTAGATATAAGTTTTTTTTTTAATTTAAAAATCATTTTAATTTAATTCCTTGAAAAAAAAAAATTTAATGCTAATAGTCAGGTTTAGATATCATGAATTCCAGTTTTTTTATCCCACTTTTTAGCACAATGGTGCATTTGAAAATTTTAGATTAAACCTAACTTTGCTTTTAGAAATTTAATTTGAGATGGGTTCAATTTCTTCTTCTTCTTTTTTCTTGGCGTAGAGGTTAATTACAGTTTTATAGGTGGGATAAATTATAAATCTATTCTTAAATTTTGACTAATTATAACAAACAAATGAAAATGTTTTGAAACTATAAATGTCTCTTAAGATACTACAACTAGAAATATATGTTTGAATTTCTTATAATTACTCCACTCAATTGGTATATTTATTTGTAATATTAAAGCAAATTTCAAAAAAAAGATATTTGTACCGTACATTTTTTTATTATTTTTAAAATTAAATAAATTTCAAGAATATTTTAAATAACCATCCAACTATTTGGAGTCTGGACTCATGCATCAATTTGAGGTCTTAATTCCGCATAACAATTTAACAACATTACTAAGACGAAATGGGAAATTTTTGGAAAATGAAAAAAAAAAAAAAAAAAAAGAGAGAGAGAGAAGGATATTTTTTTATACTCCTCCCATTCTGACTTTAACATGATAATATGATATAATATATTCCACTTCAAGTTTTTTTTTTTTTTTTGAGAAGCAGTTCAAGTATCATTTTTAAATTAGCAACTACAATTATTTTTTTTGTTTTTAATTATTAACATCTTATTTTAGAGGATGTGTTCTCTACTTTATGGAACTAATTCATTCACTACTTTTAGTATTTCTACATGAAAGTAATATAGTAATTATATATATAATTATCTCTATTAACAATTTTTTAAATCTTCGTAATACTTCATTAAACGACTAATAGAGACTATTCTATAGGATGGATGAAGTATTAAAAATTCTGAAACCAATTACAATTGAAAAATGCTAGGGGGGAACATTCAAAATCTTATTTTCTAGTATAATATTTAATTACCAACTCTATTTACATCAGTTTGTTTTTCAAGACAAAAAAAAAAAAAAAAAAAACAAAGATAGATTAAAAACGAGAAAAAGGAAAAAAAGAATAAAAAAATCACTTATAATTAATGAACAATGTGCACACGTGGCAAGATGGAGAAAATTTTATTTTCTAGACAAACTTTTTTTTTTTTAATATCCAGATGGCATCAAATGTGAAGCTAGAAACTTAAAATTAGAGAATCCCTACTTTCTAATTCCAAGACCAATAAGAAAGCAGCCAATCAGTGCAATTTGTTTGCTTCCTCATTTATTTCAGACATGTGACCCTAGTCAAGGTTTATATTCAAATTTCTTAGTTGTAATATTTTGATTTATTTTAAGTTTATTTCAAAAACTTTTTTATATAAATATTTAAAGCATCACCAAATTATCTGAAAACAAATGCAATATGACATAAAATTTCTACAGGTGACTTTATCAGAAATCATCAATATTAACTTGATTTTATTTACAATATTATTTGTAATATCATTTTTTACTGAAATAATCATCAATATTTCAAAAACTCACACCGGATATCAGCTGCTAGAAACAAAACAAAATAGATTTGATATGAAAATAAACTTCTCAATCTATTTTTGGGAATGTATGCAATAATAATAATAATAATAATAATAATAATAATAATAATAATAATAATAATAAGATTTTTTGTTTTGTATTTGCTCGATTCCAGCTGAATTGAATGAAAACCTAAAATAAACTTTGAGCTTCAGTTTGTCTTGAGACGGGTAATTGGTTATATAATTTGTGTATTTTTTGTGAGATTTGAGTAAGGTCGAAATTTCAATGCCTAAGTGGCGACTATGGAGTTTCCTTTCAGCTTTATGGTTGCAGTTCAATTAAATTGATGGAGTGTTGTTCGATTTTCTTGAAGTATTTTAAGATAGAAAAATGTTTTTCCTAACAGCAGTTGGAATTTTGGCGTGAATGAGGTGGTTCGAAGGTTTTCTAGCGATATTAGGAACAACAACCAATAGTCGTTCTGGTTGCGGGTAAGGAAAGTGGGAAGAAGATTTAAAAGATGCACTAGTTTTGGGTCCATGTAAACTATTTGAGCTTGAAATATCCGATGATGTGTTGAATTGATCAAGAATTAAAGGTGATGATTTGTGGTGTTAAGTTCAAGTGTCATGTTGTTAATGAAATCGAGCAAAATTTGGTAATTTGTGATGAAATTAGCACAATTTCTATTTAGGTACCGAGCCAATACAATTATTGTTATTGTAGTTATCAGACATGGTAGAAAATTTTCATCAGGTTAACTTTAAAAATATATATATAAATGAATCGTTATCCGATAAAAAATTAATATATTTTGATTGCATATCGTGTTCAATCTTTAGGGTAAAAGGTAATGGTACTTAAATAATTTAGTTTAGAGTATAATTTTTTTGAGATCGTCAGGTCAAATCCACCTCTCACATTCCACAATCAACATATCAATTTATAAAAAAATGCATTTTGTTTATAAGTAGTGGGTTCCATCTCACAAATACTATATGTATAAATAAATTTATGAAACTATATTCTATCTACTATGAATTTTTGTATTTAGTTTAATGCTAAATTTTTCCTTAATAATTTTTGTGATACCAAAATTTACTCTAATTCTTTAATTTATCTCTATTTATTCGGTATCTTTTCATGTGAAATTTAGGTTAATTTGAAATTATAATATTTACTTTGAAAAAATATTATATAGTGTCAACATTCAAATATCTCCCAAAATATAACATGCAAAAAAAAAAAGTGTAAATTCGTGTTTTAAAAAACAAGTAGGATAATATTTACATTTGACCTACCCTTGGCGACAAAAAGTGTTGCTATACCAAATCTGTACTTCAATAGTTCATTTTTCACGACTTATATTCTCTTTAAAATAAAATTTTCCTTAATTCACTCGCAACAATTCTCAACTTAATTAAAACCAAAACAAAAAATCCATAAGAACTCATTTAATTGACTGAAAATTATGTATTGTATTTCAAAGAAAAAAATATGAATTTTAAATTTTCTGCTGGCTTTGCCTTTAGACTTTCTTGCACTCATAATTCCTGCAATAATGAATTCATCAACCAATAACAACCAAATAAAAATCAAAATTGGCGTGCAAATAAAATATGTCACTTATTCTTTTGCTTTATATATAGTAGTAAGATGCAAGCAATAATTAAATATTTATTAAGGCTCATAATTAAGCAAAGTAGTACTATCTTACAAAAGCAATAGTTTGTATATTTTCCCAATTATATATTATTTATTTAAATGTGTAAGGTTCGTAGGGGACCACGAGTATTGACCAAGGCAGTAGAGGAATGGAACCCATATGCAAGTCCATCAGTATGATGACACCTATATAAAATAATTATTATTACTCTCATTAATTTAAATTTATGTAAGTTCTATTCAAAAACAAAAATATTTATTTATTATATATTAAAGTGGTTTTAGATAAGAACGATGCCCCTGCATTTTTTCTTCCAATTATTTATTGATAAATAAATTAAATACACTGAGGGTGAGTTGCATCCACTGATAAATTAATTAAATAATTCTGAACAGCCTTTCATTTCTTTCGATTCTTTTTATAGTTCACATCTTGTTTTTTTTCTATTTTTTGTTGTACATCCCGAAATTTTGAACTACTAACCCACCTTCCTAATAATTATAATAAGGATTTTTCTGAGGTTATTGGTTTGAGTAATTTAAATATATTTTTCGTTTTGAATTTCTAGCCATTTAATTCGAAAATTAGTGGTATTTGTTGAATGGTATATCAGCAAAGTTTGTGGTAATGGTAAGACACAACATTGTGCAAGTGTTTAATTAGTAGTTTAGAATATTGTTAGTTTTTTTTTTTTTTTTCTAATTTGGTGTGTTTCATTTAATACGGTTGTTTATTTGGTTTAAAATTTTGAAAATCTTCGTTTTGAACTGAATCAAACCTTATAGAGTTGGTTTGGTTTGGTTTAAGAGAATTTGCATTTTGATTCGATAATGAAGATTTATTTTTAATATTTTCTGAAGTTATTTCGAAGATTCATTTTCTAAATTCTCCAAAATTTTGTTTGATTTTGGAGATTTGAAATCGACTTGAACTGTGCACACCCCTAAGTAGAATGAGAATGGAGAGATGGCTTTCCAAACCTTTATCCTTGATCTCAATCAACAAAAGTAACGCAAAAACTTGTGCGTACCCAGGGCATGGATCTTAAATCCGTGCTCTCAACCTGACCCGGCAAGTGGGCTGCTCCCACACGTGCCCACGTGTAGTCATACCATAGTAGTGTATATAGTGTATTCTGCAAAGGTATTAGGTTTATACTCTTAAGGTATTGGTGCAGAACAGCACTGTTTTCTTCTTTTTACTCTCTTATTTTTCTCTCATTCTTCTTCTTAATCTCTTTTCTTATCGATTTGTTATTCTTCTTACTTGTTTAGTATATTCTTTTTCTTATTCTTATTCTTCTTCAAATTGTCATAAAGTCATTTATGCGGATTTTTCTTCTTCCCCTTCTCTTTTACTCATTTTCATAGATTTAGATAATTGATTTCAAATCATAATTTATTACAATAATTTTAAAACATTGAAAATCAATTATTTCAAATAATATGAAATCATGATTTGCAGAAAATTTAACGAAAAAGATGATGAAATCGTGATTTGCAGAATTTTTGAGGAAGATGATGATGAAACATTTGAAATTTTAAGATTTTCAGTGTAAGCATTAGTTGTATGCTCTTAAGGTAATAGTTGAATACTCTTAAGGTGTCAGTTGTATATTCTTAAGGTACTACATATTTACCTTTAAGGTATTACTGCTTATAGTATAAGGTATTACATATGCACATTTAAGGCTTTAAAGTATTACATATTTACCTATAAGGTATTAATGCTTATAATATAAAGTATTACATATTTACCTTTAAAGTATTAATGTTTATTGCACCTTTAAGGTATTACATATTTACCTTTAAAGTATTAATGTTTATTGCGCCTTTAAGGTATTACATATTTATCTTTAAGGTATTAATGTTTATAGGATAAATGTATTATATATTTAATCTTAAGGTATTAGTTGATTATTCATGAAGTATATTAGTTGCATAAGGTATCACTTGTATACTCTTAAGGTATCAATGTACTGTAAACTGTAAATTTAAAATCTTAAAATTTCAAATGAAAATTTTCATCATCTTCTTCTTCGAATTTTCTGCAACTAATTTCATGAAATTGAATCAATAATTTTATCAAGAAAACAGAGCTATTAACATCAATGTAATTAAAGAACAACACATCATAATTACAACAAGAAGTGAGTGTCATTTATTAGCAAAATAAAGAATGTAAGAACTTCATATACATATACATTGATCTTCTTTCCCTTATCCAATAAAAATGAAAAAAATAGAGAAGAAGACGACGTAAGGAGGAGAAGGAATAATAATAATAATAATAATAATAATAGAGGAATAAGAAGGGGAGGGGGAGGGGGAGGAGGGCGCTGGATTGGTGGGCTAGGTTGGGGTACAAGAGTGCTACTCCAAAAGTAATGGTTTTTCTATTTGAAAACAATAATAGTATAATTTAATGTAATATCTTGTTATTACCAAGGATAGAAAAATCGCGATATTCTAATGATTTATCGCAGAAATATCGTCAATTTATCACCTCCGATTTAAAAAACAGGGGACATTTTTTTCGCCAAAATATCGGCGATTTATCACCGATATTTCACGATTTATCGCAAATATTTCGTTATCGGCAAGAGTGGGTGTTTTTTTCAGGAAATCGGCGATAAATCACCAATTTGTCATCAATATCGCCAATATATCAACTAGCTGTGTTTTTTCTTTTTCCTTTTTTTTTAATTTTCTTTGCAAATGTACAAGAAATCAATTTATGAAAACTTTTAATAGTATTTGGTTGTTATCCAATTGGTTAAATAGTGCCTTCAGAATTCAGGATTTGAATCTCTATGGTTGCATTTATTTAATTTTTAGATTATTTTTTTAGTTTATCTCTAAATTTGTTGTAAACATATCTTTTTATTTGAAATTTAAGTTCAATATATGTAGTAATGTTACTTATAATATTATGTAAAGTATTAGATATATTTTTCAATTTTTTTAACAAAGTTTTTATATATATTTTTAAAATGTCCGATATTTCCACCAAAATCGATATATCCATTGATATTTGCGTAAAATCAAGGTACCGATATTTCTATCGATACCGATATTTTTATCCTTGGTTATTACAAATGATAACAATAATAAAATATGATAAAATATAATTGTTTTTTTTAAATCATGATAAATTCTTGTATGATACTATTTTACGAATCTCATTCCGTAAGATGAGTTGATTTGATCTGATAAACGTGGGTTAGCACATATCTATATGAGTCAAATAATTTTTTTTTTTTTATCAAACACCCGTGAGGGTGGGGGATTAAGGCACCATCCCCTGGCCTGTATATATATCAAACAAGAAAACACATCATCCAAGGAGTACATCAAAATCATATCAACACTTCCCTAAAAATACAAGTGTAGGGAAGGCAAGAAGTCATCAAACAAACAAATCAGATAAACAAATATAAAAAAATCTAATATCATCAATCAAGGTCGGCTCTCACGGAATCTGAAGTTCGGATACCCAATCTGATCCAACCGAACCAATGCCATACAAGGACGAGGCACAGAATGTGTATCAAGCACCTGCAATCCATGACCTGTCATCCCTAATCGAGCCAAAAAATCTACCGGCCGATTACCCTCTCGAAAGATGTGGGTAATCCTGGACTCTGTCCGAGATAAAGAGTCCCGGATCCTAATCAGAGCATGCTGGATTTGTCAAGGTCCCGATCGGGTGGACTGAAGGAGAGAAACCACAACAGTTGCATCCAACTCCAGCCAAACAGGACGATCGAACTGTCGAGCCAGAAGTAGACCCTGCAGAACAGCCTGAATCTCCGCATCGAAGCTCGACGAGGCCTGCAACGGAGTATGGAAGGCCAAAAGCAAGCCCCCATGGTGATCCCTAACGAGTCCACCCCCCGTTGCTGCACATGTCAACCTATCAAACGAGCCATCCGTATTCAGCTTTATCCACGGCGCCGGAGGAAGGAGCCATCTAACCGATCTCGAGATAATCTGTCGAGGGACGGCCATCGAGATGGGCATGAAATCAACTGTCGGGTATGAGCCACGCCAATGAATGGGAAGAAGCTTCTTCGCCGTGACAAGAAGAAACAAATGGTGCTCAACCTGCCAAATCACATGAGAAGCTCGAAAAGGAACATCACGGTGTTTGTGACTGTTCCTCTCCGTCCAAGTAAACCAAAAGATCAAGCAAGGAACAATAAAGCAGATATGTGGAGTGTGTGCATGTGGAATCACCTGTCTCCAGAAGCTCATGACCTGTGATATATCAGTGGTGCCAGGTAGTGTGCAGTGAAACCATGCAGCAAAATGATTCCAAACAGATTGCACAGCGTCATTCAAGAGGAAAAGGTGAGAAAGAGACTCAACCTGTGGGGACGACCTAGAACAACAAAAACATCTAGAAACGATATAAATACCTCGAGATTGAAGTTTTTTGTCCACAGGAAGCCTATTGCGAAGGAGACGCCAAAGAAAGACAGACATGGTCGGGGTGAGGAAAGGGGACCAAATGAGACTAAAGAGGGGCCGATTCAATTTTCTCGCTCGGACAGATTCCCAAGCAGAAGCCAACGAAAAATCCCCGTGAGTCAAATAATATTTTTATGTGTATTAGGTAATATTTGTGTATCATGTAATATTTTTATGCATATCATCATATAAGGGTGCTCAACCGGTTCCAAAAATCGGTATCGGACCGATTCGGAACCGCCGATCAATGGTTCCGGTTCGAATCGGGAACCAGAGTTACGTGGTTATGTTCCAGTTCACCATATTCCAAATCGCCGAACTGGTGGTTCCAACCACCGATTTTCATATATATATATATATTTAATGATGAATTGATACGTGTACGGCTGAGATTAAATAGCCGTTGATGATCAACGACTCAGATTAACTAGTCTTTGATCCAAACTAGCCGTTGCAAACCGAGCCGACAATTCGAACCGTCGGTTCATGATGATTTTCAAAATCAACGGTCGTGATCACACGACCATTGATGATCTACGGCTAAGATCATCCGAACCGCTGGTTCAACCGGTTCCAAATCGGCGCTTCAAACCAGCCGATCTTTTTTTTTAAATTTTCAATGAAACCTATAATTACCCTCATTCCATTTGTATTTTTCACACAATCTTGATTCAATCTCTCTCTCAAGCTCATAATTTCCATCTTTGATAAGTTTCCAGTGATACTTTTTTTTTGTTCTTCAATTTGTTCTTCAATCTCTCTTTCAAAAAAATGTCTCGAAAAATTTCTTCATCCACCGGTTCATCTCATGGAAAGGGAAAGAGTCCGATGTCAATGTCGCCACCACAATCTTTCCACGACAATGATGATCTTGATTATATTGATTCATATTAATGTAATCAAGATGATTTTGAGGTGACGTTAGGCCCTAACACCACCGCCGCCTTTGCCCAAAAAGAAGAGGAGATGCCGAGAGAAACACAAGAAAGTGGCAACACAACACGCACCACTACTCCCCAAGCACCTTCGACGCTTCGGAATGCCATTTTCTCCTTTCATTTTAAGGAGAAAGTGTCGAATAGCAACACCGACTACATTGTAGTGTGCAACCATTGTGCGAAGATGTACAAATTCAAGCATGGAAGAGGCTACGAGACATTCAACAACCATGTGTTCAAAAAGCATCCCGACAATGTGGGTATCGATCGAGGGCAAACGCAACTCCGGGGATTTACTGGTTTATCTCAAGGTGGAGGTATGGATGATCTAACTTTTAAATTTAGTCAATTAAATACTAGGAGAGACGTAGTTGAATTAATCACCGAAAAACATCTTCCATTTAATTTTCCTTGTGATGATGCTTTCGAAAAATACACTAGCACTTATTTACAACCGGCGAGTAGAAAAATATCTAGAAACACCATTACTAGGGATATAGAAAAAAATTGTAGGAGAATATAAATTTAAATTAATTGAAGACTTCAAAATTTTAAAACAAAAGGTTTCTATATGTAGTGATATTTGGAAGGATCCTTATAAAATGCATGATTATATGGGTATTACTTGTCATTGGATAGATGATGAATGGAATATTCAAAAATGTTTAATTGCATATATTGAATTTGATGACACACATTCGGCTTTACACATTGCACAAAAATTAGACATGTTTTAAATGATTATGGTATATTAAGAAAAATATTTTTCATTGGATTTGATAATGCTAGTGGTAATACGGCTAGTTTATCTTACTTGATTGATTTTTGTCGACCTCCGATTGGAGGAAATTTTTTTCATATTTGTTGTATGTGTCATTATTTAAATTTATGTGTTCAAGATGGATTAGAATCATTAATTGAATATATTAAACCTATTAAAGATGCAATTTATGATATTACTAACTCTACGGTCTATCATAAAAAATGGACTAGGTTTTGTAAGAAAAATGGTTTGGAAGTTAAAAAATTTATAGTTGATGTTAAACATCGTTGGAATTCTACTTATTACATGCTTCAAGATTCTTATGAGTATAGACAAATGCTTTGTGAATTTTATTTAGAAAATCCACATGATAAAGTTGTTTTATTTGAAAATTTATGGGATACATGTCTTAATTTAATTCAACTTTTAAAATTTTTTGAAGAGGCAACTAAAGATCATTGTGTGAAAATTGCTCTTATTTTAAATATATATCCTACTTCTCCTATATCTATAGATCATTGTGTGAAGAGGCAACTAAAGATCATTTTTTGAAGTGGTTGTTATTATCCTACTTCTCCTATATCTATAGATCATTGTGTGAAAATTGCTCTTATTTTAAATAAATATTTAACATGGTGATATTTTAGGTGGCACATGCTTAGTAATGAAAACTAAATGATTAAAATATTTTCATGAAATACCCGATAAATTTTTATGTGCTAAGTTATTAGATTCTAGGATTAGAGAAGATAGCTTAGAAGAATTGCTAAATATATATTATAATGCATTGTTCCCAAATATGATATTAGGAGATTATGATTTATGTGATTATATTCCTAACTCTAGTGAAGTTGTAGGTAGAACTAAGAACAATTTATACGATTTGTTTAAAGAATATAAACAAATGTTAGGTGATTCTAGTAATGATATAAGTGATCAAAATGTAGGAGGTAGTAGTCAATCGACACAATCATCTAGTTTTCATGCGGCTCCGGCACTTAGTAAATTTTACAATTTTTATGATGTTAGAATACAAAAACGAGCTAGAAGTAGTAACCCTTGTCAAGAATTAGATTATTATTTAGGTTCCACATTTGAACAAATTATATTTGAAGATCCTATAGATTTATTGAAGTGGTGGTCAAGAAGGACCACCACTTATCATATTCTAACGACCATTGCTAAGGAAATTTTTGCAAGTCTCGCCTCAACCGTTGCGGTCGAACATGCTTTTAGCAAAGGAGGACACATGTTGAATCCAAAAAGATCCAAGTTGACGAAAGAGAATGTACAAAATATTACTCTTCTTGAAGATTGGGTGAGAGCAAACAACCGTCAACAACATCTCGATCTCTCGTATTTAGATGACGATGGAGATGACACGTATGGATACGATTCAAACACGTCCTCCTCCACCGGAACCAATGAATGAAGGTAAGTTTAGGTGAGTTAGAGAACTACGTGAGCATTGATTCCTTCATTTTGACAAGGATACGTAGACAATTTCATTCTAAGTTTGGAAGTTTCACTTTCAATTTTAAAATGAAACTCAAGCTCTTTCAATTTTTTTTCATTTTCTTCAATTTATTTTATACAAAGATGAACAATTGTAATATTTTAATTTCAAGTCTTCAATATTATAGCATGATTCATCATTCATGATTGTAATATATTGAGTTGTAATATATGATTTTGAACAAATGTTGTACTTGTATTTTTAAATTTCTAATGTTTTATTGTAATTTTTGAATTGATTGTAATTTATTAATTTTCACTCATTTTACTTTGTTAAAAGTCTTAAAATTTTTATAAGAAATCTAAAGACTAAAATTACTATTACACAATTATTTACAAAAAAAAAAAAGATAAAAACCGAATAAAACCGAAATCGAACCGGCGGTTTCAAACCGAAACCGAAATCAAGACCCCCACAGTTCGGTTCCAGTTCGCCGAACCGCCAGTTTGGAACCGTGAACACCTCTATCATCATATAATACTTCTCATAATTTTTAATTTGATAAGTAATATTGTGTAATATTGTTGTGTACTTTTCAAATTATAATTTGATAAATAATATTGTGTAATACTTTTAAGTGTATCTGGTAATACTAATATTTATATGTGTGTCATGCAGTATCTTTGGTTTGTAAGTTCTAAATCCATGATTATTCTCATAATATAATTTTTTTTTATCATGTAATACTTGTGAAAATTTTTAATTTGACAAGTTAAATTATGCAATATATTTGTTTATATCAGAAAATACTTTTGTGTATCAATTTTTTTTTTTTGTTCTATGACTTCAAATCCATGATTAATTTGAGAAATTTTAATTTGAGTAATAACCCTTTCATTCTCATCACTTTATATTTTTTTGTATGTCATGTAAACTTTTATACATATCAAGTATACACCATTAAAATATTACATGATATATGTAAAAATATTAATTGTCAAATTTTAATTTGAGTAATAACCCTTTCATTCGCATCACTTTATATTTTTTTTGTATATGTAAACTTTTATGCATATCAAGTATACATCATTAAAATATTACATGATATATGTAAAAATATTAATTGTCATATCAGTTGTCTAGGTTCGTGTTGATCCGCATTAGGCTTAGCAGTGGGAAGGGATTCCCCGAACTTAACATCGATTGAGATCATATCCCCTGGTCCGCACAATCCCCACCCCGTTCCCATGAAGATCCAATATATATATATATATATATATATATATATATATTCTATATTATCTAATAAAATATTTCTGAAATTTTTAATTTGTATAAAAGGAGGATGTAAATTAATCAAAAAGTAATTAGATAATTTTTCTTTGAGTTTTAATTAGTTTAATTAGATTGTCTTATGTTATTTGATTAGATTGTACTTTTATCTTTTAATCGAATTATGAGTAATTTTTTTAATGTATTTTAATGACATATTATTATGTTTTTAATAAAATTTTATGAAATTATTTATGTATTATTTGGTCACTAAAGATCTCCATGTGAACAAAGATCCTCCCTGCGAGACGGGGATACGTATTCTTTCCCACTATATTAACGTGAATGAGGATGGAGTTTGTTCTCCGCCCCACCCCACTACCAAGTCTAACCCTCATAGATTAAGATGTTGAGTGGGTTGACCTGATCCATCTCAATGAATGAAATTTATGAGACGATCTCACTTAAAAAATAAGGGATAAGGGATGGGCTATTAGTAGCCCCATTTTGATAAATACACCCACCCAATATTTAATTTATATCTTTTTTTATTAAATACACCCCTTTTAAAGATGTTCAAACGGTTCGCCGGTTCTGGTTCGGTGGTTCCGGATTGGTGGAACCGAAACCCAATCGTGTGATGGGCGGTTCCGATTTCGGTTCCAAACCACCGGTTCAACCGGAACCAGACGGTTCGGCCGGTTCAAACCGGTGACTCTTTTTTTTTATCTGGAGCTCAGTACCGCAGTATTGAGATGCAGAACCCAGCGTTTTAGTTTTCCACTTCGGGTACCGCGGTACTGGATATGGATACCGCGGTACTGACCATTTTTCGTCTGTTTTCTTCCTTTTTCGCACGCTTTGTCTCCGTCACACCGTTTTCTCCTCTTGTACCTATATCAACCAATATTTTGTAGTTATGATTCATTCTTTGACCAAGATAACACAATAATCGTGCTCACGACCATATGTATTGAGTGTATTTTACTATATATACAATGTTTGTTTTGAAGTATACCTTACCATGAGAAATTGAAATTTGGAATATAAAATATTGAAGTGAACAAACTTTTTCATTATAACTTGGAAAATTATTACAAATTAGAACTCTATCTAATCTATGATCTAATCTATTACAAAAGTTTCTATATATTACAATTACAAAAGTCCATGTCTATGACTAAAAGAAATAAAAGTCTATCTTGAATTACAATTACAATTATCTATCTATCTTGAATTATATAATACAAGTCTAAGATCTAAATATCTAACTAAGTAACTATTGAAACAACATTAGCCAAAGGGAGGGGGAAAATTTTGAAAGAGCTTGAGTTTCATTCTAAGTTTGGAATTGAAATTTCAAACTTAAAATGAAATTGTCTACATATCCTTAATTGAAATCGAATTAAAGAATCAAAGCTCACGTAGTTCTCTTACCTCAACTTACCTTCTTCAATCGTCGAGGTTGATGCCACTACCGCCGGATGATGTTGTGTTTGAGTCGTGGCCATACAAATCCGGTTCACCTTCCCCAAAGCATGTGCAATCGAGGTTTTGTTGACGTTTGGCTGCTTTGACCCAATCCTCAAGCAGCATAAGGTTTTGGAC
The DNA here is from genome assembly GCA_946896805.1 of Scutellaria galericulata. NCBI lineage: Eukaryota > Viridiplantae > Streptophyta > Magnoliopsida > Lamiales > Lamiaceae > Scutellaria > Scutellaria galericulata. The sequence goes on along the minus strand of OX335791.1, from coordinate 12,870,963 downwards.
ATTCTCGGCGGCCAAGTTTGCTCGTCTCGCACTCAAAGTGTGGCCCGATACACTAAAGGCATGTTCAACCGAGACCGTGAAGGCGGGACATCCAAACATCTCCTTGGCAATAATTGTTAGTATAGGATATATGGTGGTCCTCCGTGACCACCACTTTAATAGATATCCAAATGGTTTTCGAAAGCAATAGATTCAAAAGTAACACTTAAATAAGAATCTAATTTTTGTGATGAGTTAGTACCTCTAACTCTTTTTTGCGTTCTAATGTCATAAAAGTTGTAATATTGACTAAGGGTCACCAAAACTAGATGAAGAAGAGGAATAACTATTATATTCTACATTTTGAACTCCTACATCATCACTACTACTTGAATCACCATGAATTATTTTATATTGTCTAAATAAATCATACAAATAATCTTTAGCCCGTTTAACTACTTCCCTAAGATTAGGTACATATTCTACTTGATCATATTCACTAATCAAACCAAGTGGGAACAATGCATTATAGTTACATAATTAATAGTTCTTCTAATCCATCTTCTCTAATTTTAGGATCTAAGAATTTAACACATAAATATAAGGGGTATCTCATGATAATATTTTAACCATTTTGTTTTCATCATAATAATTGCATCACACAAAATAGGATCATCTTTATAAGAGTTAATTACCAAAGCAATTTTAACACATTGATCTAAAGCTAAAGGAGATGTAGGATAATAACATCCACTTACTTCCCTAGTGGCTTCTTCAAAAAAATTTAACATACCCATCATGTTTATACAAGAATCCCAAGAATGGGCAAATAACATAACATTACTATCACCAAATTCCATAAAAAAACACATAAAAGTTCTTTATAATTATACGAATCTTGAAGCATGTAAAAAGTAGAATTCCACCTATGTGGCACATCTTTTACAAATTTTTTTACTTCTAATCCATTCATTTTACAAAACGTGGCCTATTTTTTTCACATTTGTACGGTATGACGAATTAAATTAATTGCATCTCTAATTTTTTCTATTTCTTCTTCTAAAGTTTTTAATCCATCTTGAACACATAAATTAAAAACATGACACATGCATCTAGTATGAAAAAGATCACCATTTAATGAAGGTTTATAAAAATCAACTAATGTAAGCAAGCTAGCTTTATTATTAGTTGCATTATCTAAAGTTATAGCAAATACTTTTGTTAATATACCATAATCATTTAACACATGTATTACTTTTTGTGAAATATGTAAACCGATATGTCTTTTATTAAAATCAATAAAAGCAATTAAACGTTTTTGAACATCTCATGCATCATCAATCCAATGACAAGTAATGCCCAATCATTTTTATTAGAGTTTATTATTATTACCGCCCATTATGTTTGTCGTGTGGTAATTTTGCCCTTTTTGAATTCGAGCTTGCAATTTAGGACTTTATTTTTCAAAATTTAGCAATTACTGCCCAATTTCGGCCCGAATTGTTTAATTAGGCTGAAATCACACGTTTTTTGCACGTAACTCCTCAATTCGGGCTGAAATTGCTGACATGGCCCATCATTTTTTGACGCGGAATTTCCTTCTTTTTTTTACTCTCAAGTGTATTAGAACTAGGACCCGCAATGACACATCACTCAAATTACTAAAAACCTAATTCTCTCTCCTCACACCGCTCTCTCTTTGTGCAGATTCACCATCGTTGCCGCTACTGTTCATCGTCACCCCGCCGCTGCTCATCATCTTCAGTCCCTCCATAAAATCACCGTTATCTTCTTCATCCTTCTCACCGCAGCTCCCCACCGCCTTCATCATCATCGACCCCATCTTCTCCGTCCATCAGATCGCCGCCGCCGTCATCCTGTCTTTTTCTCCGTCCATCAGACCTCCGTCGCCATCTCAACAGTCAACACCTCAACCTTCTCCACCATTGCCTTCTTCTCCACCCATCTTCTTCTTCTTCAGCCAACCTCCGGCAATCTCCGCCATCTTTTCTGTCGCCGCTATCTTCAGCCTCATTTCTCCTTCACAGCAGCTCCACCGTCACCCATCTTCTCACCTCTCACCGACGAAATCCGAGCTCCAACCATCTCAACCTTGGCGAAACCGATCAACTTAACTTCTCTCTTCACCGACCAACTTAGCCTCTCTCTCATTGGCGAACCCGATTTCTGCCGCCCATCACACTAATTTCTCTTCTCCAGCCTACTCAACCTCCATAAATCCTCCATCTGAAACACTGCTATTCACTTCCTCCACCACTCAGCTCTGTTTCTCCGGCGACACCACCGTCGCTGCTACACATCTCCGCCGTTGCTACAGTTCCGGCGCGCACCACTTCCAGCTCCAATTCCGGTGAGCCTAGCTTATTCGAACACCGCTGCACCACCCTTTTTCCCCCTCTCCGCTCACCTCCTGTCATCTTCTCCGGTGAACCATCTCCTCTCCGGCAAATTTGCTGTTCATCCTCCACAAAGCCGCCAACCACCTCCATAAATCTTTGCTCTCTACTGCTGCACCTATTTTAAATTTGAGTGATGTGTCAATGCGGGTCCCAGTTCCTAATACACTTGAGAGTAAAAAAAAGAAGGAAATTTCACGTCAAAAAATGATGGGCCATGTCAGCAATTTCAACCCGAATTGAAGAGTCACGTGCAGAAAACGTGCGATTTCAGCCCAATTAAGCAATTCGGGCCGAAATTGGGCAGTAATTACTAAATTTTGAAAAATAAAGTCCTAAATTACAAGCTCGAATTCAAAAAGGGCAAAATTGCCACACGGCAAACATAATGGGCAGTAATAATAATAAACTCTTTTTATTATAATGATCTTTCCAACAATCACAACATATTGCAACTTTTTGTTTAAGGTTAGCTAAATCTTGTATTAATTTATATTTTATTTCACGTACTCTTTTATCAATATCTCTAGTGGATGTGTTTCTATTTATCATTCTAGTGGGTGGTTGTAAATATGTGCTCACATAATCTTCGTAAAGGTCATCAGAAGCAAATGAAAAAGGTAGATGTTTTGAAGCAATAAAATCGGCGGTGCCTTTCCTAAGTTCTAGACTAAATTTAAAGGTTAAAGAATTCATACCTTGTGAAGACCCGGTGAATCCTCGTAGTTGTGTTTGAGAACGCTTCAATCCAATCTTGTCGGAATGCTTCTTCGTGACGTGGTTGGTGAACGTTCTATAGCCCCCTCCATACTTGAACTTGTATTGCTTCCCACAATGGTTGCACGTCACTATGTAATCAACGTCACTATTGGGCACGACTTCCTTCTTGAAGTGAATGGAGAAAATATCACTTCGAAGTGAAGAAGATGCTCTACTTGAGGTGGTTTGAGTGGCATTCAAACTCTCTTGTGTCGGCGGCACCTCTTCTTCATCTTCTTCGGCTAAGGCTTCAGCAATTTGTTCCCCCAAATCGACATTTGGATCAAGGTTGTCACACCATCGATCAATGAGATCATCTTCTTCATAGGATTGTGGATGTGGCATGAGACTCTTTCCCTTCCCACGAGAGGACGAAGTAGAACCTCTTCTAGACATGATGAATGTAAAATAGAAAGAATAGAAGTGGAAATAGAACTAGAAGTACATGATAATAAGAACTAGAAATTGAAATATAATAAGAATTTGAGAGGTTTTGAATTTGAAATATTAAAGTGAACTAGAATGCAAGAATTGAGAGAGAGAGAGCAAGAGAATTGGTGTGAACAAATACACAATTTGAACCCCTATTTATAGATCTCAAAAATTAAAAAAAAATTCTACGCTCCGGTTCAAACCGCTGGTTTCGGTTCGGTTGAACCGGTGGTTCGGCTCATCTTAGCCGTCAATCTCCAACAGCCACTTGATCTCGGTCGTTGGATTGAAAATTGAGTCAAACGGCCGGTTTGAACCGGCGGTTCCAGTTCTGGTTCGGTTTGGCTGGTTTCCAACGGCCATTTAATCCTGGTCGTTCATCCCTAACGGCTATCTTCGATTCAAACACAATCATACACGTGGCATCTTCCATTTAAAAAAAAATTACGAAAACCGGCAGTTCCAACCGCCGGTTTGCCGGTTCATATATGCGGAACCGAAACCGAACCGGTTCTCGGCGGTTCCCGGTTCCGGTTTGGAACTGAAACCCCGAACCGTTGACCGCCGGTTCGAACCGGCCCGATTCCGGTTTTTCGAACTATTTGAATGTGTCTACCCCCTTTATTCCCATTTTGCCATTTTCTTCACCAAATGCCCTGATTTCTTTTGTGTTGTACAACCAACACCTCCCACCATCTAAGACTGGCTAGAGTATTAACATCAAATTGAAATTTCACATTGTCAAAGTATAATAGATGAAGTTGGGAATCGTGGGAAAGAAGGGCTATCGTTTATTTCGAAAAAAAAAACGATTGTTGTGGTAGATCTGCGTAGTACTGCAATCACAATTATAGCAGCATTGGACGGCGGTTTAGCAACTGTTTAAGCATTTTAAGGTCACATTCCAATTGTTGTACAAGTGACTTCTTCTTTCAATCGCATTTTTTTTGTCTGGTCTAGATAATGGAGAGGAGGAGAGATGGGTGCAGTGACTCTTCTTTCAATATCTATTTGGCATGGTGTGGATAGTCTGTGCATTGGGGAGAGAGAGAGAGAGAGAGTGTGTGTGTGTGTGTGTGTGTGTGTGTGGAGAGACGGTGCAAAGCAGGGTGGTGGCGGCCAATGGTTTTGGGCGGAAATCTGCGGCGATTGCGATGGTGACAATGGTCACGAATGAAGGAGGAGAGAAGAAGAATTGGAGGGTAATTTTGACATTTGATGTGGGTTTTCTTTTTAAAAGAAAACCAGTATTAATGAAGACAATGCATGCATCAGTTGTTCGCAATTAAAACAAATAGACGAACAAGTTTGTATCAATTGATTTATCTGAGTTTATATTTCAACATGATAAATGATTGGATACAAACAATATCAAGAATAAGAAATATATATTATGTGAATTGAGGACCTTCAGGTGGAGATGCTTGGAATAGAGACTCAACTGTAGAGGAGAAAAGAATTGTGTGATCCTCCTATATTTAAAAGAATACCACTACTGTTATTAATTTGAACATTTCTTTTTGAAGCCATATTAATTTGAACATGAAATATATATTATTAACAACCCTATTTTAATACCCAGTGTGGATGCCTTGACTGTAAACGAGAAAATAACATCAATCAGAAGAACTTTAAAGGTGCATGCATGCATGTGCTGCTTTTTGTGTGAAACTAAATTTATCAAGAAAGTAAAATTGGAGAACTGAAACCTTAGAAATACAATAAGGATGTCCAAATTTTGTCAGAAACAAGGTAGAATAGAATTGTTTTCCAATTTCCAGAATAGAATTAAAAGCAAAATATTTGATGTAGAGGTATTCTCATTTCACATGAGAAAATATTTCTTTACTCACCAACATAATTTTCGTCTAAGAAACCAACATACCCTTAAAAGAGGGTAAGACAGATGTTTCTTATACTCTTGATCAATATGAAATGTATTTTGTCCGAACAATAGAAAGTCACTAAAACATCTTTTCTTAAATTTGTGGACAGTAAACATTCTAAGAACATCTTTTCTTAAATTTGTGGATAGTAAACATTTTTACTGGTTAGAAAATCCTTCAAAATCATAGTATATAAGCAATGTGAACAACACATTCAATATAAATAGCCACCTCTTTAGAGGCATTAGGTGAACTAGAACTGAAAAACACATTTCAAAACTTATCTATACCCTTACAGTTTACAATCAAAAAGATCAGGTGAGCCACTTTCAACCTAAAATTAAAGTGGAAAGATAAAAAGGTCAAAAATAGGAAAGAAAATGTTAACCCCTTGAGCCTGTGGATGCAATCCATCCATGTAATGCAGTAGCTCATAGCAGAGCTCACATTTCAAACAAGCACTAGACTGAGATCTCTTGTGATCACACATCGTCTTCCAGTGCGTTGTATATCATCCTACATCAAAAGAGAAACAATTGCATTCTTTAAAAAGCTTGAAGAAGTAAGGGCTCGTTATAAAGAAGGGAAGCCGTACAATTTTCACTCACCAGAACAAGCACATAAAGAGAATAAGAATGTTGTAACCTAGCTTCAAAAGCCTTTGCTTCTTTTCCCAACTAAGCAAGTTGAAGATCTCGGTTACATCTATAAGGTGCTGTCTGCTAAGATACCTGGTCCAAGTAGATGACAATTCAAAACCATCTAAGCATTACTGATGCATTAGGACATAGTCATCACCCTAGTATAATGCAGATGCGATATGCCTATACATGTAAGCAAAATTATCATCTACAAGTTCGTGTTTGGATTGAGTGATTTAAAATGCAAGGATTTGAAATGAATGAATTTCAAATCTGCTCAAATCACTCAAAAATTAGTTTAAAATTAGAGTGATGGATTTCAACATGCTCACAGCCTAAGATTCTGTTTGCCGTAATCAAAGTTGTAACTCATTTTAGTCATCTGTATAGGTTCATGCTAAAAGACTAATATGATATGAAAGCATACTCACGAGCAAATATAACAGGGCTTCTTACTCTGTATTTGGCATTACATATTTGGTCGGAAAGGATGGTGCACAGTTAAAACAAGATATGCTATATATTCACATCTTAAAGTCTGTTAGTGTTGCTTAATTCTCATACATAAGACAAACAGTAAACATCAACTGAAATCAATACCACTGTTGAAACTTGAAAGCGATCTACATATTTCACATAATATAGTTTGTTGCTGATTTAAAGAGCTCTATAGCTATCTTCTAGAAACCTCAAATGTATACCAATCAGTTGAAGCAACCCCATCTTGGCCAGAATCCTTCAAGAATTCACCAAGTACTGTTTATCAATAGTTCTGGTTACTTAACATTGTCAAAAATTTAATAGCAATTTGCAATTTGTGACCGAAGATATAAGTAAGAAATCCCCAGTAACTCAGGATCAGTATTAGAGATTCATAAAGGGAAAGGGCGGTTGATGGAGTGAGTTTATATCCAGTACTCAACCAAACAATTTGCCAAGTATTCAAGTTTACTGTTTCTATATTCCAGCAACAGTCCTTTCCAAGTATCATAGATTTGTAAAGAAAATGTCTGCATCTTTTTAAATGTGATATATTAATAAAGATAGTGTGTTTGCTAGAGGATACAGTCACACCGTGGTGCCAATCAATGCCATCCAGAAAAGGTTCATATTTGTATCACTGTTTTTCCTAAAACACAATCTTTAACATGATTCCTTAACAATTTTTTCTAAGCAAATACACTTTCTATCGACCAGGAAACATGTCCACAACACATGAATGCGATTAATCAGAAATCATCTTCAAGCTATAAATTATTGGGCTTCAGATATTATGCTAGGTTTCCACTAAGAAATCATTTAGATTTTTGACACTTTAACCTACATATTTCATCATATAAATGCTATCATGATTTGCAAATTTCTGGAGTCCAGTTTGATGTTTATTGCTCAAGCACCTCAACAAGAAACCACAAAACCAAGAACATGTGACAAAATATGTTTCCTATACAAATAAAACAGGAGTATCCGAAAGGTGCTGTTAGATAGAAAATTGAAAGCGTCTGTAATAATATACAAAATGTAGCATGATACATCTACTTTTTCATCATGTCAATATCATGCAATGAAAAGAAAGAGATAGAACATTTTCAATACATGTTTATGATGTCTGTTGCAATAAAAAGTATATTTAATCAACAATGGACTCCTGTTTGTAGATAATATTTGTAATAATGAATTAAGCCATCCCCACCATACCAAATCCGCCCCACATAGGACAGGAGTTCATAGACGGTTTACTGTACTCTATATTTTGGATCTCATAAGTTTCAAGGTGGATTACCTTTAGAGAAAAAGGTACATGTCTCTTTAAGGTTATCCCTTAATCTAGCTACTCTTTGTATCATGCATACTCAATCCTCTTGAAGAACTACATGACCTCCTCAGTAAAAAGGGAAAGTTGCTCTGGTGCGGCAAACAAGGGGGAAGGATATATGTGTGTGTGTGTGTGTGTGTGTGTGTGTGTGAGAGAGAGAGAGAGAGAGAGAGAGAGAGAATACAAATCCTATTTGTATCCTCGAAATAAGACAACAATTTTCAGATCTTGCAATTAATGCAAACTACCAGGAACGTTTTCACTACTCATCAGGAAATTTACAGCAAAAGCTGGCAAGCTTGGACATTGTGCAGATTACTTATTCTTCACCTTTTGTTGTGCTTTTATGTCACTGTTTACTACAAATACCATTTGACAGAAATCAGCCTTAATACTCAAGATTTTATGTCACTGTTTACTATAAGTAAAATGTGGCAACTCTCTTTTTCTTCAAGAATTTGAAGTAAACTTTACAGTAGGTCCCAACATGTGAATGGAAAGATTAAACCTATTCCACTCAACAAATAAATGCCTTCAAATAAGCAGATAAGTGACAATCCAAACAAGCTATCATTCGGAATGCGAAAAACTAAAAGGCAAAGGATATACATGATGGTCCGAGACCATTAATTTGTGCCTATATGCATATAATCTTGGCAATAATACTCTGTGTACATGAAGATGTGCCTATATTCATTTGAACTAAGTGAATGTAGACTTCAAGCAAAAGGGTAGGTGATCTTACAATGTCACATTGTAGTACAGGTAAGGAAGAGTGAGAAGTGACATAACCCAGTGGCCCGTTAGAAGGAACAGGATGCTTAAAACTCCTTGTGTGATGAATTCAGGTAAAACCACAGAGTTTATCCGAGATGCAGTGTCATAAGGATTGATATAATCAAACTCTAGATCCGCCAAGCACATCAGCTGTATAAATTGTAAACCATCATCAAAATCCAAACATTATTCTTTTCTCATGATCCAGAGAAGCATTATACCACAATCACAGTAGAACGCAAGAAAACTGCTTATAAGTAGAAACATTTTCCTTAATGCTAAACCTTGTGCAAGATTAATGCTATTTTGTCCCTTTCTCACTATCAACAAAACTGCAATAAAATGGCTACAAAATTGTAGACATTCCAACAAAAAAAGGGAATCTTATTAGCGGATTTATGATCTGACCTACTAATGTCAAATCTAGAGTGAAGTAATTAAAATACCTTAATGGATTACACTTTACCTAAAATGTACGTAGACTTCAATCCTCAAAATAAAAGTAGAAGTTTTTAGGTTTATGATCCACATTCTTCAATCCAAATAATCCCCATAACCTAATTTTACAAACTTTTTTCCAACAATTCCAATGAAACACCTGAAAAGGAATCACTTGGAATCTTTTCAAAAACTGATAAGCAGAAAAAACCTTTAACCTTTACACACACGCGCACACACAAAAAAAATAAATCATAATTTATACTAACTTGGGACTAGTTTGTGCTAATCTTTGAACATCCAAAAACAAAGTAACAAACTTCAGTCCCACAAATCACATCAATATAGAAACAGCTCATTTATCTGCCTAATTGTTGGATAATCATATATCTTATGAACAGCATGAAATTTCAAAATTACGGCAGTGAAAAATAATATAACCTGAAAAACTAACATAACGATAAGCGCAATGAGCATGAAGAAGAAGAGAACCCAAGCCCACAAATCTCCCATATTTCCTTGTTTCTTCTAATCTGCAATTTTTATTTAATTTATATATCTAGGACAGTAGAAAAGGGGAGATTCGGATGGAGAGCGCCAGGTGCGTATCACGCGCCCTGGAGCTTGAATTCGCAAGAAAAGAATCAGAGCTGATCGGAGTTCGAAAGGCTACCGGTGAGGAGCGGAGAAGAGGAGGAATGCTCTGCTGTTTCTCACTCAACCATTCCAATTATTATTAATTTATGGGAGGGGCTATAATCATAACTCATTTCTAACAGCACACTACTAAAAAAAAAAAAAAAATTCCAATTTTAGCCTTAGGATTTGTGCAACTACTTCCGTTCGATTATTACGATCGAACGTGCTTCTTGTTGTTCGGCTAGGATGGCCGAACATCCTTCTAATTGTTCGGCCAGGTTGGCCGAACACTGAGGTGACGGTGGGCGCCGGGCGCGCGTACGACGAGTGATGGGAGCGTTGTGCGCATGCGAGGACGGGTGACAGCAGTCGGGTTTGATCGATTTTTTTACGTTTTTTTTATGTTAAATCTTTTTTTTTAAAATGTAATGCCAAAATAATGACGAACATTCCAAAAATTTGTTAGATGTGTGAAAATCGTAGAAAAAAACGTAAAAAAAAATTGAATCGGAGCAGTTTCGTTCGATTCCGGTTGGCCGAACATATAAAAGAGTGTTCGGCCACCCTAACCGAACATTGAGAAGCACGTTTGCTCACATTGACCGAACACCGTGAAACACGTTCGGTCGTAATGACCAAACAAAAGTAGTTATACAAACCCTAAGGGTAAAATTGAAATTTTTTTTTTACAAATAGTATTGTGCTCTTAAAAATGGGAGTTGTGTCTTCCTTAATTTATTAATAGGGGATTTCATTTAAAAAAGACTTAGTCAACACCAGTATGTTTAGTATAAAAAGGAAAATGATCAAATAATTCACCAAAGTATTAAGTATATATATATATATATATATATATATATATTTTTTTTTCACACAAAAACACTACCTTTGTCTATCTTTAGATACATGTAACGAAATTAAAATTTATCTGAGTATAATAACACTAATAAACGTAAAATTAAAACATTTATATCTCATGTACACACTAAATTTTTTATGTTGTTTAACCTCATATTTTTTTCAAATTTGAATAGCAAAAAAATTATTTCAGGAAAGCATAAATATATTAGTTTTGTTATAATATTATTATTGTTAATATTACTAGTATTTCACCTGTGACATTACACGGCTTGTAATTTATTATCAAATATAATATATTAAGAGTTTATAATTAATATCATTGTAAAAAAAGAAGATAAAATAAATCAACATAAGAAAACAAATCTACTAATAAGAATAAAGTTAATAATTACAAACTTTTGAATGCTTCTTTATATAAAACATTCATATTAAACCATCCTCCTCATTATCTTTACCACATATAGAAATCTTTAGTCCAGTTCGATCATTTTGGATATAGAAACATATAGTTGGCCATGACTAAAAATCGATTTCTCCAACAAAAGTTCTCCATGTGATAAAAACTGACTTTGTCTCTTACTTATAGTCGTCGCATATGACACTACTATTAAAGGAAACTGCCTCATTTGAATTTTAAAAGGCAAACTGGCATCCGACAATGCCAATAACATTAAGAGGGATGTGTACTATTGACAATTGTTGTAATTGGATCACACTCGTGCTCCTCAACAAAATGTCATTAGTAATATTAACAACCGAATAATCTTATACTTCTCCACCTATTATTTTGTCTTCACATAATAACAAAAATATAATAAGACAATACATATTTAAACATTAATAAAAAAAATCCTTTTTGAACTTCATATTTGATTATTCACTTCATTAAAATCTATATAAATTGTAAAATCTCAATTTATATTATTAACATGATATTTAACTATTATTGAATAATAATGAAATTGAAAATATAAAAAAATTATTAAACCGAATTCATGACCTTCATATTTGAAATTTTCAAAGAATACTATCCGATGAAATGTGAGTTTTCTTTAATTTATCATGATTTACATTTAAAATCAAACATATGAAATATTATGATCATATATTATAAAAAAAAGAGAATGTGCTAGATTATTTACTTAATTAGAAAAACATAAAAATGTTGAAAAATAAATGACAAAAAATCATATGCCCCCAACCCGACCCGGCGCGTGGGGAGCTCCCATGCACGCCCACACCGTAGTTGGTGTGCGCCGCGCGCACACACTTGATTTATTCTTCAGGTATTACACATGTACTCTTCAGGTATCACCTAATTTGTAATACCTACAAATGTATGATACCTCAAATCCGCGCGCCCATGCACCCATACCCGCGCGCACCTCACAAGTCTAAAGGTATCACACATATATTATTCAGGTATTACACATATACTCTTCAGGTATCACATATGTGTAATACCTATAGAACAAATGTGTGATACCTCAAAACCGCATGCGCCCATGTTGCGCTCCCACACCGCGCGCCCATGCACCCACACCTGCCGCGCGCGCGCCTCACAAATATCACACATATACTCTTCAGGTATCAGATACCTTTAGTTCATGTTTGTAATACCTATAGAACAAATTTGTAATACTTCAACAATACATGCACGAAATATATATATATATATATATATGTGTGTGTGTGTGTGCGGGTCGGGGGCACGGATCCTAGGATCCGTGCCCTAGGGCACACAAGTGTCACTCAAAATAAATAGACTATAACTATTTTTTTGCAAGTAAATCTTATGTGAGACCGTCTCACAGATCATCTTACGTGAGATGAGTCAACCTAAACCCACACTTCACAATTCACAATTCACATACAAATTTGTGAAAATGGGTTTGATGTGGGTAAAAATGATCAGTCTCATGTTTTGTGCATGTGTGTGTGTTTTTTTAACTATTCTCTAACTAGTATATGTCCCGTGCAATGCACGGGGATATAAATTTTACTCCCTCCATATTAAAATAAATGTCGATTTGAAGTTTTTGTCATAGATTAAGGAACATAAAAATTGGACAAATATATCCTTATCTAATCAAGGAATTTAGGATTCAAAATTGTAAAGAGAATCAAATTAATTCCATAAAAAGTATCACATTAAATCACTATCTATATTTTAGCTAATGAATATTAATAATGATCATTTGGGAATAAAATTGCATAAAAGACTAAATTGACACATAATTTGAAACAAAATTTAAACTCTAAACGATACTTATTTTGAAACGGATGGAGTACTATTTTAATGTTTTGATATGAATATGTTGAATACGAAAAATAATAAATTTCTTGAGATTACTTTCAATTTAATTTGTTACCCATGCATGGTCATAAAATTCAAATATTTTGATATTGACAAAAAAAATCAAGTTCTTAAGAATATTTTTATCTCATTGATACTCATCCGATGTATGGACATATAAATTTCAATTGTTGTAATTTTTTGATATAAAATTGTTGATCATGAAAAACAATATAGTTTTTCAAAACCATTTCTTTTAATCTAATATCATATAATTTATGAATTTTAAATATTTCATATATTTATCATATGTTGTCTAACTACTTCAATAATTGTATTTATCATAGTTAATCTAGAAAAAAATATTCAATCATTTTCATAATGAGTGTAAAATTGTGATAATGTCTTATATTCCAAAGTAAATTTCTAAATTTAACATACTATTAAAAAAAAATCAAATGACTTAAATCATAATTTCTCGTTTACAAAATGTTTTTAAAACAAAGTTACAGAAAAAATTGGTTTTATGTAATATTTATGTTAATACTTAGGAAATAATAATATAAAAATGTGTCCATAAAGTTTTTGATTTCAACATTATTCATTTTTTAGATTTATATAAAATTAATAATAATATAAAAAATGACAAATGCTACATAAAACAAAAACGATTTCATAAATTTTTAAATATTATAAATAATAAGATTAAATTTAGGAAACTCCCTACAATTGGGCAATTTTAAAAATGGTGTCCTGGTTATAAAATATTTCCTAAATTTATAGTTATAAGATATGCATATTAGATTGAAAAAACTACCTATAGTAATGCTATTTTTATAATATATCTCGTTGTTTGTAGTTTTCTTGAATAAAATAATATATGATTTTAAAAATAAAAAATAAATAAAATAATGTATTAAAATTTTGATAAAATATTATATAGATTAAAAAAGGTTTTACTAAATTCATAAATTTGATAAATGTGATGATTAGATTAGGAAAATTACATATTATTATGAAATTATAGAAATTATTTCTGATTTTTAAAAATGTCCTAAATATATAAATTATAAGGTGGTAACATTAAATTGTGAAAACCACTAATGATATGTTTTTTTTTTCATTGAATAAATTAAAAAAATTAAAATATAAAGTAAATACAAACAATAATAAAAAAAACTATTCAAATATAAAGTAAACATGATTTTTAGATTTAGATACATATTTTATCAAAAAAAAATTAATATATATATATATATATATATATATATAGTGTGGGTGTATATATCCACAAATTTTGGTATCTTAGCAACATAATAATTACTCATTTACTTATTTAGATCATTTCAATAACATATCAAATTTTGAGTAATTTAATGATGCAATAATATAACAAAACCCTTATTATATGATATATCAAATTTCGGTACATTGAAATGTCGTCTATCAAATTGATTAGAATAAAAAATTGATAATTTGGTTATAAATTATATTTATATATAGTATTGATTGACGATGCAACCGGATGATATTACAATCTATTATTAATTTATATCAAGATATTCTAATATATATAATATATTTTAATGATATATTTTTAAGAGGTTACTAATATACATAAAGGCAAAAACTTACATAATTTGAGATTAATATTAATTATGTAAGATCAAATTGTGCAATTTCACGAAAAAATATAATGAATTGATTAATCCAATATCTATGGCAATAATGAATTGACTAATAAAATATCATATGTTAAAAAAAAAATAATGTTCACGGGACTAAATCTATAACACATAAGATATGTAAAGTTATTTTTTGTTAGAAAAAAAAATCAAAATAAATGAGACAATATAAAAAAAATCAAAATAAATGAGACAATGAAATAAGAGATTATATATAAATCTCCCTCATTCAGTAGAGGTTTGTGACGATTCAAGTATGGTTTACGAACTAAACCATGTATCGTAGAATCCTGAAAAAAACATTATAACAAAATCTTTAAATATAATAGAAAATAGATCATACATCAAGATATATAATCAAATAAAGTTTTGCGCATGACCTCTTTGTCTTTGAAAACACACTCATAACTGTATACAACTCTATTATTTCCATAAGCAGGTATATCATAAGCTCTCACCAAACGAAGTTTCAAAGCCCATAATGTCTTTGAGGGATTGATGTCATTAACCACATTGAATACGGGAGCCATGATAATTTTTCAAAATCATTTGCTACTATATATGAGTTTTGGATGAGTAAGTATTGAAGATTCCTAAAATGATACCTATTTATAATATGTGAAAAAACTAATCTTGTCAATGATCTTTGCAATTTTAGAAACCATGAAATATATTTTAAAAAATGAATTGATATTTATGCCATATATAATATTCTTCACTATAATATTCTTTTAATCTAAATTGATTTTAGGTCCATATTTAAACAAATCATAATTGATAGCATATATATTAGTTATATATAATTAAAAAACTTATCACGTTATTGCTCCAATTCTGCTCAAACGCCGGATTGTGTTTGAGATCAAAAGGATCAAATACTATATCATATTTTCCATCCATATATATAATGATTTGTTTTCATACCATATATATTCACTATTCAAAATAAATATTTTTGAAAATTCTTAATAAATTCAATTGATATTTATGCCATATATAATATTCTTCACTATAATATTCTTTTAATGTAAATTGATTTTAGGTCCATATTTAAACAAATCATAATTTGGTTATAAATTATATTTATATATAGTATTGATTGACTATGCAATCGGATGATATTACAATCTATTATTAATTTATATCAAGATATTCTAATATATATAATATATTTTAATGATATATTTTTAAGAGGTTACTAATATACATAAAGGCAAAAACTTACATAATTTGAGATAAATATTAATTATGTAAGATCAAATTGTGCAATTTCACGAAAAAATATAATGAATTGATTAATCCAATATCTATGTCAATAATGAATTGACTAATAAAATATCATATGTTAAAAAAAATCAATATTCACGATACTAAATCTATAACACATAAGAAATGTAAAGTTATTTTTTGTTAGGAAAAAAATCAAGATAAATGAGACAATATAAAAAAAATGATTTTTCTAATATTAAGAAATGAGATTAATAATAATTACGTAGGATTGAAATTTTGCAGTTTTATGAAACAATATAATGAATTGACTAATAAAATATCATATATTCAAATCAAAATGAGTATAAATTTATAACACATTAGATGTGTTAAATTAGTTTTCTTGTAGAAAAAAAAATATAAATCTTACTAAGTTTATAAAATGAAAAATTTGTTAAATTTTTTATTTGAAGATTTTGTCCATTATAAAAGAGTATTATATACCATATATATACACAAAAAAAAACAATACTTAATAATATTTCTAATATTAGTAAGGAGAAATGGGCGGAAAAACTTTTGTCATTTCTATTTTGAGGGGGTAATTGTTATTATATATATATAGATAGATATAGATAGATTGCAATATTGAAATGGAAAAATCGAATATGTGAAAACCAACTATACACTTTGACAATTGTTTCATTGTCCCAGCCATGAAAATATTAAAAATATTTATAATCAATATTAAAACTAATATTAAAATTTTATTTAAGTTTTTTTTTCACACAAAAACACCACATTTGTCTATCTTTAGATACATGTAACAAATTTAAAATTTCTTTGAGTATAATAACACTACTAAATGTAAAATTAAAACATTTATATCTCATGTACACACTTTAAATTTTTGTTGTTGTTTTAACCTCATATTTTTTTCAAATTTGAAGAGCAAAAAAATTATTTCATGAACGCATAAATATATTAGTTTTGTTATATAATATTATTATTGTTAATATTATTTTCACTTTTTTATTTTTAAAGACTTAAACTATTAAACAACTAACTTAATTTATTTGAAATAATAATTTTACTAGATAATTGAGATATTATTTTTAAATTTAGATAAAATTTTAGTCTCTCTCTATGAGTATATGAAAAAAAAATTGTTCTAAAAAAATCAAAAAATATGAGGTAAAAAAAGATTTAAAATGTTCATATGAATCATTGGACTTTCAATTGAAAAAGGGTAAATTACAAAATGATTGCCAAACTGACATGTGGAAAATACATGCGTTTTTGTGATGATTAATATGAGATTTTATAATTGATTATTTGATTGAATGCATGATTTTTCTATATAATTGTGTTTTATGTCTCCAAATACTTCATAAATTATTTTCTTGATTACTTTAGGAGTTTTGAAGTGTTTTGGAGACGAGACGAGATAGTATGAATCAAGGGATGAGATTTGGGTCAAGAAGAAAAAGTGGGCTTAATTGAAAACAAAAGGAAGAAGAAAAAAAAAGAGCTTTGGGCCACTAGTTAAAGAAAGGAGAAAAAGCCCAGTCCAGTTGAGAAAGAAGCCACGCCAATTTACCCTATTCATATCTTTGACTTTTTCCCCAAGTCATTGGGGGAATATATACACACGCAGACTTGAAGAGATTAGAGAGCTTTTGGAGAGAGAAGGAACTTTTAGCTTTTAGATTAGAAAGTTGGTTTTAGAGAGAGAAACACTATTTTTATTTTTCTTAGATTAATTTTGATTATGAATTCATCAACAACTATTGTGGATCTTTTATCAACGATGCTCGGCTAATCTTTCTACTCCGGTTAGCAGGGATGTTTGAACCTGATTATTTATTATGTTCTAATTAATTTCGTATTACCTTCTCGATGTTTGAATGGAATTGATTATGTTATCTGTGCAGAATGTTTTCAATTGTTGATGCTTGATTTAGCCTGATCACCTAGGTTAAGTGTTTATAATTGATTGCTAGAATCTTAAATCATGAATCCTAATTGTTGTGGTTTAATTTTCATAAGTGGTAAACTAGAGGTCGTGCATCTCTAGGGTAACATAATCCTAGAATTATCGAATCGAGCTTGTGTATTCGGAGTCTAGTTCATCCTGTTGTCTTGGTGATTAATGCATTTAATGAATTAAATCTAGAGAGCTTATTCTAGGTTGTTCAATTGAATAGGGTTAATTAGAGAGCGGATCCTGATTAACTAATCTTAAGAGACGACTCGGTTTAACAGAGCTTGTTGTTAGACTAGGGATGATAATTCCATGATAACTGAGAGAGGGGTGATACAGTAATTGGAAGATAATTAATATCGGGGGATAACTGAACTGTTAACTGGAATATTTGCATCCATTGATTACTTATTTAATTTGCTTACCAGTTTATTTAATTAATTTAGAGATAATATCTAATCCAAACCCCCCCAATTTGTTATTTCATTTGAATTGAATCTAGGTGACATAATTAATCGTCATTCCTCGTGGGATCGACTCTTGCTTGCCCTAGCTACTCATTAGTTAGGATAGGAAAAGAATTTAATTAATTTTACCGCGTAGCGACGCGCGGTCAAATTTTGGCGCCGTTGCCGGGGAGTGGTTGCATTTATTGTGTCATCTTGTTTCTTTTCTTGTTTTGTTTATACATATATAAAAAAAAAAAATTTAAAAAAAAAAAAAAACTTTCAGCGTGTGCATCTCTTCTGTTCTGCCTAGTTTGCTTCTCTGTTTTCCTTTGGTTTCGTTTCCAGGTCTGCTTTGTTCTATCATACTTTTCACATTGGTAGTCCCAGTGCGAACCAATTTATCCAGTGTCAGAACCTGCAGATTGCCTGAATCGAGTTTTCTTATTTACATTCCGAATTTCAGGTGGTGGATGCGTACTCGATCTCAGGGAAATAAGGATTTGGAATTCTATCCTGAGATAACCCGAAGAGATCGAATCTTGAGGAGACAAGCCAAGCGAGTTTTGGAGTTTACACTACCTTCTTCCCAATCCGGTTCTAGTGAATCTGAAAACGAGGAAGAAATGGCTGAGGAAAGATTGGCTCGGGAACAGACTCTGAGGGAGCTAGCGAATCCTGCACTTACTCAACAACCACTTTGCATCACTTTTCCCGATCTTAATGAAGACACTAACTTTGAGCTAAAATCTGGATTAATCCACTTACTTCCATCTTTTTATGGACGTGCAGGTGAGGATCCCCACAAACATCTAAAGGAGTTTTACACTGTGTGCTCAAGCCTAAAGCCTAAGGATGTAACGGAAGAACAGATCAAACTCAGAGCTTTTCCATTTTCTTTGAAAGATGCTGCAAAAGATTGGTTGTACTATCTTCCCTCAGGATCCATCACAAGATGGAGCCAAATGGAAAGTCTCTTCTTGGCCAGGTATTTCCCTGCATCTCGAGCAGCCAATGTTCGGAGGGAATTACTTGGGATTCGACAACAGCATGGGGAGACATTGCATGAGTATTGGGAGCGTTTCACGAAATTGGAAGCAAGCTGTCCACAGCCCCAACTCTCTGATCAACTTAGGATTCAATACTTCTATGAAGGGTTGTCTTCAATGGACCGTCATCACATCGATGCAGCTAGTGGAGGGTCATTGTTGGATAAAACACCATCAGCAGCGAGACTCCTCATCACAAGCATGGCTGCTGCATCACAACAGTTCGACACCCGTGATTCTTCATTACGATCTGTAAAAGAGGTAAATGACTCCACCATTGAAGATAGATTAACTGAATTGACCTCTTTTGTGCGTCAAGTTGCTGCAGGTGTGCCCCAAGTAAAACCATGTCGTCTCTGCAATACCACTGACCACGCCACAGATTCATGTCGAATTCTGCTTGATGAAATCGAGGCTCATGCTAATGCTGTGGGAAGTGGAAATTACCAAGGAGGCAACTCAAATTACCAAGGAAGAAAATATGATCCTTACTCTAACACGTACAATCCGGGTTGGAGGGATCATCCAAATCTAAGGTGGGGAACCCAGCAAGGTAATTACAATGGAGAGAATAATAGACCTTTACAACTCTTGAAAAATCCTAATCACCAAGGAGGACATTCAAACCATCAAGGAGGAAATTCTAATTATCAAGGGCAATCATCCGGACAAAATTCCAACACGTCTTTGGAAGATATGATGAAAGCACTGACTTCCAATACAATGCAGTTCCAAAAAGATACTCAGTCGAGTATCAAAAATCTTGAGATGCAAATAAGTCAATTAGCGACAGCCGTAAGTCGACTGGAAGCCCAGAATGGAGGAAAATTGCCATCTCAACCAGAGATAAATCCAAGGAATGTTAGTGCAGTAACCCTGAGGAGTGGGAAGCAGCTGGAAGAGACCAAAAAGCCTGAGAAAAATCAGAAAAACGATGAGGAAGAAAAACCTGCTGAACAGGTCGACACTGAATCACCCAGTGTCAAACCATCATCCAATGTGAAAAATACGAAATTTGCCCAGGCGAACTCCGATTTTCCCCCTAATTTCCATCCTAATATGGTTCCTTTTCCTTCCAGGCTGATGAAACCATGGAAGGAGGATAGAGACAAACAGACGCTGGATGTTTTTCGCAAGGTTGAGATCAATATCCCTTTGATTGATGCGATCAAGCAAGTCCCAAGGTACGCCAAATTTCTAAAAGATTTATGTACGAACAAGAGAAAGTTGAAGGGTGATGAGAAGGTTTTGATGGGAGAAAACGTCTCTGCAATTTTCCAAAGGCGACTCCCTCCAAAGCGAAAGGATCCAGGTATGTTTGTTATTCCATGCCGTATTGGAAATGCTCGACTTGAGCGTGCTATGCTAGATCTAGGAGCTTCTATAAATGTCATGCCACGTTCTGTATATGAATCTCTAGATCTAGGGCCATTGAAAGATACACGAGTTATCATTCAATTGGCCGATCGTAGTACTGCACATCCTGATGGGGTTATTGAAGATGTCATTGTTGAAGTGAATGAACTTATTTTCCCTGCTGATTTTTATGTGTTGGATATGAATGGTGACCCATCAGTTTCGCCACCTATTTTGTTGGGGAGGCCATTTTTAAACACCTCCCAAACTAAAATAGATGTCCGTGAGGGAACCCTCACGATGGAATTTGATGGGCAGGTAATTAAATTCAATATTTTCGATGCCATGAAATATCCTGACAATGAGAGTGATGTTTTTGCATTGAGTATCATTGACCCTTTTGTCGAGGAAATTTTTGAGATGAATTTCAGGGATAACTTGGAATATGTGTTGACTGAGGATTTGAGAGGGAATGAGGGTCAATCTGCTGCACATGATAACCTGGATATCCTTGGAATTGTGGCAGCTCTTCAGTCACAACCTCCTTTGCCACCAAGGTATGATTTACATTATCTCAGTTTACCAGAATCTCACCCAAAAATTCTTCCATCTGTGATGCAGGCACCAGATCTTGAATTGAAGTCACTGCCGAATCATTTGAAGTATGCCTATCTTGGCGAGAAAGACTCACTGCCTGTAATAATTTCAGCACAATTGGAGTCTCTTCAAGAAGAAGCTTTGCTACAAGTTCTTAAAAAATACAAGGAGGCCATTGGATGGACAATCGCGGATATTAAGGGTATTAGTCCAGCTTTGTGCATGCATCGTATCTTCCTTGAAAACGATGCCAAACCATCTCGAGAGGCACAAAGAAGATTGAATCCACCTATGATGGAGGTCGTCAAAAAGGAAGTGCTTAAGCTTTTAGATGTTGGAATCATCTACCCAATTTCTGATAGTCGATGGGTAAGTCCTACGCAAGTTGTACCCAAGAAATCTGGAGTCACAGTGGTTGAGAATAAGGAAGGAGAGTTTGTTCCTACTCGTGTACAAACCGGATGGAGGGTTTGTATTGATTATCGCAAATTAAACTCCATGACTCGAAAGGACCATTTTCCACTTCCCTTCATCGATCAAATGCTTGAACGATTAGCTGGACATTCTCACTACTGCTTTTTAGATGGGTTTTCAGGCTATTTTCAGATTGCTATAGCACCCGAGGACCAGGAGAAGACCACTTTCACTTGCCCATTCGGTACGTTTGCTTATCGGCGAATGCCATTTGGTCTTTGCAATGCTCCCGCCACTTTTCAACGGTGCATGGTAAGCATATTTTCTGAATATGTGGGTAACATAATTGAGGTTTTTATGGATGATTTCAGTGTCTATGGTAATTCATTCGAAAATTG
Organism: Scutellaria galericulata; assembly: GCA_946896805.1. NCBI lineage: Eukaryota > Viridiplantae > Streptophyta > Magnoliopsida > Lamiales > Lamiaceae > Scutellaria > Scutellaria galericulata. The sequence continues at coordinate 12,848,884 of OX335791.1, read as the reverse complement.
TTTGAAGGGCCTGGAATTAATTTTAAAACGATGTGTAGAAACCAACCTTGTATTGAATTGGGAAAAATGCCATTTTATGGTTGAACAAGGTATAGTTTTGGGTCACATTGTTTCCTTAAAGGGCATAGAAGTTGATAAATCTAAGATAGATCTTATTTCGGCATTACCTTACCCCACGAATGTGCGGGAAGTGCGTTCTTTTCTTGGCCATGCAGGATTTTATCGTAGATTTATCAAAGACTTCTCCAAAATCTCGGCTCCAATGTGCAAGTTGCTGCAAAATGAGGTGAAATTTCTGTTCAATGATGAGTGCAAGGCCGCCTTCGATAAACTGAAAGAGCGATTGACAACACCACCAATTATTCAGCCACCTGATTGGGAACTACCATTTGAAGTGATGTGCGATGCATCAGATTATGCTGTAGGGGCTGTTTTGGGACAACGAGTTGGAAGGGCTGCTCATGTCATTTATTATGCATCAAAAACCTTAAACCCGGCCCAAGCCAATTACACCACCACTGAAAAAGAATTCTTAGCTGTTGTCTTTGCTTTAGAAAAGTTCCGATCTTACTTATTGGGTACTAAAGTTGTTGTATTTTCTGATCATGCAGCTTTGAAGTTTCTACTTACCAAAAAGGAAGCCAAGCCTAGACTTATCCGCTGGATTTTACTCCTCCAAGAGTTTGATCTAGAAATTCGGGACAAAAAGGGGTCTGAAAATTCAGTTGCAGACCATCTAAGTCGACTGGTGCATCCCGACGATGAGCCGCCACTCGCTGAAACTTTTCCAGATGAACATCTATTCGCTGTGTCGACGAACTGGCAGAGGCACACGACACTGGATCATCCAGTGTTGAAATCTGATTCTGAACCCTGGTATGCTGATATTGTCAATTTCATTGTTTCGAAAATTTTTCCAGCAGGTATGCCCAAAGCTCGACGGGACAAACTGAGGAGTGATGCCAAGTATTATGTTTGGGATGACCCGCATGTGTGGAAACATTGCTCAGACCAAGTCATACGACGGTGTGTTCCTGATTCGGAGTTTCACTCCATACTTGAGTTTTGTCATGCCCATGCTTGTGGAGGACACTTCGGTGCAAAACGAACAGCCCATAAGGTTCTGGAATGTGGATTTTATTGGCCAACTCTCTTCCGGGATGCATTCACTTTCTGTAAGTCGTGTGATAATTGTCAAAGAACAGGTAATATTTCTCGTAGAAATCAAATGCCTCAAAACCCAATCATGGTTTGTGAAATTTTTGATGTTTGGGGCATGGATTTTATGGGACCGTTTCCTAACTCCTTTGGTAATTCTTATATCTTGCTTGCAGTTGATTATGTTTCAAAGTGGGTCGAAGCAAAAGCATCTCGGACTAATGATTCCAAAATTGTGGCTTCCTTTGTCAAAAGTAACATATTTTGCAGGTTTGGAATTCCACGAGCCATAATCAGTGATCGCGGCACTCATTTTTGCAATCGGACCATTGAAGCTTTGTTGAAAAAGTATGCTGTCACTCATAGGATTTCTACAGCATACCATCCTCAGACAAATGGCCAAGCGGAAACCTCGAATCGTGAGATCAAACTGATTTTGGAGAAGACGGTCAAACCGAATCGAAAAGATTGGAGCCTTCGACTTGAAGACGCTCTTTGGGCATATAGGACAGCATATAAGACGCCGATTGGGATGTCCCCGTATCGGATCGTCTATGGCAAACCCTGTCACCTTCCAGTGGAAATCGAACATCGTGCATTTTGGGCGATCAAAGAGTGCAACATGAATTTCGATAAGGCCGGACTCCATAGGAAGTTGCAGTTAAGAGAGCTCGAAGAGATTAGGAACGACGCATTTGAAAATGCCCTGATTTATAAGGAAAAATCAAAGTCTCTTCATGACACCCGGATTATAAGAAAGGATTTCGCTATGGGTGATAAAGTTCTGCTTTATCAATCTCGTCTCAAGTTATTCCCGGGTAAGTTGCGTTCTCGTTGGTTGGGGCCGTTTGTTGTTACTAATGTTTTCCCTCATGGTGCAGTAGAGATTCACAGTCTACGAACGGGGAAAACGATGAAGGTTAATGGACATCAACTTAAACCATATTTTGAAGGTTTTCATTAGATGGAGGTTGAACGAGCCACACTAGAGAATCCACCATGCAATTAAAGGGGGAGTTTCGTCGAGCCAACGACGTTAAAAAAGTGCGCTTTGTGGGAGGCAACCCACGCTCTTTTATTTTTCTTCTATTTACTTTGTTTGGAGTAGTTGTTCACTGCATCGTCACACTGGTAGACGCGGACGACACTGGAACATCCAGTGTCAATTTTTGACTCTGTGAGGGTTGCAGAGCTCGAGGGACAGTTGCAGCATCGGCGATGTGCTCCCTCGTCCCACCGATGATCTGGTGCTATCTATTTCTCACTCACTGTTGCTTATATTTCCTCTCTCGCACTTTATCTTGTTCTGCCTCGTATTTTGTTGTGCCCTTGATGATTTTGCTTGCGGACAAGCATGATTCTAAGTGTGGGGGAGTGATGATCTTGCTTGTATGATGATGTGCGGAATTTATCTTGCATATAGTTTGCATTTAGGACCATGTAGTTGCATGTAATTTATGTTGCATTAGGATGCATATTTACTCGCTTTAGCACGTTTAATTCTGTTTGCATTTGCATATAAAAAGTGCTGAATAAGAGAGCTTGCGATGATGATTCGAGTGCTGTTATTTTCATATTTTGGGAACTCGATATTGTGTTAGAGATTTGTTGGTGAGCATTGCCTGCTGTTGGTTAAATTGCTGAATGTGTTTGCGAGAAATTATTGTTAGAAAGGATAGTATTGGTTTGAGAATTAATCCATGACTTTGAATTGATTTGTTTTGCTTACTTGGATCTTGAGATATGCTTTTAATTCCTTGATGGAAGTAGTCTAGATTTGAAATTTTGAAAGATTGATCATTCTGATGAAACCCCCTCGGTTGAAAAAAAAAAAAAAATTTGATGAGTTGGAAAAAAAAAAAAAAGGTGTGTAGTTGAAAAAAAATTTGAAAAGCGAAAAGATGATGGGGTGTGGAATCAGCTGCCTATTCTTAGGGGTCCCGTGTGAAAAGTCAAATTTGAAAAAATTCGTAATATGGACTAACCTAAGAGTGGTGTGGAGCTGCCAACCCCATCCAAAAAAAAAAAAGATCATTATCATCCAAAAAAAAAAAAAAAATTCTATGGAGAAAAGAAAAGGGGGTCAATCATGATATGTGAAATCTTAATAAATTCCAATCTAGATGAAGGATATCGTAAAAGGAGTTGGAGTGTGTCGATTGATGTAGGTGGTAGAATAAATTGATGATTTGTCTGTGATTGTTTGATTTTCGATACCCTGCCTAGCTATATGATTTCTCGAGATAGTACATTCATTCCAACGTGTTTTATGCCTTATTTCTAACATGATTTGAATTCCTACGAGTGTTGGTGAGAATCTGAGCAAGCAAGTATGATCTCTTATTTTAATTCCCTTTGTGTGTTAATTTTCTGTTGCTTGAGGACAAGCAATGATTTAAGTGTAGGGGAATTTGACATGTGGAAAATACATGCGTTTTTGTGATGATTAATATGAGATTTTATAATTGATTATTTGATTGAATGCATGATTTTTCTATATAATTGTGTTTTATGTCTCCAAATACTTCATAAATTATTTTCTTGATTACTTTAGGAGTTTTGAAGTGTTTTGGAGACGAGACGAGATAGTATGAATCAAGGGATGAGATTTGGGTCAAGAAGAAAAAGTGGGCTTAATTGAAAACAAAAGGAAGAAGAAAAAAAAAGAGCTTTGGGCCACTAGTTAAAGAAAGGAGAAAAAGCCCAGTCCAGTTGAGAAAGAAGCCACGCCAATTTACCCTATTCATATCTTTGACTTTTTCCCCAAGTCATTGGGGGAATATATACACACGCAGACTTGAAGAGATTAGAGAGCTTTTGGAGAGAGAAGGAACTTTTAGCTTTTAGATTAGAAAGTTGGTTTTAGAGAGAGAAACACTATTTTTATTTTTCTTAGATTAATTTTGATTATGAATTCATCAACAACTATTGTGGATCTTTTATCAACGATGCTCGGCTAATCTTTCTACTCCGGTTAGCAGGGATGTTTGAACCTGATTATTTATTATGTTCTAATTAATTTCGTATTACCTTCTCGATATTTGAATGGAATTGATTATGTTATCTGTGCAGAATGTTTTCAATTGTTGATGCTTGATTTAGCCTGATCACCTAGGTTAAGTGTTTATAATTGATTGCTAGAATCTTAAATCATGAATCCTAATTGTTGTGGTTTAATTTTCATAAGTGGTAAACTAGAGGTCGTGCATCTCTAGGGTAACATAATCCTAGAATTATCGAATCGAGCTTGTGTATTCGGAGTCTAGTTCATCCTGTTGTCTTGGTGATTAATGCATTTAATGAATTAAATCTAGAGAGCTTATTCTAGGTTGTTCAATTGAATAGGGTTAATTAGAGAGCGGATCCTGATTAACTAATCTTAAGAGACGACTCGGTTTAACAGAGCTTGTTGTTAGACTAGGGATGATAATTCCATGATAACTGAGAGAGGGGTGATACAGTAATTGGAAGATAATTAATATCGGGGGATAACTGAACTGTTAACTGGAATATTTGCATCCATTGATTACTTATTTAATTTGCTTACCAGTTTATTTAATTAATTTAGAGATAATATCTAATCCAAACCCCCCCAATTTGTTATTTCATTTGAATTGAATCTAGGTGACATAATTAATCGTCATTCCTCGTGGGATCGACTCTTGCTTGCCCTAGCTACTCATTAGTTAGGATAGGAAAGGAATTTAATTAATTTTACCGCGTAGCGACGCGCGGTCACAAACTATGGTCACTTTTCCACCTTTTTACCTGAACTTTCAAAGTTTACTGTAAAATAACTCAACTTTATTTTTCTTACCAAACAATAGCCAGAACTTTCAAAAATTACTGTAAAATTACTCCGGCGGAATATTCCGAGAATATTCCGTTCGACCTTTCAAAAATTACTGTACAATAGCTGAACTTTATTTTTTTTTATACCAAATAATAGCTGAACTTTTTTTAATAACTAATTAATTAAATTAACTAATTAGAAATAACAATATTATTAATAACTATAAAAATAATTAGAATAACTAACAAACAATAAAAATAATATTAATAAGTCTAAAAACAATCATAATAACAATAATTATAAGAACAAAAATTAATTACCAACAATAATATTACCAATAGTAATAATAAAATTAAGAATACTAAAAATATTTATTAAAATACCTAAAATATGAATTACAACAACAATAATACTAATAATAATAATAAAAATAATAATTTACATACAACAAGTCAACAACATCAACAACATCAATAATAATAAATAATAATTATTAAAATAATAATAACATTTATTATTATTGTTGTTGTTGTTTAATTATTATTTTTATTATTATTATTATTTTTTTTTTGTTATAAATATCCATAGAATAATTGATCTTCTTCGAACGAAAGTGAAAAAATTTCATGTAGTTTCTATGGTTTACATATAACTTTTCTTTTTTTATAATTGATCATAGTTCGTTTCTATGTATTTTAATAAATATTTTTAGTATTCTTACTTTTATTATTACTATTGATAATATTATTGTTGGTAATTAATTTTTGTTCTTATAATTATTGTTATTATGATTGTTTTTAGACTTATTAATATTATTTTTATTGTTTGTTAGTTATTCTAATTATTTTTATAGTTATTAATAATATTGTTATTTCTAATTAGTTAATTTAATTAATTAGTTATTAAAAAAAAGTTCAGCTATTATTTGGTATAAAAAAAAATAAAGTTCAGCTATTGTACAGTAATTTTTGAAAGGTCGAACGGAATATTCTCGGAATATTCCGCCGGAGTAATTTTACAGTAATTTTTGAAAGTTCTGGCTATTGTTTGGTAAGAAAAATAAAGTTGAGTTATTTTACAGTAAACTTTGAAAGTTCGGGTAAAAAAGTGGAAAAGTGACCATAGTTTGGCAATCATTATGTAATTTACCCATTGAAAAAACTAATAACATTATACTCAGTTTTATCCTTTTAGATCAAGTCTTTCAAAATAAATTTAATAGGTTAAATGGATTAAAATTTTAATTTGCGATAAAGACAGATTGCCGAACAATTCAAAATAAAAAATGTTATATTAATGAAGTCTTTTCAAAATTAATCATGTTAATGGTCAAATTGATCACTTCTAACTATCTCATATTTCGAATACAAACTTTACAATCTGTTGTTTAAGTTATCTATAAAAGAAAATATTATAATGCCATCATACAATCTGTTGTTTAAGTTATCTATAAAAGAAAATATTATAATGCCATCATAAAAAACTCATAATATGTCAACGATAATGTATAGTGATTTGATTCTTGATCTTAAATTATGAAACATAAAATTAATATATATTAGATATGTGACACATCAACGATGTACATATATTAATATTTATGGTGGATAGACTAGTAGCATTGCATCTATAAATTTGTATTATTATTGGTACACCATATCTTTAATATTATCAAATGCAGTTATTTAATATGACATAAATTTAAGTTAAATATCTAAGCTTTTATTAATAATTTTTTTACAAGAAAAGCTTTTATTAATACAAATATTAAAAGCATCACATACTTCATATTAAGATTATATATCAATATATCATGTTATCAAAAAAATTAAATTACTTGTGCAACGTACAAGTGCACTACCCGTATTTTTTTTGATAATAATAATAATAATAATAATAATAATAATAATTATTATTATTATTATTATTATTATTATTATTATATGGAAAGTTGCATGAAATTCCTTATTGCCAAGAAAATTGGTGCAAAACCTCCACACGGTATAAAAATTACATGAAACTCCTTTGAGGTAGTGACGCCCAAACGGTTCCGAAAACCGAAACCGGGCCGGTTCGAACCGGCGGTCAACGGTTCGGCGAACCGTTGACCCGGTTTCGGTTCCGAACCGGAACCGGGAACCGCTGGAGAACGGTTCGGTTTCGGTTCCGAAATAAGCAAACCGGCGAACCGGCGGTTTAACCGGCGGTTCCAACCGCCGGTTTATGTATTTTTTTTTTTAAATCTTGGCATGCCACGTGTACGGCTGTGGTTCAAACGCATATAGCCGTTGTGGATCAACGGCTGAGATCAATGGACCGTTGGAAACCGGCCGAAACCGAACCGGAACCGAACCGCCGGTTTAAGGTTTTTTGAATTGGACGGCCAAGATCAGTTTGCCGTTGGAGATGGACGGCGTAGATGATGCGAACCGCCGGTTCAACCGAACCGGAACCGGCGGTTCGAACCGGAGCGTGCCTATTTTTTTTTTTTTTTTTTTTTTTGAATTTTTGAGATCTATAAATAGGGGTTCAAATGGTGTATTTTTTCACACCAATTCTCAAGCTCTCTCTCTCAATTCTCTTGCATTCTTGCTCACTTTAATATATCAAGTTCAAAAGCTCTCAAATTACTTTTTTTAGTTCGTATTATCATCTACTTGTAGTGCTACTTTCACTTCGATTTTTTTTATTTGCTATCATCATGTCTAGAAGAGGTTCTTCCGCTTCCTCATCTCATGCTAGGGGAAAGAGTCCCATGACACCTCCACAATCCTACGAAGACGAGCTAATTGATCGATGGTGTGACGAGCTTGATGAAGATGTTGATTTGGGGGAACAAATCGCTCAAGCCTTAGCCGATGATGATGAAGAGGAAGAAACCGTGCAACACATACAAGGGAGTACCCCCTCTAGTAGAGCACCTTCTTCACTTCGAAGTGATATCTTCTCCGTTCACTTCAAGAAGGAGGTCGTGCCTAATAGTGTCGTTGACTACATAGTAACGTGCAATCATTGTGGGAAGCAATACAAGTTCAAGCATGGAGGAGGATATGGAACGTTCAACAACCACGTCACGAAGAAGCATCCCGACAAGGTTGGATTGGCTCCTTCTCAAACACAACTACGAGGATTCACCGGGTCTTCACAAGGTATGGATTCTTTAATGTTTAAATTTAGCCAACTTGAACTTAGGAAAGGCACCGCCGATTTTATTGCTTCTAAACATTTGCCTTTGCAATGGGCTTCCGATGAATATTATCAAGATTATGTGAGTCAATATTTGCAACCACCGGCTAGAATGATAAGTAGGAACACGGCCACTAGGGATATTGATAAAAGAGTTCGTGAAAAAAAATATAATCTTATGCAAGATTTAGCTAACCTTAAACAAAAAGTTGCAATATGTGTTGATTGTTGGAAAGATCCTTATAAAAAGAATGATTATATGGGCATTACTTGTCATTGGATTGATGATGCATGGGATGTTCAAAAACGTTTAATTGCTTTTGTTGATTTTAATGAAAGTCATACCGGTTTACATATTTCACAAAAAATAATATATAGCTTAAATGATTATGGTATATTAACAAAAGTATTTGCTATAGCTTTAGATAATGCAACTAATAATAAAGCGAGCTTGCCTACGTTAATGGATTTTTGTAAACCTTCATTAAATGGTGATATTTTTCATACTAGATGCATGTGTCATATTTTTAATTTATGTGTTCAAGATGGATTAACAACTTTAGAAAAGGAAATAGACAAAATTAGAGTTGCAATTAATTTAATTTGTCATACCATACAAATGCGAAAAAGATGGGCTAGATTTTGTAAAATGAATGGATTCGAAGTAAAAAAATTTGTGAAAGATGTGGAACATAGGTGGAATTCTACTTATTACATGCTTCAAGATTCATATAATTATAGAGAACTTTTATGTGCTTTTTTTTTTATGGAATTTGGAGATAGTAATGTCATGTTATTTGCTCATTCTTGGGATTCTTGTATAAACATGATTGGTATGCTAAAAATTTTTGAAGAAGGCACTAATGAAATAAGTGGTTGTTATTATCCTACATCTTCTTTAGCTTTAGATCAATGTGTTAAAATTGCTTTGATAATGAACTCTTATAAAGATGATCCTATTTTAAGTGATGCCATTATTATGATGAAAGCTAAATGGTTAAAATATTATCATGAGATACCCCCCTATATTTATGTGCTAAATTATTAGATCCTAGGATTAGAGAAGATGGATTAGAAGAACTTTTAACTATGTACTATAATGCATTGTTCCCCTTTGGCTATATTAGTGATTATGATCAAGTTGAATATGTGCCTAATCCTAGTGAAGTGGTTAAACGGGCAAAAAATTATTTGTATGATTTATTTAGAGAATATAAAACAATGTATGGTGAATCATGTAGTAGTGAAGATGTAGTTCGACCTCATAATGTAGGTTCTAGTAGTTCTTCGTCTACTTTTGGTGATACTCTTTCTCAATTTTATAATTTTTATGATATTAGAACTCAAAAAAAAGCTAGAGGTCTTAATTCATCACAAGAATTGGATTCTTATTTTAGTGTTACTTTTGAATCAATTGCATTTGAGAACAATGTGGATCTATTAAAGTGGTGGTCACGAAGGATCACCACATATCCTATACTAACAATTATTGTCAAGGAAATATTTGCATGTCCCGCCTCCATGGTTTCGGTTGAACATGCCTTTAGCGTATCGGGCCACACTTTGAGTGAGAGGAGAGCAAATTTGGCCGTCGAAAATGTCCAAAACCTTATGCTTCTTGACGATTGGGTCAAAGCCGCCAAACGTCAACAAAACCTCGATTTGTCACACATGGAGGACGGTGGACAAGATTTGTATGGCTATGACTCAAACACAACATCCTCCGGCGGAAGTGACGTCAACCTCGACGAGTGAAAAAGGTAAGTTGAGGTAAGAGAACTACGTGAGCTTTGATTCCTTAATTCGATTTCAATTAAGGATACGTAGGCAATTTCATTTTAAGTTTGAAATTTCAATTCCAAACTTAAAATGAAACTCAAGCTCTTTCATTTTTTTTATGCTCACTTTTGTAATTGTAATATATAGTACAAACTTTTGTAATAGATTAGAATCATTCAATCATAGATTAGATATAGACTATATAGTTCTAACTTGTAATAATTTTCCAAGTTATATTGACAAGTTTAATTGTAATATATACAAACATTTGTAATAGATTAGAATCATTAGATCATAGATTATATATAGTTCTAAGTGTTCCAACTTGTAATAATTTCCCAAGTTATATTATATTGACAAGTTTATTGAAAAAGTTTGATCAATACAATTTTTCAATATATTTTTTACTCCGAGTTGCATTTTCTCATGATATTTTATACTTCAAAACAAACATTAAAATTTAAATTTGGATCATAGAATCATAGATTAAAAAAAAAAAAAAAACCGAAAACCACCGGTTCAAACCGGCCGAACCGTCCGGTTCCGGTTGAACCGGCGGTTTCTAACCGAAACCGAAACCTTTCCTTCCACGGTTCGGTTTCGGTTCCACCATTTCGGAATCGTTGAACCGGCGGTTCGAACCGGAACCGGAACCGGGAAACCGTTTGGGCATCTGTACTTTGAGGTTTCATAAAACCCAAATTATGTTGAAGTTAATAGAAGTTTTGAGTTCACCGTTATTTAACTATAAAAAAACCCATTTAATTTTTTTTTTTTTTTTTCAATTTCAAAATCTTACTTTTATTGATATTTTTTTACATTTTTCTTTAACTTTGGTTTTTCATTTAAAGATTCACCACAAATTTTTTGATTTATTTTCCAACAGTTTATGAAAAAAATATTGTTTTTACCCCCAACCCCAATATAGAATAGTACATAAAAATCTTTAAAATTGAAGGAGAATCTTTTTATTTTTATTGAAAATAAATAGCTTATAGGAGAATCTAAAGAAAGGGAAAAAGAAAAAAAGGGGTGCGTGCGTCATTGAAATTCAATAGACCTGTCATTGAATGTGGTTTCTGGATTTCTGCTAAAACCCCTAAACCCTTTTTCTCCAACATCGAGCATCCATGAATGGTGATAACGGAGAATCCGATAACAGAGAACTCTATGCTTTGCTTAACGTATCTCCCGAAGCATCTGATGAAGAAATCCGAAAGGCTTATCGTCAATGGGCTCAAGTTTATCATCCTGATAAATACCAATCTCCTCAAGTACAAAATTCTTATTCCTTTTAATTCATTTTTTCGGTGTAGTTTACTCATTCTGATTGGTGAAACTTACTATTTTTTTTTTTTGCTGTCGATTCTGTTTTATTTTTCCTGAATTTCGACTCTGAAGCTATATTTGATCATTAGTTCTGTTATCTTCAATGTATGCTTTGATTGTGGAATTTCCCAATTTGAAATGTTCAATTATAGGGATGTGCCTATCTTAACGCTGTTATGTTATTATTATTGTTAGATTATTCTCATTGTTATAATTGGTCTCTTAATTGTTTTAAGTAAGACAATAATTATAGTTGTTAAATGCTCAAGGGTCAATCACGCCACGAGGCCGATGTGCAAGAAGGGGTAGCAGGATTATTGAGTTGAGATGCGAAAAGGCATGATTCTGACACGCGTTACTAATAGTAAATAAGTTCATAGTAGATGAAATTCATGAGCTCAAGCACTTATATAGTATGCTGCAATAAGTTTTAGTACAAAGTTAAGTTTGCAAATTTTTTGCAGATTTCTAAAGCTCTCTATGAGTTCAGTTGTTTGCATTGATTTCCCTCACTTCAGAGTTAATTATATTCGAACCATGTTTTCAATCGGTCACTTTGATTAATGTATATTTCAAGAAATTCTGTTATTTGTGTTGGCGGTTGATGGAATATTCAAATTATTATTATTTTTGTGCAAAACAAAAGTCAATACAGAAATGAAGGTAAATGAAGGAGGTAAGAGTTGTCTTTTAGTTTTTTAGGTGTATCTGATGTTGAAATGGAGTCAACAAAACAGATTAGATATCAAAGAGAAAAAATATGGGGAAGGAAGAAAAAAGGACGACATGAAAGTATGGGGAAGATAATGGAGAAAAATATCAAACAGTAGAGGACGAAGAGTGAGATTAAAAAAAAAAGTAGCATAGTTTTCATTTTTTAACCAGGGTTTTGTTCAAGTCGTGAGTTATATCTTGAGATTTGTAAGCTCCCATATATATGTGCCTGGATTTTTTAGTGGAAGAATATTTGTATGCCTTCATTCCTCTTTCCATGTTTCAGAACACTCTTATTTCATCTCTTTTATAATTTTGTGCTTAGAAAATCTTCATATTCCCCATATTAGAAGTCATATGTGAATATTGTTGTATAATTCTCTACATACATGTGCAAGTCACTGAGTATATCAATCTCCTCTCTTTTATGTGTAGTTTCTAGTTCAATTGATCGATGATTGACTTTATTAGTTGTTATCCTAGAACACTCCTGACATCCAGATCTTGGAATCCTAATTTCTTAAACCTTGGAAAATCTCCTGCTATAAGGGCCTTAAATCTTCAGCCAGTTCATGAGTGGTCAAGAATCATCATTGAGTCCCACATCAGTTGAAACTTTGAGATCTAGTAATATGAAATTAAATAAATAAAAAAAAGGATAGACAAGTGAGAGTAGACATCAACCTCTTATTAAATTAGCGATGAAAGAAGGTATAAGAAATACCAAGTTTAGAGGAATAAACTTTTGAAAGTAGGCGCTCTTGATGATAATTGTTTCCAAGAAGCTTTTAATTGGGTGTCTTGAGGCTATGAGATAATTAGTTATTCAACGCCAAGGAAACCTTAAAATTTAAAGATCTACTTTTGTTAGAAGTTAGGTAAAATGGTTCGTTAGTCGTTCAATTGATTGATAAATTATGTTGTGTAAAATCATTTCATTTTGATAATATGATTATAATTAGCTGAATTATTGTGGGAACATTATCTGGCTCTAAAAAAATTTAAATTCTAATTTAAGAATTCTGATTCTTGTAAGGCAAGTGATAAGTATTTTTTACTTTCTGGAAATTTTTATTTTGCTTCCAGTCTTCTAAAGAAATTCATTTCCCTGTGAGATATCTTTGGATTTCTGTGATGCTTTTATTATTTTTTCTGTCTCTCAAAATTTCTTTCTTATTTTTTACAGGTTAACCTCTGCCATTATAACAGCTTCATTACTCCAAATAATTGGAGCATAATTTGTTTTTAGGCAAATTCTAAGAAAGAATCTTACTTTTAAACAATATTTGTTAAAAGAATGCTCGTCGTTGCTACTTATGTTGGTTGGGTGTCTGTCCCATTAGGTGAAGAACAGTCATGCTCCACAACATTGTTACAATACCTGAGATACACGAACATTTGCTAAATATAGCCCATGAACAAACAAATTTTCAAAATAGCAAATAGGGTAATTTTCAACAATGTGCAGTATTTTGTGCTAATTTAGTTCAGAAAATTATGCTATATGATTTTTAATAGTGAGCTCTGGAAATTTGACAAATACAGTATGACTCATTGTATGATTGTCTCACTTCTACATTGAGTTATGCTGAAGCAAGATCTCTTTTTTCTGTCACCTTTGCATCTGCGTGCTTGCTGGGGATTTTGCTTCATGGAGTTCATATTGTACATTTGTAGTTTTTATGTTGCACAAACTCTTATTTTATTTCCTTTATGTTTTGATTTATGGGGAAGGTTCTTTTTAAGACATGATGGTACAGTATGTGTTGTATTACACTTAATATACCATTCACTTTGTTCAGATGAAGGAAGTTGCGACAGAGAACTTTCAACGAGTATGCGAAGCTTATGAGATTTTGACTGATGAAAATAAAAGGATGATATATGATATCTATGGTATGGAGGGATTAACTTCTGGTCTAGAGCTTGGCCCTAAACTGAACAAAGTTGATGAGATCAAGGAAGAACTTGAGAGATTGAAGCGTCAGAGAGAAAAACAAAAAGTTGCCGCACATATGCGATCGTCTGGTTCAATATTGGCAAATTTGTCATGGCCTGATTTTTTAGATGGTGATGGCATTATGAGGGGGTACAATCTTCACCAACTTTATTAATCTTTCAATTTGATCTATTAAGATGTTTTTTTCTAGTGTATACTCTCCATGAACTTTATATATGTAGATAACAAAAATAATCCATGAAACCATATTTTATCCCTGCTTCATGAACAACTAAGTCCTCCTGTAGATAGGGCATACTCGTGAGTGTTTGATTTGTCATTCTAAGTCTTATATCTTCCTCAGATTTGGGTACTATTATTACTTTTTTTTCTTAAACATAACCAAACCCCCCCCCCCCCCCCAACCCTCAACCCAAATTCTCAGGATGGTGCTGCATTTTCTTTCAAATTTGTTAAAGATGAACCCAGCTTCATGTTTGATATCATATTGGTGCAAGGGTGACAATGTGATATCAACATTACATGGCAAACTAGAGGTTTTACAACTCTTTTCCCTGGCATCAACTTTTAGCTAACGTTCATGTTAAATGTCAGGATGGGTATGGCTAGTGAAGTTCAATCTCAAATATCAGAGAGCACTTCTCTTGCTGTTGGTGGGAATTTGGCTGTTGCTACGAATTCTGGTGGTGGTGTAGCGACTGCAATACTTACGCATCACATATCTCCAGTCTCTTCTGTTGAATTCATGGGCTCTATTGGCTTGCAGTCGTTAATAGGATTACAAACTTCACGGTAGAATTCTATTTTTGCCAAATCAGATAAATTAGTTCAATTTAGAGGCACTCTGTCATTTCTCTTGTATTCATTCTGCTTTCAGCCAATTGTCTGTTCACTCTACTGCGGTAATGGGTGTTACCATGTCTTTAAGAGATGGCTCGATTAATCTTTCTAACACCTGGAGTCGTCAACTGTCAGAGACAACAAGTGGAAATGTTAGTTTTTCTTCAATATATTTTCCTTTGCTGCATATATAATAACTTCTATAGGATCTCTGTGTTTGCATGCATTCATGAACATGCAGGAAAATGAATTTTATATTTAAAATCTGCATTAGATTTCGTTTAATTTTGGTGGGCCTATTTTGCATTAAATGGTTTGCCAAATCATTGTAGGAGCTATTTTGACTTTAATGAATACAATGCCTCTTTCTATCTTGTAATTAATTTATGCTGTTTTTAACCTTACAGATACAACTTTCTTTAGGTCCGGAGTCATCTATAGGTGTTGGCTGGAGAAAGAAAGAGGAAAATATGTCTGCTGCAGGAGAAATCAAGGTATATCTCTATGGCAATTAAATAGTTTTTGGTTCTGATGAAGTTTATTTTTGTCATTTAAATAATGCAGATATCTTTAGTAGAAAAGACAAGGAGATGTTTGTATATTCAAATGAATCTTTGACACCCCCTCCACCCCACCCCCAACCATTATTTGTTCTAAAATTCAAATGAACTTGTTTTAACACAAAAATATGTATATTACTTTACCTTTCCAAGTACAAACTGCTGGCAGTTCTTTTTTACAACTCATAATTTTTTAGCAGGAAAACTATTGAGACCAAAATTTAAACCTGAAGTAAATTTTAACTACTGTAAGAGTATAGATTGATATCTGATCATCATACATAAACCAATAATCATGAATTTCATCATTATAAATGGTTCACAATTTCTTGAATACAAAGTTCTTAAAATAAAATAAGTCCTACCTTAAAATAACAAATATAAATCCCAATATCAGAATTGCTGTGAAACTTAATAATGTGGTTTTGGATGTATAATTTTAAATAGATGATAGTGATATGCATTTTACATTATCGAACTTCATAATTTACATAACTTCTTTTTAGAGCCATGCATTTTAGTCTGTGTTCAATGTTACATTATATACTTGTTTTACATATAAAAGTAGCTTATACTCTTTCCTTATTAATATAATCAGAACCTTAATTTCAATAATCCTTTCAAATTAATTGGCATTGTCTCGTATTAAATGTTGCACATTCTCCTTTGTTATTGAAGGTCTCCTTTGTCTTCATAATATTCATTTTATTAACTTTAGTTTTTAAAGTAATTCTCCTACATTAAAATCCATCAATATTATTTACATTGTTGATGATGGCCTCAAACTAAAGTTTCAATCTCATTTATTTTCCGAGACTGTATAATATGTTATCATGTGATAGATAAAGATACTTTTGTGTATAATTGATTAAGAGTAGCAAAGTTCTGATTTTGATTCTTAGAAATGATTTGTCTAATTTTTGAAAATAAGAATATAGATTTTTTATAATTGTATATTAGGTAGGGGCATTTTAATCCTCAATACTAGTTCTTTTTTTCAGAATCTTTGGCTAAAGTCAGAATTTTTTTCTTCTTTTCCCAAATCTCCGTGGTGAATGTATTTAAGCCAAAGGTTGGGATTAGTAGGCATTTGAGTTTAGAAGGCAATTAACCCTAAAAGTTGGTATCACTAATTACTTTTGAGTATTGAAATGGTGTTCCAAACAAATGATTGATAAAACCATCGTGGTCTGTCGTACTGCCCATTGACCATTTAGTAGAGTTTCTGTGTTGTTTTGTCTAAATGCAAGTCTTTTCTTTCCCATCAAATATTCAATAGAAGCAATTGGAAGAAAGGGCCTGGGGTTTTTAAGTTTGGTTTGGTTAAGGCATATGATCACGTACATTAGGGTTACTTTGATTTGTGCTAGGAAAAAAGGCTTTGGAGATGGAAAATGTGGATCAGAGGCTGCCTTCTTGCAGTTAGTTTCTCCATTATGATCAACAGGACAACTCAGGAAAATTTTGGGATTCTAGAGGGTGAGGCAGGGCAACCCCCTTTCATCCTTTCCATAGAGTTTTCGGTTCTAACACGTGCTGTTAGGACTACTGCTCAAAGCCCATGGGAATGCATCTCTAGAGTTTACTAGGATTTCAATCAATCAATAAAGGTCCTTGGTGGGCTTGTAGTTATGCTTTCAATATCTTACCCTACTTTATACTGTATTTCGCCTTGGCATCATAAATCATTGTCTTTCATCACCTCATGGTTCAGCCTCTTCTCCTCCCATTTGATGGGATTTCCACCTTTTTCATATCCTTAAAGAACGGGAACTGTAAGATGTGTGTTCTTTGCTTGGGAAATTGGGAGCTGTAAAGCTATTTGAGAATGAGGATGATGCTAAAAGGTGGTCTTGGATTCATCTGGTATGTTTTATATTCTTTTGGTGAACCCCTCCTTTCCCTTTCTACAAATTACATTGGAAGGTTTCCGTACCTCGGAAGGTTCAATTTTTCCATGGTTACGTTGGTATCGGAAGTTGCTTATTTGTGATGTGTTACAAAGACATTTCTCATCCCCCACCCTATCCCCAAATTAGTGTCTTGTGCTGGAACCATTCTTAAAAGTGAAGACCTGGATCACATCTTTTTGCATTGTTCATTTTCTCTTAGTCTATTGCATAGTGTGTTGAGAGAGCTGGGCTTACCATGTATCATGCCATGCCACGTCAGTGAACTGTTTTTGTTCAATCTTGATGATGGGGAGCTTGTAGTTTCAGCCCTATGCTAGTCCCTTTAGCATGAGAGAGGATCAAAGAATTTTTGATGTGGAATACCGAATTCTTGTTGCTGAATCCTCGACCAGACCCTTGGCAGATTGACAGGAAATTTTAGAGGAAATGTAGGATAGGGTAAATTTTCGTGTGCTTGGTGGTTTACTGATGATAAGGAGTTTAACTTTTTTTTCTTGTTTTAGATATAGTTATTGGAATTGTGTCCTTTAGTTTGAATGTTTTCATCATTGGAATGGCTCATCCCTTTGTACAGCTCTATTTATGTTGATGAAATTTCCTGTTTCTTATTAAAAATAAGTTATCTATTCAGGTGATTTGCTTTGAATTTTTGCTCGTGAGTTTCTTTTTCTTCAAAATTACCATTTGGTTGAATTTTTTATTTTTAAGTATTCCAGAGTATCATCATTAATAATAACAAATTTATGTTTTCTATTCTAATTGTAGCACCTTACCATTATCCATTCTCTCTATTTGTAGATGGGTACAAGTTCATTTGGTGCGACTGCTCGTTACACTCATTTCTTTTCCTCTAAATCACATGGACGCATTGCTGGCACAGTTGGAAGGTTTGTCTTTTGAACTTGTCACCATGTTTTGCATACAATTTGTTTGCATCTCATTTTGTTTGTATGATTCCCAACTTATTTCATGGTAAGAATTTCTCCTTTCCTATTGTGAATTTCTAGGGTTTATGAGTTTTGAGTATAGCTTTATCGTGATTTCATGCTTGCATGAGTCAATCTTGAGTCTTCGGTCTTGAAAAAGTCAGTATATATTAGTGCGTCAAAATCAGCTTCCACTATGCACCTGTGTTGTTTGCCCATGCTCAGTCATCTAAATATTTTAGAAAGATTTAGAACAATAGAACCTCGCTCCAATGATAAGAACTCTTATAATCTTTGTCAGATTGCTCAAGTAGCATATCATTTTAAAGATAAATTGTCATTTTAAAATTAAGGAAGAGAGGACCCCAGAAACATTTCTCGAACCATTTTGATTAACTCCACTTTGTCATGCATATATTTCTGTTAAATTTTAATGGATATTGGGGTCTCACAATGTATTAGGATTCATGATGTGGACTAATGTACTTAAGTAGCAATGTCCTTAATTTTTTATCCCTTGTACTCTGTTTTAACTTAGTAATAAATTTATGTGTCTTATCCAAAAAAAAAAAAGCAATGTCCTTAATTTTTAATAGAAAAGGTCCCTTTGTAACTGATAGGACTCCTATTGTCTTAACCATCCTTGTACGATTTAGTGGATAAATGCTTTTAGCATATGTGTAAAAGTAAATGGTGAGCTTATTAACCAATCAATTTTATTCCCAGAGTAACTATTTATTATGGTCGGGCAATCATAAGATGCTTACTAGCCTACTTTTTGCCTTACGAATGGTATTTGAGTCAAAATGATATTTTGACATGTTTTCCTTTAGATTCAAGCTTTAGACAATAGAGACAATTGGAAAATTTACTTGAGAAAGTGAATGGCCCACTGCACTTGTATACTTTTTCTAGTATTTTCCTCAGCAGATTTCATCCTACACTAAAGCTTAGGAAACAAATTTCTATCTGGAAATCAATTGAGAAATGGTTCGATATACAAGAATGTGATTGTAAATTTTTATCCCAGTGCCCTAGATAAATTTTTACAATCATCTGACTCTAAATTTGCTAGAAAAAGATTCTGATCAGTAGAAACCCTCTCTCTCTCCCAGCGCCCTAGATAAATTTTTACAATCATCTGACTATATTTGCTAGAAAAAGTTTCTGATCAGTAGAAACTCTCCCTCTCAGAAAGACATGAAAGATGATGCATCATCTCTAGTGTCCAAATATTACCAGAAAACTTCTGAGTCTAATCTCGAAGTTTAGGAATTTAAGATAGTTGTTACTTCATGGTCATACAATGGTGTGGAACACTACTTGATAATGATGATATAATTACCAAAATTGTATTCGTTGTTATTACATATATTGAGAATACACACGAATCCATAGAGGATATTTGGGGCAGAGTGAAGTTTAGGTCAGTCTTTGGGCGTCGAGTCATAGCTCTTTTAGAAGATTCTTTTTCTCAGATCTTATGAGGGATTGCGTTTAAGTTTTGTAAGAGTTTCGATCTAGGGCCTGTTCGGTTATGTGTGTTCTGATGTGTTTTTGTCTTAGTTGGCTGGTCTACTTGTTTCTTTTAATCCTTATGAGGGACTTCTCATCCATCTTTTTTCTGTAGTAATAAAATTCTGTTTCTTTCTTCAAAAAATTATATTGAGTATGAAATGCTTCTTCATTGCCATATTAATACAAGGATGCTTTTCAATACTCAAAACATGGTAAGTGTTGAAGGCGTTCCACCTGTTGTATATCAGACTTGTTACATGCTCTACATTTTTGCAGTGGCGGGTATGCACTTGAGATTGGGGGTGGAAGAAAGATATCTGAATTCAGCACTGTTCGGATGTTATATTCAATTGGGATTCAGGTATGATGCAAGTCAAATATAACATAAAAGATCTTAAATGAACTGTGCTGTTTTATTGGGCTAACCATTGGTCGTTGTAGTAGTTTTGTAAACAAAATGTGTCACCAACTCTATGGAGTATTGACTCGAACGATATTGCCAAAATATGCAGGAATTTTTGGAGACTGAAACTTAGCTATATCTTTGTATTAATATTCTTCCCAGTTGCAACTTTTCTTGCATCAAGTTGTTTCTGACCCTTTTATTGTGTACGTTGTTTTCTATTTTATTTTTATTTTTGTGAACATAAAAAGTTATGACTCTACTTTGTGTATGGTAGGGACTGGGTTGGAAGTTTGAATTGCATCGTGCGGGGCAAAAGTTGGTTATTCCTGTAAGTGCATTCCTTGAACACTGTATACATCCCGTTAATGACTTGGAAATTGATTCCCAATTGTTTCTGTTGATGATATAGGCTCATGCGATGATTCTCAGTTCAGGATCCAATTCTTTTGTGACTGACTACGTTTGTTGCGTGTCATTATGTGCTCTAAACTGCTCGACATGTAAATCATTTCTACTAGAATGATTAATGCATGAATTTGATAAAAAAGACGCAAAACAAGAGAAAATTCTTGCACTAAGAAAAAATAAGGAAAACACTTTTTTTAAATTCCACAGCTGCTAAGCTTAGTCAATGAGAAATGTCTTGCATAAAGCAAAATAATGAATACACACACCACACACAAATCAACATAATGTTGGAAAAAGCCCACCTTCCTAGTGGGATATGAATCTGGGAGGCCGGGACAGGTCCCAGGACATCCTTGCCGGAGAAAGAAAGAAATGAAAATAAAAGTCCATCATATGGTCTTTAATATTCAGAAGAAAGTGGGATTGATGGGTCAGTAGTATGTGTTTTGATCTCTTCTTGAATCAAAAGGTAGACGGTAGTGTAATTTTTATTCCTGTGTTATGTTATGAGCATCTATGATTTGATAATTCCTTAAAAAGCATGCAAAAAGGAACCTGATCTATAACTTTATTTGTATACCTTTTTAAAATCCTTCATAACAATTTACTGATATACTTTTAAAACTTCTATTATGTGCAGATTTTGTTGTCTCATACTCTCAATCCAGTTTTTGCAACTGGAGCATTCATTATTCCAGCATCAGTTTATTTCACTCTCAAGGTTTGCTTTCCAACTGTGAAATGATTTTTTTGTTGTTACACTAGATTTTGGAGCACTTCCCTCTGTTTATTTACCTATTGGTTATTGGATAGAGTGGTCAAACAAGATCCTTATATATGGTATATTTCCAAGCAAATAGATTCAACGATAATCTCCATGCTTTAAACTTGCCTGTGCAGTATTCATATATATATATATATATATATATATATATATATATATATATATATATATATATATATATATATATATATATATATTTAATCTGGTATGCAGATGTATTGGGGCTTAACTGTTCGTCCAACTTGTAACATTAATTAACTTTAGAAATTCACGTATAAGTTATCATATAGTCTACGAAGAGAAATTGGCTTTAGAATAGGATTTAAATTAATAAGGACATTACGTTGTGCTGTCTTTGGTTCATGATATTGACATCACCATGTTGGATATTCTCTATTCAGGGACATTAATAAGTAGCAAGTAAATTATGAACTTTATCATCATCCATACAAATAAGTTTAGAACGATCATTGTGTTGTCATCATCCATGATTCTCTATTTGTTTCATTATAATGTAGTTGTTATATTTGTAAACTGCATCTTTTAATTCTTGTTAATTCCATTTCTGTACTTCAGAACTTTGTTTTCAAACCTTATTATCGTAGACGAGAAAGGCAAAAGGCTTTGGAAAACATTGCAAAGACTCAAACCCAGGTAATTTATTCTGGTTTCACTTTTTGTACATTTGTTGTTTTCATTGATGCTTTAACTTAACTGCTTTTTCTGTCCTTTTTATTTTGAACTTCTATTTGATTTTTGCCTAGAATCTTCTGGGAATTGCATTTTAATTTCGATTTTATAGCTGGTAGTCTTGTCGTGTTCTTGCTACGACAGTGCTCTTTTATCGTTTTAATCATTTGTAAAATCATGCAGTGATTGGTTATTTTCAGCAAGAAGCCATATTTACTTCTCACATTACTTCTCACTAATGAACTTCCTATCTTATAAAGTGTGCAGATGATGACAGAGTAAAAATGTGAATAACAGTAACTCCTCACTCTCCCTCTCCACAACACCCACAAACTATATATATATATATATATATAAGAAAAATAAAAATAATAAATTTCCCTGTACTCGTTGAATTAATTAAAATGGACTCATGTATGGTGAACATAGACAATTCAGATTATTGATGTTCTAAAAATACTTCAAGATATTCAGGGTAAGTAATTAAGGCGAGCAGTTGTTGGCCAAGAAGTTCATCGTTTGAAAACTGAAACTGGTTATCTGGGTTGTTGGAGGATATACAGAGATCATATTAAGTTTAACTATGGAAGACTGAACTTGGTATCTCTATTCTCAAGCTTGGTATCCTACGAGACATGTACAATCATCAGTTTGGTATATGTGTGTACCATGGCGCATGACCAAATCTAGTATTCCTTTGTGATTTCTAATATGATATGTACATATGTATGTATAATTCTGTGTACGTAATATTGGAGCATCTTTGAAAAAAAATGATACTGCAGTGGTCTTGTTAAATGCTACTTTCTTGCTTCTTTTTTTCCGAGAACTTGTTTGCGGGCAGGTCATTCATAATTACTGTTTTACAACCTAAATAAAAGCATACTTTTCTCTCTGAATTCACAGCCATGTTATACAACAACTATGTGTTTTTCTCAGGTTCAAGAGGCACAGGCGGCAGCTATGAAAGCTCAGCAGCTATTGCAGAATGTGACCAATAGGAAAAGAAACAAACAAGAAGAAATGGGTGGATTAGTTGTTGTTGAGGCGCTCTATGGAAATCAGAAAGCTCTGTTGAACAGACATAAATCTGAAGAAACTGGAGATGAAGTGGCATCACAGATCATGGATGTTACAGTACCTCTAAATTTTCTTGTTACTGATTCTGGGCAACTCAAGGTTTGCTTATTGTTACTGCAGAAATTTTACTGTCATAATGTAGTGAAAGTGCAAGTGATTATTTAAGGGAGTAGTTCTGGCATGTTACCATTGAATGTCCTCCAAGAAAAGGTGTATGCATAGAGTTAATGAGAGAGAGAGAGAGAGAAGGGGGTTCCTAAAATAGATATGTTCTTTATCTGATTGCTTTCAAATGGTGGTTAGGTCATATTGTTACCGAGCGGAATGATCACCTTTATAACCGTACGTTTTTCCTACATGTTTGTGCAGCTACATGAAGGTGTGAAGAAATCTGGAATTATGGGTTTTTGTGATCCATCTCCAGGAGAACCTAAGCAGCTGTATGTGGCGTATACCTACGGTGGGGGCAGATATGAGGTAATCCTGTTTACTTAATCGTCGTTAACCTTGAAATGCTCAAGTACAATTTGGTGCTTAATATATTTTGCTAATTGTAATAGGTTACAGTTGATGATTGTGATGAGTTGCTGATACCTCAAGAAAGGCACAGAGTCTAGATTCTGGTGTGGATGCTGAATACAACCATTATTGAATTTTTGGAACTTAGCAGAGTCGGAATTTTATGAATATGGAGTTTACCCAACTCTTCTTCTCCATCAAAATTTTGCTGCTAGTTTGTTTTACATTTCTTCACTCATTATTGATTAATAAACTGCTGTAATTTATTACCACCATTGATTTATGACCTTCTAGTTCTTCTTGAGACAGATTAATCACAAGAGAAATCCATAACATCTATGTAAAATTAGCAAATAATGAACATCCATGACATTATTATGTGGGGCTGAATTCTTTGTTTCTCCCTCTATTTGATCAAACTGAACTTTCCAAATCTTTGATCTTTTCTCTACATTTTGTTGTGTACAATAGAAAAAAGTAGCAAATCAAGTGCAGTGAATAACAGTTTGTTGGTCCAAAGTGGTCAGAGGTTCAGAGGGGGTGAATGAACTTCCATCGATTTTGAATTTTTTAAAACTTTGGTGAACAAGTTACTGATTCAAGGAGGAATGCAGTAACCTGAATCGATTTAGAAACCTGGTAGAATGCTGATTCATTCTGACTCGGTATCACAGTATGCAACGGAAAATACTCGATATAGTTTCTGTTTTGAAAAACGTTTTCTTTCGCAAGTATGTTGTTTGAGAAAGGGTTTTAGCAGAATGCTTGTGATGTATGCAGCAAGATAGATATGCAGTAAGTAAAGTGCAACAAATAAATCAAAGCAATAAACACTTATGGCTTATGTTGGTCCAAAACGTCTCAAGTGGTCAGAGGTTCATAGGGGAGTGAATGAACCTTTACCGATTTTGCAAACTCTTTAAAAACTTTTCTTTATAACAGGTTCTTGACCCAAGGGCAGTAACCTATCTCAAATCAACAACCTGACTCTAAGCTCAATCAGGTTACTGGCTCAAATCAACAACTTGGCTCTAAGCTCAATCAGGTTACTGGCTCGGTATCAGAATGCAGTGCAGCAGAATAAACTTGATAGAGTTCTTTTTGGCAAATATGTTTTCCTTTTAAATATGGTTTTAACAGAAACCTTTTTCAGAATGTTTGTGATGTATGTAATAGGATAGATATGCTTAGAATATAAAACATGTAAAACAAAGCATATAAACACATAAGGTTTATAGTGGTTCGAATGTGGTGTAAGCCTTCTACATCCACTCTACTCCTTCACACAAGAAGGAACTTTGTTAGGTCAGTTCGATTTACAAGCCTCGCTTTACAAATCTCTTTCTAACAAACTACGCCTACTAGAATCCCATACTCTAGTTCGAGACCACAACCCACAAAGGGTTCAGAATCCCACAAAGGGCAAGTAGTCTATTTCTAGACTACACACTTAGCAAGGATCTAATCATCTCAACTAAGTTACACCATAAACAACATAGCGCACACAGCATAATGGTTAAAGATAAAATAAAAGGTTCTTCAACTGGTGCGGAACAGTCTTGATCTTTGAAGGTCTATTGCTATTGTAGACTGCTCCTACAAGGTTGAGTAGCTGAATATGGATAAGCTTGAGAAACTTTGGAATATGTCTGATTTTCCTCTCGACTCTACTTAACAATTTTCTTCAGTCAGCCACACATTTTATTTATAGATCCTGAGAATATATCCGTTGGAGAAGTATTCGTTGAAGGAAAACACTCATTCATTTTGAATGTGAACTACGGTCTCTCAAGATCTTCTCTGTGGCTGCATTAAATGCTTCTGAGTTGTTCCTGACATGTGCATTTAATGCGCTTACAATTTACTCATAGACCTCTCTGTCATTCCTGCTGACTTGTTAAGTCGGTATGGGTCCATAGCTGAAGTTCATGCAATGGCCGCTAGATGTCAGCTAGTTTTTCTCTTCTTCTTGCTGCGTGATCTTCCTGATGCTGCATCTTGATGTCTTCAGCTTGCCGCTCCTTTCCAACTTGCTGACTTTTGTAGTCTGTTAATAGCTTCCAGCTTGTAGCTTTATGCTCTTGTAATCAGCTGATAGCTTCCGTTTGTAGCTTTCGGCTTCCTTTGTTAATAGCTTTCTGTTTGTAGCTTTCTGCTTCCTTTGTTGCTCTTTCAGCATGCTGTTCCCTACAGCCTGCTATCTACTTCTTGCAGTATCATATCTACTTCATATGCATATACTTCTTTCAGCTTATTGTTCCCTACAATTTGATGACTCTTAGAAGATGTATTCTCATTTCTTCTAAGGTTGGTTTTCCTTAATACTTGGAAAACCATTACATGATCTTATTCATAGAAATATAAGCTTTTGATAATGTAATCAGTGGAAACTTTCTTTAGCAAACTTCATTGTCTTATTACGCATATTGTTCTGTCTTATCAAGATAACTACTGAAATATCCCAACAGCTTATAGTGGTTCAAAAGTGGTGTAATCCTTCTACGTCCACTCTACTCTTTCCCTTAGGAGGAACTTCGTTAGGTCAGTTTGATTTACAAGTCTCAACTTTACAAATCTTTTCCTAACAAGTTATACCTACAAAATCCCAGATTCCTAGGCCACAACCCACACAGGGTACACAATCCCAAACAGGGCAAATAGCCCACACAAGACTATATACTTAGCAAGGATCTCAATCCTATCAACTAAGTTACACCAAACTAAAACAACCTAGCGCACACAACACAAATGGTTAAAGGATAAAAGGTCTCTTCAACTGTTGCGGTGAAGTCAGTCTTGAACTTGAGAGCTAGAACACTTGAAAGGTAGACTGCTTCGAAGGTTGAGTGGCTGAACAAAGGAAATCTTAGAATAAGCTTTGGAGTATTTCTGATTTTCCACTTGGCTATGCTCAACAATTTCTCTCAGTCACTCACACCTTCTGTTTATAGAGTTAGGAAAAGTAACTGTTGAAGAGGTACTTCTCAAATTTGAATTTGAGCTTTGATCTCCAAAGATCTTTTCTGTGGCTGCATTAAATACATCTGAGTTGCTTCTGACATGAGCATTTAATGCACTGACATCTCTGTCCTTCATGCAACGGATAACTACTCTAGTTGACAGATTGCTTTGCTTTTCTTTTAGTTACACGGTCTTCCTCGTGCTGCATGGATGATGGTAGTACTTATCTTTCTGCAAAAAGATCCGTTGGCTATTTTTGATCTCAACAAGCTGCTCTAGCTCTTAGCGTGCTCCCTTCCTGCTGCTTCCTCCATGATGCTTCCTACATGCTGCTTCTTCCAGCTTTCTGCATACTTAAGCTTGATGTTTCCTCCATGCTGCTTCCTGCATACTTAAGCTTGATGCTTCCTCCATGCTGCTTCCTGCATACTTAAGCTTGCTGCTTCCTCTATGATGCTTCCTGCATACTGCTTCCTCCAACTTTCTACATACTTAAGCTTGATGCTTTCTCCATGTTGCTTCCACTATCCTCCAGCTTGCTGCTCTTAGAAGATATCTTCTTATTTCTTCTAAGGTTGGTTTTCCTTACAACTTGGAAAACCATTACATGATCTCTTATAGATGAAGAATTAAAGATCACGTATTCAGTATGGAAACTAGGTACTGATACCCTAAGCAAACTGTTCTTATCTTATCCCAACAAACTTGTTTTGTCTCATCAAGATAACAACTGAAATATCTCAACAATTTTCCCATTTATTTTGATGATGACAAAACATAATAAGAACAAGAGTCATTTAAGAATGAATGCTCCTTATTATTTAAACTGAATGATTGTACAAGTACAAATACATTTCAGAACAAATGTGAAAGCAAGTAAACTGCTACATCTCCATCTAGTTTTACTTCCTACTTTAGTTTCAGACAGTTTGCTATTTCCATCTTTTCCACCAGAGAGTTTTTCTTCTCTCTCTACCATATCTGATCTGTGTGCTGCATCAGCTTGCTGTATTTTCTTAAATGATCAGCTTGTTGTACCAGCTTGTTGCTCTAGATGGTAGGTGCTTCCTGACTGTCATAACTTCTTCATCTACTTCCCCCTTAGTATAGGGTTTCCACAGTGACTCTTGACTTGAAACTATTTCCCCTTTTTGTCATCATCCTCAAGTTTGCTGCTCAGGGGTGGAGTTACAACGCCAAGGTAAACAGTGCAGGTTTCTCTTGTCTGATAGTTGCTGCTTGAGGTGGTGTAGCAATCTGTCGTACTTCTTCCTAAGCATCCCCCTTCTTATTCCTACCCAAGGGAATAAGCTGCCTAGCCTCAGTGAGTACATGACAAGAGATCAAGGAATTGATCGGTGGATAGATCAGTTACCTGTTCAGCTTCCTCATCGTCCAAGGCACGTTCACCTTGGATCCTTGACAGTTGGTCTAGCTTCGCCTTCACCATAGCTTGGTGAGGATTCTTCTCCATGCCCAGGTACCAGCTGGAAGCTGTTGACACAGTATCTTCGGACATGTAGCCATCACCGCTCCTTCCTTTTTGGGTTTTGGCTTTATGAATGACAGCAGATGCTGTCATTGTCCGAAGAAGGGGCCTTATGAAATAATAACTTCCATCTCATTTTTGAAATTGAAAGTTTTTTCATGAAATCCGATCCCTCATCTCTCATATTGAGATGAAGTCGGCCCTGTGTCAGATAAACGAGGGGTATATGTGAATATCTTGTTTATCTTTCTCTCATCTTCTTTATCTTCAATCAATTTGAAGAGGATCTTACGAGTGGTCTTCGACATCTCGAACACTTTTCTGATAGTATCCATTCCATAGAGGGTGTCCTTCCCTCGTGTGAGAGCCGCGGGGTTGGTAAGATGTCCTTCAAGAGCAACTGCTTCTCCTTCAACACCCGTGATGACCTCTTCATCATCCCTTGAAAACCTCCTCATTTTCTTGGCTATCAGAGACTTTTTGTCATCCTTTTCTTCTTCTCCATCTTTATCATCTTCTCATTCACTTCCTGGAATCTTCATCGCCATATAAGTTGCTGCAACTGTGTTTTTCATGAAGAGTTATGGTTGTTCATGCTTTAATGAGGAGCGTTTGAGGAAAGATGATGAATGCTCAGATATAAATAGGCGATCGTGAATGGTTTTTAGATCAACGGTTGGGGGATGAAACGCACGATCTGACGGTTGATTCAAAAAATGCGGAGGGGTCTTTTTGCAAATTGTTGATCTTCTGGGTAGACTTAAGTAACTGTCTATCTAGCTTCTGAAAAAGGTAGATTTTGCCTCTGCTGTTGGTGTGCTGTCGCCATCACCCAAAAATAAAATATTAACCTTAACTAACCTGTAGAATGATAAGTAAGGGGTCGAACCCACGGAGAATAGTGTAATTCAATTAAATAAATTTGTGTATGAAAACAATAAAATAGGGGGGTTGATTGGTTTGGTTTGTTGAGTAATCATGCAACAAATAAATTGCAAGAAGAACACAATAACATGAATAGCCTCCCCTAGAATGATTCTTCCAGATTAATAAGTAATCCTGATCTAAACCCTATCTCGAATCTCACCCCTAAACCAGTGGTACAACCAAACTAGTTTGAATTATTTCTTAAGTTTAATTAATTAGAAGATACGAACCCTAATTAATCTATCCTATGAATAACCCGAAAACATGTATTCAAGATTCAATTCATAGAATGCATTAACGATCCAAAATAATAGGACGAACTAGACCATGAAAGCGGAACGTTCGAATCATGTAACCTAGACCTTGTTATCCCAAGAGTTACAAACTCTATTGCTACTATGATCACACAATATAACAATTATGGATTATACGTGCAATCTAGCTATGAATAATAAATCAATCAAGTAAGGTGATTAGGCTTACACAATTGATAAATATCCCATGCATAGCATAAACCAAATAACAAGGAAACCGAGATAGAGAGAAAGAAATCGTTACTACTTAATTAATCAATCGAATCATTCAAGGTTCCGACGTCTCCTTGGACTAGAATAAAAGTTTAGCCAGACATGGCTAATGGAGCAACAAAATAAAATAACATCTCACTCCAGAACTCTAGAACTAAAGAACAAAATATAAATCTTTGGCTCTTGCTCCACACACTCCCTACTGTCGTCATCTTCTTTCAACATAAAGAGAGAAAAGAAAGAAAATAAAGATCCCCTAATTAATGGCTGCTGACCTGCCTTTTTCATTTTTCAGAAGATTGACTAATTAATGCCAAGATATTAATCTGCCTATTTTCTTGCTTGATTTTCTTTCCTTGCAAAACTTCAATCAACTTCCTTTTGAGTGGTTAAAAATCAAAGAATATTGGGTCAATAACATTGGGCCTTGCAGCTCGTGTAATCAATTTCAGCAAGTAGACTTCCAATACTGACCCCATCAGTATTGGGGTTCTTCTTCACTTGCGGCCCGTATAACTTGCACTTCTAATATCCTAACACTCGGCTAGTTTAATAGAATATATCAAAATAACCTGAAATCCATGGAGAATACAAAATCAAAGCCAAGAGTCGAATATAACAATAATTAGGTAACTGTGAGAAAATAATGAATAATTAGATGCAAAAATTGTCACATTAAACATGTAAACAACACACAAAACCCAACTTATCAGCTGTGATTTGATAGACATCCGCCTCTCTAGATCTTCTGCACATGGCTACTTCTCTTGGATTGAGGTCGTAGAAACTTGATGCTTGTTGTACGCTACTTCTGATACCACTTGATGTGATCGCTGAGAGTTCTTTGTTGATTTCATTATTGCAATCTCCTTCTAGATCCTGTGTCATAGTAACCTGTCGATTCTCATTGTAACCTGAAACTGAATACTGTTAGTAGGTGTTGTTCTCAAGTGTAAAGAGATGTAATATCCTGTTTCAGTATGTTGTATAAATGTAAAAGATTGAGAAATATAAAAGTCAGAATAGGTTCCCCCTTACTTAGGGACCTTATATCCTTACTCATTGGTCCAGGTTCCTGGACTGTTTGAATCTTGAGTATGTGTCCTGTCGGAATCAGTCAATATGTACTTTTTAGGATTCTTCTAAAGAAGCTTGTCTCAGCATTTTGTTCTGCCTCAGCAGGTACATCGGTTATTTCTTAAGGAACCTGATTTCCCTCAGTAACCTCAGTAAACTGTTCAGGCACAATAATTACTTTTTTCGGTCTCCCGACAACCAGCTTCAGTAGTTGCTTCATTAATGACTTCAGCTACTATAAAAGGCGTGGCTTTAGTTACTTCAACAACCTTCTTTGTTGTATATGTTGTTTTTGCTTGAGTAACTTGTTGGTTCCCCTTGATACCACTTGAATATCACTTGATGGTTCCTTCATGAAGTTGATGTATCATTCCTCTTGTTTGAGAGAGTGTCTACTTGAAGGTCTGAAACAACTTATTGGTCTGCTTAGATTCTGAGCGCTCTCTGTCTGAGTCAGTAGGTACTTTTGTAGAAACTTGAATACTGTAAGAGATAATATTCCCCCTAAGTTTATGTGTTCTTCTCAACCACTTGTTGGTTCTCAGCATCCACTTGTTGATCCTTAGCTTGTTGTGGTTATGTCTTTGGTTTACTCTCGGTTTTCTTAGCTTTTCCTTATGGGATTATCTTGGTCGTCAAGCAGTCAACCCTGTAAATATCTTATGAAGAACGTGAGAATCTTGTGTGATAAGTTATCCATGCTTATGCTAAAACAATGATTTTGGTCACGTGAAAATGAAAATGGTTTATCCAAATGTAGAAACGGGTGGATCTGGGTAGGTAGCCAGATAAGTTGGCTTTTAACCCAACTCGCTCTGATACCACTTGTTGGTCCCAAGTAGTCGGAGGTTCAGAGGGGGTGAATGAACCTCTATCGATTTTAAACTTTTTAAAACTTTGGTGAATAGTTACTGATTTAAGGAGGAATGCAGTAACCTGACTCGATTCAGAAATCTGGCAGAATGCTGATTCAGGTTCCTGACTCGATATCACAGTATGCCACAGAAAATACTCGATATAGTTTCTATTTTGGAAAATATTTTCTTTCGTAAGTATGTTGTTTGAGAAAGGGTTTTAACAGAATGCTTGTGATGTACGCAACAAGATTGATATGCAGTAAGTAAAGTGCAACAAATAAATCAAAACAATAAACACTTATGACTTATAGTGGTTCGAAGGTGGTGTAATCCTTCTACATCCACTCAACTCCTTCCCAGAGGAGGAATTTCATTAGGTCAGTTCGATTTACAAGTCTCAACTTTACAAACCTCTTCCTTACAAGTTATACCTACAGAATTCCAGATTCCTAGGCCATAACCCACACAGGACAAACAACCTACATAAGACTACATACTTAGCAAAGATCTCAATCTTATCAACTAAGTTACACCAAACTAAAACAACCTAGCGCACACAACACAAATGGTTAAAAGATAAAATGTTTCTTCAACTGTTGCGGTGAAGTCAGTCTTGAACTTAAGAGCTCGAACACTTGAAAAGTAGACTGCTTCGAAGGTTGAGTGGCTGAACAAAAGAAAGCTTAGAATAAACTTAGGAGTATTTCTGATTTTCCACTTGGCTATGCTCAGTAATTTTTCTCAGTCACTCACACCTTCTGTTTATAGAGTTAGGAAAAGTAACTGTTGAAGATGTACTTCTCCAATTGGAATTTGAGCTCTGATCTCCAAAGATCTTTTCTGTGGCCGCATTAAATGCATCTGAGTTGCTCCCAACATGAGCATTTAATGCGCCTGACATCTCTGTCATTCATGGAACGGGTAGCTGCTCTAGTTGACAAATAATTTTATTTTCCCTTTAGTTGCATGGTCTTTCTCGTGCTGCATGGATGAGGGTAACACTTATCTTTTTGCAAAAGATCCATTGGCTACTTTTGATCTCAGCAAACTGCTCTAACTCTTAGCGTGTTGCTCATTGCTCTAACTCTTAGCGTGTTGCTCATTTCCTGCTGCTTCCAGCATCCTTCAGCTTGCTGCTTCTGCCAGCTTGCTGCTCTTAGAAGATATCTTCCTATTTCTTCCAAGGTTAGTTTTCCTTACAACTTGGAAATCCATTACATGATCTCTTATAGATGAAGAATTAAAGATCATGTATTCAGTATGGAAACTAGGTACTGATACCCTAAGCAAAATGTTCTTGTCTTATTACGCATACTGGTTTGTCTCATCAAAATAAGTACTGAAATATCCCAACACAGTCATGACATTTATTTGTTGCACATGCAAAACATGTGATACTTGCATTCTTCTAAAATACACTAAGGTGCTAAATGGGAGCCAACACATCGATTTTGACCTATTTTGCCACTTTAAGGCTAGTAGGACGATATTATTAATGCATTTTAATAGTTTATTCAATAATTAATAGTGATGTTGCTCCGATCCAACACCCTTCTTCTTCAGTCAGAACTCGAAGTCTCGAATCCAAATACCTGCAAAACAAACACCGGGAGGGGTTTCCGACGATGGGACTCCGACGCTTAAGTCAATAGGGTTGCTCAACAATTTTATCAAAACAGTGTATATGTATGTGTTTGTGATATGATTGTGCATAAAAAATAAAAGAATGAGTATCGATCGTAAGTTTATATACTCCTTGTGATACGTGGCAGTTGGAATTACCCGAAAAATATGGGAAGTGGGCAACTAATCCGCGAAAATGGCGGTCAGTTGAGTTCAAATATGTTCGGCCCCTTTTCACCGTTAATTAGTTCGTCGGAGCATCTTAAAACAAAATCAGTTCGCCATACGTTAGTTCGCAAATATTGTCGCAGATCAGTTCGCTTTCCAATGTGGCCATTTGTTTGCTTATTTAAGTTGTTCACATATGTTGACTTTGACTTCATTTCGGTTCAAATGAGAAAATCCAATTCATTTCAGTTCTACCATATCAAATAGTTAAATGAAGACATCAATTCAATAATATGAGAGAGACAAATAATAGATTGTTAATCATGACTAGTAATTATCATCAGAAGACTGACTACTTGGTTTGTATATCTATCATACCTTATCCTCTAAAACAAATTAGTCGAATGTTATTTTCTAAACAAAGTTTCTCATGCAGCTAAAGTACTCAAGTATTAAACGATATACACATTATGAAAAAAAAATTATGAACTTTACCCGAGATTGTATAATAGCTTGAATCTTGTTAATAATTGGTTTCATGTGAATAGAGACTGATACAATTTGACATAAACAAATTGAGAACTATTGAAAACTATTTTTTTTTTTTATCAATTACAATATAATTTAAGAGATAATGTGTGCCAGCTAAGCTTAATATTTATTTGAAATGTTTACGACACAAGTTGAAGAATTGGAACCTCTTTTTATAATAATAACAAGGGTGGGAATATTCATACCCCAAGCTTTTCTAAACCCAAGGACTAAAATATCGCCGATATATCGGAAAAATTAAGGTACCGATACGAAATTCTAGTGTTATCAAAATTCGTTGGAATATCGGCGATATATCGGCGATATATCGACGATATATCGGCGATATTTGAATATCGGGAAGGCTGTGTACAAATTTGTCATTTTATCTCGATATATCGTCGATATATCGGCGATATATTGACAATTTATCGGCGATATATCGGTCAGTTTCTCATTTTCTATATTTTTTTTAAATTTTACATATTTTACATATTATTTGGTTGTTATATAAATGTTTAAATAGTAGTTTGTTTTCTTGGAAATTCAAGTTTTGGGAATTTTGGGTTCGAATCTCAACCATTGCATTTATTTAATTTTTATCATACATTTCATTTTAGTTGTCTTGATAAAATTTTAATCCTACATTTCATTTTTATCCTACATTTTATCATACATTTCATTTTAGTTGTCTTGATAAAATTTTAATAATCCATATTATAAGTTCCAAACCATTATTATCCTACATTTCATTTTAGTTGTCTTGATAAAATTTTAATAGCCAATTCTTTATTTTTTGGTCCATATTATAAGTTCCAAACCATTATTCTTTATTTAGTTGATTAATTATTCTTATAATTTATTATGATAAATAATTTTTTTTCCATATCTTTAAAATTGAAGATGAATTCATTTAATTTTTTTAAAGTAATTAAATACTAGTTCTTGTTGTAATTTTTTTGAAGATTTTTTTTAAAAGTAATTCTTTAAAGTAATTCATTTAATTTTTTTTAGATTATTTATTTAGTTTATCTCTAAATTTGTTGTAAACATATCTTTTTATTTGAAATTTAAGTTCAATATATGTATTAATGTTACTTATAATATTATATAAAGTACTAGATATTTTTTTCAATTTTTTTTACAAATTTTTCAATTTTTTTGCGTAAAAACCGATATATCCACCGATAGCGATATATCCGTCGATATATCCGTAAAATTAAGGTACCGATATATCCATCGATACCGATATTTTAGTCCTTGTGACTAAACCCAACCCAATTTTTTTATTTTTTAATTAAATAAATTAAAAAATAATAAAAACCCAATTTTACCCTTATGAATTAAAAAAAAATTGAAACTCTCATTCTTTCCTTCCTCTCTCCCGTCTTTTATTTTTTTCCTTTCATTTTTCTCACTTAGATTTTTTAAGTAATAACACAACAATTAATAAAAATCATATCATGAGTTAACTAAATATGTAAAAATACTTTTAAAATCATGTAAAAATCGTGTAAAAAATGTACAAAATTTGATGTCTCCGTTCAACTCTGGTTGGTTGAACGCCCTATAACGTGTTCAACCACCAAAGTTGAACGCGCTATAGAGTGTTCGAACCACCAAAGTTGAACGCGCTATAGAGTGTTCGAACCACCAAAGTTGAACGCGCTATAGAGTGTTCGAATCACCAAAGTTGAACGGAACCATCAAAACTGATACATTTGTGTTCGATCATTAGGTGTTGAACGCACTATAAAGTGTTCGAACCACCAAAGTTGAACGCGTTATAGAGTTTCGAATCACCAAAGTTGAACGAAACCATCAAAACTAATACATTTGTGTTCGATTATTAGGTGTCGAACGCGCTATAGCGCGTTCAACTTTGGTGGTCGAACACGCTATAGAGCGTTCAACTCTGGTGGTCGAACACGCTATAGTCTTTTTTTTTTTTTTCAAATTTTAAGGGCAAAATTGGAATATAATTATTTTTAAATTTTTTTAATAAAATAAGCAAAAAGTTGGGGTGTGCTTGGAAGTCCTTGGGGGTGTGGACAGTCCCACCCTAATAATAATAATAGTAGTAGTAGGAACCTCCTTTTATATTTATAATAATAATAATAATACTTTTTTTATAAAAGGAGGTAGTTTTTATTTTTTTATTTTATATATATAAAGGAAGGTTATAAAAAACACCGGTCTAATCCCGTCTTCCTGCTTGCTTTCAGAAATTTGCGGATCACCCCACAAATTTCGTTTTCCAAATAAATCGAAATAAAAAAAGAAAAAATAGATGAGTTCTACATAAAACACTCACTACAAATCCTTTTTTCAATTTGAATTTTTGTTTGTAAATGATTCTGGTAAAATGAGTTCTGGGGAGCTTCTCAGCGTCGAGCCGGTGGAATTGAAATTCGCATGTAAGTTGTTCCTCTAATCCTTTACAATTGCATTTTGATTTTCTCTTTTGTTTACTATTTCTTATGGTTTATTTTAGTTGAGCTGAACAAGCAGATCTCTTGTTCCATTCAAGCAACGAATCAGACTGATAATCATGTGGCTTTCAAGGTAAATTCAATTAATCTTTATTTTTTAATTGAGATTATTGTTTGCAAGTTAAACCTCCTATTGAATTCAATTTATGATTGATTGATTGAGTGTTTCTTGTGTTTTAGGTTAAGACAACAAATCCCAAGAAATATTGTGTTAGACCAAACACAGGAATTATATTGCCCCGTTCATCATGCGACGTTATTGGTAATTCTTTCGTTTTTGCCTTCCTGGTTTATCGAATCAATTCAATGTTGCTCCTTGTGTTGGTAGGATATCAATCTGCCTAGTGGTTGGAGCTTGTGAACATGTTAATGGCTGTTTGTAGAGATGATTGAAACTCTATGTATCTACTTGAGCACATTTTGATTCAGTTTTTAGCTCATCTTCTTGAGCTGGATTTGATTGTCAATAGCTTGAGGCTTGGTTTGTTAAATAGTGCCCAAAAAGCTTTTAACAGCTTATTTTGAATATATCTTTGAACCAAATTAGGTGCACTATATTTTCACTTAGCGAATATTGGCGAGAAAGACAAAAATAAGGAAACTTTTTCCATTTTCACCCATTTCTCTTTTTGCTCTCTCCAAAATTCTTACTAAGAAATGTAGAGGATTCATGCTCCAGCCAACCCCTGTTTCCACCGACTTGTCTGCCAAGCTAATTTAGTTTAAATTCATTTGGAAACTAACAAAAAAGTAGCATTAAATTAGGGATAGCTAGTGTTAAGAAAGAGCAAAATTCTCAGGTTCAGGAAGTTGAATTCTGACAAATAAATATATTGAAATGCTACACCAAAGATGAGTATGCCTCACTGAAGCTATGTTGCATCTTATTTGGATGAAGATAGTTCAGGAAAAAGTGTGTTTGCTTTGGTTCTTTGGAATCCAAATTCATCATTCTCTCTGCTTCTAATATTTCATGAATTTCTTATTTTGCCCTTGTCTGCTATAGTTTTAGCAGCTAAGTTAAATGGATTCTGACAGCCGGTGCTTGTTATTGTAGTGACGATGCAGGCGCAGAAGGATGCTCCAAGTGATATGCAATGCAAGGACAAGTTTTTGCTTCAGAGTATAGTGACAAGCGCCAGTACAACTCCTAAAGACATCACTCCAGAAATGGTAACCACCATTTCTGCAATTAATTTTAATAACTAGGGTTACAACCAGTATTTCTGATAAGATAGTCCATAGAAATACTGATTAGAAATGAAGGGGAAAATGCATTATGGTCACTGGTCATATATCATTACCAATTTAAATTCTTAAAAGACATGAAAAATATCTTAATATTGCGTATTATGTTAGGAGTTTTACTTTTAAGTTCGACGCTGCAACTAATGAGAAAAATAATGTAGTTAATGATGAAATAAGTGTTGGCAAGTCAAACAGGCTTGCAGTTAAAAACACTAACTGAATGTAAATGCTAAATTTTCATAGTTACTAAAAACTGTATTGTATCATTCTTCGGCATCTGGAAAGACAAAATAAGCATACTTTCTTAGTGAATGGTTTGATAAAAAGAATTATGAATTAATTGTAAGAATTATAACCCAATACACTTTAACCTCTATAAATTTATACTCAATACACAATTTTAGTGGCCTTAACTTGAATAATAGGCTAAAAGTAATACTCTCCATCCCACAAATATAGTTATTGTCACATTGATCAAGAAATTATACTCAATATAGTTAAATCATTATATTTACCTCTAATTTTCTTATATAGCCTTATATCTCATTAATTAGTTTACCTATGTGGTTCATGTGAAGTAATATCATGATATGTTAGTTAGGGGCATGTATGAAAATGAAAAAATTAAAGACATGACTGCCTTGGATTGAATAAAATAGTATAAAGGCCTATTTTTTTGGCAATTAAATAGTACAATTATAATTTTGGTGGATTCTTTTGTATTTTTTGTAATTCTATTAATTTAATAAATTAATAATTTAGTACAATTATGCACACATGTAAATATACTATTTTCTTAAAATACATCTCTTATATGACTAAACATGGCTTACTTTGAATTTTCTTACCTTTGAGATTGTCTAATTATAATTTTGTAAGTTTGTGAATTGTGATTATGTAACTGTATGTTAAACTAATAGATAACTCCACAATTTAATTCAAATGTTCATTAGTTACAATTTTTTTATCTGATTCGTTGAATATGTTGATATAAGTAAATCAAATAACAAAAATATTATTTTTAAGTAATTTAATATACATTTAGTTGATAAAACACAGTTCATCTAAATTGAATTGAAGTACGATTACTTAATGAAATTTATTTTATTGATGAAATGCAATAAGTTTGTAGTTGATTAAATATATGTTTATTAGAAAGTTAATAATGATATATTAATTAATGCATTTTTAAATTAATAGAATTTATATGGTCAGAATACTTGAGGTTTTATGTAATACATAAATGATTATAACTTCACAATGATTGTGTTGGATCGAAGGATATTGGTTTAGGAGAACTTAGAGACATGATTTTAAATGCCTTGATAGAATATAAATTTCCAAAATACAAGTCATGTTTTGAAAACCCATCATAAATGAACTTATCCAAATATCTGAAGGACTTGTTATTATGGATTTGAAATTAATAGTTGTAGATCGCCCAATCCAAATGAAGCCTTAAAAAATAGTGTGAACTATCTCAACTGATATAGGATAGGATAGGTATAAGGTATTCTTGAGTTAGTAAATTGGTTGGTAAGGACAAATTATGAAAAATGTGAAAAATTATATTCTTTCCAATTGATGTGTTTTACCATGGATGCCATACATAATAGTTTAAGTATTATGATTTTGATCTATGTAGTTTAACAAGGAGCAAGGAAATGTCGAAGAATGCAAGCTAAAAGTGGTTTATGTTACCCCACCTCATACATCCTCTGTAGTGGAGGGGTCAGAAGATGGTTCACCAAGGACCACAACCACAGATAATGGCAATCAGGTCTGTATCCTAATTTCTTTATTTACTAATACAGAAAATCTCAATTTCCATCATGTAACTTAGGGCATGTCCATTTGTTTACCAAAAATTTAACATATTTTAATTTTGTTCCTCTAACAATCACTTTTTTCCAGATTTGGTATAATTTTTCTATCACTTTTTACAATGTCGATTTTTGCTTATGTGAATGTCGGAATTGTTGATGTAGATTTTTCACTTCCGGCATCCATGTCGATAGAAATTGACATTATGAGCAAAATTGAATCAAAATTGGAAAAAAAAAATGAAATTTACAAGATCAAAATTGGAATATGTAGAATTGTAGGTAAAAAAGTGGACTAGGCGGACAAAAATTGAGATTTTCCCTTCCTAAATTTACAAATATTCAATTGCTCATTTCACATTAAAATATTTTAGGACGTTCTTTTGACTCATAAGTCTGGATAACCTTCATTTTGTCTATGTGTACATGCAAGCTACCTGTTTCTTACTTGATTGTGACAACAAATGCGTACATCTAAATGCATTCCCTTGCACTCCACTTATATTCTTAGATAAGAAGTGCTTTGGATTACTGCATTTATATGTTTAGACGATTCTATTTTTCTTTTTCTTCTCATCATCAGATTGCATTCATGTCCACTTTGCTTTCCTCAAGCGTGTTGAGTGTGCACTTTGATGCTATTTTAAGAAGCATCCTTACCTTAAAAATTAAAATATATTACTCGGTGATAATTGGAATGAGGTGATGTTCATTTTTCAATTTTGTAAGAAAAATGGTATGAGTTGTATGCATGGGGGTTAAAAGTGCCACCACCTTTACGAGACTAAAATTGGCATTCCCTTTTAAATTTTAGGACCACAATAGCAATTTTCTGCTAAATCAACATGGACAATATAGTGTTAGAAAAAAACTAGCTCAATTCAATATTCACAGATATGTGATATACACATAGATTGGCATGGACAATTTTTTAGCAGAAAAATTCAGTATTCTCAGATATTTGTATCTATGCATGCAAAATAATATATAAAAAATGAGAAGAAAAGCTGAATTCCTACATGTTGGAATATTGAATTTTAGTAGGTTTGAATTGAACTATTTGCATGTGCTCTGCCATGAAATCATACAATTTTTTTTTTTTTTGCAAGATTCAAGACTATTTCTTTGTTTTAATCCTTAGGTACAGTCTCTTGTTGCAAAATTGACTGAGGAAAAAGCTGCTGCAATCCAACGGAACAACAAACTTCGTCAAGAATTGGTTAGTACCTACTGTTTTATGAAAATTCTCTAATTTTTTTATTAAATTTCCTCAATGCACTTAACTTATTTGTATTCAATGAATTGTTGTAGCCTTATAAGAAAGGATTTTGTGGCTTAGTGAAATGGGAACCCTTTTGAATTAAAATTCTCTATTTTTTTCTTAAAAAAAAAATACTCACAGGTTCTTTTATTTTAATTATTTCTAAACTTTACATGCATATTTAGATAAATCTGTAATATCATAATTTTGAACCTAAGAGTTGAATCCTTGAGTAGTCTAAAATGGATGACATTTTCTTTCTGAGGAGAAGAGGATGAAATTTTGTGAAATTTCTAAATTTGGGTATATTGCAAATGTTGTTATTGCTTTGTGGCATGTGTATGCCATAAAAATGAACTATTTTTCCTCCTTAATTTGCATTATACATGTGAGCTTATTCGCTCAAGCAGATTTGTTAATATTTAAAGCAGTTCTCTTATACTATTTCTAAGTCATGTTTTCTCCAAGGCTGAAACTATTGGTATAAACATTGGTACGTTTAATCTTTTAGAAATATCATGTATATATTGGTAAAATTTTGAAATAATGATGAAATGTTGATTAAAGTTTTGGAAATTTAATATGAAATTCTTGAGATGAGGAGTATCTTTATCTTTATTTTTCAGAATTTGAATGCTTATTGTTTTGTGTTGTTAGGAATTGTTGAAGCGCGAGAGCAACAAAGGTGGAGGAATCTCCATCATGTTTGTAGTCCTCATTGGCTTACTGGGCATTGTTGTTGGATACTTGATGAAAAGGACATAACCTTAGTATCAGCCTCCTACATTTGTTCAAATATTCTTTATTTCTATTTTCTATCAAGTGTGTTGACACAAAATAGAAATATGCCTCAACTACTATGTGGTATCTTTGATGTTGATTGTTTTGTTTTACATTGGTTTTGTTATTCAAATTCATGTGAGTTCTTATGCTCTACCATACTTTTGTAACATATATTATTTTGATATTGAGTTTCTTGTGGAGTCAATTTCAATACATGTTATTAGTTTTTTTTTTTTTACACAAAAACTCATGTGAGGCGGTTTCACGAATATTTTCCGTGAGACGAAGCCCCATCACCTACAAAAAAACATATGAATTGTAGGGTTTGGATGATGGATAATTGAGGTGTGGGTTGATCGATCTCACGCTGCATTAAAATTCAATGAGACAGTCTCACAAGAGACTTATAATAATAATAATAATAATAATAATTATTATTATTATTATTATTAAGTTGCGAAATATTAATATTTATCTTTGAAGTTTGAAGAGTTGGGAACATTTGTAGGTTGTTTAACAAAATAACATGAAATACAACGTCTATAACAATGAGATAAGAATTTGAGGCGAAAGTTGGGTACTTTCTTTATGAGGTGAAATTATTGGGCTTTGGGGCTCATAGTTTTTTGGCAATCGTGATAAAGATTTGACTCCTGTCATCTTATGACAACAATTCTACAATCACAAAAAAGATGAATCAAATTGTAACTCAAATCATCTTTTGGATGTGACAAGAAAGAGAGAATAAGTGAATTTTGTAGGAAATGTTGATATGTTTGAGATGGAATCGATTGTGAATGTGGAGGATACATTTATAAATTTTTAGGTGTTTGCTAAGTGCACCATCTGAGTTAAATAATCAAAATTGTTTGATCTTGTCTTCTCATCAATGAGCATGATCTGACGACTCTTATCTTTATATATATATATATAAAAGTAAAACCAAATTGTCATGTGACATTTATATAATACTTACACATTAAATTCTCACATTTTAGTTTTTTTTTCCCTTTTTTTAGATAAATTTTATTTTAATTTACAAACTAAATCTATAATAACTAGAATTTTAAAGTTAATTAATATGGTTATTTAATGATGTTGATTTAATTATGTTGATAATAGATATTAGTAAATAATATATGAATTTTAATTAATTTTCTTAAAATAACAAGTGTTAGATTCAATTATAGAAATCATTTATAGATATTAAAATTGTTTAATTTAAATTTTTTAGAGAAAAATATAAAAAATTAAAAATTAAAATAAGATGAGCTGATTAAGAATGATTATTCATTTATTATAAATGAAATTAAATAGTTTTTGTTAATATAAGTTTTATTTATAAATTTTTTTATATAAATAATATTTATATTATTTTAATTTTATTAAACTTGATTTAGTTTTTTTACACTCGTATATTACAGACGTCCTATACTAGTTGCATTATATACTAAAGTTGACAATCCTTAAATTCACACTTGTTGGTAGATACCTTTTAATCTTATAGACTTTTCCATCACCTTAAGTCCGAACAGTCTCATATGAAATGGAAAATGTCAACTCAAACAAATAGTATGAGCCTATAACAAATTTGTCACATACGATAAAGAGAGTTCAGACTAACAAATTAATGCATTAGGGTAAGTAGCTTCTGATTTTGAACTTTACTTAATAGAATATAATCAACTACTCCTATATACTGGAGATTTAGTGGATGTAATAAATTTTTATGCAAGGTTAAATATTCGAATATTTGAATAAGAAATAAAGATACAATTTTTTAAAAATATACGATTTATTTATCGGTAAATTAAAGAAAGATGTTTAAATTAAGATATATTTGAAACAACGTTGTTTTGATGTAAATTAATTAATTTTTGTGTGGCTTATGTGACATCTCACATGAAAATTTATTTGGGCACATAAACTTAGACACCAAAAAATAAATTCGAATTACAACAATGAATGAAGGTTGTTGCTCTTTTTGCTAATTATACAAACAGTTGGGATTAAATTACAATTTTGGAAAGATGGTGATTTCATTTTGCAATTTGATCTTTTAAGTTTGTTTTTTTGAGAATGATGTGGCATTTGACATGACATGTGATGTAATATGTTTGTTGGACATGTGGACTACGGTTACCAAAAAATATAAATGTAGTTTAAATTATAACAGTGAATAAATGTCGTGAATTTTTTTTTATTGCAATTATTGAAAAATAGGGCTAAATATGTAGTTTTTGAAAAAAATGATGATTTTTATTTTTGCAATTACGCCTTGTGATTTTTGTTTTATATTTTAAAATCAATTAATAAAAAATACAGAAAGTTTACATTTGATTTTTTATTTTTAATTATTCAAACTTAGAATTTTATAATTTAATTTTAAATATTATACTATTTGATAACATCGACCAAAAATTCCTTATTATCAATCTCAATTATTTAAAATTTATAATCTATTAACGAATAATTTTTTTGATAAAATTTATATATTTTAACATAAATAATATAATTTTGTTTTTGAACAAGAAAATCTTTATTAACCAAGCAATTAAATTGTCAGCAAAAACAAGACCCTCAAGCGAAACAAGAAAACTCAAATCAACCTAGAGAACACAAATATATTTAAGCTAAAATATGAACAATAAAATTAATCATACAAAATAAATAATGTAGAATCCAATAATCTCACATATTACAAATAAATACTTAATATTCTTCAATTACATAATAACTAAATTATTTAAAAATCATAACCGAGCATCACACGAAAAAAAAAAAAAAAAAAAACTAGTAACCATTAAGCAATAAAATAAGATAGATTCTTAAAATAAAGCAAAGGGATCAAAACAGGACCCATGTTGGGAAGTTTGGCGGGAAATTTGCAGGCGACACGTTTCATTTGTTTATCCTCAAATCGATATTTTCCCGCCTCCTCCACTCACCTCCCTGCAACCAAACCCTCGTACCCATTTTCCCATCGGAGTTGGCATCTGAGCATTTCTTCATCTACATTTCATGAATCTGGCTTTATACTTTCAGATCTAACCACCAATGGAGCGAAATCCGGAACTTGAACTCGAACTCAGCACGAGTCAACTCACCACCACCACCGCCGCCGCCGCCGCGTGGCACATTCTCGGTTTTCTGCTCAGCCAGGGGCGTCCCGTCCGCCCCTCAGAGCTTGCATACAGTTTGGCGCCTTTTTATTCTACTCCTGAATTCATACGCTTTCTCTGCTCAATCCCTAATTCTCCTCTCCGATTCGTGGATAATCACTTTGTCACCTCCTCGCAAATAGGAGTTGCTGCTATTGCACGATTCTTTGCCAATTCCGATTTGATTACGAGATACTTGGATTTACAACAGTTGGTGCCACCGTTGTTGCCGGATTTTAGGTTAAATGGCGGCATAGTGAGGACGTATTGTAGGAAAAGGAAGAGGCTGATACTGGAGGATGAGGATTTCTCTCTAATAAAAAAGAAGAGTTGTTTCCAGAGTTATAATGGTAAAATTCCCCCTTTCGAACTTTGATTCATTTGGTTTGGTCTTTAATATATATATATATATATATTTTTACTGGAATTG
Organism: Scutellaria galericulata; assembly: GCA_946896805.1. NCBI lineage: Eukaryota > Viridiplantae > Streptophyta > Magnoliopsida > Lamiales > Lamiaceae > Scutellaria > Scutellaria galericulata. Next base: position 12,803,963 of record OX335791.1, on the reverse strand, counting down.
TATAGTTTGATCCTTTTCATATGTGGCAGCGGAGAGGAATCCAAATCAGATGGTGATGACAATGCCCAGCGGGTTTCAGAGTGCATATACTCAAACTCAAGTAAGTTCGAGGCTCTGCTTTTTACTGTTCACAGAAATTTTTATATTAAGGCCAATGCCTGTATGCTGCTTAGTCTAATGCCTTGCTAGATGAAAGTTAGGTTTGGCAAATTCGGCAGCTTTACTGATATATTATCTGCTTTAATTGTTGCATGAATTTGTAAAGCCCATTCTTTGGAAGTTGTGGTGGTAGATGCTATAATATTGCAGGATACTGTACGGAGAGTTTACCTTTGTCATGTCAAATTTGTTATAGAAATAGAATACGACATAGTGATTTACCTTTATTTTGGAATTTTTGCATAGTGATGGCTGAACGAGAGGAACTGGTTTTTGAGCAACATAATTTAAGCTTAAGAGGACAATAACTCCAGTTTTGCGATTCTAAACTACATTAAGCTAAAATGATATTGTGATGTAAAACCAATTCTATATCCTTACTCTTAGTTCTAAGCCAAAAAAAAAAAAAAAAAAAAAAAAGAAGGGTAGTCTACAGGTGCATCTCTTTGTGCTTTCATACATTGCAAGGCTGTCTAAGTGGTCTGTTGTTTATTCTAGTTCCTTTTGAAGCTTTTTCTGCAAGGCTGTCTCTTATTTTATTTTCCTCTCTTGGAACTCTCAGTCTTTAAGCTTGCCTTCCAGTATTGATTTGGTCTCTTATTCCCATTTTCTAACTTGAACTTTTCTACTGATTATCAATGACATTAAAACACACCATGTTTCAGGGTATTGAGACACTATCGAGCCTCTCATCACTCTTGAAATATGATTGGTTGAAACCCGAGAAAATCATGTCCAGACCTCTCATGTTTAGCAAGTCCAGATCTGGACACTTCAGCCATGAAATTCAAAATGTAGATCATGAATGTAACCAGATCAAAGTAGCAATTCCAAACACAGAGAGGCTTGTTTATTTACATGGAGATAAGTCTTCTGTTATTCGAGGTGGATCAACACGTATTCACAATGTAGTGACAGAAGAATTAATAAATTCTGTCCCTCTTCCAGTGTTTTTACATGCACCATGCGTAATGGCTAATTCAGAAGGGAGCAGAACTTGCGACTTTGATACTGTAAATACTATCAACTCTATAAATATTTGTACTTCATCTAATTTAGAAGTAGACGAGCAGATGATACTAAAACAAGAAAAACGTGACGCTATTATCCAAAATTGTGAGTCATTACCTGAAGATGTAAATGGGAAAATAAAGGAAATCTCGTCACAATATTCTGATGGCTGCAAAGACCATGAAGATAATCAGCTACATGATGGAACTGACGAAGGCAGATATCTCATAGATACCTCTAAGTCTCTTAGAGAATCCAATAATAAGGCTCTGTTTTTAAACAGATCAAAAACAGTTGGCCATCTTCAGAGCCAAAAAGATATGCTGAATAATCTCATCAAGCATTCCTCTATTCTAGAACCTGATCACAAGTATGAAGCATATGATAGAAAAAATTCTGTCTGCCCCACTGTGAAGAAGTGCGAGTGCCTTCCTGATAAAGGTCCAGAGGAACTTAAAAGACATAAGCATGCAACCTCAGAAAAGCAAACAACGAATTTTGGTTGTGGGCAGGACATAAACACTAAGGAAAAGAGGGAAACATCTATGGAAAATAGGAGAAGGGGTTCCTCCATACACAAAGTAAGCTCGGAATCTTGACTGACAAGTATATATAGGTATTTCCTTCCATAAATATATAATTTAAAGTTAAATATGATGCATGCTTGTTTTGCAGAATGTTGAGGAAGAACCTTTTCCTGATTTTGAGTCATTTATTGTAGAAGAAGAAGAGGGCTCAGGTATCAAGGGACTCTTGATGATCCATATATTTTCTAAAAGTTGTTTTTCATGTTATACTGATTTACATTTTGCTATTATGAACTTGCGCAGGAGGCTATGGTACAGTTTTCCGGGCAAGAAGAAAAGCTGATGGAGTAATCTTTGCCATTAAATGTAGGAAAATTACTATCGTGTTATTACAGCCTTCTTTCTTAGTGTTTGATATCTATATATACTCGTTCAGTCAAATACATATCTTGTGTCTTATTGTGGGTGTAATGGGTTATAGTGCTACTTACTGTGTTGCTCAGCCATTAAAAAATTTCTTTTGTGGTGTAGTGCAAAATTAGATGTTTCTAAGATCTTATAGAAAATTTATCTTATTGCAAGAATAATGACTCAAAGTGAAAGACCTTGAATAAAATGAAGGTTCTTTCATGGAATGCTTTGCATCGCTTTTCTCATGAAACTTCTATGATTAACTATCTTGCTAATACATATGCTTTTGAGGCATATTCTTTCTTGGTCCAGTAAGGTAGCCAAATAAAGAAGAAAAAGACTTGGTTTGAAGAAGGTAAAAATTTTGCTCCTACAAGGAAGCAGAAAAACTGAAGTTACCCACCAATCATAGTAGCACAGTACTGTGTCATTCCTGCATATGGTCAATATGTGCTAGTGATAGTTCATGCTTTTTTAGCTGTGTGTTCTTGAAGAAGTATGCTGCATTTTTTTTTCCTCATATCTATCTCGTTAATATTGAAATATTCAATGATAAAATGCCTCCATAAGAGCCAATACATGTGCTTCTAGAGTTTTTGATATTTGAGATCCATTGGAAACTCTAAGCTACCTCAGGCCTCAACCAAAAAATTCCTGAAAATTCTGCTTGCCTTGAATTTATAACCCAACTTCTCTGCTGCATGATGTGTTGGTTATGACCCATCAGTATGTTTTAAATCAATGAAGTAGTTGTCTATGATCTTTAGACAAGAAAGAATTAACCAGTATGATGTGCTTTTGGAAATCCAGTTATAATAATTGGCTACTTTAAGTTTCCCATTTCATGGTTTTTCAGGTCCTCACGTTAATGCCAACAGAAATTATGTAACCAATGAAATAAAAATGCTGGAGCGATTGGGGTAAGCAACTGTAACATATTTTTAACTATTAACAACTTTCACAGTTTTTATGAAATTTTCGTTTGGTCTATAACACTTTCTACAATTTGTTTGTTGTACCTAATGACAGCGGAAGGAACTTTGTGATAAAATATGAAGGTTCATTCAAGAATGGGAGCGCTGATTGTCTTGTTTTGGAACATATTGAGCATGATAGACCTGAGGTAGTCATAATCACTTAAATCCTTCTTTTGGTTGCCATAGCCAATATTCATCATTAAATTTTTTTTGCTGCATTTGTCATATTATCTTAAAACTGCAGATTTTAAAGAGAGAAATGAATGTCACTGACCTACAGTGGTATGGTTACTGTTTGTTCAGAGCACTTTCCGGTCTACATAAGCAGGTGTGAATATGCTTGAAAGATACAAGTATCATCATGTGCTATATAATATTTTTCAAAAGAAGAGACGGAATTTCTAATCCTTCTTATGCTTACAGGGGATTGTTCACAGAGATGTTAAACCTGGAAACTTTCTTTACTCCCGCAAGGTCAATAAAGGTTATCTGATCGATTTTAATCTTGCATTGGTGAGTGAATGCTTTTGAGGCCCCCCCCCCCCCACCCTTTTTTTCCCTTCACCTTTTACTCTGGTGTTTTTCATTTTCCATGCATATATGTTCAACATAAAAAATTATCTTGTTATTCTAATAATAATAATTATTATTATTTTGACAGGATATGCGCAAGAAGTATGGATCAAATGGTGAGTGCTTGTTCATTATATTCAAATCGTCTTACCTTGTCAGAACTCAGGCATTTGGGATTTGCTAGCAGAAGTTATTTCTCCTAATAACAATTGAAGGATCAAATTTTTTAAGTTTAATCTAATTTTCTGTAGCCACTAGCTAATGGGCCCATAAGATGCTTGGAGTTTTCCTCTCTACAAGTGTTTCGTTAGATTTTTATTGTTTTAAATTTTTTTCTCTATTTTTTAAACCAGCTACAGATAGTTCCAAAGCACGGCATGATTTGAATGATCCTTCTGCTGATCCCCGGTTGAAATCTTCACCACCTGCAAATAGTAGGAGGTTGATGAATACATCTGTAGATGCAGTTGACAAGACTGGAAAAGTCTCTAAATCCCTTTTACCACCAGGGAACCTGAAAAAGAAGGTTGAAAAAGCAAAGCTCTCCACTGATGCAAACAGCCGGAATATTGTCAAAAGCCATGGTGCTGATGGTTCTGGAATAACTTCTACAAAGGATGCAACAAGTACTAGAACAGTATCTGCCGAAAGATTGAGAGAACCCTTGCCAAACAAAGGCAGGAGGGCATTGTTATGCCTGGCACAGGAAGCCATGCAGGGTGGAAATCATGAATCTGTAAATGCTCCCAAATCAAAGAGAAAAAGAGTTGCTGCTCCTGCTGGTGATGCAGATAGCAAATTTTTATACACCACTCCAATGCCCCTGCGTGCCAATGGAATTTCTGTTCGTGGGGCAGGACCACTGAGAAACAAAGGTTTTCTGCTGAGTTTTCACTTTAGTTTATTCTTTTGTTTTTTGGTCAATGTTGTGGCTTTTACTTAGATAATTGGCTTCACATGATGGACCTTAAGTTTCTACATTGGGTTGTTTGTAGGTGATGGGAAAACCAGGCGAGAAGGTCCTTGTGTGGGAACTAAAGGTTTTAAGGCTCCAGAGGTAAGAACTTTGAACTCTCTCTCTCTCTGCAAATTGACATCAAGGGGTCAATGAAGCTTACACTTGTTTACCTCAAGGCAATTCACACCAATTGTCAAATCTTCATGTGAATATTGATGATTAGGAATGTTGTCTTATAGCTTTGTTCGTTTTGCAATAATTTAAGATCAATATTTGATGTTATCCGAGGAATGGTTGGTTGGTTTTTGAATGAATAAATTGATAAAATGTATATCTTCTACAGTCAAGAAGTTTTGTAGTCTATAATTTTGATTGGGGTGTCTGAAGAAATTGTGATTTTTGGGATTCAAATACCATGCTGTATTGGTTATTCTTTTCTTGCTTTCAAAAGTCTAAGTAGTAACGCTTTCATGGGCGTTAGTCCTTCATAACACCAAAACTTTGAACTCCACAATTTTGTTCCCTTCTGCTCTCTTTTATGTCCGATACTGGTACTTAAGTTTCAAAAGTCAATACTTAGATTGACTCATTTCTTGTAGTTATTTACAGAACTTATGATTTTATATTGTAAATTGGTTGTGATTTCAGATGTACTTTTTATTTGTTAATTCATTACTATGGAGATAATTCTGTTGGTAATTTGTGCTAGAAAAGATATTATAATTGGCATATGAGCTAAGAAGTGAATTTATACATTTGTGATGGCAGCATAGAGTCAAGGTCATTTGTGACAGTTTGCCGTTTGCCAAACATCAATTCAATGATCTTTAATTTTCTGTTAACCCCTATGTTTTCTTCATGAAATACCATAGTCTGCCACCTAGAATTCCTTGATTTTAGAAATAAAAAATAATATGCAAGTCCGAAAACATAATTCAGCGAAGAACTTTGACTTAGAAAGTAAACTCCACTGAAATTTTAGGAAGAAACTTGATTCTCTGTCCATCGAAAGAGATCTAAATGGTTTTGCTTCGCAGGTATTGTTTAGATCTCTGCATCAAGGCCCCAAGGCAGATATTTGGTCTGCTGGAGTGACATTACTGTACCTGATAATTGGAAGAACACCTTTCACTGGTGACACTGATCAGTAAGAACTATAAACACTAACTCAAAATAATTCATATAAACCAACTTACTAATAGTAGTAGTGCATGTGCAGGAACATAAAAGAAATAGCCAAGTTGAGAGGTAGTGAAGATCTTTGGGAAGTTGCTAAGCTGCACAACAATGAATCATTATTCCCTCCGGTACAAATACTCGAATATTTTTAGTCATAACCTGGTTTTGCTCAGATTTGGATTCTTTGCTCTACGCAGCAGTTATGTTGTAAAAGCACCATAACAGCTGTAGCTAGATCCCACTACAATACAAGTGACCAATAATTTGTTTTGTAGAAACAGCAAAGAACTAACGTGGGGTTCAAATCCATTTTGCTCTTAACTTTCTCTGATGTTACACATACTAATCTTGAAACAGGAGCTACTCGATGTAAAACACTTGTCACCCATAAAGCTTGGAGATTGGTGTGCACAAAATACCAGGAGGTCCGATTTGTTTGAGGCCGTACCAACATCACTATTTGATCTTGTGGATAAGTGTTTAACAGTGAATCCACGACAGAGGATCAGTGCTGACGAAGCTCTTAGGCATGAATTTTTCACTCCGTGTCACGAGGCTTTCAGAAAGCATAGGCTACGAAAACAAGGGGTGAATCGTTCTTCTCTTACCCCCTCCTGAACCATTCTTCTCACCCTTGGGACTAAAGTTGCCAAGTTGGAAACTATTGGGTGAATTTGAAAAGTAGCCAAGGAACTAACATAATTTGTAGTAATATTAAATATAAACACATATTCATTTAAGTTTGTGCTTCATGTGTAGAGAGCTTTTTTTTAGTTGGAGTTTTGTAATGTAATAGTGCATATGTAACTTGAATGGCAGATGCAAAAGGCATTCATTCCTTTGTTCGACTCAGGGAGCCATATAGATTTAAGTGCGTATAAATTGAGTTTGTATCTTACATATGATTATTCTTCAACATTTTGTGTGATTTAAAATATCTTTTAACTTTCAAATTGGAATTTCTGTTTCATCCTTGCTGATATGTATATCGTAAAGTGTGGTTTTGGGTAGATGCATATTTTTTCCCCTAAAAGATTGGCATGAAAAATTCATGACAAATAAAGGGCTCCATTCATGCTACTCTAATACCCCGATCAACTGACAATAAATACACGCATTCCCCAAGAGTATATGTACATTTGGGTTGCACTTGCACAGTTGCACCATACATGATGGTTCCACGAAGTGTGGCATTAAAAGACCAGTAAAATGAAGAGAAAAGAGGACAATCACATTAGCAAACACGTGTTATTAGCAGTCGAGCATTACAATATGTACCATTTATCGTATACATTTCATTAACATAATCAACAATGCACTCAAGTCATGACCTAACATTCCCAAACAAAAAGCAAAGGCAAGGGTAGATAAGTTCAACAGATGAATTATTTCCACCACCAACCACAATTTAGAATCAGTTTCTTCTCTTCTTCTTCTTCTCTTCCTTCTCAGATGCATTCTTCAACTGCAATGTTTTCAAAGTCCACCACCAAAACAAAGTAAGAATCTCAATTATTATTATTATTATTTTTAATACAAACAAACTAACATATAAAAGAGTTGCAATATTTTCAGAGATAATTTTCCTCACCATGATGATGAGAATTCGAACAAAGACAGCAACAAAATCAGTAAACAAGGTAAGAGCATGATTCACATAATCCAGATCTCCAAAGTGAGCCTTCTCAATGATATCCTGGGTATCAACTACTATGTAGCCCACAAACACCAAGAGTCCAAAATACAACTGCAAGACAAAATTTAAAGTTGCCATATTTATACAGGTTTTACTTTCAGTGTTTACCTCAATAAGCAAAAAATATATTTTACCTCAAATTTGAATAGAGCCATGGAACCACCAAAAATCGAGGATGCAAAGTGCAACCAAAACAGGATGGAGAGACCAGAAGAGAGAAGACCTCCAAGGTACAAGTACTCTCTACGCCTAGCTAGCATAGCAGCTCCAGAGAAGCAACCAAAAGCCACAGCACAACCAACAAAAGCACTGACCAGAATGCTGCGACAAAAAAGGGTCACATAGCGCAACTAAAATGCATCCACAAACAACCTTTCAAAGAAGAAAAGTCATATACTATATGGGATGCAACATGAAATACAGAAAAAAAGTATCACAATTTTAATCTATTTCCACCTATCACAGCCAATAACCATAAGAGAGAAGGATGCTATGCTTAAAGAATTAAAATTTACAGCTACTCTTGGAGACAGGATTTATACGAGGAATATATTGGAATATATTCAAGCGAAGAAAATAACACACTGGAAAGCCAATTTCTTGAGTCATTAAAAGTAATGAGAGTTTTTAGGCAGTATAGGATAACAATTCTTTTCGATTTTTTTTGGCAATCCATATCACTCACATATAACAGTGGCCAAGGCCCAGAAGTATGCACAATGGCAGGCTGAGTAAAAGGACTTGGTGAAACATGATCAAATAGAAAATAAAACCCTTTTGGCAATGAATACAATTATTCCACAGGGATCGATCAATTTAGTCAACAAGAGAACTATCCACATGCACCAAATTTTCAACAGGCTTAACCATATCTCAGAAGTCCCATTTATTTTTAATTAAGCATACCTTGAGTCGAAGTCAATGGCCAATTCAATCAAGGGACCAATCGAGGCTCCTTCAAAGAGTGCTGCTGCCATTAGAAGAGACACCTTCTTTTGCTGTTGATTAACAAAGAAAGTAAGTATAAAACAACTCCCAAAAAATGAATTGCGAAGTAGAAGAATGAATACATAAAATTTGCAACAAAAGAAAAACCTCAAGATAAGATGGTGTAGAGAGCAGCCAAACGATGCAGCCCATACATCCAAGAGTGGTGAGAAGTCCACCGATATTCCAAAGAATGTGAAGATAAGCTCCGACTGCTGATGCCACCAGTGCGCAACATAGAGAGAGATAAACCTGCAATGAAGCAATGCATAAGTCTCTTACTTGTAGCAACAAATATCAACATACTATATACTAACCATAAGGTAATATTGATCAACATATTTTTGTTCCCCAACAGATAATAATTTCCATAACAAATTGAATTTAACAAAAAGAGAAAAGAAAGAATAATATAAAGAAAATCAGAAACCCAACAAATCCTACCGTAAATAATCAAGATTACTGAAAGAGGGGAAACTTGGAAACAGCACAAGCTTTAAATTTTTTTAAGAAACACAAATTTATTCAATAACTGTGAAACTAGAGCCGAATTTGACCTAAAATAATAGAGCGACCTAGCGCTAAAAATTTCTTGAATCCATAATCGAAAATCAGAAACAAAATTCAACACAAAATTTCGAGTAACATTTCCCAACCCCAACACAGGCACACAGTAAAAACAGGAATCCTCGGTAGTGATAAGCTACAAGAATATACAGAAAAATAGACGGAAAAAGAACCTGTTTGAGATGCGTTTGAACAACGGGGGAAATCTGTCGGAAATTCTTGAGCGAATCATAATTCCATCGATTCCGAGAGCCGGATTGCTGATCGAAGAAAGAATAAAAGGAATCCATTGCGTTTACTTTGATATTTCCAGAGCGCGTTTCAGTTTGATTTGAAAAGGAATTATTAGTTACAAGTTGGATATATATATATATATCATATGTATGTATATCCATATATATATATATAGAGAGAGAGAGAGAGAGAGAGAGAGAGAGAGAGGGCGAGAAGCTGCTAGAAAGTACGTTGCCACGCGACACCACCAATAAAAACCTGCCACGTCACCCTTAAAGGATTATAGGAATAAAAATTATTTTTGGTGTATTTTTCTTGTGAAATACACGCGAAAACCTTGGCCGCCATTGATTTCCTCTCACAGTACTTCAATGGCGAGATTAATTGTATGCTCTCATTTGCTTCCTTCATTGTCATTATCATCTTGCAAGTCTTCTTCTCTCCTATTCCAATGCCCAATTCTTTCAAAAACCTCGCACCCGATGCTCTTACTAAACCGGCGGTTCTCAGCCGTGAAGATAAGCATGAGTCTCCGAGCCGGCATTGTGGGCCTCCCAAACGTCGGCAAGTCTACTCTCTTCAACGCCGTTGTATGTCTCACTTTTATCCTTCATTTTCTTTCCTTCTTTCTTCTTTTTCTAATCGGCTCTTTTATTTTCTGTTTGATGTGTTTCATTTTGACAACATACTGTTGTTACTTTCCATTTTGCATTCAATTTTTTTTGTAAATGCTGTTCCATATTTGTGAAATTATGTAGAATTTTATTGGAATTATATTTGCCTTCTTGTTTGGCACTTTACAGTAATTATTACATTGTGTTGAAAGCTGCAAGAAGAGATGTTTAAAGAATAAGATATTTGCCATAAGTTGCTAGCTTTGACCTATATATATATATATATATATATATATATATATATATATATATTACCTGAAATACTCTACATTATTTGGAAATGAGAGTAAGCATATTTAGCAAACACTTAGTTAATAAGCTTAGCATTCCTATCATGGTGTACATTTCGTTATTCAAGATTCAAGGCAACCTATTTCGGAACTGGTATTGTTTGCAGTGGGAATGCCATGGGAGTGGAAACTGAGAGCAACAGCTAGAACAAATCTTCTGAGTCATCTACACATACAGTGATAGACAAACACTGAAATGCTAAGTGCACAAATCATATTCTGTTAGTAACAGGATTAAAATCTTCTTCATTGGACCTCAAAACAAAAATGAAACTTGGGTTAATTGGTTTAAACCCAAGCAAGAAAAAATAAAGATTACAGCGCAGTTGTATGTCCTGTTTTCTCAGTGATTTATTTACGTAGTTCAACTAATTTCTTTCTACTTGCTGTTGTACCAGCTATTTAATTTAATTTTCTGTTAGTATACTACAATTTTCAGTTGTTTTTACTTTCCATTTTGCATTGAGATTTTTGATAAATTCTGTTTACTATTTGTGAAATTATGTAGAAATAATTGGAATTTTGATTACCCTAGGGTTTGGCACTTTTCATTAATTCTATTTGTTTGGTTTTAACCCAACTTTGCTATATCCAGAGATATTATATACATTTTGAATTTTTAGTAAAAGGGAAGTTTTGGTGCCAGCTTATACTTGAAACCAATTTGCATATGCCACATAAAGCTTTGTAATGACTTTGCTCTGATTATATTATTTGTAGGTTGAAAATGGAAAGGCTCAGGCTGCAAATTTTCCCTTCTGTACAATAGAACCGAATGTAGGAATTGTTGCCGTACCAGATCCCCGTCTCAACGTGCTTTCAGAGCTCAGCAAATCTAAACGAGCAGTCCCTGCATCCATTGAGTTTGTTGATATTGCTGGCCTCGTAAAGGGAGCCAGTCAAGGGGAGGTGAAGCATTTTAATCTGAGATGAAATTACTTATATTTTTCAATACTCCAAATGTTAGTTTTTGCATTTCAGGCACATTCTTGTTTTACTTGTCTGATTTGGTAATATTATTGCAGGGTTTGGGTAATAAGTTCTTATCACATATCCGTGAAGTGGACTCTATACTCCAAGTATGTCACTTTATGTCCTTTATTTTAATCCATCAATCTATTGATGTAGTAGGTATGTTGCAGGAGCTGCTACTATATTTTCATGAACTAAATCCACACTATGCCCTTCCTTTTTATTTTTTTTAATCCCTTTTATTCTCCTTTCCAATTCTCAATGCCAGAGGCACTGCTTGCTTAATAAGGAACTAGTTTTATCTTCATTGATAAATGATGATGATGATGATATGAGTTGTATATATTTGCTCTCTTCCAGTCTAGCCAATTGATTTCTGTGAGTTGGACTATATTAATATTTATAGTACTTTATAGGTTGTGCGTTGTTTTGAAGATAACGACATTATTCATGTGAACGGGAAAGTTGATCCGAAATCTGACATCGACGTCATCAATCTGGAGTTGGTATTTTCAGATTTAGATCAGGTATGCTATTTGATTAAAAAGAGAGATCAGGTATGATACCAAGCAAATCTCCTGCAACTGCAATAGTTAAAAATTGTCTTTATGCATACACACAGGGTCCTGGACTAGATATTCATAACATAGTCTAGACTAGACGGCTGATCTACTTGTCAATGTGATGGGAAGATGAACTAAGAGTAAAATACGAACTAAATATCAAGTCCCAGCATAAAAATGCAAATGATTATAACTCTTTATATATTCAAAACCCTAGTAAAATAAAATATGAAAAAAGACTAATTTGCCAGTGCATTGTTAAACCTACGTTTAACATAAGTTTGTAAGGTTTTAGTCCCAACATTAATGGGCAACATTACTCCCCTCCCAAAAGAGACACCTTGTCCTCAAGGTGTAATAGAGTAAACTGCTGTTGAATCACATCAAACACTTTCCATGTTGCCTCATAATCAGGTAGGTCTTTCCATTTAATCAGCACCTCCTTTTGTGACCTATCACCTCTTGACATACTCCCTTCAAGTTTGCCAGTTCCATCACCACCCCCATCTCCTTTGTCAAAGTGGGCGGAAGAGAGAGAGTGTGTGATCTCCAATAGGCCAACACAACTGTGACATATGAAACACCAGATGAATCGCTAAAGAGTTGGCAACTGCAAAAAATAAGCCACCTCAGCAAGCCTCTCCGTGATCACATAAGGCCCAAAATACCTAGGGGAAAGCTTCTTAGTTCTTTGTCCTGCCAAAGTCTTCTTGTGGTATGGCCTTAATTTCAAATAAACTAGGTCACTTGCCTCAGATTGCACTTCTCTTCTATGCCCATCAGCTTGCTCTTTTATTGTTTGTTGTGCCTTGGACAAATGTTTCTAAGCCCTTCCAACAATTCGTCTCTCTCCTCCAGATACAACTCCATCCGTGACAATAGTGTTGCACTAGACCATAATACACCAAATGCGGTGGTTCTTGCCCATATAAGATCTTAATAGTGTAGTTTGTCAAACAATATGATAAGAGAAGTTGTACCAATACTCCACGCGCGCCAACCACCTTGCCCACTGCTTAGGCTTGTTTGACATGAAACATTGCAGATGTGTCACTACACTTTGATTGACGACCTTAGTCTGTCCATCATTCTGCGGATGGTAAGCAATGCTCATCTTTTGAACTGTCCTCTGCATCCTCCTAAATAACTCTCTCTAGAAATGGCTTAAAAAGACCCTAGCCCAGTCTGTCACTATTGACTTTGGAATGCCGTATAAGCTCACCACTTCTTGCATAAATGTCACTGCTACAGTAACATCAGTGTAAGGGTGCCGTAGGGGGATGAAATAAGAGTACTTACTTAAATGGTCAACCAGCACCAAAATCACTGTGCATCTGACCGGGCAACCCCTCAGTAATATCCATTGTCACCTCTTTCCAAAACTTCTGGTAACGCCCAATAGCTACAATAATCCTTCGGTGGCATTGCCATGTATTGATGTAGTTGGACTGCATCACACCTAGCCACCATTTCGTAGAACATCCTTTTTCATCCCCATCCAATACAGCTCTGCTGCCAAATGTCTATAAGTTTTAAGGGCTGGTGTCAACCAATTGCAGTCACATGAAACTTATGTTATAGCTTGGGAGTATGGGATGATGTCTTTGGTAATCCTTGGAAAAACAGTTACAGATTGACCTGGATATTGTGAATCCTCATGCACCAATGCAGTCTGAATCTTTTCAAACCTTCCTTAGCCTCAAATCTCCAGTAACAATGTTTCCCAATCCAACACTAATACGTCTACCAATTGGGGCTCCTTGACCCGCCTTGATGGAGCATACTGCCTTGTTCTCTGGTACTGGTTTATATTGTATTTCAAAATCTTACCCTAATAACTTAGACAGTCATTTGTGATGCTCCGCGGTTACCATTTGTTATTCCAATAATAACATAAAAGCTTCGGTTATGTGTTTTCGTTATTCCAACATTGCTGCTGCCTTAGACTGTTTTGCAGCAACCCCTTCAGCTGACACCAGTTGCCCTAAATATTGTTTGAGCAAATAAACACTTCATCCGATTAGAAAATAACAAACCCTCCTCCGACTCACCCAACACCATCTCAAGGTGCCGAACATGCCGCTTCCAAAGTGTGGCTACATACCAAAATATCATAGAAAAAGACTAATACAAACTTGCACAAATAATGCTGAAATGTTACGTAGACTGGTTGATTGTCATTTAATACCCTATATGATCTGTTTACAGTACGGTTTGTGCCTTTCTGAAGTTTTACTACTCCAACTTTTTTTGATTTAAGATTGGAACTCATCTTGAGTTAGTCTCTAGGATATAAATGTTATTTAACTTGAATTTCCCTTAATTGAATGTTAAGAAAATCCTATGCTGTATAGACAGTTAGATTGAACTTAGTTGTGTCTTCTGCAAGAATGCAGGTTGACAAAAGATTGGATAAACTGAAGAAGGGTAAAGCTAGAGACTCTCGATCCAAAATGAAGGTGAAGTCATTGTGCTTGCTTAATCTTCTTTATGACTTTGTATTACCATTTGTCCATAAACGGAAAGCAAACAATAATTCTGGATGTATCTTTATGTAACATGCTCATTGCAGGAGGAAGCAGAGAAGTCTGCTCTGGAAAAGATTGAGCAGGCACTTATGGATGGAAAACCAGCACGATCAGTTCCATTAACAGATTCTGAAAACGATGCTGTACAGCATCTTTGTTTACTTACTATGAAACCTATTATATATGTTGCAAATGTGGCAGAATCTGATCTAGCTGATCCTGGAAGCAACTCTCATGTTAAAGAAGTGATGAACCTTGCTTCTGAGTTACAATCTACGATTGTAACTGTCTCAGCACAGGTTAGATGATACCATGTAACAGAGCTATCAAAATAAAACACTTGTTAAAACACATCTTCTCTTCAGGGAAGAGGATTGGGTGGACTTTTTTCATCCAGAAATTGAGTTAATTGTCATCCTTCAGGTTGAGGCAGAGCTTTCTGAACTTCCACCAGATGAAAGAATTGAGTATTTGACTTCTCTTGGTGTCAATGAAAGTGGCCTAGGGAATCTCATAAGAGCAACATACAATCTTCTAGGACTGCGTACTTATTTCACTTCTGGCGAGAAGGTGAAGTGAAATAAACAAAAAAGTTTGTTTTGAGCTATAAATGCTAGTTTTGCTTTGAAGATTATAACTTTTTTTTATTGGTTTTATTATAGGAAACAAAAGCTTGGACCATACGATCAGGTCCTTCCCATTTTTCTTTTTGTCATCCAATTTTCGCATTTCATGAATCCATACAGCTAGACTTGGAGATGGCTAATCTGGGATCATAATTCTTTGCTCAACAACAATCATATATAAAAGGTTGTATGCATGTATAATCTAATTAATTCTCATTATCTGCAGGAATGACTGCACCTCAAGCGGCTGGTGTTATACATTCTGACTTTGAGAGAGGTTTTATTCGAGCTGAGACGGTAATGGTCATCAAATGCTAGAGCTCTATTATAAATGGCATCGAAATTGTTTATATTTGTGATGTCGTTGTAAAGAGGATAATTGATTATAACTAGTTCAATGTAAATGAATCTCAATATTTTATCTTTTACTTTTCATGCTATTAATATTTTTAAAACCTTTTAACAACCTAATATTCACCAACTATTCTGTGTCAACTGGTGGGTAGAGTTAAGTGTTTTTATTTTAAAAAGGAATGTTATATTTCGAGTTTCATGTAAATGGAAACTTTTCCAATGAACAGAATCTAGTTATGATTCATAAGCATTTTCTGTTGCCTACTACACTTTAGAAGAACATCCATCATTTGGGAAGCAATGTATAGTCCTCCATCCTTAAAATTGTAGTTGAGTTTTCTAAAATAAACACGTTTTCTAGGTTGCCTATGATGATTTTGTTGCTGCTGGTTCATTTTCTGCAGCAAGGGAGAAGGGACTGGTAAGTTGATGTTTGTTTCTCATCTTCGTTTTATAATATATAAAATAAATAATGTTGTAGTTGAGATTGTTTTACTACTTTTCCTGCTTCACCTTATGCTGTTCTATTGGTGTAATTCACAGTTGAGATCTGAGGGTAAAGATTATGCCGTGCAAGAAGGGGATGTAATGTTATTTCGGTTCAACGTCTAGTTGGGAATTCATTGATGGTAAATTGCATATGTTTATTGCTTGATTAGTAACCCTCTTATGAAGCACATTTCAGTGTGGACATCTCATTTCAGTTTACATTTTTCATCTCATTTTTCAGGGAACAGATTATTATATCAAATCTAGAATCTTGAATGATGATTTCGGGAAAGGGATACCAAAAACACAAGAAAGTGAAAATAATGTTCTTTGGCCTCTGGAGAAGGTGAGGGAAAACATTTTCATTGTTTGATCATAGGGTCAGATTATTTTTGACTTTTTATATTTCTATACCGTTTTATATTTTTTCTCACTTCAATTTCTTTTATATGTATTATATAATATCTACAAATTGAGTTCCAAATTTAATTTAATGTATTTAGATTAGTTTCAATAGATGACAATTGATCTCGATTTTTGTGGTAATAAACCTGAAATAAGGCATGCTTGAGAGTGGGATCTAATATTTTCCCTTTATTTTTTTTTCTTGGTTGTACTCAATCTTGTTGGGTTATTTGGCTAATAATCGGATTTGTTTGATTTAATTAAATTATAAATGAGAAGAGAATGTTTGAAAGATCAAATGACATAAAAAAAAGTAATTGCATAATTCATGAGGGATTGTTGGGAAAAATTCATTACAAACCTAATTTATGGGCAAACTCATAAATATTGTTGCTGAAATAGTCATGATCAGTGTCTCCTCGGCATATCATTTTTCAAAGATATTTATCAATGCTTCCCCACTACGATTCTTCACACCATATTGCATTTATTTGCAATCTGCAACTTGCGATATAATTGTGATGTCATGTGCTCCTGCTTTTGGCCCGGTCTTGTAAACATAATCTTTAACATTTTCTTAGATTTTAGATCATTTGTATTTAAATTTTTTTGATCTGATTTATTAATATTGGATATCA
This sequence comes from Scutellaria galericulata, assembly GCA_946896805.1. Lineage (NCBI taxonomy): Eukaryota > Viridiplantae > Streptophyta > Magnoliopsida > Lamiales > Lamiaceae > Scutellaria > Scutellaria galericulata. Next base: position 12,787,145 of record OX335791.1, on the reverse strand, counting down.
AATTTATTTCATTGATTACTCTTCAGTAATGTGGCCCTACTTATAAGATGAGCAAACTATTTTTTTCTTTTTCTTCCCAATGTTTTTCATATTCTCATTACTCTTAAATTTATTTACATGTTCAAGTTGCTAATTTTAAACATTAGTTTCTCAATTCATCTGAAATTGTATTTTAGAAAGTAAATACGCTAAAGTTATCTATGCGAAATGTATTATTCAATTTTACAACTTGTTTTCGTTTTAATCAAACAAACCACCATGTAAAAATTGGCTGACACAAACTTTTCTAAACCAATTTTTAAAAAATGAAAAATCATCAAAGATGGAAGGATTAAGACGGTTTTTCAACCTTTAGGTAAATTACATCTCGCCAAACATCTAAAGTCCATTAACAAGGAAAAAATACATCAAAACAAGACTACAAATTTGAATTCGAAATCTGAATTTTGGAAGTTCACCAAAGCTATCTACAATGATATGTCATTTAAGACTATTACAATCATTCAATATGTTACTTTGTTCTCTTCTCCACAAATGTGAGAAATATACAAGTTCTTTCTTCGATGCAGATCCGAATATTTAGCAATCAACAACTTCCGGATGATTTTGTTTTGCACAAAACATAAAAGTAAATCAATTTTTGTCCAAACACTAGCAAACCCAAATTTATTCAATGCAACAACTCAATTAAGATTGCTGCAATTTCTAGTCACATTGTCATGAGTATGCCAATGAACTAGTTAAAAATAAAATTGAAATTTACCTCTAGAATTTCTTATAACAGTCTTAGTATCCACCATAATTGGATTTCTTATAGAAGCCCCATCAATATTGAGCTTCACAAAATCCAAATGTAAGGCTCAATTTTGAAAGAATGATTTGTAATTCAAAATTAAATGAATAAATTTCAAATTCACTTCTGTAATTCAAGATTAAATGAATGAATTTCAAACTCATTCAAGTTGAGAGAGTGAAAATGAAAGTGCTGGAATTCAGATCTGCATCTATCCAAACATCATCAAAGGATTTACGATTATGAATTTCAAATCCCTACTCAAATCCTTCTATCAGAAGCAGCAACTAACCAATAAAATTTCCAAAAATCAGAGGGCAAAATATAGCAATAGCAGCAAGCTGTAACTTATGCATAACTTGTTACTGAATCTGGATAGCAATATTATGTTTATTCTCAAACTTATGGCTTGCCAAATTTGCCAAAAGAATAGCAAATGCAATCACGATTCTAACGTGACCAATCTTTCTTCTATTTTTAAACCATACAGCCAACATGAGTATCAGACCACAAAAAATTGAAACATAGAACAAAAATAGTTCCATACCTTCTGAATAATTATAGGACATAAATATGTACTTTCAGAACAAATCTGATAGAGATAACAAAGGAACACAACCTCAATTTTTTTTTTTTTTTTTTTGACTTTGTTTTCTTTTAATGAATTTGGGAAAATGGAGGGGAGGGAAACAATAATAACTAGAAAACTTGTGTGGCCCAAATTCAAACCCTAATCATCATAATCTAAACTTTTATAAATGTGAAATATCATTTGAATTACAAGGTTCGTGGTAACCTCAAATCCTTCCTTAATCAGATTATCATAAGTTGGAATGTAACTACTTGATGAAGCCCACCAATGAACAAACTTTTATTGATTTTTGATCATCTAAATGTTTTGCAATTTATATTGAATGTCTTTTTAAGCCAATTAATCATATTTAATTTTTATAATCCAAAAACCAATTTGGTTGTGATTTTCTTTTGAAATAATTTCATCAAATTTTCTTATATTTTCAATGAAAATTCATAAGAAAAACCCCTTTAATTTGTCCAAGATAACTTAATGGTTTGCACGTACCTAATGTGCATTGAAGATTGTGTTTCTTTATTCTCCTACCTTTTTTTTTTTTGAGTAGATAAATTAATTAATTATATCCATCATAACCCTAAAACTGCAATAAGTTTTGAATAATATATACTAAATGAAAACTCTTGAAAACTATTAGATGAATATCCGATTAACTTTAACTAAAACCTAAAAATCAAACATTCATTTTGTTGCGCTAAAATTAAATAACTTATAAACTCTAAAGACATGTTAAGATGTAAGAGTTTATAAATTCTTTCAAATAAACTTAGACACACACAATTTTAGAAGGACTTGAATAACTCTCAAAATATAAAGGAGAGCGTAATTAAGGATACTTTTAATGAGGGTAAGCGTACTATCCATATTAAAAAAAACAACTTATCCTAACTAGACTCTACCACTAAACAGTGGAACTCTAGATAATTGAAAACCAATTTTTGAGCAGAAAAATTAAAGAGGTATGATCTATTTTTTCTGTAAGAAGAGATGTGCAAAAATGATGAAACTCTCGAGGTGCGTTAATTTTTTGATCAATAACTACTTCAAAATGCTTGCGAATTGCAATAGTTTTCTAAAAACAAAAAAAAAAAAAAAAATCATAAATCAAACACAGTCTAATGTATCAAATGGAGCAGTGAACTCACATAGAGAGTTCCGACCATGTTTCTTTTAGAGGTCAAATTCGGACAAGTCCTAGAGGAGAATGCCGAGCTTGGATCCCCGTTGCCTCCATTCCCACCAACAATACCTACAAATGAGGAGCTCCATTCTCGGGTAACAATCAATACTACTCCAAAAGAGCTTATTAGAGACAATAAAATGTTGTTGCATAAACATTGATGACAACATTCTGTCGTCAAGTTATTATTGGAAAAACCTTTTTCGCAAATAGTCGTTTTGCGACATGTAGTTGACACTAATGTTCAGCGACAACATTATGTTGTCACAAATATGTTTTTGTAATTGCTTTTTTTGACAACTTATTGTTTATATTATCAATTTTTGCGGCAATAGGTTGTAAAAAAGAGTTGGTCTCTTGTGTGAGACGGTCTCACATGCACAAGATTCAAGTATGTTTTTTACAGGTATAAGTATGTGTTTTTCAGGTATAAATATGTGTTTTATAAGTATGTTTTTTACAATATAAGTATGAGTTATTCAACGTCTTTTACGGCCATATAAATATGCCTTTTTGTGCTATAAGTGCAACCATCGTACGGTGCGAAAGTTACACATAAGTTTTTGCCGGTAAAAAATAGACTTTCCGCGATAACTTTTATTGCAAACAATCTCATCGCAAATATTAATTTTTCTTATAGTGCAAACCGAAAGCCAATGAAATTTAGATAAAGAAACAAATTTACATAGAATATATCTGATTCGATAGATTTATATCCCTAATATCGTGCTAACGGATTTACTTATGAAAAAAATTGTAATCTTAAGACCAAACTTTAAAATAGGGTCTCATTTACAGAGAAAAGTTCGAAAATCTATTGTATTCATTAAATATCAATAATACAGGCTTTCATTCTGACCAGCCAAATTTGGGTCATGTGTTCATCAAAATTACACGTCAGCACACTCGTTTCATACAATTTCCCTTTAGTTGAGTGGTAATGTAAAGAAAGAGAAAAGGCAAAGGAAATCTGACAAATCTAGAATCACTAGTTTAAATCGACTCTCGAATAATGCACTAACTGAAAATTTGACTTTTCTTAGGAAAAAAATATCGTCCATTCAATTTGTGTAGGTTTGTGTTTGATTGAGGAAGTTGAGATTTCAGCATTTGAAATAAATGGGTTTTTAATGTATGTAAATTAGCACACAACATGTTCGGATATAAGTTTTATACGGATTTTAGGTTTCAATTTGAGATTTTATAAGTTTGTATTTGAAAATCCTATATTTATTTGATTTTTTTAAATATATGATTATATATGGTTAAGATATAAGAATTATTTAAAAAATTTAATTATTGTCTATTATTTTATTATTGTGAAAAATTGTGATGTAACCATCACATCTAGGGGTGGAAATCGGACGGATCGAATCGGAAATAGGGTGTTTCGGAAAAATTCCAAAAAATTTCGAAAATGAAAAACCAATTCCAATTTCCATCCAAAAATTTTCGGAAATGTGAAATCCCATCCGGTTTCGGAAATTTCGGAATTTTCGGAAATTTTTCGGAAATTTTCGGAAATTTTCGGAATTTTTCCGGAAATTTTCGGAATTTTTCGGAATTTTTTTCGGAAATTTTCGGAATTTTTTTTCAGAAATTTCGGAAATTAAAAAATTCAGAAATTCAGAAATTTTCAGAATTAATTAGTTGGTCTTTTAGCTATATATAGCCTTTTCTAATATCCTAAGAAATAATACGACCTCGAATCTGATATTCTAAGCATTTAACATCAATATAATATCTACCAAAGACATGGGAGATTAATTATTCTGCTGATGTGCTATATAAATAGTTATAAAATAAAATTATAAAATAAATAGTTATAAAATAAAATTATAGTTATAGTTATAAAATAAAATTATAAATAGTATATAAATACTATATTAAATTTTTTTACTTTTTTCACTTTTAGTTTTTGAGTCATATTTTATATTTAATATATACTATAGTATATAGTATAAAATAAAACTATAAAATTTATATGAATAGTATATAGTATATAGTATAAAATAAAATTAAAAAATTTATATGAATAGTATATAATATATAATATAAAATAAAACTATAAAACTATATTATAAACTATTATCATTTTGTAAGTAATTATACTTATTAATTCATATTTATTAAGTTATTTTTCTTTTAGGAAGCTCAAATCAAATGAATATTTGAATCTATATTATGATTTATGATAATGCTTTGTTCGAAATCCTTCGATATTTAAAATACTTGTTTTATAATTTGTATAATTTTCTTTGTCATTATTCCTATTATATAAAATGTTATCATTTTTAATGAAATTTATGATATATTTACCTTTGAAATTAGATATTCACTTTATTTTATATAATATATAGTATATAGTGTTCTTATATAGCATATAATATATAGTATATAATATATAGTATATAGTATATAATATATGGTATATAGTATAAAGTATTCTATTATAGCATATAGTATATAGTATGTAGTATATAGTATGCAGTATATAATATAGTATAATTCTAAAACTACAGTATAAACTACAGTATATAGTATAAAATAAAACTATAGTATAAAATGTACTATATACATATAGTATATAGTATATATAGCATAAAGTATATAATATATAGTATATAGTATTCTTCTATGCATATAGTATATAGTATGTAGTATATAATATAATATAATTAAAAAACTAAAGTATAAACTATAATATATAGTATATATTATAAAATAATATTAAACAACTACAGATACTACAATATAAACTATAGTATATAGTATATATTATAAAATAAAACTATAGTATAAACTATACTATATACATATAGTATATAATATATTTATATACTATCATATAGTATAAAGTATATAAAATATATTATATAGTATATAGTATTATAAAGTATATTATAATATGTATGTTTATATTTACACACAGTATAAAGTATATAAAATATATTATATAGTATATAGTATTATAGTATTCGATTCTCAAATGCCTCTACTAACTCTACATTTTATCATTTTGTAAGTAATTATACTTATTAATTCATATTTATTAAGTTATTTTTCTTTTAGGAAGCTCAAAACAAATGAATATTTAAATCTATATTATTATTTATGATAATGCTTTGTTTGAAATCCTTCAATATTTAAAATACTTGTTTTATAATTTGTATAATTTTCTTTGTCATTATTCCTATTATATATAATGTTATCATTTTTAATGAAATTTATGATATATTTACCTTTAAAATTAGATATTCACTTTTTATTTTATATAATATATTGTATTCTTATATAGCATATAATATATAGTATATAGTATATAATATATGGTATATAGTATATAGTATTCTTCTATAGCATATAGTATAAAGTATATAGTATATAGTATGTAGTATATAGTATGTAGTATGTAGTATGTAGTATGTAGTATATAGTATGTAGTATGTAGTATGTAGTATGTAGTATATATTATGCAGTATATAATATAGTATAATTAAAAAACTACAGTATAAACTATAGTATATAGTATAAAATAAAACTATAGTATAAACTGTACTATATACATATAGTATATAGTATATAGCATAAAATATATAATATTATTCTATAGCATATAGTATATAGTATAATTAAAAAACTATACTATAAACTATAATATATAGTATATATTATAAAATAATACTAAAAACTACAGTATAAACTATAGTATATAGTATATATTATAAAATAATACTAAAAAATTACAGTATAAACTATAGTATATAGTATATATTATAAAATAATACAAAAAAAACTACAATATAACTATAGTATATAGTATAAAATAAAACTATAGTATAAACTATACAATATACATATAGTATAAAGTATATAAAATATATTATATAGTATATAGTATTATAAAGTATACTATACTATGTATATTTATATTTACATATAGTAAATGTATATAAAATATATTATATAGTATATAGTATTATAAAGTATACTATAATATGTATATTAATATTTACATATAGTAAATGTATATAAAATATATTATATAGTATAAAATGTTTGAATTATTTACAACAATTACTATTGGTTTGATGGTAAGTTTCGTACTTTGAGTGTGAGAGGTCTCGTGTTCGATTCTCAAATGTCTCTACTCACTCTACATTTTATAATTTCGGAAATCGGAAATCGGAAATTCGGATCGGAATTTCGGATCGGATCGGAAATCGGAATTTCCGAAAATAGCATTTCGGAAATATTTCGGATCGGATTTCGGAATTTCCAAAACTTTTAAAACTATTTCCGATTTCCATCCGAAAATTTTCGGAAAAATCGGATGTCGGAATTTCGGATTTCGGATTAAAAAAATTCGTTCCAAAATCGGAAAATTTCGGATCGGATTCGGCGGATATCGGATATTCCGTTCCAATTTCCACCCCTAATCACATCTTATTTGTATTTCTTTCTAATGTATTTAGTTTGGGCCCTTTGGGGTATGTTGGGATTTTGCAAATCCTAGTGGATTTGACTTAGACTTGTCTATCCCAAATTTGGATGATGAGTTCTAAATAATAACCTTATCGATGGACCGTTTTACGAATATAATAAAAATGATCCACGATCATTTTTACAGGTCAATTTTTATTTTTTTGATTATGAGTTGTGAGTTACTCATTTCATAAAATTAGATACATAAAATGATATTATGGGAGTCATATTTTATTAGGTGAGTTTCAAATTTACCCATGCCATTAAAAACATTTAAGGCTCCATTTGGATGTATAGATTTGAGGAGAATTTTGAAATTTACCGCTGTAAATTCATCAACTGTATTTGGAGATATGTAGATTTCTATTTGTATGGATGGATGGATTTGAGGAGAGATTTGAAATTCCGCACAACGATTCATTGATGGTGTTTTGATAGATGTAGATTTAAAATCAATCGCTTTCATTTTGAACTAGTTTTTGAGCAAAATTGGTGGATTTCAAATCCACTCCAACTTGAATGAATTTGAAATCCATTCATTTCTAATCCGAAATTTGAAATCACTCTATCCAAATGGAATGTAAAATCATAGTTGAGGCTTCTAAATGTACTAAAAAATGAATCAATCCGAAAAACAACAAATGAGCTATTTGATATTAGAAATTTGGGCAAATTACATTTTTGATACCCAAAGTATACCCTAATTCACTCTTGATACTCCTATTTTTGCAATGTCTCAAAAAATTGCACATTTGGTACCTTTCGTCAAGATTCCGTCCAAATTTGACGGAACCTTAATTTTTTAGAGTCAAAATCGACCTCTTCTTCCCCAACTCATACTGTACTTTGAGCTTGGCCTAATCTCTTCAATCAGTCTTCAATCTTCGAGCTTCCTCCCACATGCTAGCTCCAATATCACTACCCCATAGCTGAACACGTTCGTCTTCTCCATGGCTTTGCCGTATTGGAGATACGCAGGAGATAGGTACCCCATGGTGCTAGCTGTCAGAGTCGAAACAGGGCTCTGATCGTGTTCCATTAGCCTCGTCAATCCGAAGTCACCATTTCAGTTGTCTAAACTCCCATTAGGCATGAACTCATACACAAGCAACAAGTCACGCTTTTCAACACACCATGTTTGCAATTGGACTATGTTCTTGTGCCTTAAACAAGCTATGATTGAGAGTTCAAAGAAGAATTCACTATTCCCTTAGTGTGAATGCTTCGATCTTTTCACAGTAGAAACAAAGCCCGTGTCTCCGAAACGGGTAACAGTGGCTATGAAGGGAGAGTACTATCCGAGATGTTGTGATGATGGATTCTTGATTTTGTGTGTTGAAAACCAGAGATTTTGAAGCTCCAATTCTTGATGTAATGCAACTTCGTGCTTCTCTCAGTAGAGGCTGAAAATCCAACGAACATAAACTAATTTTGTTATCCAAACTTTGCATTTCCTTTCCTACCCTTATGCACCAACACTACCAACAACGAATTACATGAAATTACAGACAATTTTTTGAAGATTGAAGAGTAGTTCAAGAAATTAGGGTAAATTTCGTGTTTGTAGAATGAAAGGGGGGAAAAAGATAGTAATTTTGCCTCCAAAAAATTAGGATTCCGTCAAGTTTGGACGGAATCTTGACGGAAGGTACCAAATTTACAATTTTTTGAAACATTGAGTACCAATATTGCAACTCAACAAATTAGGAGTACCGAAGTGAAATTAGGGCATATTTTGGGTATCAAAAAATGTAATTTACCCTAGAAATTTCCAATTTATTTTAAATTTGTTTCGTCAAAATGCAGTATTACTAAGTTTATAACCTTATTAAGTTTACAACTTATTTGATGTTTTATCTTTTATTCAATGTGTTTATATGTGAGATGATATATTGATAATGTCGTTAGTACTGCCACACATCAATGATGCTGAAATAATAGATCAAACATCGATCATATGTCATAGAAGATGTAGTCTTATGTTAAAATATAACTATGTAGTCTTATGTTAAAAAATGAATAAATCAAACCTTTCTAATATTAATATGAACACAAAATATATAATTGGATATTGACTTGTTTCAAATAAGATAGTATTCCGTGAAACTAAATGATAAAAGCTATTTTCTCATATAGAACAATCAGAAACAAGTCCACATCTTTATGTTCCCTTTTCACGTTATTTCACTAGTATCCATCATATCAATAATATTACAAAAAATACTCAATATGTTTTAAAATTGTTGCGGTTTTACAAATTTGAATTTGTTTCAGTTTATTTCTTGACTTTTAATCAAGTAGAATTTTTTCTTTAAATTTTGTTTTTATGTACTCAAGAGTGTTATTGGAATTCCCAATTTTTAATACTCCAAAAATGTATTGTGGTCATTTGTATACATAATCTTAACTATTAAATGTTTCCTAATTATAATCTTCTTTAAATGTTTCATAATTAGTATATGAAAAACAACCTCGAACAATAATTCAGTTCTAACGGAGATCTTTGAGCTTTAGCCTAAATTTCTTTCCTGTTTTTTTTTTTTTTTTTTTTTTTCTTTTCTCCTCTAAAGAAAACAATGAAATTTAATTTCTTACAAGTACCCCTTCAGAGCATTACATAATATGGAAAAGACATATAACATGAAAGTCACTTTATCCATTGAAATTTGATACCAATCAGCTACCATATATCCAAGCTTCAATCATATGTAAATCAGAAAAACCAATCCTCGCAAAAACAGCTCAAACTATAATCATAATATCAAATGTCTCAAATCCCATTTCTCTCTGTCATTGGTTTCCTCATCTTGCAGTTATCATTATCAACTGCAAATGATAATTCTTTAGAAACATACATTGTTCATGTGGATTTACCAGATGCCCAACTCTTTTCTGATCAATCCCAAGATTTAGAAAGATGGCACAACTCATTCTTGCCAACAACAATAGCAAGCTCAATCGAAACACCCCGATTAGTCTATTCCTATCGCAACATATTTTCAGGTTTCGCGGCAAAGTTAACACCGGAAGAAGTGGAAGAAATGAAGAAGAAGAAAGGGTTCATATCTGCAAAGCCACAGCAAGTATACCCCTTGCACACAACACATACGCCTAATTTCCTCGGTTTACATGAAAACCGAGGATTTTGGAACGAATCCAACTACGGAAAGGGTGTAATCATCGGTGTATTAGACACCGGAATATTGCCAGATCATCCGTCCTTTAGCGACGAAGGAATGCCTCCCCCGCCCCCCAAATGGAAGGGCGCGTGCGAGTTCAACTACACTGGGGCGTGCAACAAGAAGCTCATCGGAGCAAGACATTTCAAGAATGGCAATGGAAGCCCACTGGACTTGGATGGCCATGGCACTCATACAGCTGGCACTGCAGCTGGCAACTTTGTTAGAAATGCCGACTTTTTTGGCCTCGCCACTGGCACCGCCGTTGGCATAGCCCCTCGGGCACATCTCGCGATTTACAATGTCTGCAGTGGCAGCTGCTCTGAGAGCGACATCCTCGCCGCCATGGATGTCGCCATTGATGATGGAGTGGACATCATCTCCATCTCACTTGGAGGACCTTCCAAAGAGTTCCATGATGACAATATTGCCCTCGGCGCATTCAGTGCAATGGAGAGAGGAATTTTCGTCAGTTGCTCAGCCGGGAATTCTGGACCGTCCAGCTCATCGTTGGGGAATGAGGCCCCATGGATCCTTACAGTGGGCGCGAGCACAACTGATCGAAAGCTGGTGGCGACAGCTGTGCTGGGGGACGAGGTGGAGCTGAACGGCGAGTCAGCATTCCACCCCAAAGACTTTCCAGCAACACAGCTGCCCCTGGTCCACCCTGGTTCCAACACTAGTGACTATGGTGCAATCTTCTGTGAGCAGAGCTCATTGGTCCCGGCGCAAGTCCAGGGTAAGATCGTGGTCTGCAGCGTAGGTGGTGGATACACCTCGGTGCAGAAAGGAGAAGCAGTGAGAGACGCTGGTGGGGCCGCGATTATTCTCATCAACGATCAGCGCGAAGGCTTCACCCTATCAGCTGCTGCTCATGTGATTCCAGCCACGGAGCTGAGCTACGTGGATGGCCTAAATATCTTATCATATCTAAACTCATCGTCTTCTCCAACAGCGACAATCGTGTTCAAAGGAACTATCATCGGGGACAAGACTTCCCCGATGGTAGCTTCATTTTCGTCGAGAGGGCCCAGCAGGTCGAGCCCGGGTATCCTGAAGCCCGATATACTAGGCCCCGGTGTCAGCATTCTGGCAGCGTGGCCTAGTTCAGTCGAAAAGAAAACCAATACGAAAAACAACTTCAACATTATATCAGGTACATCAATGTCCTGCCCACACCTCAGTGGTGTAGCTGCACTGATCAAAAGCACGCATCCTGATTGGTCGCCGGGTGCAATCAAGTCAGCCATCATGACCACAGCGGATAATATTAACCTCGGAGGGGTAGAGATTTTAGACGAAAGGCATTTGCCTGCGGATATTTTCGCAACGGGTGCAGGACATGTGAATCCTTCCAGAGCAAACGATCCGGGCCTCGTTTATGATATCGGGCCTGAAGACTACGTGGCCTATCTGTGTGGCCTGAATTACACGAGTCGGGAAATGTTCATTGTTCTGCAACGTGACTTGAATTGCAAAGGGGTGAAAGGAATCCCAGAGGGGCAGTTAAACTATCCTTCGTTTGCAGTCAAGTTTGGATCATTGAAGCAGAAATACACAAGAACATTGACAAATGTTGGTGAGGCGAGTTCGAGTTACAGTGTGGAGGTTGTGCCTCCACGTGGCGTTGATGTGGTTGTCGAGCCAGGTACACTGAGTTTTTCCGAGTTGCATCAGAAATTGACATATGAAGTTACGTTTAGCAGTTCAGGAAATGGTGGTAATGAATCCGTTTCTCAGGGGTATATTGTTTGGAAATCGAGTAAACATTCAGTAAGAAGCCCGATTGCTGTTTCTTGAGATGTATATTTGATGGGATCTTGGGATTAAATCCGTGATATATTGTCTTGGTAATTATTGGAATGTACTATTTTAAGTTTCTGTATTCAATAATCTTTGAGCATAGTTTAATTAGGCTCAGCAATCTGATGCTATTTGGTATCATAATGGAAGCTGTTGATGAGAAGGAGTTCAAAAGTATCAGCACCAGAAATAAGTGGAAGCATGTGCAAATTTGACGATTTAATGAGGAAATGTTTTGTCACTTTATGCTACAGTTCTTAATTAAAATTACTACAATTCTTTGAAGATTTTCATTTTCTTTTTGAATATATTATATTGATTGAATTACATTTAATGTGAATTTTTAGTAATAATAGTAGAGAGAATAAGAAAACATTTCTTTCTTGTAATTCCTCATTGACATACTTTAATTTAATTATGACTTGCAATATAATTTTTTTTAAAAGAAAGATGAATAATATCAATTAAGAGAAAAATTAATGTAGAAAAATATTGTTTTTATATTAATGATTTGAAATTATGAAGTAAAAATAATTTCATTCTAAAGTAGCTAGATTTTAGAAATTCCAATTGTATATTAAACATATATAGAAGAAGGGATGATTATCTAACTTTACTTCTTTGTACTTATAATAAGCATCACTTTCTCTTGCACTCTCCTTTTGTACAACTTTACAATGCAGGGAGTTTTCCTAATCCTTTAATTCTTTACGTGATTTAGGAGCAAATGAGAATTTAATTTGATGTGGTTTTTTTTGCATAGTTTATGGACTTTTGTGACAATCTTTATGCATTGGCTTGGAAGTTGGAAATTGTTTTGTACTTGCATTACACTTTTAGTATGTTTATTGCTTTCTTAATTACGATTTTAGGAGAAAACTCCATTGTTGATGATCTACTGAACTTGGATGCTTTAAGACATGATTATTTGTTGAATACTTGGAATTTCTTGATCATGTGTGTTGTTGTGTTTGATCAAAGAGACATTTTATGCTTTCTGAAGTGATGCATGGAGTAAAAAATGCAATCATTTTAATATATTGAAGGGTATATTCATGTAAGCATATGCCAAGTTATTAATGGGAAGACTCATAATATATTACTACTGGTGGGCCCACCTCATCCAAGTTTGAAGGGTCCTCTGAGCAGAAGATAGTGCAGAAACATACGACCAAGGATGAAAATATCATGATATTTGTGCGACATATCCGTGATACATCTGTTTTTCGGAGGGTGCGATATAGATATAGGGTTAAATTTTTTTTTTCCAAATATATCTCTTTCAAAGTGTGTATATGGATATGAGGGCAATTTTTTTTTTTTCGAAATATCTCGAATATATCGCAAAATATCGGTTGGTTTCAGTATAAAATTAAAAAGAAATTGGGAAATATTACGGATATATCGTAAAATATCGATACTTTTCTAAAAATCGAGATTTTTCCAAAATTTGAATTTATTAGACTAAAACTAAATTTGATTTAAAATTTAATGAAAATTTGTAATGATATTAGTTCTTTTAAAATAGTGATACCTATTAAAGTGATATGTCTCAAGAATCATATGCTTATACGTGAGTTTACAGTTTGATTCGACTGCTTAAAATGTTTTTCATTTCCTACTCCCTCAAATGTCACATATCAAACAAAATGATGATTGAGTCAATCTAAACTACCATGGGAAGGAATAGAGAAATGTACCACAATACGTGCATAACTATATTTATAATCAATTGTGATTAGTTGACATTTATATATTGTTTGAACAAAGATAACATTGCACATCCTATTTTTGAACTTTATAAATCATCATTTTGGTACTTGTTAGAAGTTACTCAAGTAGTTTTGAATAAATGTCAATTATTATAACGTCTTTATAAAGTTAATTCACAAAAACTCATGTGAGACAGTCTCACGGATAGCTTCCGTGAGACGGAGCCCCATCATTCACAACTAATATGTAAATTGTAGAGTTTGGGTGGTGGGTAAGTGGATTGTGGGTTGACCCGTCTCACGCAATGCATTAAATTTACGTGAGACGGTCTCACAAGAGACTTACTCAAGTTAATTATATATATATATATATATGTTTGTTGTAAACCTCTCATTTTGATGAGATTTTAAATTAGATATATGGACTTTTAGGTGTGATAATAATCTCTAAAATTTCATTTTAAATTTCCAAAATTTTAATAATGTTTCCATCAATTTTTTTTAAATTTTTGCGATATCAATATGCAATATTGATATATCCATCAATATTTCCGTAAAATCAAGATTACGATACATGTTGCGATATCGATATTTTCATCGTTGCATACAACTATACTCAACTAATAATTAATATCATCTTGCAACTTGGGAGCAACTATATACAATTATCCCAAGATATTTTGAGCAACCTTTAAAGCATTACCTAACTTGTTTCAAGATTTTAATATGACAACACAATGTTTAATCAATATGGCCCCATGGATCAAGTTGCCATGATTTATCCAAGAAAAATAAGGTCCCATTTTTTGAAGACAGTTTGTTCGATATTACTTTTATTTTTTAGATGGATTTTTGAATATAAAAGTTTGTTTACGGATTTGTTTAAATGTTTGTTGAAACGTAGTTTCTTTAATCATGAGAATTATCTACTGACTTGCAGAGAGTGTCTTAATCATAGGCAACTAGATACTCTATGTACATTCAGGGGCAGAGCTACGAACTTATTGTTAAGGGGACTAATTAACTTTGGAGGGGCTAAATCAATATTTCAACACAAAATGTCAATAATTTTATCATGCAAAATACAAGAATAATAGAGTTTTAAAAAAAAATTTGGGGGGAGGGTTTCTGAAGCCCCCACATGAGTGTGTTAAGGAAACACCCCTGCGGACATTATAATTTTATCAACTTGTTAAAAACAATGCAATATGAGATGAAATATCAATGTGTAATATAATGTCAAGATCGGTTAAAGACCACCGTAAACAGAGGATGGATCAAATAGGTATAAGGCTCACAACACCAATATATACATAAGCCAAACTTCAACCCTTGATTGTCAAGATATCATACTTTCTATTGAAACCATAATCTAGCATGTCTATTTTCTTACTTTTCAATCTCCTTTATCTCCTCATTTTGCAACAATCATCAGCAAATGCAAATGACACTTCATTGCAAACTTATATAGTTCATGTAGACAAACCAGAGATTCATCTTCTATCTCAACAATCCCATGATCTAGAGAGCTGGTATCACTCATTCCTGCCTACAAATCCAGCAACCTCATCCGACACACCCCGGATGCTTTATTCCTACCGCAATGTCTTCTCAGGGTTTGCGGCTAAGTTAACATCCGGGGAAGTGAAAGCAATGGAACAAAAGAAAGGCTTCATTTCTGCAAAACCAGAGCAATCCTTACCTCTCCACACCACACACACACCTAACTTCCTCGGTTTGAACCAGAATACGGGGTTATGGAAAGAATCCAACTATGGAAGAGGCATAATCATCGGTGTTTTGGACACCGGAATATTCCCCGATCACCCCTCTTTTAGCGACGAAGGCATGCCTCCCCCGCCTGCTAAATGGAAGGGAACCTGCCAATATAACTTCACCGGGTGTAACAAGAAGCTCATCGGAGCAAGACTTTTCAAAAGTGGCGGCGAGATGCCTCTAGATCAAGATGGCCATGGGACCCACGTGGCCAGCATAGCAGCCGGTAACTTCGTAAAAGGGGCCAATATATTTGGCAATGCCAACGGCACAGCAGCTGGAATTGCCCCTCTGGCTCATTTAGCCATTTATAAAGTTTGTGAAAGAGAGCAATGCTCAGAAAGCGACGTATTGGCCGGAATGGACATGGCCATTGAAGACGGAGTAGACGTGCTCTCCGTCTCCTTCGGTAGACCAAGCAGAGAGTTATATAACGACAATGTAGGCCTCGGTGCATTCAGCGCCATACAGAGGGGCATTTTCGTCAGCTGCTCGGTTGGTAACACCGGACCTTATCCCAACAGTCTCTCAAACGAAGCCCCTTGGATTCTCACAGTCGGTGCAAGCACAACCGACAGAAGCTTAAGGGCAACAGCCCTGCTGGGAAACAATGTCGAGCTTAATGGAGAATCGGCATTTCAGCCAAATACTCTGCCTCCAAAACAAGTGCATTTAGTTTACCCTGGCAGCAATGAAAGCGACTCTGATGGCTTTCATTGCCGCCAACAGTCACTGGCAAACAACAACGTCAAAGGAAAGATAGTCCTCTGTTACATGGACGGCGGATCTTTCCAGGTGCAACAAGGACAGGCGGTGAAAGATGCCGGTGGGGCCGGCATCATTCTCATGAACGTCGACAACCAAGGCTTCACCACCTCTGCAGCCGCTCATGTCATTCCCGCGACAAACATAAACCACGAGGATGCATCAAAGATCCTCCAATACATAAGCTCAACAACTTCTCCAACAACAGCAATCGTTTTCAGAGGAACTCTATATGACGACAAGAAAGCACCGGTGCTGGCTGCATTTTCCTCCCGAGGCCCCGTCTATTCAGGCCTCCGAATCCTGAAGCCGGACATCATAGGTCCAGGCGTCGATATCCTCGCAGCATGGCCTAAATCTGTCGAAAACAATGCCAATTCGAGAAACAATTTCAACGTGCTAAGTGGCACTTCAATGTCCAGTGCACACCTAAGTGGCATTGCAGCATTGATCAAAACTGCTCATCCTAATTGGTCACCAGCTGCAATCAAGTCAGCCATCATGACCACAGCTGATACTGTAAACCATGAAAACCAGCCAATATTGGATGAAATCCATAAGCCAGCTGTCGTTTTTGCTACGGGTTCCGGACATGTAAATCCTAGTAGGGCTACTGATCCGGGGCTCGTTTATGACATTGAGCCTCAGGACTACCTGCCCTACTTGTGTGGGTTGAACTACACGAGTCGTGAAGTGAGTAAGATTTTCCTACAAAGAGTGAACTGCTCGGATCATCCAGGTATACCCGAGGGGCAGCTGAACTACCCGTCATTTGTAGTTGTATTCGGGCAGTCTAACCAGACGTTTACGAGGACAGTGACGAATGTTGGTGAGGCGAGTGGAAGTTATGTTGTTGAGATTGTTTCACCTGAAGGAGTTGATGTAATAGTGAAGCCTCAAAGGCTAGAGTTCTCTGAGTTGAATCAGAAATTGACATATGAAGTTAGTTTTAGAAGATCAGGAAATGGGGATAGTGGCTTTGTTTCTCAGGGACTTGTTTTGTGGAAATCAGGTAAGCATTCAGTGAGAAGCCCAATTGCTGCACTTGGTCTCTAGACTATATTTATTTTATGTTTCTTGGACCTCTCAGGCTCTGTCAATGTGCAATAAATTTGGATCATATTTAGCATCATACTGAATTGTAAATTTGACATTTATTTTATTTCTACAAATTGAGAAAATATCGGTTTCGGTGGAAATATCGGTCTTTTCTTTTGACAAAATATGGAAATTTTGTAAAAAAAAATTATCTAGTAGTTTACTGAATGTTATAAATTTATAACTAACATTAATACATATATTTAACTTAAAATTCAACTAAAATACATATAAAATGAAATATAGTTTACAAATACTATAGACAATTATTTCAACTTCGATAAATTTTTAATCTAAAAATACATCTACACATTATAATTATAATGTTCAAATTATAATAATATATGGGTACAAATTTTTTTTTTTTTACTTTAAAAATTGTTGACATTCATATAAAACTCTAAAAAAAAATTCGTGATATTTAATTATTTTCATGATGTTAGAGCCAATCGTAAGAATTTTTGAAATTCATAATGTTATGTAATTAAATAATCATAGTCACTAACATTCATACAAAACTCTAAGAATAAAAAAACAAAAAAAAAAAAGCATGAAAAACGAAAAATTGATTAGTGTCGATATGTCGACGATATATCTCTAAAATGTCACGATATTTTGCATAATACCACATAAATCAATATGTTAACGATATATCTGTGATATTTTAGACGAAATAAACTACACGCTGATATTATATCGGACTCGCGATTTTCGTGACATTTTCGTGGTGAAAGGTCACCTAAAATCAAGGATGAAAATTTTGGTATCTTGATTTTATGCAAATTTCGGTGAAAATTCGATTTCGGTAAAATTTAGAAAAATGACGGAAACTTTATTAAAAATTGGGAAGTTGGATATGATATTGTACACAATACTTTAGCTATCATTAATACATATATTCAACTTAAAATTTTAAACAAAATGTCATATTTACAACAAATATAGGAATTAACTATCATATAAATGTTGTCTGGTATAATAATTATCATATATATATGTTATCTTGTATAATAACATAAGGAATTCAAAATAATTGAATACATTGTTACTAATACAAAAATGAACTTCTATGAGGTAGGATCAAATGAATAAGTTGGCATGTCATCTTGATTTAGATAATATTAGTACCAGCTCATGACATTAGATTGATTTTGAATGTAATCATGAAATTATTTGATTGTATTATACACATTACAATTATAATGTTATAGAAATTATAATATTATTTGGATACACAATACATTTTGTTCCCCTTAAAAATTGGTGTAATTCATTATAAAATTCTATTATAATTATTTGGTGTAAAAAAATTTTTTTTACTAAAATTTCACTGAAATCGAAATTGAAACGAAATTTATCGAAATTTCACTAAAATGTCGACATTTCAAACATTTTCTACTATAATTCATCGAAATTGAAATTTACTGAAATGTTGGTGAAACACTGACGAAATTTTTACAACCCCCATTTCTATTTCGATAACTCAATTTTACCGAAATTTCGGTAAAATTTGGAAATTTTTATCCTTATCTAAAATGCACAAAATGCACAATTATGGATGCCATTATGGATGATGTTTCTTTTGAACTTATTTATTTATTTTTTATTTTTATCTTCAATAAGATTGATCAATTTATGGTGGATATATTGAAATTGAATTCCACATGGTGGTGAAAGATACCATTCAACTAACTGAATTTAATTGGTTTCTTGATTGATAGATGAGGAAAGTTGACCTGTGGAACACAAAAATGTCAGTGAAATAATGAATTTGATGACAGAATATCTAAATTAAGATCTGAAAAGTTGATAGAGTAAAAGTAGAATAAAGCGAATAAAATTTTGATTTTGATTTTTCTATATGTTGTACTAAATTTCATATAAGTTTATTTTGAAGAAGAGTGGCAATTATATACCTGATCCGCAGCTTAAATTTTGTTTTTAATTGTTTTTTTCATTTTCCCCCCAAACCCTAATTCTTC
Source organism: Scutellaria galericulata (assembly GCA_946896805.1). NCBI lineage: Eukaryota > Viridiplantae > Streptophyta > Magnoliopsida > Lamiales > Lamiaceae > Scutellaria > Scutellaria galericulata. Next base: position 12,767,780 of record OX335791.1, on the reverse strand, counting down.
CCCTTGATGTACCAACGTGCACCTTTTTTTTTTTCTTCTTTTTTCTCACCAATTTTCGAATTTCATCATCTTCTTCTACTCTTTCTTCAACTAATGATTGTTGGAAAAACTGAAACTTTGCCCATCTTTGGGGCAATGTTTAACATGGGTCCCATACCCGGTTTTAGAAATGGAAACTATTCGTAAAACCGTCTTATTGATATCATATATAGCCACATTAATTTTAAAATTCTAGTTATTATAAATTTAATTTATAAAATTAAAAATAATAATAATATGAAAAGTTGTATGTTTGACATTTGGCACATGTGGTATATATAATAATATATAATAATAATATATATATAAAGATTTCTAGTGGTATTAAGTTACTTATTTATATTTATTTTTTGGTGTACTTATCTAAATTCTATAAAATTATTTAACTACCCTTAATTTTTAAAACTCATTGAGGATATTATAAGCATTACAAGAATTGGCAGACAATTTCATAATAGTATTAGATTAGTCATATTACTAATGTATTAATTTATGACAATATTATATAGGATAAATAGTTTATCAATTTTCTTATATGCTTAATTTTTAATTTAACTATGGTTTATTTAAAACCAACATTTTACTGAACACGAATCCAACAAAATTACAAATACCAATGATAAATAATGATTCATGTATACTGTTGACATTATCAAAAAAAAAAAAATCTTTATATTCTTAATTTTTAATTTTATTTTAACAATTCAATACAAACATTTTTATTGAATTTATCAAAATTTGTATATATTCATTTATATGTTTGGATATAGATTATGTAGGTCCGAGAAAATCCTAATTTTTGAAATCTAGATTTTTGAAGTAAAGATAATAGTAAAAAAAATGTATGTTTGTTTGAGAATTTTGTAGAGTATGACTATACTGTAAATAACAGATCAATGTTGGAAAATGTATGTTGATATAATATTTTATTGTGAAAAAAGTGAATTTGATAAGTGTACTGTGAGATAATATGTTTTAAATAATAAATAGATCACAAAATATGTTTTTTTTTAGGACATATAGATAGAATAATAGGATATGATTGTGTCGAGATTTAAGTACCAAAACAAACTTATTTGGAGATATTGAAATTGAAAAAGCAGACGATTTATTCCTAACCAAGCATACCCGTGCTCAAAAGTCAAGAACTCAAAGAAAAAAAAATAAAAAAAAGAGCAGCCTAAAGGTTAAAGGTTAGGTATATATTTACGTATTTTCCTTTTATAAAATCGAAGACTTAAAAAATCGTTGGGCCAAAGTCTCTTACAAGTTGCAAGTTGTAACCCATAATTTTTTTTGCATCATATAAGTATATAACAACTTCAGTCTGGTGAAAAAAAAAATGGTACTTGTAAGATTTAGTGCTCCTTGGCCATTTGTTCTTGTATAAAGTATATAAGCTACACAGGTACTTGAAAAAAAATAGAGAAAGAAAGAAAAAAAAACTGTAAAAATGGTATAAAACAAACCATATTCATACAAGCTGCTAAAAAATTGTATACTTTCACTGCAATCAATGATATGACCTTTAGAATCAAGATTATGAGCTTGTCATTGAAATGTAACAACAGCAGGAGTTGTAACAGAATGCTTAGTAGAAGTCCATGTGAAGAATCCTTCATCTATGGATCTACTACCAGCATTGCTCGATCTACTAAATGTTGTTTGGTATGTTAATTTCTGGTTAAGCCCCGTAAACCGGAGAGTGGTTGGCTCGATCCTCACCTCGACACCCTGAAATCCAGTAACTTCAACTGCGAAAACTGAATTCGCCTCACCAACATTGGTAACTGTTCTGTTATACGTCTGAGAAGAATTTCCAAGAAAGACGGAAAATGAAGGATAGTTGAGCTCAGCTTCGGATATGCTCGCAACTCCTGAGCAATTGACAGGTCGGTTCATGATTATTTCGATCTCTTTGTCTGTGTAGTTCAGTCCACAGAGATAAGGCAAGTAATCCTCGGAGTGGATGTCGTAAACTAGCCCTGGATTCGTGGATTTTAACACGTTGACATGTCCCGATCCTGTGGCGAAAAGCCCAGCAGGCCCTTGAGTTTCGTCTTCGATGGGATTTCCAGCCAGGTTTACTCTATCTGCCGTGGTCATGATTGCTGACTTGATTGCAGCTGGCGACCAATCAGGATGCGCGTTTTTCAGCAATGCAGCGACGCCGCTGAGATGGGGACAGGACATGGAGGTTCCTGATATGATGTTGAAGTTGGATGTTGTGTTGGTGTTGTTTTCCACTGAGATAGGCCAAGCAGCCAGGATGTTGTGGCCCGGCCCGATTATGTCGGGCTTTAGGATTCCAGGGCTGGCCCAGTTCGGCCCCCGGGAGGAAAACGACGTCACTGCTGGCGCGCGTTTGTCGCCAATTATGGTCCCTTTGAAGGAGATTGTGGCTTGTGGAGATGTTGTCGAGTTCAAATAGGCTTTGATTTTCAGCCCGTCTGCGTAGCTGAGATGCGTGGCTGGAAGAACGTGAGAATTGGAAGATGTGGTGTAGCCTTCAGGCCGCTGGTTGATGAGAATCATGGCAGCGCCGCCAGCGTTTCTGACGGCCCGGCCTTTAGATATCGGGCCTGTCTGTCCATCGGCTTCACACAGCACGATTTTGCCCTGTACGTCGATGTTTCTCAAGGATGCTAACGAGCAAGTTATATTGTTGCTGGAATTCATCATCCTTGGATAAACAAGAGGCAAGAGAGTCGATGGAAAATCACGAGGCTGAAAGCTCGATTCACCTTCCAATACGACATCGTTTCCAAGCACTGCGTTTGCCCCGAGTTTCCTGTCGATGGAGCTAGCCCCCACCGTAAGAAGCCATGGAGCACCATTCTTAACCGTCTGAGCAAACGGGCCGGTGTTTCCAGCTGATGCGCTGACGAAAATACCCTTTTCCATTGCGCTAAAAGCCGCCAAAGCAATGGGGTCATCATGGAAATTTATACCCACAGGCCAGCTAAGAGAGAGTGAAATTACGTCGACGCCATCGTCAATTGCAGCATCCACTGCAGCCAATACGTCGCTCTCCGAGCAACCAGCAGCACACACTTTGTACACTGCTATATGAGCCAGAGGTGCGATTCCAGCTGCAGTTCCATTGGCATTACCGAATACGTTGGCCCCTCTCACGAAATTCCCGGCTGCAGTGCTCGCAGTGTGGGTCCCGTGTCCGGTTTCATCGTACGGCGTACCATTGCCCACAGTGAAATACCTCGCCCCGATGAGCTTGTTGTTACACACGGTTGTGTTGAAATCGCACCTTCCCTTCCATGTGGCGGGCGGGGGAGGCATCCCCTCGTCATTGAACGAGGGGTGGTTCGGGTTTATGCCCGTATCCAACACGGCAATGACGACACCTTTGCCGTAATTGCTATCCCTCCACAATCCCGTGTTCTGGTTTAGTCCCAAGAAATTGGGGGTGTGGGTCGTGTGGAGGGGTAGCATTTTCTCGGGCCGGGCCGAGATGAAGCCCGGCATCTTTTCCATCACTTTCACTTGCTCTGGGGTTAATGTGGCCGCGAAGCCTTTGAATACGTTGTGGTAGGAGTGGATGATTCGAGGCTCGTTTTCCGATGAGCTCGATAAGGTTGGTGGCAAAAATGTTCGATACAATCCTTGCAAATCGTCCATGAGATTGCTAAGAATCGGGGTGGAAGGGAGATCTACATGGACAATATATGTTTCTGATCTTACTATTGTTTGAAGATTTATGAGACATGCTAATGTGAGAAAGATCATGTAATAAGCCATGATTATATGATGATTGGGAAAGAAAGGATTGTTGGCAAGATAAATGAATGAACCAACGACTTATATATATAGTATGCAGTCTACGCTGTGTAGTTTAAGTGTTCAACCACTATAATGTGTGTTGAATAAATCAATTGAGGTTTTAACAATAAATTAAAGGGAGAAAGTTTAGACTAGACTGTCACGCGTTCTAGTAATTAAATTTATATATGGTTATTGATTGAAAATAGCTTGAAAAGGTCCATTGACAATAATGAAGATTTAATTGCCTTAAGTATGAGCTATGTGAATTTTTCAAAAAGAGACAAAGAGAATAAGTCTTGGTCGTTTGAGTAGGAATCCAAAATAAGTAAAAAAAAAAAAAGATAAATTTCATAACAAGACCCAATTATAGATTAATTCTCAAATTTAGACCCAAATTTTAAAGTTTCTTAATAAGAGACTCAATTAAACATATTTTTTCCAATTTAAGGCTTGAAAAATAGATTGAGTTCTCAATTCAAGACAAAATTCTATTTTCATTTCCTTTTTCATTTATATTTATATTTATAATTTATTTATATTTCATTATATATTTATATTTTTGATAAATTAAGATAAGTTAGTGCAATTTTAAAACGATCTTCATCCGACTAGTATTAATTTATATATATACATATAATTAATGCAATTCATAAATTTAAGATTCCTTTATTTTCTTAATTTTATGAATAAAAGTATAGAAAACCAATTTTAATATTAATCAATTAAATAAAATTATATTTTATGAATGAATTTATTATTATTATTTCTTTTTTTCTTTTATTTTTATATAAATTAATATAAACTGATGAAGATCATTAAAAAATTATACTAACTTGGTTTAATTTTTCTAAATTGAAATATAAATAAATCTATAAATATAAATAAAAAGTAAATAAAAATGGAACTTTGTTTTAAATTGAGAACACAATCTAGATTTCAAGTCAAATTTGAGAAAAAATGTAAAATTGAACCCCTTTTTGAGAAACTTTCAAATTTGGTCTAAAATTGAGAACTAATATATAAATTGGATGTTGTTATGAAATTTATCAAAAAACAAAATCGTTCAAAGGTCTTTGAAAATTGTCGAAAGGGTAAATGAGTGCCAATTTAGTCTCTCTGTCTTATCTACTCAAATACTTCCTAAACATGGATGTAACGAGAAATTATTTCTAACACAATTAGTGAAACTATCTCATAATCTAATATATAAATATAAATATATATATATATATATATATATATATATATATATATATATATAAATGTGGAGAGTGAATTTTTTTGTTATTATTATTATTTTGTTTTGTATTTGGTAATTTGATCTCGTAGTTTTTTTTTTCCATCATTTATTGGTTTTCAGTTATTGTTGAAGTGTATTACAATTAAGTTTAATATAATGTAAACCCCAATAAATCAAGAATATAGGTTTGAGAGTTATTAGAAAATGGAAAAAAAAAAAGTTATTGCATTAGATTAAAAAATCCGATTTATTCTTAATAAATCAAAATCTAGAAAAAAAAAAAATCAAAATGATAATAATTTTTGAAATTCTGAAACGAAAGATAAAAACCATTAACTCATAATTATATCTTTTCTATCTTGATCTCCTTTTGTGTATTAGTACTCTTACTCTTCTTTCTATGTGGTTTGTCTAATAAAACTTTAAGTGTGCCAAATTTTATAATCTTAGTGTAATACTTTAACTTTTATAAAGCTGAGCTTTATACTATGTTAGTCATACATTTATGTTATATTAGTCATACTTTTATATACAAATAATATACCTTTATGTAATACTTTAACTCAAAAACAAAAAATCTCTAATTTCGGCACAAGTTGTACATGTTTACCTTTATGTGTTATTACTTATACATTTATGCTATATTATTTACATATTTATATCAATATAAACATACATTTATTTAATATATAAAAATACATCTAGCATAACTAAAATGTATGACTAATATTAGGGATGAGCATCGGTCGGTTCGGTTACCGAACATAAATTTTTTTCGGTTAACAAAACCGAAATTTTAAAAATTTTGAAAACCGAAACCGAAACTGAAACCGAAGTTTTTGAAAATCAAAAAAACTGAACCAAAATAAAAATTCGGTTTCTACCGAATTTTTTTTAATAACTATATATATTAGGAAAAAAATCAAATTAATCAGCAATTCATATACATTTATGAAACACACACAAAATGGACTAATCTAGTGACAAGAAGTGATAATTCTCACTTTACAAATACATCTTTAGCTCACAACTGGAGTCTCCCCAGCTCAGAATTTGAATCCTAAGGATTATTCAACCTTTTGACAACAAAAGTATGTATTACTAGAAATCAAACTAGAAAAAGGAGAGTAAGACAAAGAAGCCAAGAACTGGGACTTAAAATCATGAATCTGCTGACTCTTTGTGTAGACTACCTCCATCTTGTATATTGATTTAAATAGTGGATACAATATGGTGGGTGAAGTATTTTGATTTAGTATATTTGCATAAATGAAATAATACACACACACATATATATATATATATATATTTATATTTAAAAATTATAAAAAAAAATTCAGTTCAGTTTTCGGTATTTCGGTTGTTTAGACATGAAAACCAAACCGAGAATCGAAATCCGAAATTTTCAAAAATCAAAACCTAAACCAAAATTTACTATCCAAAAACCAAACCGAAATGCTAATTTCAGTTCGGTTCGGTTCGATTTTTCGATTTTATCGATTTTTCCTCACTCCTAGCTAACATAACTAAAATGTATGACTAATATAACTAAAATATATGAAAGATATTAATAGTTGTCTGAAAATATGTTAAGGTACATGTAAAAATTTAAAAGATATATTTAACACTACATAAAAGGTATGATACCTCAGATCGAATTTGAGGCTTTTGTGAGTGAAAACATCTGCCCCATGACTAACGAGTGAAGCTATGCTTTTGCAATCCTTTGTCAAGAGACTTGCACATCTCTTAGGCTTTTCTAGAGCACTCACGTGCATTCATATATATATATAGTTAGTTAGTTAGTTAGAATGTGTGTATGATTCAGAATGAATCTTCTAATGTTTAGTGAGTTTGTTACGTAGACATTCTAGAAATATTTTATCCATGTATTTCCAAGAATGTGTGTAAAAGACAAGAAGCAATTTTAAGGGAAGTGTTGTTTCTACTCTTGTGTTTGTTCAATTCTTTATTTAGATATTTAGTTTGTGTTTTGTTATGTTTATAAAGTATTTATATTTTTATTTATTTCAAGTTTGCTGTTGTGTATATAATTTCCGCTGCTGAGGTTTAAGAAAAAGTGTTTCAACATCTTTTGTTACATTTTAAACTACATCTCTGAAAATTCACTAGAACAGATTATTTCAAATATGATGTGGATTTAGAAGTTTCAATGTTTTCAACCACCTAAAGAAAAAGAAATAATAATAATAAATAGGCTGCAATGATGATTGATATTAAACAGTAGAAACATGACTTCAAATACATTGTTAAAGAATAAAATTAAAATAAATAAAATAAAAAGAGATGGGCCATGAGAATAAAAGCCCATCAAATGAGCCATATATGGTGGTGATGATGCTTCATTTCCATCCACTATATCTTTCTCCTTTTATCACGCTCACCACCACCACACTGTTTCTGATTCAATATATATATATATATATATATATATAGAAAATAGCCCAAAATACTCAAAAGTATAAAGCATTTATACAAATATACCCACTAAACTTTAATATTATCCCCAAATACCCAAAAATACATTTTTTCAGAGATGAAACAAAGAATTTGTTAAGCGTCGGTACAGATTAGCAGACTTTAATATATACAATATATTGAAAATTTCGTTAAATCCTGAAAATTAAGGGTTTAACGAAAATTATGATTTTCGTTAAACCCTTAATTTTTAGGGTTTAACGAAGTTTATGGTATATTTTCGTTAAACCCTATTATTTTGGGGTTTAACGAATATTAATTCAATCCTGTTATATTATTAAATTAATTAAATAATTATCAAGTACAATAATACTATATTTTCGTTAAACTCTAAACATTAATTGACACAGATTTATGAAATACCTTTTTTAAATTTTTTTTTATTAAGATGAATTAATATAATATCAACATATCAAAATTGAAAATAAATATAGTAATTTAGTAATAAATTTATCCGTTATAGTAATATAGTAATTAATTAATTTTCGTTATATTATTAAATAATTTTCGTAAATTATCAAATAATTTTCGTTATTATCAAATAATTAGAGTGAAACCATAAAATCATTTCGTTCATTATTAAATAAATTTCGTATTAAAATTATCAAATATATTTCGTGAAATCCAAAAATTATTTCCGTAATTTAAATTATTTTTGTTATATTATTAAATAATTTTCTAATGTTCAAATAATTTTGTTAAATTACCAAATATTACACTTATTCGTTAAACCCTACTTTTAGGGGTTTAACGAAAATTATAAATTATACCATAATTTTCGTTAAACCCTAAAAAATTAGGGTTTAACGAAAATATTGTCCCTAGGTTTAATTTTCGTTAAACCCTTATTTTTTAGGGTTTAACGAAAATTAAACCCCTACTTTTAATTCCTACCCTAATTTTTCATTAACTACAAATTTATTTTAGTGTTTTTTTTATTTTAAAAACAAAGAAAAAAAAGTCAAATTTTAAGATTTGGTTGATTTGCTAGCTTTCTCCTTTTCACACTACACTACATATATAATTGATGAATTGTTCGTTAAGAGCATATATAAATGAACATATATAATTCGTTAAGAGCATCTCAATCGATCTTGATCATTTATTTTAATTGATGAATTGTTCGTTAAACCTTGTAAATTATAGGGTTTAACGAACAAAATAGATATTGTTTCGTGAATGGTTTGTTTCGTTAAACCTTTGTTTTTATGTGTTGAACGGCAATTAATTATTTTTCGTTATAATATTAAATAATTTTCGTTATATTATTACAAAATATTCGTTAAATTATCAAATTATTTTCTTGAAAGTATCAAATAGTTTTCGTTAAAGTATGAAAATATTTTTGTTAAATTATCAATTAATTTTGGTTATATTATGAAATAATTTTTGCAATTATGAAACAATTTTAGCTAAATTATCAAATAATTTACGTTATATTATCCAATAATTTTCGTTAAATATTTTTCCTTAACCCTGTATTAAATAAGTTTTGTAATTATTAAATAATTTTCGATAAATATTTTTCATTTGATATCATTCCAATTTATTTTCATGATTTTATATCGTTTTGATATTTTGATATCATATCATATATTTTGCATAGATTTGAACATGAATATAAAGTTAATTTTGCAGAGGACTTATGTGTACCTACATTTTTGTATTTTTGTTATACTATTCATTCACTAGGCCTTGACTTTGTGTACATTTTCTTCACTTTTTCTTTTACTTTTCAGTGATTTGATCATCATTCACGGTAAATATCACTTTTGAATGTAGCATGAAATTTACGACTCCATTCATTCACTAACATAAAAACATTCATACTAAAATTTTCGAAGTTTGAGAGTATTCATCCCACCACCAATCTTACAGGATTCATTGAGCTTGAAATCAAGTAAGTACAGTTTAGTTTATTTAAAGTTTATTTAGTTTAGAGAATAGTTGAGTTTATTTAAAGGTTAATTTGTTTAGTTATTATAGAGAAAATAACTTAAAGGTTAAAGGTTATTTAAAGGTTAATTTAAATGTTGGATGTGTAATTTTTCTTTCATTCTAGTTTAGACGAAACAAATTGATTGTTATTTCATGAACGTAATGAAATATTTCACGAAACAATTAGGGTTTGACGTATTACAAATTAGGTTTTCCCGGAAAAAATTATGGATTAACGATAGAGGGTTAATAATTTTCGAATAATCTGTTCACAAAAAATAGGGTTAATTTTTGTCCACGAACAATGTTCAATTTTCGTTAAACCCCTATTTTGTAGGGTTTAACGAAAATGAAAATAATTTTCATTAAACCCTACAAAATTAGGGTTTAACGAAAATTGAACATTTATTTTCATTAAGCCTTAAAATGTTTGGTGTTTAACGAAAATTATTTTTAAATTATATAATTGTAATTTTTTAAATTATTTTTGTTTTAACGAATTGTTTTTTTTTCCAGTTTAATTGGACTGATGAGTTTGTCAGTGGCATGGAGGTTATTGGCAAGGTTTGCAATATGTAAATGGTATTCATGAAGTGATAAATCTTGAAAGATTGACATATGAAGATTTAGTGAAATCAGTTCATGCGGCCGTGCATGCGGATATGAATTATTGGTTTTATGTGATCCATTCTCTAGTGGAAACGAATGAAGTGTTGAAGAAGAAAAAAATCAAGACTGATTCTGATTTACAAGATTGTTTTACATAGCAGTATGAATACTTGGTTATTTTCGTTACGTTGAAAAAGATGGACTTCGGTTCTTCTTATCAATCCGGGGAGACACAACAAGGTGGTGAAAGTTTAAATCCATTCATTGAGGCAGTTCGAAATTTGAATTGCTCGAGTGTTCTGATAGGACTACAAGATGACGAAGATTTTTATTCAAGATGGGGTATAAACGATGGCTTGGTTGGAACATCTTCAAATGTAAGGTGGGTTACAGACGACGGCATGGTTGGAACCTCCTCACACTTTCAAGACCTTAATTTAGCCCCTCCCGAAGAAATTCAAGAACCAGGACCTGAAGACCTTGATCATCGATCAGGTAATCAACTATTATTGGACTTATCATATGTGAATGTGTGTATACGATTAAGAAAGTTGTTCATATATCTTTTTTTGGTAAATCGAAATGCTGAAGCAGATGACTTCATATTGGATGGAGGGGTAGAGACAGTCTTGGACGAGGAACAACGAGCAGCATACGAGCAATTCTGCGATGGCATCATGCGAGCTGAGTGGCACATTCCAGACATACCTGAATTCCTGGAACAGACTGCACAGATTGAGCAAGCTCCAACTGGTTTGCAAAAAGGAGGCTTGTTTGGCAGTAAAGAAGAACTGCAGTGCGTAGTTGGGTATTATCATCTAGAGAATCAAGTCCAATTTAGGGTGGACCACTTCGACAAACACCGATGGGCCGTGAAGTGCAATCAAAATGAATGTCCTTTCTCACTCACGGCAGCAGAAAAACACGGTGTTTAGAAAATCGCCAAAGTTGTCTTGCCCCACACCTGTTCATATCTTCTCAGTGCTAGTGCTCCTCGTAGGCTTCTGTCCTTTTTGATCGGAGATTATTTTATGCAAAGGCTCCAGAAAGATAAGTCTGATATCGCTCCTAGGGAGATCATGCGAGAGATGAACGAGCAATATGGACTGAATTTGAGCTATAAGCATGCTCGGCAGGTAAGACGTCATGCAATGTATAAGGCATACAGTGATCCTCAAACGTCATTCCACCGGCTTCCAGCCTACTTAGAGGTCTTGAAAGAACGGAATCCTGGTACATACACCGCGATAAACACTCAGAAGGATGGAAAATTCAAGTATGCTTTTTTTGCGTTGGGTGCATCCATTGCCGGATTTCGACAGTATTCCAGACCTGTTATAGTGGTCGACGGTTGCCATTTGAAGGGGCAGTACAGGGGTATTGGTTTTGTTACTGTGATTAAAGACGAAAACGATCAAGTTTTCCCTATCGCAATTGGGATAGAGAGTGTCGAGAACGATGAATCTTGGACGTGGTTTCTCAAACAGGTCCGAGAAGCCATTGGTTGTCCGGAAGGCTTGATTATCGTGTTTGATCAACATGTTAGTATTGGTAATGCGATAGAATCTGCATATCCCGAAGCATGCCATGCTCTTTGTTGTTTCCATCTTCAGCAAAATCTAGCCAAATATGGAGGGCATTTAGTTGGGCTATTTCACACGGCGGCATACTGTTACGATGAAGATACATTCAATAGGTATGTCGAACTTCATGTCTTAAATATTCCTAATTCATTAACTAACACAGTTATATTTTTGTATTGATGATTACGTTTTTTTTTTCAGGTGCATGTCTTCTATCACCGATAGTGGCATCCAGGGTGCGATTGATAGCTTGATTCGAGCTGGTGTGACTAGGTGGTCACGTGTGAAATACCCTGTTCGAATATTCAACTTCATGACCTCTAATGCTGCTGAGGTTTGGAATGCTCGTCTAATCTGGGCTAGAAAGTTGCCAGTTTGTTCGTTCTTGGAGGCTGCTCGATGGGTGATTGAAAAATGGTTTGTCGAAAGAAGGTTGGTTGCTGATGACAGAGGATCAACTTTCACAAAGTCAGTGCATGACAAATTATCCGAATTTATGCGGCAAGGTCGAAATATGGAGGTTCAGAGGATGAGAAGATCGAAATTCAAGGTCACTGATGGGCGAAGGCTATTTTTTGTAGGCCTTAGTGACGGTGTCTGCAGTTGTATGTTCTTTCAAATCGAGATGATGCCATGTGCACACGCATGTGCAGCAATCAGGTACTCATATATACTGTTACATTGACTATTTTAAACAAGTTTACAGTGTTCGTAATATTTAAATTAATCCGTGTTTATTGTAGTGTTGCTAATAAGCAAATTGTCTTGTACGTGGCCCCGTATTATACAACTCACTGTCTGAGGGGGATGTGGGATTGTGAAGTTATGCCTGTGCCGGATCCGACAGAGTGGGTTGTGGATGATGACACGCGAAATAAGATGTATTTTGTCCCGGATCAACCAAAACAGGCGGGTCGACCAAGAAGCAAGCGAATACCTTCTACTGGTGAACATAGAGGAGTGCGCCGACTTAAATGTTCGCGTTGTGGTCAACCTGGCCATAACTGCACTACATGCACACAATACACCCCCTACAGATGGTCTATTCAGTGCAAATCCCGATCAAGGTGGACAACAGTTTAGAAGAAAGAAAAAATGTTCTATATGTGGATCTGAAGAACATAACAGACGAACGTGCCCGAGGAATAGAACATCTTAGCCGGATTGTGTATAATAATGTTGTCAAACATCTTTTCATTGTTTCTATGTTTTTATTATCTGTATCAGTGGTGTGTTTTTAAATTTCGACGATTTGATCATATCATTAGTATTCGTTAATTATAAATTTTAATGGAAACAGTGAAACTAAAAACTGAACAATACGAAAAAACTATTTTCGAAATACTTACTATCAACCATAACAAAATAAATATTCAACAAAATTCTTATATTCAACCATTGCTCTAGAAATCAAAAAAATCGAGAGGTATGGTGTCAGCGGCAGTGGAGTTTTTGTACACAATGTAGGCCATCCTCTTTCTAACGTCATTGATCCCATTTAATGCCTTAAGTGTCTGTCTTGGCTACTCCTGTAACATCCCACTCTCAACTGCGAGTAATGACCAAGGCCCACAAGAGGTGCTGTCCAACTGCTTGTAGCACATGTCCACTTGTAATAGGGCCAATGAGAACTCAGCTGCACCCTGTGGGATGTGTCGCCCCCGAGCAAATGCCTTCTCATAAAAGCCACAGTACTCGAGCAATCGTGGCATAATGCGATGAAGTGGGAGTGTCTGTCTTACCCGGTGCTGGATGATATCGGGAGTGAACCGATGCCTTAAGTTGTTGGCCAGGCAGATCTGAAATTTCTCGAGGTCTATAGAACATGCAACCCAATGACCGTCCAGGTACAGTACCGTCCATACCTGCCATTTTGGAAAAACACAATTAGAACCTGTTACCGATTAGAAAAAGATAAAAAAAATCAAGTAAGGTTAGTATTAAATACTTACTACTGCTATGTCCTCCCACCATGACCGTATAAAATTCCACTTCGGCCTATCCCCTCGCACATAGGGTGCAAGACGCTCCATCTGTTCCGGTGTGAACATCTCTCTGGCCCCCGCCAAGTATTTACACTCGTCTTCCTCGCCATCATGCTTTGCCTTCCAAATTTCGTCACATATTTCCTGATAATTACGACAATTGCGACTTAGTGGTAATATCAACACAAATGAGATAATACTATAAAAGTGTGAATTAAAAATGAGATAGTACTATAAAATTGTGATTAGAACTTACGTGCAGATGGATATCTACCAACTGGATCCTCCCCTCCAATTCACGTCTGGTTTTTATGTTGGCTGTTTCTGGACAGCTCTGTAGTACCCCAAGGTACGCATCAATGGCCTGGAATATATAGGAATGATGTTAACAGTACGAATTTTTGCAAATCAACTCTGGCAAAAAGGTAAAAGACTAAGTATTACTGTGTAATCCATTTCCAACTTGGGATCAATGAAATTCTGGAAGAAACTTGGCCCGACGGCCACACCACCATCGACGTTGCGTCTGTAACGATAACAAGACAAAAACTAAGTCAAATCAAAAGCACTAAACATGAAACAAATAATGGTTAAATCAACGGATGAAATATGAGGTGGATATAAATGCTTACGATTCCACTTTGTCGTCGGCACTCATGTAGTAGGCCTTGAAGTCGTCTGGAACGACTGCCGTCCTTCTAGAAGGCTCATCCGGTAAAAAGGGACTGCGCACAACTGCAGATGCAACTCTGTGTCGTGCTGCAGGTCCAACGGGATAAATATCTGGGACAGTAAGAGGGGGGACTGACGTCGACGCATGAACGACACTCATGTCAAAAGGATAATCCGAAGGTATGCTCGTGTCAGTTGGAAAGGCCCTATCAGCTGGGCATGGTGTCTGGAATGACTGCTGCCATGGTCCCTGGCCCATCGTACGAAAGTACGCCCTAACATGATCCTCGATCATACCAGGTATGATTTCAGCCATGCGATGCCCCGGATCCTGAGCGACGTGCTGTCGTAGACTGGAGTACTCCTGCTCCAACCGAGTCCCCATCCATCCCATCAATCGAGTGAACAGGTTGTCACTCGTCCCTAAGCTTTGTCCGAGACCACTAGGAGCTTCATCGAACGCTGGGATCGATGGTCCCCCACCGTCAGCCGCATCTGCATCGGTATCTTCATGCACACTCAAAGGGCCGGTCTGAACGGCAGAGGCCCGTCCTCAGCTTCTTCGCACCGTACTTGCTCTAGATGGACCGGCAGCTATAGGATCAGCAGTGGATATGGAATGTGCCCTACGAGCAGACGAAGTTGCCCGACGGCCACATCGTTGCTGTACGACCTGGACTCCCTCGTGGATATCATCCTCGATATCCTCCCAGAATGTCAGAAGTCTCTTTTCATCTGTGGGCTGAAGCGTCAAATGACACTCGACCTGCAATGAATCGTACAAATATTAGAAGTAACACATAAACGAATTGTAATAGGTGTTTAATTGCAATTTATGGTAATAACGCAATAAAGAAAAAATACCTGGCCTGTAGTAAATGTGCAACGTCCTAATCGGATCTCTTCAAACCCCACTTCAGACACCGGGGCGTTTGTAACGGCGTGCTCAATCTTGTCCCGGCATATGAGGAAGTAATATGGATCGCCTCAAAAGCCCATATCTGAAGAGAAGATATTTGTGAACCTTTTTAGCAAACATTAAAAAAAATACAGTAAATGAA
Organism: Scutellaria galericulata; assembly: GCA_946896805.1. Taxonomy (NCBI): domain Eukaryota; kingdom Viridiplantae; phylum Streptophyta; class Magnoliopsida; order Lamiales; family Lamiaceae; genus Scutellaria; species Scutellaria galericulata. The sequence continues at coordinate 12,752,374 of OX335791.1, read as the reverse complement.
TGTAATTTAGTACGTTCATACCAGTAAGGCTATCGAGAAACCATAAAAATGGTAGTGGTATCTATAGGACCGAACGGGGACAGTGGTCGGTAACCTATCCATGTACCGCAGAAGGGTGATGAAGCTGATCTTCCCCTATGGATAACTCTCCCACATATCTTCCAGCTCCACTAGCATCCAATAATACTTGTCGACAACTGACTTGCCGGCGTCCACCCGGAGCAATATGAGGTGGAGGATCAAGATCTTAGCAATCTTCACCGTATCCTCCACACTATTATCAAACTCGCCGGAGGTGAATCGATCATGGAGCTCAGACACGGTGACCCAACCCGACTCGGCATGCACCCTCCAGTACACTGCCCCTTGTGGTGGGGTGCGATCCTCACTCGGGTTGAAAGCCGAGTTACCGAACTTCAGGTTAGTCACAAGGGCAAACTCTTTCCTCCCGAACCTACAAATACACCGGTCCTGCCCTATAGCAAACTACCTCTCGTTGTCAGGTCTCGCCTGCCCATGCACCTCATATGACATGAGAACGTGTAAAAAAGCCTCGTAGGACTCTGTTTCCATCTTCCACATCAAAAAATGTCCGAAACAGGTCTTCCAGAAGTCACGTAGACACTGTCGGCCGAGAGCTCGAAGTCGTGTCTTGATCTCGTCGAGTACCGTCAGACGAACGTACCCATTGATGTAGGCGACAGTACCCTGACATGCCTCACGAACGTACTCCAACTATACATTTTACAAACACCGAAATAAGCAAACTATTTAAATAAATATCATATGACTTCGAAATAAGCAAATCATTTAAATAAATATCATACGACTTCAACATACATATATATACCTGTTAATTAAAAAAGGATGAATAATTAATTCAAAAAAATGAATAATTAGGCAAGATATTATTAATTATTAATTATGAAGATGAATATAGATTATTAATTATGAAAATGAATGCAAGATATACATATACGAAAATGAATAATCTTGGTAATGAATAATTAGTTAAAAATTAATTAATTATGCATGAATATTTTTAATTATACATTAAGCTTTTTCGTTAAGCCCTATAAATATAAGGTTTAACAAACAATAGGATATTGTTCGTGAAATGGTTGAAAATCAAGGCTTAACGAACAATGCCTTTTGTTCGTTAAACCCTATAAAATAAGGGTTTAACGAACAATAGGCATTGTTCGTTAAGCCTTGATTTTCAACCATTTCACGAACTTCTACCTATTGTTCGTTAAACCTTATATTTATAGGGCTTAACGAAAAATCTTGTTCTTAATCCATATAATTCGATTCTAATCTAACTAAATTACATATAATTCGATTCGATTCTAACTAAATTAAATACATTCAATCCTAATTCACAAACATATATATCTTAATTCATATATTCTCGTTCGTATATATCCTATAAATAAATCATATATATCATATATATCCTAAATAATGAACAATAATATATCACAAACCCTATAACAACATGGATAGAAAATATTCAATCCATAAATTCAACAAACAAACAACAATCATATAATAAACCAAGATGTATTTGGACATAAATTCTAAATTACAACATCAATAATATTAAATTCTAACCTCTTCGATATACTCTTCGGCCATTTAACGAACTTTTCCTTCACGAACTTTTTATTTTTTCACAACAATGGAAGCCAAAATTCTTTTTTGCAAATAATATAGGAGAGGAGCCGCGAGAGAGAGGTAGGGGAGAAGGAGATGAAATTTTCAAAATTTTCGTTCAAGCCTTAAGATTCTTTATTCTTTGTCCTATGCATATGAAGTACACTAGTGATAGGTGGTTGTGGGGGTGGGTGGGGCCAATTAATATTCCTTATAAAAGTATGGTCAAATATAAGAAAAATTATATAATGTATGATAATTTTCATATGATATCAAAATCAAACACTAAAATAAATTTGTAGTTAACGAAAAATTAGGGTAGGAATTAAAAGTAGGGGTTTCATTTTCGTTAAACCCTAAAAAATAAGGGTTTAACGAAAATTAAACCTAGGGAGGAAATTTTCGTTAAACCTTAATTTTTTAGGGTTTAACGAAAATTATGGTATAATTTATAATTTTCGTTAAACCCCTAAAAGTAGGGTTTAACAAATAAGTGTAATATTTGATAATTTAACAAAATTATTTGAAAATTAGAAAATTAAAAAAATAATATAACAAAAATAATTTAAATTACGGAAATAATTTTTGGATTTGACGAAAAATATTTGATAATTTTAATACGAAATTTATTTAATAATGAATGAAATTATTTTATGGTTTCACTCTAATTATTTGATAATATAACGAAAATTATTTGATAATTTAACGAAAATTATTTAATAATATAACGAAAATTAATAAATTACTATATTACTATAACAGATAAATTTATTACTAAATTACTATATTTATTTTCAAATTTGATATGTTCATCTTAATAAAAAAAAAAATTAAAAAGGTATTTGATAAATCCGTGTCAATTATTGTACTTGATAATTATTTAATTACGGGATTGAATTAATATTCGTTAAACCCCAAAAAAATAGGGTTTAACGAAAACATGCCACAAACTTCGTTAAACCCTAAAAATAAAGGGTTTAACGAAAGTTATGGTTTTCTTCGTTAAACCCTAAATTTTCAGGATTTAACGACAACTTCAATATATTGTATATATTAAAGCCTGCTAATAATCCGTACCAAGCTTAACAGATTCTCTGCACTAATGTATTTTTGTGTATTTGAGGATAATATTAAAGTTTGGTAGGTATATTTGTATAAGTGTTTTATGCTTTTGGGTATATATATATATATATATATATCAAATGATTCGCTACTTTTCTGTTTATTATATTCACACACCATTTGGAATTCTGTATTACAACACTAAAGTTCAACCTTTTCAACTGGTTATTGCCCCCACCATAACTCTCTCTCTCTCTCTCTCTCTCTCTCTCTATATGTTAATTGCTACTCCTCCGTCCCGAGATAATTTGCACACCCATCCCGACACGTAAAATAAGAAAATGTTGTTTTTTACTTTTTGAGTTGAAAAGTCAACAAAAATATGGGATAATTTGGTAAAAAATAGGTAAATATGTTAAGTTATAGGGATAATTTGGTAAAAATTATTTTCCTTTTCAGGGGTGTGCAAATTATCCCGGGACACACCGAAAGGAAAGTGAGGAAATTATCCCGGGACGAAGGGAGTATTATATACAACCATCAAAGTCATATACTCCAATAATCCCAAAATAAATGTTGTTTTAAATATTTTCACACAAATTAAGGAATATCATAAAAAGTCTGATTTATTTCTATTTAAATATAATTATTATGGGGAATTTTTTTATCTTTTCTCTTAACAACCCTCTTTAACATATTTAATTTGGTAGGACTGTAGAAGTAAATGAGACCGTAGAAGTAAATGAGAGTACTTTTGATAGATTATATATAAATATGTTTTGAAATTTTAAAAAGACATTTATTTTGAAATAGATTTATTTTGCTAAAAACCATTTATTTTGTGACGAAAAGAGTATACTTCTGGGTTTGGATTGAAAATGAAATTGATAGGTTGAAAATGAAGAGCTAAAATTATTGATTATGGGGCAGGCCTTGTACCTATCATTTCCCACCAGTAGAGTATACTCTCTCTCTCTCTCTCCTCTCTAAAATGATATTAATATTTCAAAAATTAAAAAAAAAAGAAAAAAAAAGGTAAACTTTTCAACCTATATTGATCAACCTATAACCTATAATATGACTCCTTAAAACCTAAAATATGATAATACAGTACAATATCAAAAAATTAGTTAATTGGAAAATAACTCAGAAATTAGAAACTGATCAAAAGTCGTGTGAATTTTTTTCATTTTTCATAGTTAAAGGGTTTTGCTGTTGTAATTTTCCCAAAAAAAAAAAAAAAACAATTATTGGGTTCATTTGGTAATTATTTAGTAAACCCAGGACGATAAATTTAAATCAGCCATATATGAAAAGAAATTTAAATGGACAAAAAATATAATCTTTTTAAACATAGAGCAATAAAAAAAAGTAAAAATTGAAGGATGACAAATCCAAATGAAGCAAATTTAGATGGCAATGAAAAAAAATGGAAATTCCTTGTTTTTTTGTTTGTTTGTTTTGGCTACTAGATTTAGTGAACCTCTTTCTGTAACCTAATTGCTTTATAATAGTTTTTGTATCCTACTATCAAACTTTTAAAAATATTTCTTTTTAATTTTATAAATGTAATATTTTTTATTTTTCTAATATACTAGTATTAGATCATGTACGTTGCACATATAAATCAATTCAAATTAAGGAAAATATAATACAAATATCTTATATATTAGAGTTCTAATTATAATAGTATTCTATACAATTTTGAATTAAAATTCTAATATAAAATTATTCAAATATGAAAATCTTAAATTACTATTATAACCTTAAATAATAATCTTGATAAGGATATATTCGGCAATTCATATTTTGAAAAAAAAAACATAAAGAACACAATTTTATATAATACTTTATTTTAATGAATAATTAAAAGTATGTAGTATGATATTTTTTTTTATATATGTTTATAATATATCATTTAGATTAAACAATTTACACTAGATATATATTAAACAGTGCATATACTCTTGAAGCTGCAACAAAATGGTCTCTCGTAATCATTGATCATTGAATAAAAACGACAATGGGACTTCTAACAGAGTATTTAGCAGAAGTCCAGGTAAGAAAACCTTGATGAACAGTTCTACTGGTGGCGTTTGCTGATTTGCTAAACGTCGTTGTGTATGTCAATTTCTGGTTTAGCCCCGAAAACTGTAGTGTCCTGGGCTCAACCCTCATCTCAACCCCCGACAATGTCCCTATCTCAACTGTGTACACCGAGTTCGCCTCACCAACGTTGCTAACTGTCCTGTTTACTGTCGTTGTAGCATTTCCCAGAAAAACCGAAAATGAAGGATAGTTCAACTCCTCTTCCGATATGCTTGTAATCTCCGAGCATCTGACAGGGCGGTTCACGATTGCAGTCACTTGTTGGTCTGTATAGTTCAGCCCACACAGATATGGCACGTAATCGTCTGGTTGGTTGTCGTAAACCAGGCCTGGATTCGTGGCCTTTAACACGTTGACGTGTCCTGATCCTGTGGCGAAAACATTAGCAGGCCTTTGAGTTTGGTCTTCTATGAGATTTCCAGCCAGGTTTACCTGATCCGCTGTGGTCATTATGGTGGACTTGATTGCGGCAGGCGACCAATCAGGATGCGCGTTTTTCAGCAATGCTGCGATGCCGCTGAGGTGGGGACAGGACATGGAGGTTCCGGAAATGATGTTGAAGTTCGATTTCGTGTTGATGTTGTTTTCCACGGAGACGTGCCAGGCAGCCAGGATGTTGTGGCCCGGCCCGATTATGTCGGGCTTCAGAATTCCGGGGCTGGCCAGGTTCGGGCCCCTGGAAGAGAATTCGGCCACTGATGGGGCCCGCTGATCGCCGATTATGGTCCCCTTGAAGGAGATTGTGGCTACTGGAGATGTTGTCGAGTTCAAATAGGCTTTGATTTTCAGCCCATCTGCGTAGCTGAGATGTGTGGCTGGAAGAATGTGAGAATCGGAAAACGTGGTGTAGCCTTGAGGCTGCTGGTTGACGAGAACCATGGCGGCGCCGCCAGCGTTTCTGACGGCCCGGCCTTTCGCGACTCGTCCCATATTTCCACCCATTTCACAGAGCACGATCTTCCCTGCCACGTCGGCATTGCTCAACGTCTCTGGCGAGCACGATACAGCCTGGAAGGGTGGGTAGACAATAGGCAAGAGAGTCGAGGGGAAATCAGCAGGTTGGAAGGTGGATTCGCCCTCCAATACGTCGTCGTTCCCGAGCACAGCAGTTGCCCTGTTTTTCCTATCAATGGAGCTAGCCCCCACGGTAAGAACCCATGGAGCACCATTCTGAATCGTACCGAGAGACGGGCCAGCGTTTCCGGCTGCCACGCTGACGAAAATACCACTTTGAGTCGCACTAAAAGCCCCGACAGCAACGTTGTCTTCGTAGAAATTTCGAGCAGGCCCTCCCAGAGAGAGTGAGAGCACATCAACACCATCGCCAATGGCAGCATCCATGCCGGCAAGAATGTCACTCTCGGAGCAACGAGGATGACACACTTTGTACACTGCTATATGAGCCAGAGGTGCAATTCCAGCCGCAGTTCCATTGGCAATGCCAAATACGTTGGCCCCTCTCACAAAATTCCCTGCCGCAGTGCTCGCAGTGTGGGTCCCATGCCCATTGTCATCCAACGGCGTACCATCATTTCTCGTACCATTGAAAATTCTCGCCCCGATGAGCTTGTTGTTGCACGCGCCGGTGTCCAAATCGCACCTTCCCTTCCACTTGGGAGGCGGGGGAGGCATCCCTTCGTCGCTGAACGAAGGGTGGTCTGGATTTATGCCCGTATCCAACACCCCGATTATCACACCTCTGCCGTAATTGGTATCCCTCCACAAGCCCGTGTTTTGGTTTAGTCCCAAGAAATTGGGAGAATGGGTCGTGTGGAGGGATAGTATTCTCTCGGGCCGGACCGAGATGAATCCGGGCTTTTCTGCCATCGTCTGCGCTTGCTCTGGCGTTAGTGTGGCGGCGAAGCCCTTGAAAACGTTGCGGTAAGAGTAAACGATGCGAGGTTCGTCGTTGTTCGACGAGCTCGATAGGGTGGTTGGCAAAAATGTTTGGTACCAACCTTGCAAATCGTGGTCCATAACATTGGTAAGAGTAGTGGTGGAAGGGAGATCAACATGGACAATGTATGTTTCTGATCTTACTATAGTGTGAAAATTGATGAGATATAATAGTGTGAGAAAGATCATGTAATAAGCCATGGTTGGATTGGATGTATGAGAATTAGTTTGATAGGTGAATGAGCAATTTATTTAAGATATATAGTATGTAGTTGACCGCGCGTCGCAACGCGGCAAAATTAATTAATATCTTCCCTATCCTAACCAACTAGTAGCTAGGGCAAGCAAGAGTCGATCCCACGAGGAATGACGATTAATTATGTCACCTAGATTCAATTCAAATGAAATAACAAATTGGGGGGTGTTTGGATTAGATATTATCACTAAATTAATTAAATAAACTAGAAAGCAAATTAAACAAGTAATCAATGGATGCAAATATTCCAGTTAACAGTTCAGTTATCCCCCGATATTAATTATCTTCCAATTACTGTATCACCCCTCTCTCAGTTATCATGGAATTATCATCCCTAGTCTAACAACAAGCTCTGTTAAACCGAGTCGTCTCTTAAGATTAGTTAATCAGGATCCGCTCTCTAATTAACCCTATTCAATTGAACAACCTAGAATAAGCTCTCTACATTTAATTCATTAAATGCATTAATCACCAAGACAACAGGATGAACTAGACTCCGAATACACAAGCTCGATTCGATAATTCTAGGATTATGTTACCCTAGAGATGCACGACCTCTAGTTTACCACTTATGAAAATTAAACCACAACAATTAGGATTCATGATTTAAGATTCTAGCAATCAATTATAAATACTTAATCTAGGTGATCAGGCTAAATCAAGCATCAACAATTGAAAACATTCTGCACAGATAACATAATCAATTCCATTCAAACATCGAGAAGGTAATACGAAATTAATTAGAACATAAAAGTAATATGGGTTCAAACATCCCTGCTAACCGGAGTTGAAAGATTAGCCGATCATCCTTGAAAACGAATCCATCCAAGCAATTTTGAAATCCATCTAAATTATCCTAGAAAATAAATTGTTTTTCTCTCTAAAACTATTCCTCTCTCCTAATCTATCTAATCTTTCTCTCTCTCTCTAAAACTAATCTACTACTCAGACTCACGTGAACAGTGGCCAAGAGGTATATATATTGATGATGATAATCTCCTTTTCTTGGGCACAAAGTCAAGGTATATGTATGCTATCTTCGCTGGAGGCGTGAATATGCCCTTCTTCAATTGGAATGGGCCTGTATTTGTCTCTTCCTTTAATTTACTAGCCCAAACCTCTTTTTTTTTCCTTGGTCTTCAATTGAATTGCTAAGCCCATTATCTTCATTCTTCATTCCTCATGAGCCCAATTCTTTCTTTTACTCCAAAGTATTCCATAAATCCCTAAAATAAATAAGAAAATAATATATGAAATATTTGAAGACCCAAATCACACATATGTAGGAAAATAGTGCATCCAATCAAATAAATGATTATAAAATCTCACATTAGACACCACAAAATTGCACATATTTTCCTCGTATCAAATTTCCCCACACTTAAACTATTGCTTGTCCTCAAGCAACAAAAGAATTAAAGCACATAGGGAGTCAAAATAATAGATCATCGCTTGCTCAGATCCTCACCAACACTCATAGAAACTCGAATCCATGTCGGGAATAAGACACAAAAACATGTTGGACTCAATGCACAATCTCAAGAAATCATAAGTTTTGGAAGGGCATTAGAAATCAAATCTCTCATAGACAATTCATTAATTCACTCTACCACCTACATCAATCAACATACTTCAACTCCTTTTACGACATCCTTCATTTAAATTAGAACTCGTTAAGATTTCACACTATGAATCACCCCCATTTTTCTCCATTTTCTTTTCTCTTTTTTTCTATTTTTTCTTTCTTTCACATAGACGATGATACTTCGTCGTTTAATTTTTTTTTTTTTTTTTGGATGGGGTTGGCAACTCCACACCATTCTTAGGTTAGTCCATGAACTACTACGTATTTTTTTACGCATTTTTTTCTTTCAAGTCTTTGGACCCCTAAGAACAGGCAGCTGATTCCACACCCCATCATCTTTTCACTTCTTAATTTTTTTCAACTCAACACCTTTATCTCCAACCACATCAATTTTTTCCAACCAAGGGGGTTCATCAAAGGTGATCCAACTTCACAAATTCCAATCTAAACTACTTCCATCAAGGAATTTAAAGTATATCTCAAGACACAAGTAGGCAAAGTAAATCAACTCAAAGTCAATGATTAATTCTCAAACCAACACTATCCTTCCTAACAACAATTTCCCAAGACGACATTCAGCAAATTTTAACCAACAAAGCTCAACAACACATATCCCAACACATCATCGAATTCCCAAATAACAACAATAAACAACACTCGAATCATCATTGCAAGCTCACTTATTCAACATTTTTTTTTTCATTTTGTTTTTTATATGCAAATGCAAGCAAAAATTAAACATGCTAAAGCAAGTAAACATGCATCCTAATACAAAAAGAAATAAAAACAAGCTACATGCAACTATATGAACCTAAATGCAAACTATATGCAAGATATGTGATATATTCCATACTTTATCAATTATCCAACATTTCTCCATCCCCCCACACTTGAACTTTGTTTGTCCCCAAACAACTCAAATCACAACACAAGATAAAGAGACAATATGATCCAATCATGCAAAGAAACAAGAGAAATAAAAGAAGTATGGAATGATGTCACCTGATCCAAGGAGGTTTTGGAATTGGTCTCAAAGATGACACATCAAAAACCGTCATGTTCATCCCTCTATTGAGCTTTCTCCTCTTTATTGATTTGAAGTTCGAGAATTCGATGAGAAGTGCTTTAGAAGGTGTATGGATATCATCTAAGATAAATATTTCTTCATCATGCTTTCTTTTGTCCTCCAAAATTGAGTTCACCCTACAAGAAAGATGAAGAGGATCAACATTAAACTGAACAGAAATTGGTTGTTTTACCAAATTCTCGCAGGCTGACAGTTTGACACTGGATGTTGGTTTCACACTGGGTAATCCAGTGTCTAGCTGACTGACGAGTTTTTCATCCTCCTCATCGTCTTCCTGTAAATGCTCCAGCTTTTTAGGCTCTTTAAACTGTTTCTCACTCAAAATTATTGCATTGATATCCTCTTTTACTGCCCTCGCCAACCTGGAAGGAAAATGAACCAAATTAATAGGAAATTGTGCAGAAAAATCGTTCCTGACCTGTGCAGATTCTGGAGTTTTGACACTGGGAGATTGTTTCGACTCTGGCAGTCCAGTGTCAGGCAGTTCGATAGAATTCTCTTCCTCCTCATTTTTCAAAATTTTCTGAGGCTTTTCGGGTTCTTCCAACTGCTTCCCACTCCTCAGAGTTATTGCACTGACATTCCTTGGATTTATCTCTGGTTGTGACGGTAATTTACCTCCATTTTGGGCCTCAAGACGACTCAAAGCCGTCGCCAGTTGGCTCACTTGTGTCTCAAGATTCCTGATATTTGACTGGGTATCCCTTTGGAATTGAGCAGTGTCCTTTTGGAACTGTATTGTGTTGGAGGCCAATGTCTTCATCATATCCTCCAATGATGAGTTGGAACTGTGTCCGGATGCTTGCTCTTGATAATTAGAATTTCCCCCTTGGTAATTGGAATTCCCTAAAAGCTGTGGGGGCTTGTAATTCTCTCCATTGTGAGCACCTTGTTGATTTCCCCACCTTAAATTTTGATGATCCCTCCAACCCGGATTGTACATATTGGAGTAAGGATCATACCTTCTTTCTTGGTCGTACTTCATTCCTTGATAATTTCCATTTCCCACAGCATTGGCATGCGCTTCAATTTTATCGAGTAAAACTCGACATGAATCTATGGTGTGGTCAATGGTATTGCAAAGACGACATGGCTTCACCTGGGGAACACCTGCAAAAGCTTGACGAACAAAGGAAGTTAATTCAGTTAATCTATCCTCGATGGTAGAACCATTTACCTCCTTTATGGATCGTAGTGAAAAATCGCGGGTGTCAAATGTGGAGAATTGTTGCGAAGCAGTAGTCATGCTCGTGATGAGGAGTCTCGCTTTCTTTTCGCTGAAGCAATCTGCAAAATTGACACTGGAAGACCAAAATCACACTGGGACTGCCAATGCGAAAAGTACGACAGAACAAAGCAGACTTGGAAATAGAACCAAAGCCGAACAGAGCAGAAAATATGCACAAACTGAACAGCAAATTTTTTTCCGATTTTTTAATTTTTTTTGTTTTTTTTTATAAACAAAACAAGAATAGAAATAAGATGACACAATAAATTCAAATCACTCCCCGACAACGGCGCCAAAATTTGACCGCGCGTCGCAACGCGGCAAAATTAATTAATATCTTCCCTATCCTAACCAACTAGTAGCTAGGGCAAGCAAGAGTCGATCCCACGAGGAATGACGATTAATTATGTCACCTAGATTCAATTCAAATGAAATAACAAATTGGGGGGGTGTTTGGATTAGATATTATCACTAAATTAATTAAATAAACTAGAAAGCAAATTAAACAAGTAATCAATGGATGCAAATATTCCAGTTAACAGTTCAGTTATCCCCCGATATTAATTATCTTCCAATTACTGTATCACCCCTCTCTCAGTTATCATGGAATTATCATCCCTAGTCTAACAACAAGCTCTGTTAAACCGAGTCGTCTCTTAAGATTCGTTAATCAGGATCCGCTCTCTAATTAACCATATTCAATTGAACAACCTAGAATAAGCTCTCTACATTTAATTCATTAAATGCATTAATCATCAAGACAACAGGATGAACTAGACTCCGAATACACAAGCTCGATTCGATAATTCTAGGATTATGTTACCCTAGAGATGCACGACCTCTAGTTTACCACTTATGAAAATTAAACCACAACAATTAGGATTCATGATTTAAGATTCTAGCAATCAATTATAAATACTTAATCTAGGTGATCAGGCTAAATCAAACATCAACAATTGAAAACATTCTGCACAGATAACATAATCAATTTCATTCAAACATCGAGAAGGTAATACGAAATTAATTAGAACATAAAAGTAATATGGGTTCAAACATCCCTGCTAACCGGAGTTGAAAGATTAGCCGATCATCCTTGAAAACGAATCCATCCAAGCAATTTTGAAATCCATCTAAATTATCCTAGAAAATAAATTGTTTTTCTCTCTAAAACTATTCCTCTCTCCTAATCTATCTAATCTTTCTCTCTCTCTCTAAAACTAATCTACTACTCAGACTCACGTGAACAGTGGCCAAGAGGTATATATATTGATGATGATAATCTCCTTTTCTTGGGCACAAAGTCAAGGTATATGTATGCTATCTTCGTTGGAGGCGTGAATATGCCCTTCTTCAATTGGAATGGGCCTGTATTTGTCTCTTCCTTTAATTTACTAGCCCAAACCTCTTTTTTTTTCCTTGGTCTTCAATTGAATTGCTAAGCCCATTATCTTCATTCTTCATTCCTCATGAGCCCAATTCTTTCTTTTACTCCAAAGTATTCCATAAATCCCTAAAATAAATAAGAAAATAATATATGAAATATTTGAAGACCCAAATCACACATATGTAGGAAAATAGTGCATCCAATCAAATAAATGATTATAAAATCTCACATTAGACACCACAAAATTGCACATATTTTCCTCGTATCAAGTCCACGCGGTAGACTGACGAACCATATGTTTGTGTTGGAAAAAATCAAGAGTAGACTAGGGGGTCAACTGGACTTCACTTTATATCCTGTCTATTTAAAAATCAATGATATTTATTTGATTGAAAATGAAATGCTATAAAGCCGTAAGAAATACACCAAATTTTAGAAAAGATTGGAAAAAAATAGAAGAAAGCAAGGGCTTTGTTGTGTGAAAAGGAATTCAAATGAAGAATATTGTGGAGCAAAGAAAAAGAAATGGTCGTATACGGTATACCCAACAATGCTAGTAAATGCTATAAAACCTATAATATATATTTTTTATCGGTAAAAGAAATTTTATTTATTTGAATACAATTGAGGATACTCAAACCCTAACAAAGTATAAAATAATCTATTTAAAATCGGAATTCACGACATAATTTTGGTTATAAGAACCAATCTGATAAAGCCTATAATATTAGTTTTACATGGAATATATTTGGGTAAAATCATTATTAACTCTATTACTTTTTATTCACTTTTTTTTTTCCAATAATTACCTGATTTTAAATTTTAATTCTATTTAAATTAGATTTAAGTGAAAACTTCATGAATTTTTCGAAAATCTCAAAAATAGAGTGATACATATTTCTTGTGCGAAATTAGTTCGAATTGGAGATTTCAGGCCAATTTATGACAAATTGACCCAAATGTCAAAGTCCAATAAATTAATATATATTCTAAAATGATGAAATCCAAAATGTAGTATCCTAAAATTACACTTTTCCCACATCATACACTGTCAAAATTTGGTCACACTTTTCCGGCATCTGTCTGGGGTACAATCGTCAGCTGCGGCTCCGAGCAGTGGGGAGGAGAAGAGGAGGATAGTGATGAAGAAGAAGAAGGACATTTTTAATGTTTGAGGATAACACACAAGAATTGAGCAATTTGTGTGTTGTTTATGTCTTAAAATTGACCGCATTTGTCATACCAAGTCAAGACCGAAATTTCCATGGTCCCTTTCATTAATTTGTTATGCGCGTAACTTGACTAGTATTTCCTCAATTATTGTAATGAAGAATCAACACCCATTCACAAGTTCATTATTAGTCTTGGTCTTCCATTTTATCCCATCGAATCCGGCTTTTATACTACTTTATATAACTAAAATGATTTATGTTATAAGAAAATATGTCTTTTGACTGGTAGACATAACAAAACAAATCTTTTACCGATTTTAAGGGGTGTTTGGATTGGATTTGGTCCATCTGAATTTTGGATGAGATCAGTCCAGTCCATATTTGGACAAAAAATTTTAAAATCCTACAACTATAATTCTTAATAAAAACATCTATTTTTTCTACAAATCTAAAAAACAAAACATCTACTTTTTCTACCATTCCCAATGTGAAAAATGACATCTTAATTATAATCACACCCTATAAAATCTCAAAACAAACACAAGACTTTCAAAATCCATATTCACAAAATCCTCCTAAATTCCAAATACAAATTTACAAAAGTCACCTAAATTTAAAGAGTGACACTCCCGTGCCTCTTGGGCGCGGTGCCCCCAACCTATTTACTTCTTTCTTTATTTTTTCTCTCTTCCTTCTTCTTCTTCTCCTCCTCCCTTCCTATAACTTGAAATCATAGCATTATATGACAAAAGTGATGCAACAAACACCATAGTTGGTTATTAATTGAGTAATATGAATTATTTGTATAAATTTTGTGGAAGAAGATCGTATATTTAAAAATTTAAAATTTTAAACTCATTCTACAGTACATTAATATCTAAAGAATATACAAGTGATACCTGAAGAGTATGCAACTAATATCATTCATTGAATAAACAACTAATACTTTAAGAGTAAATATGTAATACATTATACTATAAACATTAATACCTTAAAATAAATATGTAATACCTTAAATGTGCACATATATAATACCTTATTCTATAAGCATTAGTACCTTAAAGGTAAATATGTACTCCCTCCGTTCCGCTCAAATTTGCACACTTTCCGTTTTCGTCCGTTCCAATCAAATTTGCACACTCCAAAAATGGCAAATAAAATCTACAAAATTACCCTTTACTATTCAAAAAAGTACTATTTACACTCCAAAAAACAGTTTTTTCTTAACCTTCGTGTCTGTCCCTACGTACAAATTTGAGCGGGACGGAGAGAGTAATACTTTAAGAGTATACAACTAATATCTTAAAAGGATATAACTAATAAATAAAACTCATGAATGAAATGTTTTAATCTTAATATATATATATATATATATATATATATATGATATTTAGTAAATTCATATTCAAAGATAAAATCAAACATGATGGATCTTTTTAAATTGATTAAGTTTTAGGTTGACTAATGAGGAATTATATAAATAAAATGCACTTATTTTAGTATCATGGATGTACAAATAAATGCACGTATATTTACTTATATATACAAAATAAATGATTGTATATACACACAAATTGCTCAATTCTTGTGTGTTATCCTCAAAACATTAAAAATGTCCTTCTTCTTCTTCATCACTATCCTCCTCTTCTCCTCCCCACTGCTCGGAGCCGCAGCCGACGATTGTGCTTAATTTTTGAGAAGAGACTCAATTCCCTTTGAAGTCTATCTTAATTTGTGAAAAAATATAAACGAATATTGAACACTGAATCTCCACAAACATACTTTGACATTCAAAAAGAAATCGTGAAATGTTTTCCACAAGAACTTTGATAATTACATTCATACCAAGTCTTTTTTTAACACAAAAACAAGTCATTGAAATTTTCAAAAAACATACTATATTGCATTATTTGAAATAAGTGACTGATAAAATAGGGTTTTATTGAATATATTGTGATGAATTCTTTTAGATAAATTTAATTAAGCTTTTCTTGAAAAATTTAAAAAACAAAAACTTGCATTATTTTAAAGAGATATATACAATTATCAATTATCAATTATCAATTTCTCTCTCAAACAAAAATTCAAATTCAATTGATGTCATGTACCATGTACGTCATAGTCATGAAAATCCAGCCATCTAATTTGGCATTTCAAATACAACGTAAAGTAGCTAAATAGGTATTGGAAAATAAACAAGATTTGAAATGCCCATATTATGAGTAGAGTCTTCTAACATTAATAACCTATATATACATGTAAGTTTATAGGAGTCCTAGGGTATAATTTCGTAAAGCAAGTCCCACTATAATACCGGGCAATCGAAAAAGATAAAATGTCCACCATGAACAACTCTTAGTATGCCCACAGATGACGTGTAACGATCTCATCCCCTCATTATATGGAAAATGAAATTAATAAATATACTAGATTTTTACACATCAGTCGTTGACCTATTTTAATGTGTCTATGGTAGGTAGAGTAATAGGGTTGATCGGCCACTATATAAAATCATTTTCATAAGTTAATTTTTATTTTGTCAATCAATCCATCTTATAAAATTAAGAGATTTTTTTAATCCTCGAAATTCATCTTATTAGATTTTTCCTCCTTTACTTTTTTACCTTTTATTTTTTAGTTCTTCATGTTCAAACAATTAATTTTGTAGGATGGTCTTACAAGATCACTAGACCAACCCTCCTATCCTAACCTACATTGTTTATATCATCTTCTTCAATTAATTTAGTAGACTTATATGCCAATAGCTAGGAAGCATCCAATTGATGAAATTAACAAATATAGGAAAATAAAAAGGAAATCGAATATTTTCCAATGAATGATTAATTAGGTTTAACAGTTCTCCAAATTTTATGAATTAAAAAAAAAATGATAGAAAGGTAATAACTTTTCTGCATTTTGTAAGAAAATGAGTTTTTTTTTTTAAATTACAAACAATTTGTGAACTCCTTAATCTTCACGTTAGAAAACTGCACTTGGCCCATATGATACGACACGCATCAAGAACCCTAAAAATTTGAGTTCTATAAATACATTACCATCCAAAAATTGTTCGGGACCGTGGACCGTCACTCTGGTCTTCAAATTTTGTTTGTCATGTTAAAAACAAGAAATGTCGATCGAGGACCACTTAAAAAGACTAGTAACCATCAATTGACTCTTCGGATTATCTTTGTAAGGATATTGATCAATAGTCGAATGAAAAAAGAATGATGTACATGTAATGATACGAAATGCCATATATGTGATGATATGATGTGTTTTCATGCGATGTTTTTCATATCTATTTATTTAATGTTAACGAACATGATTCTACCGAGTTAGTGTTGTTTATTCTTATTCTATGCTTATTTTTTCAGATTGAGGAGCTTGGTATTGGTGGAGTACGGGGAAAACTATAATTTAATAATATTATATTTCTTTTTTTTTTTTAAGTTGATTATTAATTTTTAAGTTGAGAATTTACGGTTTGAGAAAAATTAAGTTGATGTTATAATTGATTTTGAGATTAATGTTTTGGTTTTTAATGAGAGAAAGTCAGTCACTTAAAAGTTATGAATTTATGTTTTCTATTTTCAAGGTTAAAATATGTTATTATTTTAAATTCGAGAACTAAAGTGGGATATATAGCCTTTTAGATACAATATTTTTAACCCAAATCATTCAATTTTAATTTTAAATTTATATTTATGTAACTTGATGCATATTACTAAAAACCCATGTTGGAATGAGTATAAATAATTTATGGATATTGTCAAAAAGAAGTGATGACAAAGAATGAAAAGAGAAAATGTCATAGATGAAAAGAGATCTCCTTTCTAAACTTAGTCTCCAATTTTTCAAGATGGATAAAATTTATTTCCAAGATACAATTTGGCAGTATTTATATCTATTTTCTAGGTAAAAGGATATAGTATGTCATTAGAATCGGTCTCTCTTTTTCTACTTTTTGATGGGCTGGATCGAGCTATCCTCTCCACTTTGGGCTTGACTTCCTCATCGATTGGGCTTCTATGCCTTCTCTCAATATTTTGAGCCCACTAGGTTTGGTTCGGCCCTTCAGTCTGGCTTGGGCAGATTCAAGTGTTATGATGTCTACCTGGATCGTGGACTTCAAAGCATCCACATCAACTACTCTACTGATCAACAGAAAAGCATACAAAAATAAGACGAAATAAGTAAGAAAGATATTAATCTCCTACAACGTATTCAATTAAACTTTGTAAAATCCTCCTTCTTACCTAACTCTTATTATAGGAAATTTTATTCTTTATGTCCTTAACTTTTGATATTTGCAGTCATTAATTATGGTAAAGTATACACTTGACATAAGTATGACATAAGTTTTGCTAATATCATCTATATTGTAGATGATAATTTATATCTAAATTTAATATTTTAGGATTTTAAAATTATTGTTTTGAATGTAAATTTTAATTCTTATGTAAAAACTCGATTCTCTTTGATTAATGTATTTTTAAAGAAATTTATATGTGATTGCCACATGTAAATTATCAGCAATTCAAGCTCAAAAAGTTCGAAATTAAGGTTTCACGTGCAATTTAAGATAAATTGAGTTATTCGGGTTGAAATTGAGCAAACACATTTCAAAATTTCAAAAATTATTGTCCTAAATTATCAGCTCAAAAAGTTGTAGTTCGAAAGTATTAGGCCTCCTAAATATTCAGGCAAAATGGATGATAAGCTCATTTTCAATGTGAAGACATCTTAATTACAATTATACCCTGTAAAATTTCAGAACAAAATAAGATTATCAAAATTCATTTTATTTCAAACTCCACCTGATCTCAAATCCAAACTTGCAGAATCCACCCTCGCTCCAAGTCCAAACACACTTTAAATGAAATTCCCCTTAAAAGAAAATTAATTTCGCAAGCAACCGAATAGTAGCTGAATCTAGTGACCAATTTCACTGCTATGAATTTGAGTAGAGGTAGAACAATCCTGCTAGTGATCTTAATTAACTCATGCATGCACTACTCCTAATCCTAAATCTGAGCATATTTAATTTGGATCTAAAGAGAACAATAAATAAACTATTTTGGCTGGGACCCTAAATCAAGAAAAAAAAATTAATATTAAGCTCCCCAGTCAATCCTCCGCCCCTGCCTATACATGACTATTTAATTTCTTCAATATTACAGTACATAATACAAAATTGGCTGCATATTAAAAACTGGTATACAACTCAAGAATTTGCAGCCATTGTCAAAAAATGGCTTGCATTTTCCTTGTCTCTTTTCTTTGCCTTTCAACTTTCCATTCAGTCACTGCACAGATTGAACGACGAACCTATATTGTTCATGTGAACATTCCTACAGATCAAGTCTTAGGACACGACCTGGAAAAGTTGTACAGTTCATTCTTGCCCGAAACGGTTGAACTGTCTCGAGTGCGCAACAAGTACCGGCATGTGATCACTGGATTCGCCGCAAAATTGTCTCAAAAGGAAGTGAAAGAAATGGAGAAGATGGAATGGTTTGTGCATGCCTGGCCGGAGAAAACGTACACTTTAAGTACGACTGAGAGCCCGAGCTTCCTTGGGCTCTCTCGGAATGAGGACTCCTGGCCTGAATCCAACTATGGAAAAGGTGTGATAATCGGAGTTGTGGATAGTGGAATCACACCAGGTCATCCCTCCTTCTCCGACGAAGGGGTCCCACCACCGCCTGAGAGGTGGAAAGGGAAATGCGAATTGAACGGCACCGTAGTTTGTAACAACAAGCTCATCGGAGCAAGAAATTTTGTAGGGTTCGATCCAGGGCCACCTATCGATAAAGACGGGCATGGCACTCATACAGCTGGCATTGCCGTCGGGAACTTCGTTCCAAATGCTGGTCTCCTTGGCCAGGCCAAAGGCATAGCATCTGGAATGTCCCCTCTGACCCACCTTGCAGTTTACAAGGTGTGCCGTTGGGATTTGTGCCTCGAAAGCGACATCCTGGCCGGGATGGAGGCGGCTATCAAGGACGGCGTGGACGTGCTCTCGTTGTCTATTGGTGGGAAGTCTTCTCCTTTCTATGAAGATGGTATAGCCATTGGTGCATTCTCAGCTATGAGAAATGGGATCTTTGTGAGCTGTGCAGCCAATAACAATGGTCCAAGCAGCTTCTCATTGGCTAATGAAGCCCCCTGGATTCTCACAGTTGGTGCCAGCACCATTGACAGGCTGATTGTAGCTAAGGCATTGCTTGGAAACATGGATGAGTATGAAGGCCAGTCTGTTTACCAGCCATGGAATTTCCCATCCAAATTACTTCCTCTGGTTTATGGACAGCTTTGTGGGCCTGAGTCGCTGAACACGACGGAGGTTAAGGGGAAGGTTGTTGCCTGCTTAAGAGGCGGCGGACTTTCACGAATAGGCAAAGGCCAGGAGGTGAAGGATGCCGGTGGGGCCGCCATGATTCTGATGAACGACGAAGCCGATGGCTATAGCACTCTGGCAGATCCTCATGTTCTTCCAGCATCACATGTCAGTTATGATGCTGGAGAAAAGATTAAAGCCTATATAAACTCTACCACCACTCCAATGGCAACCATCATATTCCAAGGGACG
This sequence comes from Scutellaria galericulata, assembly GCA_946896805.1. Lineage (NCBI taxonomy): Eukaryota > Viridiplantae > Streptophyta > Magnoliopsida > Lamiales > Lamiaceae > Scutellaria > Scutellaria galericulata. The sequence continues at coordinate 12,732,344 of OX335791.1, read as the reverse complement.
AAAATCGGGGACAAAACGGCTCCGACAGTAGCTTCGTTTTCCTCGAGAGGGCCTAATTTAGCGAGTCCAGGCATCCTGAAACCCGACATAATCGGCCCCGGATCAAGCATTCTCTCTGCCTGGCCTGTACTTATCGACAACAACTATACAAATAGAAACACAAACAATACTTTCAACATGGTTTCAGGTACCTCGATGGCGTGTCCCCACCTTAGTGGCATAGCGGCCTTGATCAAAAGTGCGCGTCCTGACTGGTCGCCCGCTATGATCAAGTCCGCTATAATGACTTCCGCCACACAATCTAACCGCGAAAACCTTCCTATTTTGGACCAAAACTACGTCCCAGCTGGAGTCTTCGCCATTGGTGCCGGACATGTGAATCCCTCAAAAGCATTGGATCCGGGCCTCGTCTATGATCTATCCACTCGTGACTACATTTCGTATTTATGTTATCTCTATACGGAGAAACAGGTCGCGGTTATTGTGAACTGGAAGATTGATTGCAATAGTTCGGAATATAAAGGTGTGCCTGAGGCAGGGCTAAACTATCCCTCGTTTGCTATCCAACTAGGAAACACTGATCAAAACTATTCAAGGACAGTGACCAATGTTGGATATGCAAATTCGACTTATGATGTTTGGATAGAGAGTGTTAGAGGTGTGGATGTGGTTGTGACGCCAAAGAAACTTAGTTTTGGAGAGGTGATGCAAAGGAAGAGATATAAGGTTTATTTTAGGAGATTAAATGAGTTGGTTGCAAATGGATCTTATGTTCAAGGCTCTATTGCTTGGGTATCTCAACAACACACTGTCAGAATCCCAGTTTCTGTGCATTTAGTCTAAAGTGAAGATTAAGGAATAAGAGACAATGAATTCACTATCCATATCTCTGAATATCAAAGAAAAAGTTTTTATCTTGATGTAATCTTTTCTGAATTAAATTAATGTGTTTCCATTAACATTCCAAACTCTTTTTACAACATTTTGATTATTTTCTGTAAAATCTTGAATATTTTGGATTTTGCACTAAATTTAGATCTATATAATATAAATTTAGTAATTCAATATTTATATTGTTTTTCTATTTGATTATATATAAAAGCTACGGGTCTTTTCACATTTCAAACCCTTCTCTTAAAAAAATTACATGTTTTAATTATTTTTCTCTTAAAATCTTGAATATTTTGAAGTTTGGACTAAATTAGCACCACGATTTAGTAATTCAATATTTGTTTTGATTGGTTGATAAGTAACTAACTTAACCGTTATTTGAATTTCCAATGCCTAATGCGATTCTTCAAGCATGACAACGCTTTTTCTTCCAACTTTCATTTCCCTAACAAAACTACTGATTTCTGTAACATATATCACAACATGCAGGTTGGATTTTTCCTATTTCTCGATATTTTTAGTGTAGATAAGATACTCTTTTCCATGTTTGTAAGTTTTTCGCTTTGAACTTTCCTTTATTATGGTTTTAATGAGACATCATATTGTTGGAGTTATTTCAATTTTGATATATCTAGGTAGATGATCTCTATTTTAGTTTTAATACCCCACATTCTGAGATTTTTAGTATTGGTTCGTAATGTTTGAAATTGTCTCAAGTTTGATAATTCTTGTCAACTTTATGTTTCAATCCAACGGAAGTGTACCAAATCTTAGTACAATTTCAAATGTGTACAATTTTCCGTCAGATTTGGTACATTTTCAATAGATTTATAAGGAATGTTAATGGTAGGTGCTAAACTTGATACAATTTCAAACGTTGAGTACCAATATTGAAAGCCACAAAATATGAAATATCACAGAAATAAACATATAGTTAAGGTATCCAAATTGAAATTTTTACTCATAATGATTGTACAGCTTGTGAATCTTCTTTGGAGGGTGTTTAGATAAGTACTTTTCTATTTTCTTTTCTTCATTCCAATAGAATCTAGTTATTAAACAGCCAAATGTTTTCAATAGCTAGATATCACAATGGACTGCTCTTGATTTGTTCTATACCTTATTTTAAATATTTTTAGCATTTTCTTCTTTATTCGTCTTTCCTAATCACTAAATATACTAAATTCATCTACCAACCAAAAAAATGCATAGTATATGGAAATAGTGTTGTAGTAAACATTGGTTTAATTTTTGTTTTATTTCTCATGTGTTTTAGATTACAAATATGGAGGTTAACTTGTATCTTTAAAGCTATAATATTAAGTGTTATTTACGTAAAAAATAAAATTACAACAATTTTCATTTACAACACGATTTATAATGTTAACACCATATCACCAACTTTGAAATCATATCAATACGGCACACATCAACGGACATTAAAGGCTTCAATTGCTGACGTGGAGCTCAATACTTGTCTCTATCCTAGTTAGTTGGCCACATAGAAAACCACCGCCGATCGCCACTAGAAAACACCATTTCCGGCCTCACTCTCCCCAAAATACAAAATCTCCAATTCTCAACCAAAACACATTAAATTTACTTAGAATCTCATCATTTTTCAAGTTCATTTCAAATCTTAAATCAATTTAAAGAATCTAATTCGAATTGAACTCGATTTCACAGAAAGTCATTTGAAACATACAGAGCAAAGGTAAAAAAGGAGATACAAACGACTGGAAACCAGAATATGAAAGTACACAACTTTCACCTTATGTTTGAAATATCCTTTTTCTTGGATTCCAAGCATCAAGAAGCTCTGCTCCAAGATACCCCACTGGAAACCATTGATGAGAGATTTGAAGAAACATGATATATCTTCTTCTCATCAGAGCTTCTTTCTCAGCAAATTTGGTAATAAGCACACCACCATTGCATCATTCTCTTTCATCCTAGGAAATAATGTAGAGACGACATTTCATGTTAGCAGTTCTCAGAGTGTACAAGAAAAGAAACATACAGAGTTGAAATCGAATCTTAAATTGCCTTTTGTGATGCAACTCTAATATTTCGTACAGGCTACAGCTTGGCATCCATCAAAATTAGATTGTATGCTTTTACACTCTCTACCTTCCCCCAGCAGACATTCTCAACAAAGATGTGAATAGTCTCATATTATACACATGGATTTCAACCATTGAGAAAAAGCAAATTATAAATGCATATCTCCAGGGATAAAAGCTACCAATCTGTGCACTCAGATGTATGTATACATACAAAAACATGTATTACATACATATGATATCAGATTAACCAAATCCTAGATTAATAAAAACCAGATTAAGATACGTCAAATGATCAACTGGAAAAGCTTCATCTAGCTAATGAAAATGGAATAAGTCAAAAGGAATGAATCAAACCAAAGTAAAATAGACTGTGTTGGTGTGGTTAGAGGGTAAAACCAAAACTTTTTGATCCAATATGAGAGACGCTTGATTATCTTGTCACTATAGGAAAACTGAAAGTAAAAGAGTACTACTGAGCCTAAACCTCTAAAAACTGGTGATTGCAATTTCTCAATCTCATTTTAATATATTCAATAATTTACTATAAAACTGGATGGGAAAAATATGATTCATCATGGAAGATATGGAACCTGATCTGGTAATATGGCCTGCAAGCTTTTAGATTCAAAATTTATCAAGTCAGGAAGCTGAATCTTTCCCAATTTTAAAATTCATAGATCCCCATAGAAATAAACTTTGAGCCGCATGTCAACTCAACCAAACCCAGGAGGCACATCAGGATCTTCATCACTGGCATCTCCTAAATTTTTATGCTCGAGAACAGCAGAAAAGCCAGGCGGACCACCATGGTCCGTATGGCCAATCTTTTGCAAATCCTCTGAGTTGACTCTCTTGTTTTCTTCTATTGCTTTTCCTTTTGAGTTAAGTTGGTTCTTTCGGTTGTTCTTGTTTCTACTCTGTCCAACAGTTGAACCAAATCCTGGGGGTTCATTTGGCCCCTCATCAGGCAGTGGGCCATCAGTTTCAAAAGCTCGAGCAGCATCAGACCTCTCTAGTTTATTCCGGGTTGATGGAGACTCCTTATGAGAAGATGACTCCCCATTATCCTTTCCTTCAGGATTTGTTAATTTGTCATAAACTGATTGCACAGTTTCTTTTATTTCAGTTTTCATGCCATCAGCAGATCTAATTACATTCCACACACCATCAGAAATTTGGCTCATGAGTTTGTCCCTGAAATACAGAGGAAGCAAATGAATTTTCAGAACTGAAAATTTTATGATGATTCTGTGGAAATATCAAAACTATCATACAAGTTTTATTATTTTATTCTTTTTTGAATGCGACTAATGCGCACTTTTTATAGCTACATCCACTTGAAAAGTAATCCTACCCGATTTCTTGGTGTATTGCATCAGAGAGCTGCCGTGGTTTCATAGTTTCAGCACCAGGGCGATTAAGTGAAGCTGATTGTTTCACCATTGATATAATACTGTTTCGCATTTCTTCCTGTTAAAATTTACAGAAACTAATGATACATATCAGAAGGCAGAGTCAAGAAAGGGTGGACAAAGGAGGTAACAAGAAGTGATGAAACTAAATGCATCCTTTCTAGCATAAGATGAACTTTAAACTTGTTGTAAAAGGTAAACATCAAGAGAAACTAAATGTGAAATTAATGAACACTGCAAATATCAAATCCAAAATTTTCTCTTCCATCCTAAGCCATGAAGAAAACTTACCAAATCCGAAAAATTACCATCCCATATCAGGAAAGGTCCTTCAAATTCTAGAATTTTAGAACCAAAGAATGATAAATGTAAGATGAGATACTAAGTGCCTAAGGTAACATAAAAATAGCAACCAAGACTTTTAGGTCAAAAATTTTACCTTACCACCTTCATAGAGGCAAGGTGAAAAAAAAAAGTGTTTTAGTTTCCAAATATCACTTCAAAATTCTGGCTTTCTCCAAATTATCTAACTGTGTAGTAACAATATAAATGAAGCTCTCTTTGATGTGACATATGTTTAAATAGTTTCCAAATTTAGCTCAAAAAAAGGTAAATAAGCCAGAATTTAATGTGAATCCTTTACCATATATATATATATATATATATATATATATATATATATATATATATATATGCACTAGGGAGATAGTCTACAAAAATTTTAAGGATCAGTGAGAACTCATATAGAACTGATGTCATTTTTTTCATCAACAAGATAGCCTATAGCCATTTTTCTTCAATTAATTGCTTAATTTGATACAGCTAAACATGAAAGTGAAGAAAGTTCGTTAATTTGTTTCCAAAAGGTAGCTCAAAAAATATAGTTTTGTTTAACTGCATAATAACAATATAAAAGATGCTATCTCCCAATGCATTTCTATACAACATTGATGTGACATAATTTATGTTTAAATAGTTGCCAAATGTAGCTCAAAAAAAGCATGCTGAATTTACTGCAAATTTAATACCATATCATCAGCAGCATAAATAATACATATATGCTAGGGAGATACTCTACACAAATTTCAAGAATCAAAGTTAAGCGAGCTCATATATAGAACTGATGCATTTTTTTCATCAAAAAGATAGTTGGTAGCCTCTTTTCTTCAATTAATTGCTTAATACGATACAGCTAAATCTGCAAGTGCAGAAAATTATTAAGTTTCCAAGGGGTAGCTCATGTAAAGGATAAAATAACAATTTGAGTGAAATAATTTTTTGAGCAAATGATGTAAAAGTGACCTTCTTGCTTCTGCTTCTCCACCATCAACCAGGGTTCCATCGCACACCACCACCCCCACCCCCACCCCACAAAACATATTTTCTCCCTCAACTACTATTACAATATCAATATGTCTGACCACTACAGCTACTACTAAAACTGTTTTGATATTATATTATTAGTTATAGATCCAGAACCATGGATATCCTACTGCAATATTACTAGCTATTAAAGCACCCTAGGGCAGCACTCCAATGCCAATTTTTTGCAGACAATAAGAGTAGCTCATCTAAGTCATCATGAAACAGTGAATTGAGCATCAATATAAGTTGATAGGTTTAACATGCAAGTGTTTGTCTAACATCTTTTATGCTTATCTAATAACTAACATAGTAATTATTTGCACAATTGCGGAGATCTATTTTCAGCTAAAATTTAATCAGGCAGGGCAAATTCAAGATTGTCCTGGTAGCCAATTTGGAGAAATTTTACTTATTTTATCAACATTTTTAGTAGAAACATAAAGCTAGTTTGAAAATTTAAAGAAGCCGTTAAACTCCTTTCCATCTAACCGTACACAGTAGAGAAGAAATTCAACGAAATTTCATGATATGTTCACACAGGATGGATGAATTCAGTATTGACGCTCTGAAGCATGCTCCAAAGAACTCAGGATGGTTACTAAAAAGTGCCTATTAATAATGTCTTAGTTACTACAGCAGATAGCTTCTTTACTTCTTATTTTATGCAACTAACATGTGCAATGTCTGATTGTTGGTTGTCCAATCCGACGAAAAGATTCCATTTCTCTTCGACCTACTCTTAAGATCGGTATATCCCTTCATCTTCAGATGCAGTAAGCTTCAGGGGTTAGACTAAAAAGTAGGGGTGGGCGAGAAGTGTCAAGTAACGGGGTCGATAAGCTAGGGAAGGAGTTCTATGCGCGAAATGGTTGCTAATACCTCAGCAGGAGTGATTGACTGGATCATGCCTTTAAGCTTTGAGTAGTGGATATAGCACCTAAATATTAGTGTTAGATCGGATGCATTGGCATAAGCTGTAGCACCTCTACAAGCAAGGGGCGGCACTGTTCATGACCGCGTGCCTCCTATGCTTTTTTGGTGTTGCTGAGGGATGCCTCTTGTACACTGGCTCCCTCCTAAACACCGAACACATTTTAATGACCTCTTTTGAGATTTTCAAGGATGCTTTTCCGGGTGGAAAACATAAGTACAGTCAGAACTTCATTCTGAGAGAGAAAAACACTTGTGAACGTAAAGAATTTCACACAAAAGAACTAAAGTCAGATTTGCAGCTGGACCTCAATTACCCATGCCATTCCAACCACCATCACCCCTCCACCAGCCAGGATTCCAACTGTCTGCTGCATATCCATGTATCTTACTCTTTTTTTTTTTTGGGTACAATTTTTGATATTTCGTTGACAGTAATATAGTTCCAACAATTTAATCTTTGCAAAATATACACACTTTTTTTTTTATGACTCGAGGACGTAAGACCACTTTTATGCCTCTAACAACTATGAAAGAAACAAGAAAAGATGCAGCACTACTAATTATCAGACACCACTTCATCCATAAACAATGTTCTAGGACTCTCAGTTAATTAAGTTCTTGAACCAGAATGGAAATCTCATGTTTTCACTTTTTCAACTTCACTTGACAGTCTCTGCAATTTTAAGTAGCACTTCATATGAGAAGGAATTCATTACATGATTCTCATGCAAGTGCCATGACTTCTAGGGGATAATTAACCCTATACAGAATTCAAGTAGTATATATAAATATATACACATATATTCAGAGCTTTAAGCACCCATTGTTTGTGTTTCTTCTACAAGCACTCCTCTTTCTTACTCGACATAAGCTTCCCTTTAACACTCTCCCAATGAAGGAAAAGACAACTAATATCGCTTGTACATGAACATAAAGTTGTATGTATTGGTTTTAAGAGGCTTAAACGTTAGGACAATTAGATATTCTAATGACAAAGAAAAATAGGGTCTCTCATATTCATGTCATCCAACTTCCAACTCTTATCCCTTCTACCCATTAGTTTCTTTACATTTCATGTTTCCTTTCAGGAAAAAACTTCATTGGAAAACAAAAAAAAAAAAAAAAAAATCATATTTCTCATGGTTTCAATGGATCATCGGGATGTCATATGATTTTCATTTCCTCTTGAACCATATAGGATTTGGAACATGAATTTCACAAGTAAATGGGTGTTTTCATTCTGCGACATTGATGGAAGGCAGTAACATTAGGAACAAAGCTAAAGCCACTTTTTTGGAGGTCTAAGCAATGGTGAAGGAGCTCTAATGTACATAAGTATTGCATGGGGTTATCTTTCTTCTATTCTTATGATTCAATTTGAAATTGGAGGTGTGAAGGGTTGATTCTGAAGATTACAGTGGGTTGGCACATTATTTCTGAATGTAAACTCTCTCGGTAATTTACTCTGAAGCTCATTATGTGGAAAGCAGAGAATTGCATATCAAGCTATTCCTTTCATGCGTCAAGGTCAAATAAATGTGCAAGTGCCACGGTTGCTGAATATACGTCAACATTTACATCAACCTCACTGAGGAGAACCATTTCTTCTACCTGCACATCAAATTACCCAACGGATGCTCAACAGACAACACCAAGACGGAGTTGAACCTACACTAGCCACCATACTACAAATTCCAGAGAGCACAACACAGGACCAGCTGTAGATGAAACAAGTATGAAGAATAACAGAAAGAGATCCCCACATTGCAAAACTTCTAAAGATAGAACGGGAGACACTTGAAAGTAAGACCACACACACCCTATTTCACTCTTCAATGTTAAATATGTGTATTTAATCCACAAACAGATAGCCATAATTGCTCAAACCATGCAGCAAACCAGAATCCGTGCTGACCCTATTTATCAACTGGAAAAAGTTTTGAGTGGAAAATGTCCTATTTAATCAGATTATAGAAGAAACCCTGCAGGCCTCCACCCAAAGAATCCTTTTAAAACCTAAATTTATACAACAATCTCGAATAACAAACCTTTAACGGAAATTCGCAACCCTAGAATTAATTATCGCGCAAGAACAATCGGCTAATTACACAATCACCGACACACAAACACAGAATTTGGCTCAATTAACAATAAGCACAACAGCTACATTCGTGCAGCGTAAAATAGCGTGTAAAGCAAAAAAAAATTCACCATTTGAAATCAAAAGGCGACAGGCAAACACAAACTCACATTCTCCTTAAGTTTACGGATGATTTTGAGACGAAGGCGATCGAAATCACCGTCGTCCTTCAACTTGGAAATAACATCTTCAGCTCTCACAGTCACACGACCGCCGCCGTTAAAGCCCGTATTTTGCATCGTGGTTGTAGATCCAATATGCAAACAACTACATATATCCTTGATTGTTTGGTTTTTATGGTTTTCTTATCGACAGAGATTTATGAGAGATTTATGAGAGAAGAACATGAAGGGTTGAATTCTTTTGACAGGAGTTTTATTTGAGTGGGGCGGGGCTACATATTTTGGATTTTAGTAAATATATTTTAGGGTAAATTACAATTTTTGTAGTTAAATTGTATCTCTTTTTTTTTTTTATCAGTCAAAAGAGTTTTATTAAAACAAGAAAGAAACTGAGTATGAGTAGTATCCAGCAATTACAGAGAAATTACAACCAAATGAAGAAAATGAAAGAAAGAAAAAAAGCAGCTGGGACAAATCAAATTCCAAGAAAGCTTTTAGGATTGGCTAATCAATCTTGAAACGAAAAATGACACCATTTTAGCCCATTTAACAACAAACCAACTCCAAAGTCGCGTCTTGAGATCGTCAATAAATTTTGGCATTACAAACTCCTCATTGCTAAAAATAATCGTTTTTTCTCCATTTCGTCCATTTCCAAATAAATTATCTCTCTGTTTCAACTTGAGTTGGTCTCCTATGTACCTAATACAAATACATTCGGGTCGGGTTTTGGTAAATCCTGCCTTTTTTTTAGCTCTAACATTTATATTATATTAGTCATACATTTATATTATATTAGTTATACTTTTATGTACAAATATCATACCCTATATGTGATACTTTAACTTAAAACAAACCGCCGACATTTATATTATATTAGTTATACATTTATTTTATATTAGTTATACTTTTATGTGATATTGCTCATACATTTATATCAACATAGTCATACATTTATATATATGTAATATATAAAGGAACAACTAACATAACTAAAGGTATGACTAATATAACTAAAAGGTAGGAAATGTATTAATGTCTATTTAAAAAAATGTTGAGGTACAACTAAAAACCCTAAAATGTATGGCTAACATAACATAAATGTATGACTAACATAATATAAATGTACATCACTTGGAGCGAGTTTGGGCAAGTTTGTACGCGGACCCAGCAGTGCGTGGTGGCGCATATCTGGGTGTGGCGGGTCAGGTCAATCTGAGTGCATAAATCCATGCAACGGGTGTATAAAAGTTTTTGTCTTTCAACTTTGGTACCATTGTTTTTGCGACTTATAACGTTGATATCCAATATTTTAAAAATCTACACATTTGATACCTTCCATCAAGTTTCCATCCACATTTGACGGAATTACCTAACTCTAATAGTTAATTCATCACTTCTCGTGGGATCGACTCCAACTTGCTCTATCTACTAATTGGTTAGGTTAGGAAGGAAAATAATTAATTTTATCGCGTCACGACAGCGCAGTCAAATTTTGGCGCCGTTGTGGGGGAGTGGTTTGAATTTATTGTGTCATCTTGTATCTCTTTTTATTTATTTATTTAAAAAAATCAAAAAAAATTTAAAAATTGAAAAAAAAAATAATTGCTGTCTAAAAATTGTGTTGTTCAAATTTCGTCGTTCTGCTCTGTTTCTGCCCTATTTTTGCCTGGTATTTTGTTCTATTTTGCCTGCTGATCTGTTTTATTTTGCTCTCTTTTTCACACCGGCAGAACCAATGTGACTTGAGTTATCCAGTGTCAAGTTCTGCAATCTGTTATCAGCGAGTTTTAGAGTTTTAACATAGCTTTTAAGGATCTTTTGCAGGTTAAGGATTGGAATCAAAAGGGATAAATGATTGCAAATCAAACGATGAAAGAGCTTGCCTATACCGCATATATTCATCAATCTTTTTGCATTAGTTTTCCTGATTTTGATGACAAATCAACTTTTGAGCTTGACTATGATTTTATGATCTTGTTACCTGTGTTTCATGGCTATGCAGATGAGGATCCATACAAATTCTTGAAAGAATTTCACTTGGTTTGCTCAAGTATGAAACCTTCAGAAGTGACCGATGAGCAAATTAAGTTGAGGGCTTTCTCATTCTCAGTGAAAGACTTGGCGAAAGATTGGTTATATTATTTATCAGAGTCTGTCACCATATGGACCAAGATTGAGAACTTATTCTTGCAAAGATATTTTCATCTATCTCGAGTAATCAGTATACGAAAGAAGATTTGTGGTATAGTGCAATTTCATGGAGAGTCTCTTTCCGAGTATTGTGAGCATTTCAAGAGACTGGTGGCAAGTTGTCCACATCATCATATATCAGAAGCACTTCTAATCCAATACTTTTACAATGGGTTGTCGTCAATGGATAGAAATATGATTGATATGGCTAGTGGAGGATCGTTGGTTGATATGACTCCAGAAGCAGCAAAAAACCCTATTTCAAAGATGGCTATGAATTCGCAGCAATTCAACACATATGAAGCACCATTGAAAATAGTGGAAAAGGTAAGTGATTGTTCTTTTAATGAAAAATTAAATGCATTAACTTCTTTTGTTCGCCAACTTGTTGCAAGTATTCTACATGTGAAACCATGTTCGGAATGGAGAAATTCTCCATGGGAAAAATAACATGAAGCACAATATGAGGAGAATGATTGTCCACCATATCAATCAAGAGGCCCAAATTACCAATTTCAAGATGATACTCAATCGAGTATTAGAAATATTGAGACACAAGTAAGTCAGATGACGACAGTCGTTAGTCACCTAGAGGTTCAAAGTAGTGGAATATTGTCTTCTCAGCCAGAAATGAATCAAGAGGATATCAGTGCAATAATTTTGAGTGAGAATCAACTTGGAGAGCCTAAAAAGCCCGAGCATTTACAAGAAGACGATGATGAGGATGAAGAAAAACTCGTCAGTCAGCTAGACACTAGATTACCCAGTGTGAAACCGACATCCAATGTCAAACTGTCAGTCTGCGAGAATTTGGTAAAACAATCAATTTTTGTTCAGTTTAATGTTGATCCTCTTTATCTTTCTTGAAGGGTGAACTCAATTTTGGAGGACAAAAGAAAGAATGTTGAAGAAATATTCATCTTAGATGAAATCCATACACCTTCTAAAGCACTTCTCACCGAATTCTCAAACTTCAAATCAATAAAGAGGAGAAAGTTCAATAGATGGATGAACATAATGGTTTTTTATGTGTCATCTTTGAGACCAATTCCAAAACCTCCTTGGTGATTAGGTGACATGATTTCATACTTCTTTTATTTCTCTTATCTTTATGTATGATTGGATCTTGTTGTCTCTTTATCTTGTGTTGTGATTTGAGTTGTTTAGGGACAAACAAGGTTCATGTAGTTACATGTAGTTTTATTTCCCCTCTTAGTTAGATTGCATGTGTACTTGCTTTAGCATGTTTAATTAACTATGTTTGCATTTGCATATAAAAAATGAAAAAAAAATTGTTGAGTAAGTGAGCTTACAATGATGATCCGAGTGCTATTTATTTTCGTTATTTGGGAATTCATTTATGTGTTGGGAAAGGTGTTGTTGAGCTTTGCTTTGTGTTGGTTAAAATTGTTGAATGTCATCTTGAGAAATTGTTGTTAGGAAGGATATTGTTGGTTTGAGAATTAATCTATGACTTTGAGTTGATTTGCTTTGCCTACTTGTGTCTTCAGATGTGCTTTTTAATTCCTTGATGGAAGTAGTTTAGATTGGAATTTGTGAAAGTTGGATCACTTTTGATGAACTCCCTTGGTTGGAAAAAAAATTTGATATGGTTAGATATAAAGGTGTTGAGTTGAAAAAAATTGAGAAGTGAAAAGATGATGAGGTGTGGAATCAGCTGCCTATTCTTAGGGGTCCAAAGATTTGAAAGTAAAATGCAAATAAAAATTCGTAGTAATTCATGAACTAACCTAAGAGTGGTGTAGAGCTGCCAACCCCATCCAAAAAAAAAGACGAAGAATCATCATCGTCTATGAAAAATAAAAGAAAAATAATTTTACAGAAAAAATGGAGAAAAATGGGTTGATTCATTTTGTGTGAAGTTTTAGTGAGTTCTAATCTGGATGAAAGATATCGTAAAAGGAGTTGGAGTATGTTGATTGATATAGGTGGTAGAGTGAATTGATGAATTGTTTATGAAAAGTTTGATTTCTAATGCCCTTCCAAAAATTATGATTTCTTGAGATAGTGCATTTAGTCCAACGTGCTCTTGTGTCTTGTTTCTAACATGAATTTGAATTCCCATGAGTGTTCGTAAGGATCTGAGCAAGCGATATTTTTTCGTATTGCGATCTCCTATGTGCTTTAATTATTTTGTCGCTTGAGGACAAGTGTGAGACCCGAGCCCCTCGTTACTCTTTGACCAATACGTCTCATGCATTATATGCATATCTTATTATTTATATGTTACTTGCGAACTTTCATGATTATATTTTGCATTTAAGTATTAAATTATTTATATGCTCTTACATAATTAGTGTTGAGAAAACTCTATCATAATTGGTTATGACTCTAATAATATTTAAGTGTATAATAAAATTATTTTATTAATATTAATATAAATTAATAAATTATGAAAATATAATAATTCTAGAATTTATTTTATATATATGGGTCTACATGTATATATGTGCTATATATAGGGAATGAGTTTAATATTGTAATAATATTATATAAGTGCATGTGTGCAGTAGCTAGCCGTGTGTATTGTGAATATTTTAGAAGTTGACTAATATTATTACAATATATATATGAGTAGGTCTTGTGTGAGACCGTCTCACGGATCCCATTTTGTGAGACGGGACAACCCGACCCGATTAAAGGTCAAAGTCAAAAAGTCAACGGTCAACGGTCAAAAGTCAACGGTCAATGGTCAACGGTCATCGTCGGTCAATGGTCGGTCAACACCGTTGACTTAAAAGTATTACATGATACACATAAAAGTATTACATCATATACATGAAAGTATTACATGATACTTTTATAGTTATTATGTGATATTTTCAAAAAGTATTATATGTTATACATAAAAGTATTACATGGTGATATTTTCAAAAAGTATTACATGATATACATAAAAGTATTACATAGTGATATTTTCAAAAAGTATTACATGATATACATAAAAGTACCACATCATATTTTATTCTCATAATGTAATACTTTTAAGTGTATCATGTAATACTTTTATGTATATCATGTGATACTTCATAATGTAATACTTTTATATGTATCATGTGATACTTCATAATGTAATACTTTTAAATGTACCATGTAATACTTTTATGTATATCATGTGATACTTCGTAATGTAATACTTTTAAGTGTATCATGTAATACTTTTATGTATATTGTGATACTTCATAATGTAATACTTTTAAGTGTATCATGTAATACTTTTATGTATATTGTGATACTTCATAATGTAATACTTTTAAGTGTACCATGTAATACTTTTATGTATATCATGTGATACTTCATAATGTAATACTTTTATGTGTATCATGTGATACTTCATAATGTAATACTTTTAAGTGTACCATGTAATACTTTTATGTATATAATGTGATACTTCGTAATGTAATATTTTTAAGTGTATCATGTAATACTTTTATGTATATCATGTGATACTTCATAATGTAATACTTTTATGTATATAATGTGATACTTTCAAAAAGTATTACATGATACACATAAAAGTATTACGTGGTGATATTTTGAAAAAGTATTACATAATACACATAAAAGTATTACCTCATATATATCAAAATATTACATAATTTTTATATTCAACCCGACCCGACCCGTCTCACGGAATGAGATCCATGAGACGGTCTCACCCAAGACTTTGTCTATATATATAGATAAGTAGCACATGTATATAGATTGGTGTGTACGCATATATGGATATTTATATTATATATATATAGTTTATGTATATGTAATTGCATATTATAATGACAATGTTAGTATAGGTATGTGATACTCGTAATCACAGAAGCTTGCCACCATTTAATACACAAACAATGATATAATATCATTTAGGGTGTTAAAATAAAAAGGAGAGAAAAGGAGCATAACAGGGAAGAAAAAAAACAGGGGAGACGGGGAAATTAGAAAAGAAAGAAAGAGAAAAAAAAAGGGAAAACAGAAGAGAAGATTGAGAGGTAAACTAGGAGGTTATGCAACCAAAATCCTCGACAACTCAGGTAAGTAGAAATATATTTTGCAATTACAATGCATAAACATAGTATTTTGTAAGATAACTGTTTTAATCGGTGAACATTGAATATTACATGCATTTGAGGTTTGATTGTTGTTTAATAATTATTATTGTTTAATATATACGATGAATTTGGGGGAGACCCCCAACGAGTGTTTGTATGATGAATTTGGGGGAGACCCTCAACAAGTGTATGGTGAATTTGGGGGAGACCACCTACGAATGTATTAAAAATGAATTAGTTCTGGTGAATTTGGAGGAGACCCTCAATGGGTATTTGTATGTTGAATTTGGGGGAGACCCTCAACCAATGTTATAGAAATAGATTTGGTGATTTTAAAAGAGAATATGATAGAAAGATTTATATGGAATTAATTTATCATGCTTAATTTCTGCTTACTAAAATATATCTCACATAGTTTATGCTTTATAGGTAACTCTGATAATATATGACTTTGTGGATGTATTGGATAAGCTGTGGAGCTCCTGCAGGTTTCTGAGTATTTGTGTACATAGATGACGACCTATTGGGCTTTGAGCATATTTTGCTTTAAACAAATGTTTTGATGAAGAACATGGATTTCTATTTTATCTTCACTTTCTATTGGGAATAAGTGTGTAAAATATAGAAGTGGGTGTGGCTTGACTTTATGATAAATGCTACGAAATATGCTATATATTTTCTGTTGGTCTCGTGAGTCCCAAGTGATCAGAGGTTCAGAGGGGGGTGAATGAACCTCTATTAATTTTGCAAACTCTTTTGAAAACTTTTTCTGTCTAACAGGTTCCTAACCAAAAGACAGTAACTTGTCTCGAATCAGCAACCTGGCTCTAAACTCAATCAGGTTACTGACCCGGTATCATAATGTAATGCATCGGAATAAACTTGATAGAGTTCTTTTGGAAACCAGTTTTCTTTTACAAGTATGCTCTTTGCTAATATGTTAATGCACGATGCTTATGATGTATACTGTAAGATATTATGATGATGTAAGATGCAGAGCAGTAAGTAAATCAAAGCATATAAATACACAAGGTTTATAGTGGTTCGAATATGGTGTAAGTCTTCTACGTCCATTCTACTCCTTAACACAAGGAGGAACTTTGTTAGGTCAGTTCGAATTACAAGTCTCGTTTTACAAACATCTTCCTAACAAACTACACCTACTAGAATCCCAAACTCTAGTCGAAGACCACAACCCACAAAGGGTACGATCTCACAAATGGAAGACTTAGCAAGGATTTAATCCTCTCAACTAAGTTACACCATAAAACAACCTAGCGCACACAGCACAATGGTTAAAAAAAAGGTTCTTCAACTGGTGCGGAGCAGTCTTGATCTTTGTAGTCCTAAAACTGTTATATACTGCTACTAAAAGGTTGAGTGGCTGAACATGGATAAGTTTGAGAATCTTTGAAATATGTCTGATTTTCCTCTCGACTCTGTTTAGCAATTTTCTTCAAAGCCACACCTTCTATTTATAGATCTTGAGAATGTATCCGTTAGAGGAAAGTATCCATTGAAGGAAGACATTTCCCCATTTTGAATGTAAACTCCAATTTCTCAAGATCTTCTTCTGTAGTCGCATTAAATGTTTTTGAGTTGATCTTGACGTGTGCATTTAATGCGCCTACAGTTTGCTCCTGAACCTTTCTGTCATTCCTGTAGACCTGTCAAGTCAGTATGGGTCCAAGGCTGAAGTTCATGCAACGACTACTTGAAGTCAGCTAGTTTTTCTCTTCTTCTTACTGTATGATCTTTCTAATGCTGCTTCTTGCTGTCCTCAAGTTGCTTCTTCTCTCTAGCTTGCTGGCTTCTGTAATCTATTGACAGCTTCCTGTTTCCTCAACTTGCTGCTTCTTTCCAGCTTGCTAGCTTCTGTAATCTGCTGACAGCTTCCTGTTTCTTTCGTCGACAGCTTTCTGTTCGAAGCTTTCTTCTTCTTTTTCAGCATGTTGTTCTTTACAGCTTGCTGTCTACTCCTTGCAGCATCATATCTGTTTCCTATGCAGATACTTCCTCTTAGCTTGCTGACCTTTATTGAATGTTTTCTTAATTATTCTAAGGTTGGTTTTCCTTATCATTTGGAAAACCATTACATCATGATCTTATTCATAGAAAAATAAGCTTGTGATCATGTAATTAGTAGAAACTTTCTTTTAGCAAACTTCATTATCTTATTACGCTTACTGTTCTGTCTTATCAAGATAACTACTAAAATATCCCAACAATTTCCCCATTTATCTTGATGATGACAGAACATAATAAGATCAAAAGTCATTAAATAAAAATGCTCTTTTATTAGAAACTTAATGATTGTACTAGTACAATTATATTTTAGTACAAAAGTAAGTAAACTTCTACTACTTCATCTAGCTTTACTTCTTTCTTCAGTTTGTTGTTCCCACGTTTTTCCACTAAGGAGTTCTTCTTCTCCATCTCTACCATCTCTGATCTCATGCCTTTTTCAGCATGTTTCATCAGCTTGCTGCACCCTTCATATCTTCTTGGATGATCAGCTTGTTGTCATTTGTTGCTTCAGATGGTAGGTGACTCCTGATCACCATTATTAACTGTTTCCCCCTTACAATAAGGCTTCAGCAATGGCTCTTCAGTGATTCTTGACTTGTAACTCTTTTCCCCCTTTCTGTCATCATCCTCAAGCTTGCTGCTCAGGGGTGGAGTTACTATGCCAAGATTGGCCATCAGGTTCTCTTGTCTGACAGTTGCTGCTCAAAGCCAAGACAGCAACTTGTTCATACTTTTTACTGGACATCCTCCTTCTTATTCCTACCCAAGGGAATAAGTTGTTCAGCCTTAGCAAGTACAAGACAAATGGTCAGGTACCTGATCGGTGGATGATAAGTTACCTGTGCAGCTTCGTCAATGTCCAGACACGTTCACCTTGGATCCTTAACTGCTGGTCTGGTTTGTAATTTTTCTTTTACTTTACCCAGATACCAGCTCGAAGCTATTAACACTGGATCCTTGGATAGACCGTCAGTATGCTAACAACTCTTGTGAAGAACCTGATGTTTTAATTTATCTCCATGAATGACAGCATGTGTCTTCTCTGTCCAAGGATTGGTCCTGAATGACTTCATCGGTCCCATATCTTCATCGGAGTTGAGGAAGTCTGACCTGTGTCATCTGAATGGAGGACGAATGCCTACTCCTTGGCACTCATCTCTTAGGGGTCATCTTCGTTTCTGAAGACCTTCTCTGCTTCTTAGCAAGCAGAGCCTCCATACTCTATTCTTCTGAAGACCTTCTATGCTTCTAGGTCAGCAAAGATTTGTCTTCCACATCGTCGTCATCTCCATTTCCATCCCCGGCTTCTTGTGTCTCCATCTTCTTCTTCTTGATGATAAGTATGACTCATATGAGAAGTTGTTTTGATATATCAAGCATTTAGTGAGTATGAATGTGTAAAAAAATGGTGAAGAGTCGGTTATATATAGGTGGATGAGCGGTTTCTTCGATCAACGGTTGAGAGATGAAACGCACGATCTGACGGTTGTTCTAAAAAGGTGGAGGGACATTTTTGTAAATATCTGATATTCTGAGATAGAATGTTGTAACCGTCTTTTTAACTTTTGAAAAGTTAGATCTTGGAACTGTTGTGATTTGATTGACAACAACGTCTAGTCTTCTATGCATAGCTGGTTCTCTTGAATCGAGGTCGTAGATACCCATCATTCTTTCTGTAGATAGCATGCTGATCCATAAATACTGATTTGTTGAGAGCATGTTGATATCTTTGTTAGGCTTTCTCCTGTGATGCTATTTATCTTGATAATCCTTTCTATATCCTCCTCAGGATCTGTCTCTCTTGTTGGTGCTGATATCACTTGTTGTACTATGTCAGCTTCCTAATATCATCTATTGGTCCTGTCAGCTTGCTAATACCACTTGTTGGTAATACTGATATCACTTGTTGCACCGTTTGTTTGGTCAGAAATCCTGTTATGCTGTGATACTGTTTTGATATTCTCTCTTTCTCCTACAGTATCATTTTTCTAGATGATTTCTGGGTTCTTGACATCACTTGACAAATCTGATACAACATGTTTGGACTTTCTTCTTTGATGACTTTCTTCTGATCTTTTCTAGGTATCTGTCATCAGGTTGTTTCTTTTCCTGTTCATAGCTCAATAAAGAATTTACGTTTCTTCGTGAGTTGCACTTTCTCTTGCTAAGTATTGGATTTTCTCTCTAATATCTAATTAAAGCAATTAGTGTATACTTATTGTGTCCTGAAATTGGATACTGTTAAAAAGTCTGTTCTATTAGAAGTGTAGAATCCTATTCCAGAAAGTTAAAGTATATGAGCAGAATAGTTAATTCTTTTAAAAACTTGTACAAGTTCCCCCTTAATTAAGGAACTCATACTTTCTTACTCAAGAGAGCTATTTTAAGCTCTTGTTCCTGTAAGAGTGTTCTTCTCAGTTCATTGGCGTGTGATTTCTTGGATTCTTCTGAGGAGACTGTCATCTTGTCTTTTCTTAGCAGATATGTCCTTAGATACTTGATTTTCTTTGGCAATCTCTTTGTTTGTAGTGTTTGCTTCATTGAGAATGAGAATAGCTCATACTAGTGTTGCTTCCTTAGTGATCTTCTACTTACTTTAATAGTCGTAGTTTTAATCACCTCAGCAACCTGCTTAGTTGCCTTGTTCAGCAACCTGATCATCAGGGTTTGTAGTCTTTTGTTGAGGTCTCCTATTTGTTGATACCATATCTAGTTTCTTCTTTTGTAGAGATCTTGTCTTTACGAATACCTCTTGTTGGCACTTGTTGGTCTTTTTGATACTATTAGATGGACCTTACTAATCCCTAAGAGTGCTATTTTGTTTGAGTTAGCAGTGGTGTATGTAGGAATTTGCATACTGTGAGGTACAGTATTCCCCCTTACATTGTGCATTCTTCTCAGAACGATGCTTTTGTTGATCTCTCGTTGACCTTTTCTGGGTATCTGAGACTTCTTTTGATATTGTCTTCTTCTTTGTTGATACTCTTTAGGATGATCTTTGCTTGTTTGCTAGTAGAGTGCTTCTTCAGCTTTCTACTTGATGGTGTTGACTGTACCATTTTGTAGTTTACTGTTTCTTCTTTGTATGACCTAGACAGTTGTTTCCTCAGCTTTCTCCTTGAAACTGGATTATGATCGGTCTTGTGTGATACAGCTTGCTGATCCATTTATTAGTCCTGATAACCTAAACTCAGGTTACTGCTTTCTTTGGTTTGGGATCAAAGATTCAGCTTTCATCGTGAATTTATCTTCAATCATCATGCAATCAATCTGTAGAAGTATGCACTGAAAAGATTATGAGAAGTTGGGATTATACGAAACGTATGTTTGTGCTCAAACGATGATTTTGGTCTCATTAAAACGAAAATGATTTTTCCAAATGCAAAACATGTAGATCTAGGTTAGTAGCCTGATACGATGGCTTTTTAACCCAACACGCTCTGATACCACTTGTTGGTCCCGTGAGTCCCAAGTGATCAAAGGTTCAGAGGAGGGGTGAATGAATCTCTATCAATTTTACAAACTCTTTTGAAAACTTTTTCTGTCTAATAGGTTCCTGACTAAAAGGTAGTAACCTGTCTCGAATTAGCAACCTGGCTCTAAGCTCAATCAGGTTACTGACCCGGTATCAGAATGTAACGCAATGAAATAAACTTGATAGAATTCTTTTGGAAACCAGTTTTCTTTTACAAGTATGCTCTTTGCCAATACATAAATGCACGATACTTATGATGTATACTGTAAGATATATGATGATGTAAGATGTAGAGCAATAAGTAAATCAAATCATATAAACATACAAGGTTTATAGTGGTTCGAAGGTGGTGTAAGCCTTCTACGTCCACTCTACTCCTTAACACAAAGAGGAACTTTATTAGGTCAGTTCGAATTACAAGCCTCGCTTTACAAACATCTTCCTAACAAACTACACCTACTAGAATCCCAAACTCTAGTCGAAGGCCACAACCCACAAAGGGTACAATCCCACAAAGGGAAGACTTAGCAAAGATCTAATCCTCTAAACTAAGTTACACTATAAAATAACCTAGCGCACGCAACACAATGGTTAAAAAAGAATTAAAGGTTCTTCAACTGGTGCGGAGCAGTCTTGATCTTTGTAGTCCTAAAACTATTGTATGCTGCTCCTAGAAGGTTGGATGGCTGAATATGGATAAGCTTGAGAAGCTTTGGAATATGTCTGATTTTTCTCTCTACTCTATTCAGCAATTTACTTCAATCAGCCACACCTTCTATTTATAGATCTTGAGACTGTATCTGTTGGAGAAAAGTATCCGTTGAAGGAAGACACTTCCCCATTTTGAATGTGAACTACAATTTCTCAAGATCTTCTTCTGTAGCCGCATTAAATGTTTCTAAGTTGATCTTGACATGTGCATTTAATGCGCCTACAGTTTGCTCTTGGACCACTTTGTCATTCCTGTAGACCTGTCAAGTCGGTATGGGTCCAAGGCTGAAGTTCATGCAACGGCTGATTGAAGTCAGCTAGTTTTTCTCTTCTTCTTACTGCATGATCTTCCTGATGTTGCTTCTTGCTGTCCTCAGCTTGCTTCTTCTCTCCAGCGTGCTGGCTTCTGTAATCTGCTGACAGCTTCTTGTTTCCTCAGCTTGCTAGCTTCTGTAATCTGCTGGCAGCTTCCTGTTTCTTTCGTTGATAACTTTTTGTTCGAAGCTTTCTTCTTCTTTTTCAACATGGTGTTCCTTACAGCTTGCTGTCTACTCCTTGCAGCATCCTATTTGCTTCCTATGCAGATACTTCATCTCAGCTTGTTGTTTCCTACAGCTTGCTGACTCTTAGAGAATGTCTTCTTAATTCTTCTGAGGGTGGTTTTCCTTATCATTTGGAAAACCATTACATGATCTTATTCATAGAGAAATAAACTTGTGATCATGTAATTGGTGGAAACTTTCTTATAGCAAACTTCATTATCTTATTACGCATAATGTTCTGTCTTATCAAGATAACTACTAAAATATCCCAACATTTTCTTATCTAATTTCAGGTGCAAGAAAAGTTATTTGTTACAACGTTTAAAAAAGAAAAAAAATTCACACTTACAGGTCTTTTAATATGAAAATTTATTACATGTCTAGTTATATTAGAAATGTGGTCGTGACAGAATGGTATCAGAGCACAGTTTGTGTTCCTGTAGACTGTCTATATACACGGGCTCACAAAATTGTGGGAGTGCAACTATACCCGTAAGTTATGTTAAATTCTATTTATATTATGAGCATCATGAATTATATTAACCCTGCAAATTCAGGACGGGTAGTGTGGTTAAATAAATATGGTAAGGAGCGAATGTGAGAGTAGTGGGATGGAAATAACTCATGAACCTGATGCACTAGCTGCGGGTAGTGAACGTGATGCTGTCATTGCTCGATTGGCAGACTTAGTCGAGCGCCAGTCTCAACAGATCCAACAGCTTATTCAACAAAGACACATGGATAGACAACCATGTGATAATGTGAATCAACCACAATTACGAGTAGAACACGATGAAATGGCTTGTGAACGATTTCGAAGGTTGAACCCACCTATATTTGAGGATGCTATAGATCCTTTGATCGTGAAGGATTAACTGAGAACTTTGGACAACATATTTCAGTATAGTAGAATTCCTGAATTAGAAAAGGTTTTGTGTGCATCTTTTATGCTAAGAGGTAATGCTGGACACTGGTGGGACACTATAAAAAACATTGAAGACATTACTAATATGACCTGGGAGAGGTTGAAAGAAATTTTCAGAAACAAATATTTCACAGCCCCTATTAGGATAATGAAGATGAATGAATTCATACAGTTGAAGCAAGAGACTATGACTGTTACGGACTATCTTCATAAATTTGAGCAGTTGTCCAGGTTTGATGAGCACATGGTTAGTACTGAAGCATTAAAGGTGGAGAGATTTCTTGAGGGTTTAAGGCCCGAGCTTTATAGGGATGTAAGTATGGTTGGGATCCAAGGTGCGACTTATTCTCAAGTCGCAGAGAGAGCATAAATTGCGGAACAAGCTGAGGTGCGAATAAGACAGGCACAAGAAATTCGACGTCAATTTCAACAAAGGCAAGCACCACAGTGGAGTGGGGATAATAAGAAAAGATCGTTACAATTCCAAGAACCAAAACCAAATTTCCAACCCAGACAGGAGTAGAGGCTGGAACAAGGAAATTTAGATAAATGTTTCAAGAATGATCAGAGTAGAATACCACCACGACCATCACCACCACTATGTCAGAATTGCGGTAGACCACATGATGTAATATGTTATTTAAGCCCAAAGATCTGTTTTTCTTGTGGATAAAAATGACATATGGCCAGTATATGTCCAAACGGTGGGAAGCAAAAAGATCAGGGGAGAGTTCCAGCACGAGCTTTTACACTAATCAAGGAAGATGAAATGAAGTCTAACACCCAGAACTTTTCAGGTAAGTGAAATTTTAGGGACAGAATTTTTATAAGGATGGGAGGATGTGAGACCCGAGCCCCTCGTTACTCTTTGACCAATACGTCTCAAACATTATATGCATATCTTATTATTTATGTGTTACTTGCGAACTTTCATGATTATATTTTGCATTTAAGTATTAACTTATTTATATGCTCTTACATAATTGATGTTGAGAAAACTCTATCATAACTGGTTGAGACTCTAAAAATATTTGAGTGTATAATAAAATTATTTTATTAATGTTAATATAAATTAACAAATTATGAAAATATAATAATTTTAGAATTTATTATATATATATATGGGTGTACACGTATATAGATTGGTGTGTACGCATATATGGATATTTATATATTATATATATGTGGGTCATTAGTAGTTTATATATATGTAATTGCATATTATAATAACAATGTTAGTATAGGTATGTGATACGTGTAATCACAGAAGCTTGCCACCATTTAATACACAAATAATGATATAATATCATTTAGGGTGTTAAAATAAAAATGAGAGAAAAAGATCATAACAGGGAAGAAAAAAATAGAGGAGACGGGGAAATTAGAAAAGAAAGAAAGAGAAAAAAAAGGGAAAACAGAAGAGAAGATTGAGAGGTAAACTAGGAGGTTACGCAACCAAAATCCTCGGCAACTCAGGTAAGTAGAAATGTATTTTGCAATTACAATGCATAAACATAGTATTTTGTAATATAACTGTTTTAATCGGTGAAAATTGAATATTACATGCATTTGAGGTTTGATTATTGTTTAATATATACGATAAATTTGGGGGAGACCCCCTACGAATGTATTAAAAATGAATTAGTTCTGGTGAATTTGGGGGAGACCCCCAATGGGTATTTGTATGTTGAATTTGGGGGAGACCCTCAACAAATGTTATAGAAATAGATTTGGTAATTTAAAAAGAGAATGTAAGAGGAGGATTATATATGGAATTAATTTATCATGCTTAATTTTTGCTTACTGAGATATATCTCACACAATTTATGCTTTGTAGGTAACTCTGATAATATATGACTCTGTGGATGTATTGGACAAGCTATGGAGCTCCTGCAGGTTTCTGAGTATTTGTGTACATAGATGACGACCTGTTGGGCTTTGAGCTTATTTTGCTTTAAACAATGTTTTGATGAAGAACATGAATTTCTGTTTTATCTTCACTTTCTGTTGGGAATAAGTACGTAAAATATAAAAGTGGGTGTGGCTTGACTTTATGATAAATGCTACGAAACATGCTATATATTTTATTATCTAGTTTCAGGTGCAAGAAAAGTTATTTGTTACAGCGTTTAAAAAAGAAAAAAAAAGTCACACACTTACAGGTCTTTTAATATGAAAATTTATTACATGTCTAGTTATATTAGAAATGTGGTCATGACAACAAGCAATGGTTTAAGTGTGGAGAGATTTGATAGGTAGAATATAAGTGTATTTTATAGTTGATAAACTTTATTTTTTATGCACTTTGATGTGTTTGCATGCACCTTTTTTCGTACCGATACATGTTTTTGGTGTCAAAATACTTCATATATTATTTTCACAATTATTTTAGGAATTTTGGAGTATTTTTAGGCAAAGAGACATGTTGGTGGGCCAAGAAATGAAGCCGAAATGAAGTTGGGTCAGTTTGGGCCCAAAAGCTAAATACACTAGGTAGTCTAGTGTCAGTTCGGTCATACATTTTAATAAAACGTCATTGATTAATTTGCGTCACTAAATGTCTTTTCTTATAGTGTATATGAATTAGAGTGAAACTTGTGTATCCAGAGTTCGTATCCACAACCTGATATGCCCCTAGCTCATATCTTTTTAATTAATTTATTTTTTTTCCTCCATAAACTCTAATTCTCTCTCATCCTTCACGCAGAATTGCACACTTTTTTCTTCTTTTTCAAACTAGCAATGTATCCGCACGTCGCGCGTCTTGTCATATAATATGTGGTTTATATCATATATTGTCATATAATATGTGGTTTATATCATATATTTGATAATACAATGTAACTAATTATAAGTGTTTTGAAGATATAATAACTGTAGTTATTCCAAATTTGAATTACTATTTAAATATTTATAGCTAATTCAATTTATTTTTATATTTTTAAATAAATTTTAAAATAGTATTAAACAAACTTCGAATTTCTTAACAATTTTTTATTGCATCCAAACAAAAAAAATTATAAGATTATTTAAATCTTTCTATTGATTTCGACAAAATTAGAAAAAAAAAGCCCATTAGTACTATCATTATTATTATTAAATATTTTTAAAGATCTTATTTGTTGATATTTATATTTTTTAAGAATTAATTTTTTAATAGCTATTATAAGGCCCTTTTATTATAATTGGCCCAATAAATTTCTTCACTACCCATTAAATAAGTATACACAATTACCATAATCTTTATTCCTTCTGCAGATCTACATTCTTCCTAAACAGTGGCAGCTCCATCTTTATTCTCGCATTCTCTTCTCCCCTCATCTTCTACTTTTTTTTCTTTCTTTCATTCTCTTATTGAGATCTAATTTCTTTTTATTTTCAAATATGATTTTTTTCCTCCCTCTTTCTTCATTCTTTCATTTGCAATGGAGTATCTGATATTTTTATATTTCTTTTTATTGTAATATGATAGCTCACCAATACCGTCAGGAGTTTCAACTCTTTTGAAAATATTTTATAAACTACGAATTGTGAATCTTTATCATCATTTAATTAGCAAAAAGTAGCTTCATTTTCGTGCATTTCATGCTCCCATTTTTTCTTTCTTTATTTCTTCATTTTAATTCTTTAGTTGATATGTAGATGATAGCTTCCATCTCTAATTTTACTTCTTATTTTGACATTTTGAGGTCCACTAATCTTCTACTTATTTTGAGCTTAATGCTCATCTTCATTATTTATTTTCTTGCTCAATTGCTCAATTGTTCAATGTGTATTCTAAGCAACCACTTAGAACTTATATAGTACAATGACTTGGAGAGGAAGCCTCATTCAAATAGCTTGAAGAGGAAGCCTCATCAAATGGCTTGATGAGGAAGCCTGATTCAAAATTATTTAAAAAATCAAAATGAAATTAAAAAAAGAAATTATTTACACAGTCAGCATTATGATGTGACATTTTTGAGCGGGAAAATGGCAATACAGTAAATTTTTCCAACTTACCTGCTATTAGTATAGTATAGATGACATCATCGTCTTATTTACTATCTTTTTCACCTCATTCTTTAACTAATGTTCTTTTGAATCATGATCTTATATTTGTGAGCATATAACTAATACTTTTCATTAAATAAGTAAATGTAAACATACATTTCATTTATTCAACTAATACCTTATGACTAATATCTTTCACTAAATAAGTCAAATGTAGGGAAAAACTCAATTTTCATCCTCTAACATAGGCCTTATCCAATTTTGGTGCAATATTTTTTCACTTTCCAATTTTAGTCCTCTAACTCCTAATTTTATCCAATTTAAGTCCGATTTTAGCCACGTAAGCAAATCCGGTGGCCACGTAGGCAAATTTGCCTATGTGGCCACCAGATTTGCTGATTTGGCCATCAGATTTGCCTACGTGGCTACTAGATTTGCTGATGTGCCTAAAATCGGATTTAAATTGGATAAAATTAGGAGTTAGAGGACTAAAATTGGAAAGTGAAATTATAATGCACCAAAATTGGACAAGGCCTAAGTTAGAGGATGAAAATTGAGTTTTTCCCTAAAATGTAAATTTATATTTCAATTATTCAAGTAATACCCTTATAAGTATATAACTAATACCTTATGAGTAAGAAATATATAACTAATAACTTATGAGTATATATGTTTACATTTTACTTGTTCAGTGAAAGGTACTAGTTGTATACTCATAAAATATTACTTTTGTAACTCAAATATATGTTTACGTTTTGCTTGTTCACTTAAAGTATTATTTGTTTTATGTGTATGAAAAGTATTTTTTTTGTTTACCTAAATGTATTACTTGTTATATGTAAATGTATTATTTGTTTATTTCAAAGGTATAAGTTTTTTAAATAAAAGTATTACTATGTTTTACTGAAAGGTATTACTTATTATATATAAAAGTGTTAGTTGTTTTATCTAAAAGTATTAGTAGTTTTATTAAAATCTATACTCGTATAAGTAAACTGTACGTATTACTTATATATGTAAAAGGTATTAGTGTTTGCAATTTCATCATCTTCGTCAAATTTTCTACAAATCACGATTTCATCATCTTCATCATCAATTTTTTCTATAAATCATGATTTCATTTTGTTTGAGATAATTGATTATGCAGAAAACCATAATCGAACGAATCAAGAGCATGATGTCGCAACTTAATATTTGAAATCATCAAAATATTATGAAAAAAAAGAGAAGAAGAAGAAAAGATGAAAAGAATTAAGAAGAGAACACAACCACCGGAGAAAAGAATGGATAATATATAAAATCATCAACATACTATATATGAAAAAGAGGAAGAAAAGATGAGACTAATTAAGAGAAGAACACGACTACCAAAAAATAGAATGGAGGAGAAAAGTGTTGTGAAGATGGAGAAGAAGAGCGTGAAATTAAGGCACAAAAGAAAAAAAAAAGGAAAAAACAAATATATAAATGATGGGTAGGTGGGTAGGTCGGGTTGGGGGTATGGATCCTAGATCCGTACCCTCAGGGTATACAAGTTTTTGTGTATTAATTATTCGAAGGGCATTTATCAACCTATGAATTCTTGATTGTGTTGTGTATCTATATATATAAATGAATCAATTAGGTCAACTTAATATAATTAGCCTGAGTTGTTGATAGAATTTTCCATCGACAAACTACCGACGTGTTTTAGTCGGCAAGTCCATGAGAAAATTATTATTGCCAACAAAAATATAATTGTCGTGAATGACTAAAGGAATTCCATGGACAATCCGTCATGTGTTTTACCAAACAAAAAAACATAATTCTCCGACAGTGATTATCGATGTGTTGGGTATCGGTCCATAAACATCAAGCTAACCAAACTATTACACAGAGTATAGCTAGCATACATATTTGTATTACAAGCTTGAGATGAACAAAAAAAATGATAAGTGAGAGGATAAGAAAACACCAGGAAGATCCAACACAAGGATCGAAGAGAGTTGAGATCCAACTCGATCCAAAGGCTCGGTTCAGTCCCTTTTTCACATCCAACACACAAGAACACCAAAAAACCTAGTGGTAGGTCTAAAGAACCCATGAAGAAACCCTAGATCTTAGTCCCAAACCCGAAGGAAGCCGAGTCAGTTTATCAACACATGTAACTAACTCAGAAAAGGCTCAAAATCCCCTATTCTCACCAAGAACTCACAGAGAAGAACAAGCCCCCAATTTTACCCTCTCAACTGCCCTCTCTCACACACTAGCCATATAAATAACACAAGAGCCGACAAGAGGGTACAAGTCGCGGCCAAGTTGCATCAAGGCAACGACAAGGATAGGGTCGATGACGTCGCGGTGCCATATCAGAAGAGGAGGTATGAAAACGTACTAGAGAGAGAGATATATAGAGAGAGAGGAGAGGGTTAGGGTTAGGGTTCAGGGAGAAATGAGAGGGGGAAAGATATATATAAGACTAACCAACGGGCAAGATGAAGGGGCAAAGGATGAAGAGCTGAGATTAAAAGCCAACAACTTAAGGGAGCTGGGCTTGGGCTTCAGATGAGGGCTCTGACTTGGGCTGCCAAGGATATGCAGGCCTAGGCCCAACATAACATATAATGTGGTCCAAACACTTACATCCTCCACCTTGAGCCAGATTAAAAGGGTCTTGTGGTCTTTTTCTAAGGGACAAGGGGTTATCATTACCGATTTACTCACCTGCAAACACGAAGATAACAAAACACCAAGTTAGGGCAGATAGAGTATCACACAATACAAACACAACAATCACAGAGAGGAAAAAACAGAGTCACATAGACTCAAGCACACAACAAGATCAACATCTTGAAACAATGTTCAAGATTTTCAAACAAGACTGAAATTTTTCACAAGGTAGGCACTTGGTGCCCATGTCAGAAGGATTGAACTCAGAGGGTATTTTTTCAAGATCAATTATGTTTTTTTCAACATCTCTTATGAAATGAAACTTAACATCAATGTGTTTGGTTCTGTCATGAAACACAGGGTTTTTGCATAATTGAATGACAGATTGACTATCAGGGAAGATAGTCACTTTCTTATTTAGAAAACCAATTTCAGACAGAATGTCTTTCAACCAAATAGCTTCTTTTATAGCTTCATTAGTAGCAACATATTCAGATTCAGTGGTGGATAATGCAACAATATGCTGAAGTTGGGATTTCCAGTTCACACAAAAACCATTCAAAGTAAACACATAAAAGGTTGAAGATTTTCTATTATCTCTATCATTGGCAAAATTAGAATCAACATAACCACATAGTTCAACACCTTGAGAGCACTTAGCAAACAACATACCAGTATTGGTGGATCCTTTAAGATATCTCAACAACCATTTAAATGCTTCCCAATGTGGAGCACCAGGATTTGATATATATTTGCTTAAACAACTAACAGAGTAAGTAATATCTGGCCTGATACTAACCATCAAGTACATGACAGATCCTATGGCATTAACATATGGAACATTTTTCATCATAGAGATTTAAGAATCAGTCTTGGGGGACTGATCCTTACTTAGCACAAAATAACCAGCAAGAGGCACAGAAACAAGTGTGGCAGATGTCATAGAGAACTTTTCAAGGATCTTTTCAATATAGACAGATTGATTAAGAAACATAGTGCACTCAGACCTATCCATAACAATGTTCATACCAAGGATTTTCTTAGCATCACCAAGCAACTTCATGTTAAATTCATCACTTAGGCATTTGATAACATCATTGACAGTTTGGATACAAGAACTAGCAAAAAATATATCATCAACATATAAAAGTAGGAACACAGGAAATTGGGCAGACTCTTTGAAATACAATCATGGATCATAGGAACTCCTTTTAAAATTCAAAGATAGCATGCAAGCATCAAAATTTTTGTTCCATTGCCTAGGATACTGCTTCAAGCCATAAAGAGATTTCTTTAACAAACAAACATGGTTAAGGTGTTTCTTATCAACAAAAGCTTCAGGTTGCTTCATATAGATATGCTCATTCAGATCACCATGCAGAAAAGCAGTTTTCACATCCATTTGTTTTAATTCCCAATCATAATGTGCAACTAATGCAAGCATCAATCTAACAATTGTGAATTTAACAACAGGTGCAAAAATTTCAGTATAATCAATTCCTTTCTTTTGTGTAAACCCTTTTACAACAAGTCTAGCTTTGTATCTAATAGAATCACATTCATTCTTAACCTTAAATAACCACTTACAGTCAACAATAGAGCATGTAGCAGTTTTAGGAACAAGAGTCCAGGTTTAGTTATCATGTAAGGATTTAATCTCATCATTCATAGCATTTAACCAAACAACAGATTCTTTAGATTTTAGAGCCTCATTCACAGATTTAAGTTCATTGCCATCCAAGAATTCAAACACATTATACACAAAGGAAGCAAGTTGATAATCATCAAAGTGTTGTGGCCTCTTAATCTGTCTCCTAGTTCTATCTCTAGCCAATTGATAATCACTCAAATCATCAGGTATAGATTCAACACATTCATCAACACTTTGATAAAAAGTAGGCATATCAGGACATTTATTATGATCAGATTTAGAGTTGGATTGCTCCACCTCATTTGAAGCAGCAGATGGAATAACAGGAACAGGAACAGACATACATGTAAACTCTGATTCATTAAAAATAACATCTCTGCTAATTATGGTTTTGAAACCATACTCACCTTTTAGCCAGCATCTGTACTCTTTTACACCTTCAGGATAGCCAAGGAAAACACATTTTATAGATCTAGGTTCTAACTTATCATATTTCTGATGCACATAGACAGAACATCCAAAGATTCTTAAGTTAGACAGATTTACAGGTTTTCCACACCACAGAGATCCAGGAAATTCACCACCCAAAGGGACAGAGGGAGATCTATAAATCACATAGGTAGTAGTTAAGACAGCTTCACCCCAAA
The DNA here is from genome assembly GCA_946896805.1 of Scutellaria galericulata. Taxonomy (NCBI): domain Eukaryota; kingdom Viridiplantae; phylum Streptophyta; class Magnoliopsida; order Lamiales; family Lamiaceae; genus Scutellaria; species Scutellaria galericulata. Next base: position 12,700,534 of record OX335791.1, on the reverse strand, counting down.
ACAGTTTAGGCAAACCAGAAGCACATAACATAAATCTTACCATTTCTAGGAGAATTTTGTTCATGCTCTCAACAATATCATTTTGTTGTGGTGTATAGGTTACAATCATATGTCTTTTAATGTCATATTCAGCACACAAAACATTGAATTCATGATTACAAAATTCAGTTCCATTATCTGTTCTTAGAGCCTTTATCCTCTTTTCAGTTTAGTTTTTAATCATAATTTTCATGCTTTGAACTTGTCAATTACATCAAATTTTTGTTTAAGAAGGAACACAAACACTTTTCTGGAATAATCATCAATGACAGACAGGAAATATCCGTTTCCAGCAGGAGTAGCAACAAATGCAGGCCCCCACACATCAGCATGAATGTACTCTAAGATTTCAGAACACTTAAATGGATTGGAGAAAGAGGAAACAGGGAATTTAGATCTAGTTTGCTTACTTAAAATGCATGTTTCACACACAGACACCTCAGACACATGGTTACCACATAGATACTTATTTTTATGCAAGATTCCTAGTCCCTTACTACTTATATGACATAATCTTTTATGCCAAAGATCAGTTTGGTCATGTTTAACAGAATTAGCATGAGAAACAAGTTCTGCACAAACAATATACATATTATGCATTCTGGTAGCAGTGAAAACAACAACATTTTCTTTTATCATATTCATCTTTCTTTTTCCCCATTCTCCTATGAAACCAGAGTCCTCAAGCATAGCACAAGACATCAGATTATTACTCTGATTTGGGACATGTCTCACATTTTTTAAGTTAAAGACATTTCCATTATTAAGTTTCAAGCAAACAGAGCCAACACCTAACACAATGCTTTTACTGTTATCAACCATAGAAACAGATCATTTCTTCAATTCCACATAGGAAAAAAACATGCTTAGGTGAGGAGTCATATGATTAGAGCATGCAGAATCAAGCAACCAATGATTTTCACTTAGATTATCAAGCACATAATTAACATGATCAGAAACACATTCATCAGAGATCATAAACACAACACCCATGTTTTCAGAAACATTATTAGCATGTTCATTAGGTTTATCCCCTTTAGGTTCAGTGTATCTGTTTGCATAATGTCCAGGTTTGCCACAATTATAGCATTTTCTGTTTTTAAACTTAGACTTACTCATTCCTTTTTCTTTTTCAGATTTCTGAGGGGCATTACTCTGACTAGGACCATGATTACCAGAGGTGGGAGCATTGTTTTTAGGTTTGTTTCTCACAAAGTTCACATCACCCATAGACCTATTACCCTTACTATTTTTTAAATCCAGTTCCTTACTTTTTTTGCCATTAATTACAGTGTCTAATGTCACTTTATCCCTACCATATTTTATAGCAGATTTGACATCACTGTAAGAGTCAAGGATAGCATTTAACAAAACAATAGGGGTATATTCATCAATGTTTTTATCACCAGTCAGTTTGATATCTTGCACAAGTTTAGTAAACACATCAAAATTTTCATCAATATCCTTATGTAGGTCAAGTTTAAATTTGAAAAAACTTTTCCAGCAGAAACATTTTGGAAGGCAATGAGGTTTCAGTATAGAATTCTTCAAGTTTATCCCACAGAGACTTAGCAGAATCAAGCTTACCCAATTTTCTTATCACAGAGTCAGACAAATTCAGAAAGATTAAGGAATAAACAAGTTCATCTAGTTCATTTTTAACTTCATCAGTAACTTTATCATCATAACACAGACTAATAACTTTGTAACATTTCTATTGTACCAGCACACCTTTCGTCTTTTTTTTGCCAAATAGAGAAGTCACATTTTCCATCAAAAGATGCAACGGGATAAGCATTCATGTTCACAGAGAGTATGATAAGCAGAATCAGAATAAAAGACATAGAAACAACAGGTTACAAGGAAGGAACACACAATATCCAGTCAACCCCCTCAACCCAGATTCCAGGGTCACTAAACGGACCGGACAAGGTGAGTTGGATGGGGGACCAGAGAGATAGGCAGCAGAAACAAATGGAAGATCGGAAACACACAGAGAAAGATCAACACATAGATAAACAAGCCTCCACACAGAGAGACAGACTCAAACCAGCAGGCAGACCTCCAAGAGACAGACTCAACAACAGATCCACAAGGAAATAAACAAAAAGGTAAACGAGGAAAGGTTTTAGCCGTGATACCTGACCACCACAGCATAACAGCACCACTGGACCGACACCATTCAACAATACCACTGTTGGGTATCGGTCCATAAACATCAAGCTAACCAAACTATTACACAAAGTATAGCTAGCATACATATTTGTATTACAAGCTTGAGATGAACAAAAAAAAACGAGAAGTGGGAGGATAAGAAAACACCAGGAAGATCCAACACATGGATCGAAGAGAGTTGAGATCCAACACGGTCTAAGGCTCGGTTAAGTCCCCTTTTCACGTCCAACACACAAGAACACCAAAAAACCTAGCGGTAGGTCCAAGGAACCCACGAAGAAACCTTAGATCTTAGTCCCAAACCCGAAGGAAGCCGAGTCAGTTTATCAACACATGTAACTAACTCGGAAAAGGCTCAAAATCCCCCTATTCTCACCAAGAACTCACAGAAAAGAACAAGCCCCCAATTTTACCCTCTCAACTCCTCTCTCACACACACCAGCCATATAAATAGCACACAAGCCGACAAAAGGGTACAAGTCGCGGCCAAGTGGCATCAAGGCAACGATAAGGATAGGGTTGACGACGCTGTAGTGTCATATCAGAAGAGGAGGTACGAAAACGTACTGGAGAGAGAGAGAGAGGGCGCCGCGAAGAGAGAGAGAGGAGATGGTTAGGGTTCAGGGAGAAATGAGAGGGGGAAAGATATATATAAGACCAACCAACGAGCAAGATGAAAGGCAGAGGATGGAGGACTGAGATTAAAAGCCAGCAACTTAAGGGAGCTGGGCCTGAGCTTCAGATGTGGGCTCTGACTTGGGCTGCCAAGGATATGCAGGCCTAGGCCCAACACAACATATAATGTGGCCCAAACACTCACACGACGAAATGTGATCATCGGTAATCTCTGTTGGCATATCGCCATATTTTATAGTGAGTTAACTTAATTTATGAGTAAATTATATTGCTTATTGGGCTTTAATTATTAAAAAATATAATTAAAAAATCATTTAATTGATATAAAAAAATTATATATTTGAAGCATTTCTTTTAAAAGTAAGAAAATTATTTTAACTATATAAAATGAACACATAAAATCTATAAAATTTTCAACAATAATAGTTAATAAGCAATAATCATAATAATATTTAACAACAACAACATGAAATAATAATCAATACAAATATTTAATAATAATAATTGGTATTTAATTTTTTCAAATATTTAGCAAAAATAAATAGAAAGGTATAATTAATCTGAAAGTTATATCCACTTACATAGAATGACATAGAAAATAAGATATACAATTTATACACTTATTTGTTTAGTGTTACTGATAAGTAAAATAAAATATATAATTTTAGTTCCTTTAAGTTTGATATAATTGATTGCTATTTATTTTGTTGTACAATTTTTTTGTTCCCTATAAAATATAAAATCTTTAATGATCTATATTCAAATCCATACTAATAATAGAACTACAATCCAAAATAGAAAACTTAATTTTCTCACCCAAATTTTATGATTTTCTAAAATTATTAGATTAGAAAAAAATTAATAAAATGGTATATTTTTAAATTAAAAATTTTAGATTATTCAAGAAAAAATTATATAAACAAATGTTTAGAAATATCTAAAAAAACAAACAATTCGTTCAACGCATGGAGAAATACCAGTAATTACAACTTCCAAATTCCAAATAGAACATAGTAGAAAATTGACTTACATGTATATCCTCCAAACAAAAGAAATAACATAGAAATGAAAGTAGTAAGAAAGATGGGGAAATAAGTAGAGTGATTGAATTGGATTGAGAAAATGAAGATGATCAATATTCATTCATCCTCATTCTTCTTGAAGAGCTTGTGCTTAATATGCTGATCAAAGGTGCGCGGTGGAAAGAGCGGTGGCTCAGCCTCGGAAACGGTCTCCGGCAGCGGCTGAAGGATAATTTTGTCTTTTGGCGGTTCACAAAAGACTGCCCAAGAAATCCTCGCCTTCTCCTTGTTCACTAGTGCCCTGTGCAGAATGCTCTTGTACTTGCCATTGCTCAGTATCTCTATTGTATCTCCAATGTGCATGATGATGGAATTGGGCACACATTTTGCAGTGACCCATTTGCCCTCGTAGAAGAGCTGCAGACCTGGAATCATGTTGTGGAGGATGAAGGTAAGGGCACTGATGTCTGTGTGAGCTTCGACTCCGAGGGCGAGCTCCGGCTGAGGGCATTTTGGGTAGTAATTTATCTTCATTTGGAGGATTAAATCCTCTATCCCACCTACTTCTTTTTCTAATCTCCCTTCTTCCAATCCTAGCCCTATGGATAGCACTGATAGTATCTTGCTTGCCAGGCTTCTAACCTCCTTTGCATACTCACTTGTTGCTTCTCTGTACATAATTATCATTGCAAAGCACTTGAATTAAAGAAGTGTATAAATCAAGCTGTAATGTAAAAATCTATATAAGATGGTCTCACACGTAGGTATGATTACTTGAAATAGAACCCTTATATTTATATTTATAATTCAAATCGATTTTCATAAGTTAAATTTTGTTTTGTTTGCATTGATTCATTTTACAAAGTTAAATTTGTGAGATGGTTCTAGAGTTGTATTCTTTATGTAATCATGCAACTAAGAAATTTGAATTAATTATTATGTTTGGGTTGGGTGTTACTAGTATTTCTTGTGAGTGATTAATTAATCAAAACCTGGTTTGCTTCAAATGTTTTTGATAGTTTTAGTACAATTTGACAAATTTACCCTCAATCCCAAGAAAAAAAACAAATTACTCAGATTATAACAATAGTAAAAAGATACACCACTTATCAAGTCAAGTTCACTATTGAATACCCATTGACTTAAATAAACCACCCAACATTTAGCAATTAATATAACTCATCCTTATCCTATTTTTATCTAACCACAATTCGAGCCTAAATTGAACGTGGACTCTTAAGCTCCAAACAAATCATGATTCAACTTTATTAATTTAGGCTAAACCATTCAAACCTACAAGCCAAACTTGCCCATAGCTGCTTCAAATATTTTCTTTCACTTTTGCCCTTCAAACTTAAATCTCACAATTAAAATTTTATGATCCTTGTCCAATTAAAATGTTGGAAATACAAAATCGAATAGAAAATACCCAACCAAGAATTGGAAAGCATACATACGAAACACTGATAAATCGCAATTAGTTTAGCCTTTGTAATCACTAGGTGGTCCCACTTTTGATCCTTCCAAATCTAATTTTATAATTCAACCATGAATCTATTTCATCATTAATATGTTAATGATGGTGGTCGTCAGCTCAGTTATTCTACCCACCGTGGATATGTTAATATGTGCACAAGATTGATGTGTTAAAAATTCATAATACCCATTAATTTCACTTTTCATACAATGAGAGGATGAAATCATTACACATTGTCGGTAGACATATTAAGAGTTGCCCACGGTGGACAATTTATCATTTTCTAAAATCACTTAATTCTAAAATTTAGTTAGAAAGTAAACGTGATTGGTCGCTAAAATCTCGTAATAACCAATTAAAAAGATGGGTTAAAATCATTTTTCATCTCATAATTATGGTCTCTTCCGATTTTGATTTCATAAGTTTCACGAATTTCAAAGTCTCACAATTTAAGAATCTATCCGATTTCAGTTCAATTTTGATCGAAAAATTCAAATTTATCCAGAAAATAGTTTTGGTGGCCTAATAGTGGCATGGTGACACATGTCAATCAAAAAGAATTTGATACATGTCGCCTAGGGGTGGGTCGGTACAGAAATATCATACCGTATACCATATCAGAAATTTCGGTATGAAAAATCTCATACCATTAACATACCGAAAGTTTCGGTATTAAAAGTAACCATACCGTTTCATATCGAAAATTTCCGTATACTGGAATTTTTCGGTATACTGAAAATACCGTTGTACCGAAATAAAAATTATATACCGAAACTTTGGTATACCGAAATGAAAAGTATAATATTTTGTAAATATACCGATACCGTACCGAAATTTTCGGTTTTTTTGGTATTTTTTTCAGTATGGTTAGCTCTGTATTTCGGTGTTTCGGTATTTTTACCCACCCCTAATGTCGCCACATTATTTTAAGCCACCAAAAAAATCCAATTCGAAGTAATTGGATTGAAATCGAACAGACTCTAAAATTATGGGACTAAACTGAAAATTGTGAAAATTATGGGATCAAAATTAAAAGACACTGATTATGAGATGAAAATGAAGTTCACTCCAATTAAGTGGAAAACTTGTTATCAACATGACCAAATCAAGACAATCCGATAATTACAGAACTAAAATTGTAATTTTTGAAGAATCGGATGGAGAATAATGGAAGTAGGCACTTACATATAATCAGGTGGATTCTTAGGCCAAATGGAGAAGTCCCTTTTGTCTTCAGGGAAAACACAGTGGAAGAAATAGTCCTCCCACTCCAACTGCCCACAAGCGTTGTTCGACAGCTTGCTGCCATAGCCCTGCACGTTCCCCGCCGCCACGTCATTGGCATACTTCTCCTTCTCCTCGACGGGCTGGTCGAAGAACTCCCGGCCCGACTTCTTGACCCGATCAATGAGCTCCTCCGATATTCCATGGTTGATCAGATGCATCACTCCCCAATCCATGGCCGCCTTCTTCACCTCCTCATGGCATTTCTTCCTCGTTTCTTCGTCCTCTGAGCTCATCGCCTCCAAGTCGATGGTCGGCAATTGAGGCCTCTCGTTGCTCTTCTCTTCTACAAATATGTCGCCTATGCTTCTCCGCTCTTCTTCAGGTCTTATGTAGTCTTGTGGGATCGATTTGAGCCCACTTCGGGCCAAGACTTCGACCCGCGGGCTTGGATCTATGGAAGTAACCACCATTTCTTTTTTCCGGTTTCTGTATAGACAAAATTATTGTAAGAAAAGTGGTGTTGTTTGATTGTTTGCGTGCATGGTTGGACGAGGGCAATATATATATAGGTGTGAAAGGAGGTTTGCTATAAGAGATTTGGTAAGAAAGGGAAAGGAAAAATGGCGAGTAGGGTTGACTGGAGAGTAGAGGACACGAGACATACTAATGGTGAGTACAGTTGGTTATGATTATCTCTTTCATTTATGACCGACTCACGGCTATAATTTCGTGACAAACTAAATTCATTTTCATAAAATCATATATTAATTTTCATAAAATCATATATTTTGGGAAGTGAATCTATCTTACGAAATTAAATTCGTCTCACATTTTTTTATGAAGATATCAACTTTGGAGATTTATGTTATGATCAATCAACTCTGTAACCGGACCTATGTTCCAGACCTGGCCCCAATGAGAGCTATTTATATATCTTCAGTGTTGGGATTTTAGTAGTACGCATCAATCTTATTGATCTTCATTTTAATTTGCTTGTTAAAACAGAGAGTTTAATTTGCTTGTTGGAATTTCCAATTATTAGTCAGAAAAGATAGTCAATTCTCCAATTAATTCCATCATAAAGAAACAAGGCAATAAATGATGCAAGTTAGAAAATATGGTGTATTTTTTAAAAACAACATAATAAATAAGACATATATAAAAGGTTCCAATAATTTTTTTACCCATTTTTACAAGTGTTGTTAACTTTTCGACCCATGATATAAGAAAACAACCTTTCCACCTATTTTTGGGTCAAGTCACCGACCTACAGATCAACAGATTTCACACCTACCTTCCGTGGTGACTCGAACCTAAAACTTATGTATAGATAGCAGATGTCTTTTTACCACTAGAATATCAATGATTCATCTCATTTTCTCCTTTTGTCTTCAAACAAAGTTTGATATATTTGCAGTTATATATATCGTGTACGTATACATGATAAAGTCATATTGTGCACAAAATATAATAGATAGATCCATATCTTATATATGTACACGATATGAATACAATTGTGTATAGAAGTACAAAATATACATGTTTACAATATGATTAGAAGTTATTAGTACAGTAAATTATGAGTCTGACAATTTAGCACTTAAAATTTTTAGGATGACAACTTAGAACTATAACTTCTTAGGCTTTGCAAATTTTGCCCAATTTCAACATATATCGTTCAATTTGGCCGAAATCTCACGTGAGCTCCCGAATTTAGGTTTTTTCTGACAATTTCACTGACGTGGCTTTTATTTATCCCTAGTGACATTTATATTTCACAATTTTTCCATGCCACTTGGAAACTACAACTTCATCCTCCTCTTCATCCTCCTGTTGCGACATCCAATTGCCCAACCGCCGAAACAGCAACGCCGGCAAGTATCTCTTCACCAACCCAATGCGATTTCCATCTTCAACGCCGCAGCGTTGCCGCGACACACTGTTTTCACCAATCCCTGTTTTCAGAAATTCAAAGTCACACACACAATCTCACATCAAAATGCATCATAGATCTGAAAACCATATTGCTAGCGTTACGTTAGGTTATTATTAGTTTCATTGTATTGTTTTGAGATGTATTTGACAGAGCATTTAACTAGATTTTGTCGTGAGTTTTGAATTTTACTTAGAATCCTTTCAAATTAAGATGAAGATCAGAGTTTTCCATTATCGTCTGAGATTTATTTAATTAATGGTGGGGAAAAGAGAGATTTTGTGGAGACAGGAGCAGACGATGGTCAGCGGGAGGATGAAGGAGTATTCGAGGGTCGCGCGGTGGCTGGCGGTTAGAGATGTTGTAGGCAGTGGTGCGTTGGCGACTTGTGTGAGGAAGAAGCTGAACAATATATTTTCAGATTTAATTCCATTTTTTTGCTTTGGTTATTTAAATTTTCAGATTTTTATTTTTTATTTTTCTATTTTTAATCTTATGTAAATTTAATGCCAACAGAGATGACACTTGTATTATTATGTTACAAATGTGTGAAATTTGATAAAATTGGCCGAAAAGATCGAAAATAGGGGATCACGCGTGATTTCAACCCAATTGAGCGATTCATGTTGAAATTGGGCAAAATTTGCAAAGCCTAAAAAGTTATTATCCTAAATTGCCGACCCGAAAACATAAATTTTGAAATCACCAGACCTGTAATTTACTGGACAAAAAAAAAAAAAACATATGATTATATTGTGTATATATACACGATATGAATATATTGTGTAGACGTATATACATGATTAACTCTATCATGTATAAGCACATGATGTGACTCATGTATAACTATGGGTTGAAAAGTACGTAAGGACAATTCAGACATTTAACCCTATCAAATGAATAGAAAAAATGTTTCCTATAATTATGAGTAGAAAAGTAAAAACTGAAAAAGAGGTGTTAGGAGCCATTTACACTATATAAGATATGTTTAGGCAAGACTTTTTCTATAAAATGAAATCGCCTCACATTTGTGCTTAATTATAATATATTACTATCGTCTTTGGGATAAAATGACTTCAAACTACTTGATATGGTCGTCATCTAATAATCCGAAATGAACATATAGGCTCGTGCAATCGAGATGTTGTTATGCAAATACGATACAAATTATCATCTCGCATAGATCTGCCCGTGGGACCAAAGATATAAATAGCAGTATATTTCGGTATGCTTAAAATAGATTTCGGGATTCTCGGATCTGCTTCAGCCCGCGAGATGCATTCAATGGACCGAGAAGCTCAGCTCATCTCGGGAATATCATTTCGTCAAGAATGGTAGCGAGATGATTCATATCATTCCAACCCACGATCTATACCACGGGTAACCGCTCTGCGTTAGTGGCTTCGTGAGGCGATATTTCCGGAGCGGTTAAAATAATTCGATTTTAGGTATAAATATCATTTTTCTTTCATTTGAAAGACACATTCACATTAAGAGAGAAAAACATCAGTTGTAGAGGAGAAGTGAGAAGTGATTTTATAGCAAAACACTACTGATAATAGTACTACAAAACTATGATTATATGTGAACACACAGATATTTGGAACTTTCTTTAAGATGCATGCCAATTTGTAACGTTTGAATTCGCGTGAATGTGGACCCTGTCCTTTATTCAATCTCGCGGTCAAATGATTCTAATTGCACCTGTCCAATGGTCCACACATCGATTCATCTTGCGTGTAGAGGTCCACGTCTACTCGCACTTGTTCTATCTTCACATCTGTTAGCCCCAATTGCCAATCCTATATGCACCGGATGATCCCATCATATTACAACTCATACAATCATCACTGTAGTTTGTTCTACCATATATTTCAACTTATACCACTATATTTATATATGTACGTATAATCATATTTAATTTAAATATATATCATCATACACTTCACTTTGTACCACCATATACTTTAGCCTCAACCGTCAAATGTTAGAAGAATATATAGTTGGGTAAAAATCATTTCTCCCGAATAAAATTGAACAACTAAAAAGAGAATGTTTTTAAGTAAATAAGACTAAGAATAAGGGTTTCCTCAACTTTTTACTTTATTAATACATGAACTTTATGTAGGAGTAATTAATCAAATGTATTCTTATATGATGCAACTTACTAAGTTTTTGGCTAGCTTCAACCTAGCTTAAGGTCCTAACAAGGATGGCCACATATTGGCCCATGCATGTCCCATCTGGGGCTTTAGAGATGCATCATGCTTGTTGAGAGGAATTGAGGAATTGGTGCACTTTGGAGACACATGCTATCCAAATGTTTTTGTGGTATAGTTCAGATAGTGGCTCAGTCATTTTTCAAAATTGAAAATAAAATAAAATAAATAAACCTCATTTTCAACCGCTTTTATTTAAAAATGTTTTTTTTAATGAGTTGTAAATTATATTCTTTTTTATTGAAGAGGAATGTTTTTTTTACCAACTATACCTTCTAATATTTGGTTGTGCATGCTTAAATATATGAAGGTAAGTGTTTAAATATGGTGGTACATGTTTAAATATGATGGAACGGTTTACATTAATGATGATACGAGTTGAATATGATGGTACAAACTTAAGTATATGATGGTACAAGGTTGACGCCATTAAGCCGCTACAATAAAAATGAGTATTTGCGATAATTTTTTTAAGACAACAACAAAATTTTATCTTTCACGACAACATATTATCATAAATATTGATAATATAAATTGACAACAAATTGTCACAAAAAAAAAAATTAAAAAATAACTAAACAAATTATTTGCTAGAACATGATTGTTGTCGCTAATACATTAGTAACAATAATATTGTCGCAAAAAGATTATTTACGAGAATGCTTTTGAGATAATAATTTTGTAGCTATTTTGTAGCAAAAAGTATATTTGCGACAATTATAAGTGTTTTTGTGACAACATTTTATTGTTGCTAATGAATTTTTTCGTTGTAGTGAGGATACAATGGTTTGAAAAATATTCTCTTGGCTAAAAAAAATTAATTTCAAACTCAGAGCTGAAAATATATATATATATATATATATATATATATATTTTTTTTTTCTATAGTTGACTATTTTATACTATATCCCTCAAAAGTTGAGGCAACTCTCATTCTTAACCATCTTTACTTAGAAACATTTTTTTTTGTTAAATGTTATTATGTTTTAGCCAAGAAAAATATTTTTTGTCCAACTATACCATTCTAACAATTGGTGGTACGAACTTAAATAAATGGTGGCATGTGCTTAATTATTATGGTACGTGTTTAATTATGGGGGTACGTGTCACATTAATGATGATACACTACAAGAAAACACCCAAATTCCAACGGACTGAAAAACCGTTGGAATTTTGTCAAATTCCAACGGCATTTCTAATGGCATTTGTGGCCGTTGGAATTTTTCATCGGAAATTCCAACGACAAGTAAAAATCGTTAGAAAAGTCATTGGAATTACTATTTTCAATGGAAAAATTCCAACGGACCGAAAAACCGTTGGAATTTTGTCAAATTCCAACGACATTTCCAACGATAATTCCAACGTCATTTGTGGCCGTTGGAATTTTCCAACGGAAATTCCAATGACAAATAAAAACCGTTGGAATGAACCGTTGGAAAAGTCATTGGATTTACTATTTCCAACGGAAAATTCCAACGGTCTGAAAAACCGTTGGAATTTTGTCAAATTGAAATAAAAGAAATGCATGTAGAATATTACTACATAAAGCACTAGTGGTCTAGTGGTTGGAGTACCACCTTGTCACTCAGGTTCGAATCCCTTTGGAAATTCCGTTAGAATTTTGGACGGCATTTTACCGTTGGAAATTCCATTGGAATTTTGAAATTCCAACGCCTACTTTTCCAACGGCGGTAATTCCAGCGCAAATTCCGTTAACGGTAATTCCATTGGAATTTTGAAATTCGCCTACTTTTCCAACGACGGTAATTCCAGCGCGTTGGAAATTCCATTGGAATTTTGAAATTCCAACGCCTACTTTTCCAACGGCGGTAATTCCAGCGCAAATTCCGTTAACGGTAATTCCATTGGAATTTTGAAATTCGCCTACTTTTCCAACGGCGGTAATTCCAGCGCAAATTCCGTTTTCTGCCGTTGGAATTTGACAGTTTTCTTGTAGTGATATGTCTTGTATTAATGATAGTACGATATATAATATAGTGGTATGAGCTTAAGTATATGTAGGGGTGGTTCGATATGATATACTGTACCAAAAATCTCATACCGCATATCGTATCGAAAATTTCAATACGCGAAAACAAATGAATATCATTATTGTACCTCGTATGTCACACATAACTCATATAGTGCTATATCAAAAATATCATATCAAAATGAAAAATATATATCGAAACTTTGATATATAAAAAATACCATTATACTATAAGGAAAATTATATACTGAAAATTCGGTAGAACAAAAAAACCAACCTCGAAATGAAAATATATTTAATAAATTATTAATGTCGAATATATATATATATATATATATATATATATATATAAAATTAATATTAATATTAATGTGAAAATTTTAAATTAACATACCCATACAGTAAATAACAAGCTTCCATGTATAGAAAATAATCCAACAAAAAGATTACAAAACAATCAATATGCTTTATATTGTACTGTGAGAGTCAACCCAACACAGGTTTTAGGCGAATACATATCTTGATGAGACAGACCTTTGTAGCATGTTCATTAAGTATATAAATCAATTGAACTGATTTCCAGTTAAGTAGCCAAAATAAACAATTTTTAGGACATCTCCAACAGTACAAAAAAGTATCGTAGTTTTTTGCATTATCTTTAGATAAAATCTAATATTTGTCTCCAATAGTGTGTATCATTCTTTACACTAAATAGGAATATTTCATAATATTCTGTAAAAACAAAGGAAAGAAGTTTTAATGCAAAATTTTGCGTTGAACCAAACTTAAGATTGACAGTTGAGATAATTTAGCATAAACTTTTAAAAACTGTTGAAGTGAAAGAATCTTAAAATCCTAAGAATCCAACGCATTGTTGGGATGCTCTAATAAGTTAGATTATAAGTTTGTTGCGAAGTAAGATTTTACTTTGTGTTTTAAATATTTTAAAGATGTAAAAAATCATGTTGATAATATCTATTACTATCAAAGATGAAAATATCACGAAATATCACTGATATTTTTCTAATATTTTCTTTTCTTCATGTGACCAATACAAAAAGGGGCTTCAACGATATATTTTCGATATTTTCATTTTTTCACATAACCGGTATAGAAATGAAAAATTTTGTCAAAATATCTGTAAAATATTGATAAATATTGGTATCGATTTCGATATTGGTGGCTTCATGGTACAAATTGTAGGAAAAATTAGTGAAATATCGGTATTGATTTTGATATCAGGGGTTTCATTACCATGAATGTATAAATTATAGGAAAATTAGTGAAATATTTGGAAAATATCGTTAAATATCGGGAAATAATGGTAAATATCGAAAAAGTATCGATAAATATCAGTATCGATATTTCCATCGATATCAATAGTTCTATCAATATTTCTGTAAAATTAAGATACCGATATTTCCTTCAAAACAAAAATTTTCATCATTGACTACTGTAATAGAATATGAGTAATTTTATGTTGACAAAAACTCTTGTGCACCTAGTGCATAGATATATGGTCCATGCACTCGCATCAACCCGGCCCACCACGCGCTCACACGCGCTATCAGGTCGCGCACAAATTCGTCCAAACATGCTCCCATGTCTCCTACCTTTATACTATATTAGTCATATCTTTTAGTAGTGTTAGTCATATCTTTAGTAATGCTAGTTGTACATATGTATGATATTTGTACAAAAAAGTAGGATTAATATAATATAAATGTATGACTAATATAATATAAAGGTCATCCATTTTTTTTATTAAAATATTACACAAAAGTGTATGATATCTGTACATAAAGGTATGACTAATATAACACAAAAACTCATGTGAGACGGTCTCACAGATAGTTTCCGTGAGACGAATCCTTATTACCCACAACCCTAACTCATTTCCACAAATTTATATATGAATTGTTAAGTATGAGTTATGGATTAACCTGTCTCACATAAGACGGTCTCACATAAGACATATTCCTAATATAATATAAATGTATGACTAACATAGTATAAAGATAAAGACAAAAAAAAAAAAGAGGTGTGGATCCTAATTGACTAGGACCTACCCGTGTGTATGTGTGCATCAAGTACACATAAATGCAAGTCTCTTATGTTTTGTCCATTTTCATAATACATGTCTATTTTTCAATCCTTCCTCACATAATTTAATTTAATTAAAATTATTAATGTTTTAAATTTAATTACAACTCTAATTATTTAAAATTTTAATTAACTTCCACTTTCAAGTAGCAGTGCGCTGAATTCTTTACATTAAGACTTTTTCATTAAATTATCACGGTAAACCATTTCAATTATCATCCTGCGCTAGAATGATTTTATTTTGTTTTCATGAAATTTTATTACAAAAACTGAAGTATGTTTTTGTACATTACGAATATGCGGCGACCTGAAACTAGTTATTTAATCCATGTGGGTTTTAATTGTTATTGGAGAATAGAATTTAAAATATAGAATCTCAGTGTTGTGTGAGTTGCATTAGTAAGGGAGGATGGTCCACGTGGCTCATGGGTGTCCACAAATATCAGGTAGCGAACATGTTTGAGAGTTAGCTACACCGCCAACACGTTCCACTTCTCTTTCCAACTTTGATTTGAATTTAATAACGTCAAACTTGATGTCTACCCTAAAATTTAATTCCAGTGCAGAAATCATTTTATGTAACACATTATTTATTATTGTTTAGTTTATGTGATATATTATAGATGAGTATAAAAGTATTTTTCAATAAGTCACAACATAGTCTAGATACGTGTGAGGTAAACAGGAGAAATAAATACCAAAGAACAATATTATTTCTCGAAAAAACACTCTTAATATGTACCAAGAAAACATGAACACCAAGAAATAGTTTCTTAAACAAAAATACACTACAAGAAAAATGCAAAAAAAAAAAAAAAAAAAAAAAAACCAACGCATCAAAAACAAGCTTTTCATAAAATTTTGTTGTCTATCTGAAACTTTTGCCTCCTAAAATAATCCTAACTAGAACAGCATGGAGGATCACCAGGTTAAAACAACACATCACCTAATACAACAACAAGTTTATTAACGATAATAAAATTAATGTTAAATATCATAAAAACATTGGTAATTTCACGTCGTACAAATATTTTGCGACAACATTTTGTTGTAAAGTTATTATTGCAAAAGCCTTTTAATAAATAGTTTTTATGTGGAAATGTTGTTGTAGCACTCCTATTACCCTATCCACCGTGGACACATTAATATGTGTCCACCGCTGATGTGTCAAATATCTAATAGATCGATTAATTTTATTTTTTACATAATCAGTGGATGAGATCATTACATGTCATTGATGAACATATTAAGAATTACGTGGAAATTTTATCATTTTCGTGTGTGTGTATATATATATAATAGTAGAAGTTATATGGTTAGGATCTTCTAGTCTTTAATATATCTATTACTATTTATATTATAAATATGATGTTTCGTTCATTTTTTCATAATATCAATTTTAACCCTCATATATAGTTAAATTAAATTAGAATCCTTATTAAAGAAAACTCTTTATTAAAGATATATAATAAAGTAATTCAATATTTATTTTATTTTTTATTTGATTATAAAAGGTAGGAGTCCTTTCCATTCCAAATTCTTCTTGAAATTACATGTTTGATTGTTTTTATTCTATAATCTTGAACATTTTGAATCTTATACTAAAATTAGTCTCATATTAACATATACTTAAAAAGTTTTTCAGTGATTCGCGCCCTTTTGTCTTGTGTTGGGCCCTCAATATTAGGCCGCCCACGCATGGATCGAGTTCGGACCCGAACTAAAGACCATCTGACCCAATGCACCGAGGAGGACCGGCCCCATCACCTGATAGCCCAATCCAGTCACCCTGTTCGGCCCGGCCTGACCCCGCTCGAACTGATATGACCGTTCCGCAGCCGTGACCGGTCTTCCAGCCCGGTTCGGTTATTTCGCCGACCTATGTTTCGGACGAGTTAGAGGGATGACATGGCCGAGCCGAGCAGAAAATGGCCGTCCAGGAACCCCTTAACCGACCTGTTGATACTTCAATGAAACCAGCTTCCTAGAACTCAAAATGGAGGGAGAGCTCGAATCAAGTCTTCCTAAACGCCGACGTGAGCAAAAGCCGACCTTCTTTGACCGGCTCGGCCAGAACGACCGACCTTCCACATCCCATCGGAGGCAAAGCCGACCTGACCTAACCGACCTGATTTTCAGCTCGGACAGCGGTTGATAGAATCTCCATACCTAGGAATATGTCTAAAAATTAGAATATAAAAAGAGCTCGGCTCGGTTTGTAATAGTATGGGACAGGGAGCATTTAGCCCTGGCCCTATAGGGACAAGATCCCCTGACTCGGGGAATGCTGTCCAGGTGAAGGGTCTATAAATAAGACCCTTCAAACATTTGGAAAGGGGTCGATTTTTTGAAGGAAAAAAGACAAGTGTTCTACATTCTCTTGAACTTCCTCTCTCATTTGACCTAGCTCTTTTAACTCGGCTAATTAGGTTGGGCTAAAGAACGATTAATTCGAGTGTTTGACTGAGATTACGAACCAGCCGTAAATCGACGTCAACATTTTGGCGCTAGAAGGAGGGGGGCGCATTCAGCTCTACTCAGCTATCAATTAATGACAGGAAGCGAAAACTCCAAGGGAGGAAGGAGCACGGGTAACGAAAATAGAAACCTAACGGGGGGCACGTCAACAGGGGGAGACATGACCTACCAAATGGTCATGGAGGGCGGCACCACGACCCTCTCCCCCGAGATGATACAAGCCGCGATCCACCAGCTGACGGAACAGCTCAACCAGGCTCGACAGCGTGGCCAGGCAGAGTTACAGGAAGGGACCCCCCGCGAGGAAGCCGTGAATTGCCGAGCCGACCAGCCCATTCAGAGGGCCTCGGAGAAATCCCGAGCCGAACTCGAAGTCGACGATGAGTCATCCACGGACATATCGGCCGACCTGGACTGGCCAAGCCGGCTAAGGAAGCGCCCGCGGACCGCAGCCCCACAAGGACAAAGGAAAGTGGGAAGCGTCTTCACCAAGCTCGGGTCTGAACAGGCGAAGGAGGCATCGAGGTTGGCCAAGCGGCTCGACTATCATGATGAGCCAGCCGAGGGAAGTGAATCCACTCGGCAACGAACCAGGAAGGAGGACGAGGCTCGATGCCTGAGAAGAAGGCTCGCCGAACTAGAGGCCCAAGAAAATGAAGGTGAGGACGACAATCAGAATTCCGTTGATGATTGGGCCGGACCGACCCCGTTTTCCAAAAGGATAAGTGGTGCCGACCTGCCGACCAAATTTAAAATACCACCGATCGGCACCTACAATGGAGAGACCGACCCCGCATACCATCTAGATAACTACGTGTCCTGGATGCGCCTCCAAAAGGCCGATGAAATGTTCATGTGCCAGGCATTCCCCTTGACATTGGGAGACCTGGCTAAAAGTTGGTTCAGCAATCTGCCGAACTACTCCATTAGCGGATGGAAGGAGTTGTCGGAGCTCTTCCTCACACAATTCATGGGGTCGAAGAAAAGGAGGACGCCGAAGGAAAAATTGTTGAATTTCAAACAAAACAAGGGCGAGTCCCTAAAAGCTTACCTCGAGCGGTTCAACAAGCTAATCCTCGGCATGGAATATGTCCATGATGAGACCAAACTCATGACCGCCATGGCAGGTCTCCGGGTCAATTCAAAGGTGTGGTGGTCAGTTCGGGAATTCAAACCAAAAACCTACCACGAGTTCCTCTGACAGACAGAAATGTATGTGGACGCCGAGGAGGCCATCCAAGAGGAACAAGGGGCAAGGGAACACCCAGAGAGGAGGGAGAAGGAGAAGGAAGGTACGAGGCGCCAGCCAAGCTTCCGCCCGCCCGGTAATTTCAGGCCATACCAGGCGACCGAACCAAGCCGAGACCGGCCCAAGCAGCCCGACTCGGCCGAGCGAGTGAGAACCATCCTAACGGTATCTCCTCGACAGATCCTGGCCGCCATACAGGACCAAAATTTGTTGCCAGAACCGCGCCCTCAGAGGCCATCCCCGAGCTGGACCAACTCCAAAAAATACTGTGAGTACCACCGAGCTTCCGGCCACGGTACTGACGCATGCCGACACTTATTGGCCGAGCTCATGAAGCTTATTGAGAGGGGGCACCTCGACCAATTCGTGAAAAGACCCGGCCCCCCCAAGGAGCAAGTAGCTCCGCCAACACAGCGGTTACCCCCTCCCCCCATCGGAAACCCTCCGATAAGGGAGATCAACACACTGATCAATCACAACTTCGAGGAGGACCGGCGATCCAAGCGAGCCCGGCGGTGATACATTCGGGAGGCCAGAAATGCCTACCAAAGGTGCGACCCGCCCAAACATACCGCGGGGGGCATGCTATCACTTTCTATAGTATGGAGGCGGAGGGCCTGGTGCACCCCCACGAAGACCCACTGATCGCTGTCCTGGACATCCAGGACATCAGGGTACATAGGGTCCTGGTGGATACGGGAAGCTACGCCAACGTGTTATATCTTAACACGTACAGGAGGATGGGACTCAGAGAAGCCGACCTCGAGCCCACGTCGGAGGTCGCGGTAGGGTTCGGAGGGCAGACCACAAAGGTACTAGGCAAGTGCCTGCTGAAGGTGGCCTTCGAGATGGAAGGAGAGAAAGTATATACCCTGACGGAATTCAGGGTGGTAGATGCACATTCAACGTACAACGCCATATGGGGCCGACCCCTCCTGGCCAAACTCAAGGCCGTAGTGTCCATCTACCACCAGGCCATCAAATTTCCCGTCGGGGAGAAAATATTTGTCATCGAGGGCAACCAGCTCGCCGCAAGAGAGTGCGAGGCCGGGCTTAGACCGAGGGAGATCAACCAGGTTGGAGAGGCCAGCCAATCCCAAAGCGATGAGCTTGCCCAAAACGACCAGGAACAACCCTTCCAGGAATTGGAGACCTTAGACCCGCGAGGGGAACACGAGGTCCGGGCCTCGCCGGTGGAGGAGCTCGACCTCATCAGCCCGGATCCGAGTCGCCCAGACGTGACCTTCAACATAGGGCGGACACTTGAGGAACCGATCCGAGCCGAGCTCATCCAATTCCTTGGCTCCAATACTGATGTGTTCGCCTGGACCCACGAGGACATGGAGGGCATCCGACCTGAAGACGCCTGTCATCACCTCCACCTCAGCCCATCCGCGAAACCCGTAGTCCAGAAAAGGAGGCGGCTCAGCCCTGATAGGTACGAGGGCCTGGAGATGGAAGTCCAGAAGCTCCTGGCCAATGGTTTCATCGAGGAGACCCAATACGCGAAATGGGTGGCCAACCCGGTCTTGGTGAAAAAATCGAACGGGTCGTGGAGAATGTGCATCGACTTCACCGACCTCAACAAAGCATACCCGAAGGATTGTTTCCCACTCCCCAACATTGACCAGCTCGTGGACACCACGGCCGGCCACGAGCTGATGAGTTTCATGGACGCATACTCAGGATACCATCAAATCCCAATGGCCGAGCAGGACCGGGTGCACACCACCTTCGTGACGGATCGAGCTCAATATTGCTACAAGGCGATGCCATTTGGACTAAAAAACGCCGGAGCCACATACCAACGGTTGGTTAACAAGATGTTCGCTGCCCAGATCGGTAAAACAATGGAGGTCTATGTGGACGACATGTTGGTCAAATCAAAAAGAAAGGAGGACCACGTTGCCGACCTGGCCGAAATGTTCGGCATCTTGAGAAGGTATCGAATGAAGCTCAAGCCGAAGAAGTGCACGTTTGGGGTCGGATCGGGCAAGTTCCTCGGGTATATGGTTAGCCAGAGGGGAATTGAGGCCAACCCTGAGAAAATCAAGGCCATCATCGACCTGACACCACCAAGGCGGGTCAAGGACATCCAGTGTCTGACAGGCAAGGTGGCCGCCCTCAATAGATTCATTTCAAAGTCAACCGACAAATGTCGGCCGTTTTTCGATCTCATCAGGAAGGACAAAAAATTTGAATGGACCTCGGAATGTGGGGCGGCCCTAGAAGAATTGAAAAAGTCCCTTATGACCGCACCTGTCCTCGCCAAGCCCCTCCAGGGAGAGAAGCTACAACTATACCTGGCCGTGTCCAGCTATGCGATAAGCGCCGTCCTAACACGAACGGAGAGGAGCTCCCAACAGCCCATATACTATGTTAGCCATTCCCTCCACGATGCAGAGTTGAGATACCCGCCAATGGAGAAGTTGGCTTATGCTCTGGTCACCTCGGCCAGGAAGCTCCGACCGTACTTCCTGGCCCATCGGATTGAGGTCTTGACCAATTTCCCATTGAGACAGGTCCTAGGCCGACCTGACGCTTCAGGAAGGCTTCTCAAGTGGGCAGTGGAGCTAGGGCAGTACGACGTGCAATACTCCCCCAGGACGGCCATAAAGGGGCAAGCATTGGCCGATTTCATCGTTGAGTTCACCCCCACTACGCCCATCCAGGAGGAAAGCCAGGAAAAGCCATGGAAAATGTACGTGGACGGCTCGTCCACCGTCACCGCAGCCGGGGCCGGAATCATCCTCATCAGCCCGTCAGGCAAGCATTTCTGCTCGGCCCTCCGATTCAAATTCAAGGCCACCAATAACGAGGCCGAATATGAAGCCCTGCTGGCCGGACTCGAAATGGCCAAGCAGTTCGGCGTCGATGACCTCGAGATTTTCAGTGACTCCCTGCTGATGGTCAACCAAATTTCAGGCGAGTACGAGGCCCGGGACGAAAGAATGGCCGCATATCTCCAGGCCGTGGAAGTCACCCTGGCCGGCTTCCGAAGCACCCGGGCCGAACAGGTTCCTAGGATACAAAACGCTCAAGCCGACGCGCTCGCCAAACTATCCACAAGTGAAGGTGCCCAGGATATCGGGTCGGTTAATGTCGGCCTTATGGAAAACTCGGCCCTGGAGAGCCAAACGATATGCACGATCGACCTAGAGGACACGTGGATGAGTCCGATCATCAAATACTTGCAAGAAGATACAAGGCCAGATGACCCAGTGGAGGCTCGGAGATTGAGAATCAGGGCAGCCAGGTACACTTTGAAAGACGGCATTCTGTACAAAAGAGGTTTTTCCTTACCTTTGCTGAGGTGCCTTAGCGAACGAGAGGCCGAATATGCGCTGAGGGAGGTTCACGAGGGAATCTGTGGGAATCATACAGGAGGACAGGCCCTGGCCTTCAAGATAATCAGGATGGGCTATTTCTGGCCGAGCTTAAAAAAAGAGGCAATAGAATTCGCCAGAAAATGTGACAAATGCCAAAGATATGCTCCATTCACTAGGGCCCCGCCAGAAGAGCTGAACATGGTGCTCACACCATGGCCATTCGCAAAATGGGGCATAGACCTAATTGGGCCCATGCCGACGGGACGTGGAGGTGTAAAGCATGCTATAGTCGTAGTGGACTACTTTACGAAGTGGGCAGAAGCCGAACCCCTTGCAAAAATCACCTCGGCCAAAATCACAGACTTCGTATGGAAGTCAATCATTTGCCGGTTCGGGCTCCCCCAGTCCCTGGTAACCGACAATGGGAGGCAATTCGATAGCGAGGAGTTCGCACAATTCTGCTCCAACCTGGGGATACAAAAGTTGCTCTCCACGCCATACCACCCCAAAGGCAATGGCCAGGTAGAAGCCATCAATAAGATAATCAAGCACACCCTGAAGGCCAGGCTGGATGAGCTCAAAGGTGCGTGGGCGGACGAACTCCCCGGAGTACTGTGGTCCTACCGAACTACAGCCAGGTCGGCCACTGGAGAAACCCCTTTCTCCCTAGCCTTCGGGGCAGAAGCAGTCATCCCAGTAGAGGTCGGAATACCGACCTGGAGAGCTACACAGCGGGACGAGGAAGGAAACGAGGTCGCCATGCTGGCCTGCCTCGATCTCGTAGAAGAAAAGAGGCTGGAATCGGAGCTCAGAAATGCGGTGTACAAACAGCGCAGTGCGAGGTATTACAACTCCAAAGTCCGAGCCCGAAAGTTTGAGGTCGGCGACCTGGTCCTCCGCAAGGTCGTCCTCAACACCAAAGAGACAAACGCGGGGTGCCTAGGACCGAACTGGGAAGGACCCTACAAAATAGCTCGGATACTGAGCCGAGGGGCATATGAACTGGAAAGCCTGGCCGGAAGGGTGCTCGACAAGCCATGGAACGCCGAGCTCCTCAAACGTTACTTTCGTTAGCTAGGATAATTATAGGATAATTGTAATAGGTGCTTTTTGTACAAAAAACTTCAGTGAAATGAAAAATATCTATCTTGAATTGTCTCGGCAAACGATGGGGCTCCGACCCCCCGAGCTTGTCTCGGCAAGGATGGGGCTCCGACCCGACCCCCCGAGCTTGTCTCGGCAAAACATGGGGCTTCGACCCCCCGAGCTTGTCTCGGCAAAAGATGGGGCTCCGACCCCCCGAGCTTGTCTTGGTAACGATGGGGTTCCGACCCCCCGAGCTTGTCTCGGTAAAGGGTAAAGATGGGGCTCCGACCCCCCGAGCTTGTCTCGGTAACAATGGGGCTCCGACCCCCCGAGCTTGTCTCGGCAAGGATGGGGCTCCGACCCCCCGAGCTTGTCTCGGCAAAAGATGGGGCTTCGACCCCCCGAGCTTGTCTCGGCAAAAGATGGGGCTCCGACCCCCCGAGCTTGTCTCGGCAACGATGGGGCTCCGACCCCCCCGAGCTTGTCTCGGTAAAGATAGAGCTTTGACCCCCTTGACTCGTTAAAAAAAAAAAAAAGGGGGGGGGGAGGACTGGACAGTCCGAGCCGACCAAATGGTCCGACTTATGTGGGCCGAACCGAGCTAAAAGACATGGGCTGAAAAGGGCGATCTAAAATTACTTGGTGAAAAATAAGTTCAAGGAAATCAGACATAATGGCTGAGCTAGAAGACATCCGAGCACAAAGCATACACAAACTGAAATAATGTACGAATATTGAAAGTGAACAAAATATATATTAAATTCAAGAAGAAAACCGGTTTGGAGGCCGGAACCTCTTACAAAATAGTGTATGACCCGAGCAGAGATGGTGGAGCAAACTCTGCTCGGGCCCCGAGCAGGGATGGTATTAACAAATCCTGCTCGGAGTTAAACAAAAAGGAATCTAAAAACAAAAAATGAGAGCGGTCAATCCACCACATTCACCACCTCGTCCGCCTGGAGCTCGCCAGCTTTCGGACCGACCTCAGTTGAGGGGAGCGGAGGGTCGGATGATTCGCCAGCGGCCTGAGGAACCCCATCCCCATCTGCCTCCACGGCGACCTCCTCCTCATCCTCGAGACCGGCCTCGGAGGGCATGTCTATCTCCGGCCCGGGCTGGAGGACATCATGGCGATCAGAAGGAAGAGCCGCCTGAAATAAAAATTGGTCAGAACCGAGCCGAGGTAAAAATACTTGAGAAAAAAAATATAAATATATATATAGCCTACCTCCAGCATATCCTTTAGAACGTCCAGGAAGTCCGGCGGAAGAGGGTTCTGGGCGAGGTACGTGGCCAGGGCGTCCTGAAGGGGGGCGATGTTCCCCTCATCCGCCTTCACCTTCTCAAAGATGTCCATGAAGGCGAAGAGGTACCCCACCGAGCTCCTGGCCTTGTACTCCGCCGACCGGAAGAAGGCCCGGAGATAAGCCCCAAAAGCCGAGGCCGACGAAGCCTTCCTGGCGGCCTCCAATTCCCTCCCAAGACGGACGGCCTCCGCTTGGGCGGAAGTGATTGTCTTCCGGGCCTCGTCCCGTTCAGCCCGGGTCCGACCCAGCTCGTCCCTCTTCCGATCGACCTCTGCCCGGGCGCTCTGAACATCTTTGGCCAGGCTCTCCTGTTTAGCGGTGGCGACCTCCAGTTGGGCCTTCAGCCGGTCCACCTCGGCCCTAGACTTACCCAGTTCGGTCCGACAAGCCCGGAACCGCTCTTCCGTCTCGACAGCGACAGCATAAGACTGCCACTGGAGGACGCTGGCCTGGGCAGCCAACACCGCGGCGCTGCATTGGAGGTCGACCGGGTTGGTCATCCTCTGAACGTGCTCTTCCAAATCCTAGGTCCAGGATTTGGGAAGGTTGATCTGGGCGGCAGCCACATGAGGCGGGAGCTCCTGGCCGGTGAACGGCTCCCGTGCCCGGGCAAAGGCGAGCTGGAAAGGAGGCCTCCTCCCCTCATAGCGGCGAGTCACCTCCACCCTCTCCGGATCGTCGCCAAGGATGGAGGAGACACGCGAGGGCCCGGCAGGAATGTCAGTGGCCGGCGGAGCATGGCGAGCTGGCGGGCTGGTGGAGACCGCCGGTCTAACATCGGCCCCAGATCGGTCGGAAGGAGCGCGGCGGGGCTCCTCCTGGTCACGAGATGACCCGGATCGGCTGATCCGAATCCTTTGACGCGGTGGCTGTTCAGCCCGGGGGGTCGGTGCCCGGTCAGCCCGCTCAGATCGGTTAGGTGGCGGCTGCTTCCTCTTCCGAGCAGCACCCATTGCCTCAAAACGGCTCGCTGGGTCCGCCATCAATCCAAGAACGGGGAGGTTGCTGACTGCCAAGAAAAACAAAGTTACCAAAAATAATACACAAGGAAAACGAGCCCAGTTGATCAAAACATACCTGCTCGGGGGCTCGGTACGGGACAAAATGGGACGGTAAGTCCGACCTGTTCCAAACGACGCTGGGCCACCAACCGTTTGAAATTCCTATCCTCTTCGGATACCTGGTCCCGTAGGTAGGCGAGCTGGCGAGAGATGAGCCCAGATGTCTGGCTCTCCCGAGGATGCCGAACTGAAATAAATAAAAAGAAATCAATGATCAGAAAAATGCAAAATGAGTTCGGTTCGGAACAAAGCTCACCTTGTTGAGCCTCTTTAAAAATGACCGGGCAGGCGACCCGAGTGAGTTGGCCGTCCACCTCAAAAGGGCTCTGCCAATCTCCGCCCACCCAGAACCACTTCGTCTTCCACTCCTTCACGGAGGACGGGGCGGCGACGACCAATTGCGGACGCCGAGACCGAACCGATGTGTAATATATCGGTAGAGGCGAGCCCGGCGCTTGTTTCAGCACAAAGATCCACTCCATGTCCGCGGGGCTCGGCGTTCCAAAGCCGAACTCCCAAAACAGACTGAGCAGCCCTATGATGGACGCCCAACCGTTTGGATGAATCTGGGCTGGGGCCACCCCCCAATAGAGCAGATACGAGGTTATGGCCGGTGCCAGCGGAAACCTCAACCCGCCCTCGAGAGCTCGGAGGGACACGGCAACATGACCAGGAGGGGGCTGATCTGGCCGGGCAAGATTGACTGGCTCCTCGAATGTCACCGAGCTCGGAATCTTGAACCGCGCCCGCCACTTAGACAGCTCGTCTTTACCGACTGAAGGACGGAACGGCCTCAAATCCTCTTCGCCCAAAGTGATGATCGGAATCCCCATAGGAATATCACCTCGGCCCGAAGTGCTCGGCTCGCTTTGGTCGTCGCCATCCGCCAGATCTGGAAGAGGCCGCTCCTCCGAAGCAGACTTCGAGGAGTCGCCAGGGGACGGAGAGGAGCTGGGGCTAGGGCTCGGAGTAAAGGCCGGTCGTTCAAGCCGCCCAAATGAACCTTGGTCATTTTCAGAAGATGAAAAAATGGTTACAGCAGACATAATTACCTAAGGATGGAGAGGGCGGTATAAGCAGCTCGTGCGATTTAGCTCGGAATTCAGAGAGAAAGTTGCGAGAGTTGAGAGCGCGGAGAGAAGAATGTAGCACAAATGGCGGAGGGGACCACTATTTATAGGTTAAGGAAAGAAACCGTTCGCCTTCCAGCCATCGGATTAAGGACAGGTGGTGGGACCCAGATGCGCCACGTGGCGACACACGTGTCTCCAATCACCACGGGACGTGTCCGCACAGACTAGGGCCCATCGATCGAACCCGAGCCTCCGTTGTTCTGCTCGGGTCCGAGGGGCTAATGTTGGGCCCTCAATATTAGGCCGCCCACGCATGGATCGAGTTCGGACCCGAACTAAAGACCATCTGACCCAATGCACCGAGGAGGACCGGCCCCATTACCTGATAGCCCAATCCAGTCACCCTGTTCGGCCCGGCCTGACCCCGCTCGAACTGATATGACCGTTCCGCAGCCGTGACCGGTCTTCCAGCCCGGCTCGGTTATTTCGCCGACCTATGTTTCGGACGAGTTAGAGGGATGACATGGCCGAACCGAGCAGAAAATGGCCGTCCAGGAACCCCTTAACCGACCTGTTGATACTTCAATGAAACCAGCTTCCTAGAACTCAAAATGGAGGGAGAGCTCGAATCAAGTCTTCCTAAACGCCGACGTGAGCAAAAGCCGACCTTCTTTGACCGGCTCGGCCAGAACGATCGACCTTCCACATCCCATCAGAGGCAAAGCCGACCTGACCTAACCGACCTGATTTTCAGCTCGGACAGCGGTTGATAGAATCTCCATACCTAGGAATATGTCTAAAAATTAGAATATAAAAAGAGCTCGGCTCGGTTTGTAATAGTATGGGACAGGGAGCATCTAGCCCTGGCCCTATAGGGACAAGATCCCCTGACTCGGGGAATGCTGTCCAGGTGAAGGGTCTATAAATAAGACCCTTCAAACATTTGGAAAGGGGTCGATTTTTTGAAGGAAAAAAGACAAGTGTTCTACATTCTCTTGAACTTCCTCTCTCATTTGACCTAGCACTTTTAACTCGGCTAATTAGGTTGGGCTAAAGAACGATTAATTCGAGTGTTTGACTGAGATTACGAACCAGCCGTAAATCGACGTCAACATCTTGTTTTGTTTTTTTATGCGCTTACCTTTATAGTATATTAGTCATACTTTTATATTATATTTGTCATACATTTATGTGATATTATTTATAGGTTTATATCAATATAGTCATAATTTATGTAATATATAAAAGTAAAACTAACATAACTATAAGGTATGACGAACATAACTAAAAAATATAACTAACATAACTAAAAAAAAATATAAAATGTATTAACATTTGTCTATAAAAATGTTAAGGTACAACTAACATTACATAAATGTATGACTAACACTAATAAAATGTATGACTAACATAATATAAATGTGTGACAAACACTACTAAAAGATATGATTAACATAAAATAAATGTATACACCTGAGAGTGAGTTTGTGCGTGAACACCCAGGAACGTGGTGGCACGTCAGAGCACGTGGTGGATTGGCTCGATCTGAATACATGGATTTAAAATCCATGCATCGGGTGTATACAAGTTTTTGTGTTAGAAATTATGTTATGTATTTTTTTCAAAATCTTATCTATTTCTTTTAATATAAATATAGTGAAAGTAGATAACACGTACTATGACAAATTTCAACAGAAATATATTTTAACAAACTCATGAAAATATAATGGGATTTTGAATAAATAGATATTTCAAAAAAATATTTCTTTATTTCAAATAGATATATACTGATCGCAATAATTTATAAGCACTCATGTTTTTAATTCATTGATATAATTAATACTCACAAAGATATAGGATAACCAATTTTCGTTTTAAGTATAGTTTTTTTTTTTTGGTAAAACTTTGATAAAGAGATCAAATAATCGAGTTTTTCAAGAAGTCTGTTTGATTTCAATTCAGGTCCTTTCAAGTTATTTTGAGTGAGAAACCCGCAGACGAAACACGATTATACGGTAAATATTTCAATTCGATTTTTTTCATAATATTTTAAGTTTTATTTTGTGTTTAAATATTTAATTTGTGTCTTTTTTTAAGATGTTATTTGTTGGATTATTGGCATTAATTTAGGATCCCAAATGAAGGATATTAGTACCAGACCAAAAATGATGGAATTTTTTTTGAAAGACACTGAGTATGCATATATCAATTTATTTTATTTTATTAAAATATTTTTCATAAAATTAATATGATGCTTACAAACTTTTTGGATCGACAAAAACTAAAACGGGATAAATTAAATTCAATATTTTAATTAGAATTTGTTTTTTATATATATATCATCTTAGACCCAGGTACAAAAATTCTTAAGTTATTCTTACAGGCTCTTTTACACAGCAAAGAGAGACTGAAATTATTGTTTAAACTTACAAGAAAAACCCACAAAACCTTAACAACGCCTGCGTCACACCTGGACATTACGGCAACAAAGGGGGAAGGGCACGAAGCAAGTTTAAACAAATCATCAATCAAAAGCCGTAACCTTAAAACAACTTAAAAATGTTTGTTCCATGTGTTAAATAATTTCATTTAACCATGTCAGTAGCATAATATATAGTCAAGTCATGATCTAACACAATGAATCTAGCCGACCATATAGGTGGCAGTAACAACAGTAAAAATAAAATAAAAACAGAAAAGTAAAACACACAAACTTACAAAATAAACTTCAAGGCTGAAAGCTTTTATAGACTTCAAATATTACAAAGGGAGAGAGTTTTTTAGAGAGAGAGAGAGAGAGAAGGCGAGTCAATACTCAAGCGTACCTTCTGAAATGAAAGAGCATCCTATATATAGAGAAATTCCGGACATGAAACCCCGGATTTTAAAAATAAAATATAACAGTGATATGTCACTGATAAGTAACAGTAAAATGTCACTAAGAAAAGTTATAAACAGTGGAAAGAGAATCTTATCTTATCTCTTTATTTTGTCGACCGTCTGTTGCTTTTATTGTTGAAACATATTGTCAAAGAATATGGCGGTTTGCTGAAGACATCTTTCAGTAGACGGATACTTGTCCATACACCTTTGAAATTTCTGATCAAGAATTTTTAACTCTTTTTTATATTTTTTCTTGATGCAATTTTCTAAGGCAATCCTTGTCATAAGAGTATCAAGATCAATTTTTTCTTCTTTTGGATATACCAATAATGCTTGACGGAATTCTTTTCTTCCTTCATCAATAGTATGCTGTTTGTTGATTCTCCATTTGGAGTAACAAAAGCATCTTGAACAAATACTTCTATGACTTTGATAGAAGCGGTCTTCAAGTCCTCTTGAAAGATTCATGGAGGAAAAGCCTGTAAAATCATTATGAATGAGAAATATTTTTCTCTTTCAGAGAATTCTTTATCTTATCAAAAACTCCATCAATGGTAAGATCCTCAATATTATCTTCAGGATCCTGAGCATCTTGCATCAATTCATTGAATTGATTGAAACTTGTATCAGAATTCATCGAAGTATCAGATTCTGAACTTCTTATTTGCTTGGATATATCTTTTCTCATTTGTTCTAAAAAGATTTCAATAATCTTTTCTTTTGGGTAAATTTCAGCATATTTCTGAGAGAACAGTTTGAAAGGACTAGAATCATCCTCTTCTAATTTCTTTTCATGATCTTTTCTATAAATCTTGATCATCTCTTCAATTTTTTCAATGGTTTCATAACCAAAGATTTCTTTATTTTCTGGATCGATGCGTATGAGCTTTTCCCAGAATTTACAGAGACTGGTTCTCCATAAGCAAGGAGCTCCATAATCGGTATAACCGAAAATTGGTTTCCATTTCCAAATCCAAGGAATACCAAATTCTATAAAGAACATACAGGAAGTTTTTCCCTCAATATAATTTTTTGAATTGTTTTGAACAATAGGAGAAACGCTGACCCATTCATTCATGAGACTATTCCATTTTTCAGGAAGAATGTCTGTGGATGGTCCAAAAGTCCTCCACCAAGAAAAGAACCATGTAGGAATGGTTTTGTGGAAATTATTTTCACAAATTTTTATGAACCAAGTATGTTTTTGTTTTTTATTCTCAAAATAAAAAGTTTTATAAAAACTTTCTATATAGTCATAATAGTTGAATTTAAAAGTCGTATTATGACTTTGAGAAAACATCTATTTTTCATTTAATGGAGAAATTCCCCATTCTTCAAAAGATATGATCTTTTTGATAACAATTTTTGAGAAACTATAGTTTCCTTTATCCTGGATATTTCCAGAAGAGAAGTGAGTAATTTCAACACTCTTTGTATGAATAAGAAGATTTTCATAATATCCTCTTTGTTTATATGAACCATATGGTTCTGAGTTATGACTCAAATACCTTTCCATGAGATTCCATGGATTTTCTGCCAATTGAGAATCTTTTTCTTCTATAAGAAGAATAATTTCTCTTTTTTCATTTTCAATATAAAGATGTGAATCATCATCATCTTTTGCAATATTAGCATATGAGCTTTGAGAACTTGTTTCTAGGATATGTCCCTCTTTCTGTTGTTTTTGTTTAAGAAACTCTTGAAATTCAGTCTGAAGAGAATCTTCAGTATTTGCAATGTTCTGAGCTATAAGCTTCTTTTTCCCTTGTTGTATAACAACATTAGGATATGAAGTATTACCTCTTCCTCCATAATTAAGATTCGGGGGTTTTCCCCTTCCTCCTCTTCCTCTATAAGAGGAAAAGTTTCCACGACCCGATGTACTCATGCCTGAAAATTCAAACATGTTAGATATTCACGGGTTAAAAAATCAGGAAGATTATTATCTTCTCCTTTTTTATAAATTATTGTAAAATTAAAGGGAGCTAAATGAGCTTGCCATCTTGCAAACATTTGTTTTGAAACATCATGTTTAAAATCTTTTATAAACATAAATTTTGCAGATTGACAATCAGTTTTTATGATAAATTTTTGATTAAATAAATCATCTTGGAATTTAAGAACACATCTTACTATGGCTAAAACTTCTTTAGCAACAGTAGAATAATTTTTCTGTGCATTATTCCATTTTCCAGAATAAAATCTAACAAGATATTCTTGTTTAGTGAGAGGATTAATTTGTTTAAGAATTCCTCCAAAGCCAATATCAGAGGCATCTGTTTCAATAATTTTTTCCCATTGAGGATTTGCAAGCATAAGACAAGGGAGATTTTTAACCTTTTCTTTAATCCTTTTAACTGCTTCAGTATGTCTATCAGACCAGGGTAAAGGATTTTTCTTAAGTCTATCATAAAGAATAGCAGTTTCTTTATTAAGATTTTCAATATAAGGAGAAATATAATTTAAGCTACATAAAAATCTTTGGAGCTGTGTTTTATCATTAATAATATCAGGGAATTTTGACCCAAATTCAATACTTCTTTGTATAGGGATAATATTTCCCTTTTCAATGTTATGTCCAAGAAATCTAATATTTGTTTGAAAAAGTAACATCTTTGGTTTTGAAATAACAAGACCATTTTGTATAACAATTTTCTTAAATAATTCTAAATGTTTAAAATGACTCTCAATGTCTTTAGAAAAAACAAGAATGTCATCAATATAAACAATTATGAAATCACTGTATGGAGTGAAAATATCATTCATAATTTGTTGAAATTCAGAAGGAGCGTTTTTTAAACCAAAAGGCATAACATTCCATTCATAATGTCCAATAGGAACATTAAAAGCAGTTTTATATCTATCAGATTTATTAATTTGGATTTGCCAAAATCCTGATTTTAGATCAAACTTTGAGAAGATTAAAGCATGTACTAATCTATCAAGAAGATCTTTTTTATTTGGAATAGGATGTCTAATCCATTTTAAAACCTTATTAAGAGGTTTGTAATTTATTACAAGTATGGGTATACCTCTTTCTTGTTCAGAATGTTTATTAACATAGAAGGCTGTACAAGACCAAGGAGATTGGGAAGGAGCAATAAGCTTTTTATCAAGAAGAGATTGAATCTCTTTTTTACATAACTCTAAATATTCAGAGTTCATCTGGCAAGGTCTTGCCTTAGTAGGAATATTTTCCTCTTTAAACTCATCTTCATATGGAAGAGAAACAATATGTTTCTTTCTTTCCCAAAAAGCATTAGGAATATCATTACAAATTTCTATAGAGAAATTATTATGAATGATTTTAATTTTATCCTGTAATTTAGGATTTTTGAGTTTTTCATCAATAGATAAAAAATTAATTTCTTCTTTTAAAGAATTTATATGAAAAGTTTTTCTATCTATTTGTTCTTGTAATTCATTAAGAATTCTGTGAATAGGTTTTGTAATAAAATCAAATTGTATAGGTTTTCCTTCAAAAGTACCTATAAGGCCTTTAGTATTAACAGAAGTCAAAGGATAAATTTGGTGAAGGAAAGGAAGACCAAGAATTAATTGACTAGATATATCTTTAGCCAAAAGAAAACTAGTAGAAATACATTTCTTATCTTTACAAATATAAACTTTAGGAAGTTTATAATTTATATTCAGTGGTTTACCACCAGCATGTGAAAGAGAATGAGATGTCTTATGAAAGTATTTTGTAGGTATAAGACCTTCTTGTATAACATTTAAATCCGCACCACTATCAATCATGGCTATAAACTCCTTTTTATATGAGTTATCTATAAGAAGAGTAATTTTTGTATACCATTTTTGAGATATAATCATGGTAATTGTAGAAAGATGATTTCTTTCAAAAGGTATTTCTTCAATTTGTTCTTCAATGGATATAGATTTTCCTTTTTCAATTTTAGAAATACGATGATGAAGATCATAATTATCATCTTTAAGAATCTTAATATCAATTTTGAGGTTATTAACTTCGGTAAGTAAATCTTGTATGGTAACAGGATTTTGATTACTATATTTATTTTTAAGAATTCTATTTACTTCAACCATAGAATAATCATTATTTGAAGAAATAATTTTTTCTTCTTTTTTAGAAGTGGACGGAATATCTTCCATCTGATTAATGATTTGATCTCTTAAATTAGAATCTTTTATTCTTTTAAGAAATTCAAGAATATTATTATTAGTAAGAGTACTAATATTTAAGTCTTTAAATTGGGACATGAGTTTATAAAACTCTTCATCTTTTTCATATATGTTTTCATTAATTTTTTCATCAGTATGAGTTTCACTTATATGGTTTATACAAGGCATTCCTTGTTTACAATTATTACATTCTTCATCTGATAGAAAAGAATCATTATCTGAATTAATATAACTATCATATTCTATATCAGAATTATCAGTTTCTGGATTATTAAAAATTATATTATAAATAATTTCTTTTGTCTCGTCATTAATATCAAGATTTTTAATCTTTTCTTTTGCCCAACATTGGTTAGCATAATGACCTGGTTTTCCACATTTTATGCAAATAATAGGAGAATCTCTCCTTTTGTATTTATTCTTTTTGAAAGAATTTCTTTCTTTTTCCTTAAATCTATCTTGATCTTTATATCTTTTTCTTTTCCTATGATAGGATTTTTGTTTATTATCATAACTTCTATCTTTTTGTGAATAATATTTTTTTCTTTAGGTATATCCATACCAAATTGATCACAAAATTGACCAAGTTGTCTTTTTTCAAGACGATTTTGCTTTTTTATTTGTTGGTTTAACCTCATATCATTACATAAAGATAATCCTTCTTGAATGCATATACTAATAAGATTACCATATGTATAGTTTTCATAATTAATAGAAATATTATCCTTTTTAAGAATTTTTTTAATTCTTTCAGCAAAAAGACTTGGAAGACCGTCTATAAACTTAGCTTTCCAATGTGCAGAACTACATTCTGGTAATTCAAAAATTCTAGATAAGAAAGTATCTTTATACCATCTAAATTCAGTTAAGGTTTTACACCTATGATTACTGAGAAGAGTTCTAATAGTATCACTATTATCAGTATATCTACCTGTGAAATGTTCAATTAAAGTAGTAACAAGAGAATAAACAACATTCTCCACAAGATTACCATTTTCTGATTTAACAGATCCAAGAATTTCAATTCTTTGGTTAGGTTTTAGATAATTATCCCACCAACCTTTTAATTGTCCAGTAAATCCTGCAACAATTAGCTTAGCAATTTCTTTATCAGTATTACCAGTATTTTTGCATATGGTGCTAAACATAAGAATTCTATGAACTAGAGTATAGATATGTGTATTAGTATTACCATTAAGATTCCATTCATAAATCTCTTTACCATTATAACTGTTTGAAATAGTAAATTCTTGTTCTTCATTAAGAACATCCATAGGAGTTGGCCTATGATAATAATATTTATTAAGAGTAGGTTTATCAGCCCATTTTATTTTATTGAGAATTTCTTCATATTCTTCATTATCAAGAGCAGATATATTAAAAGCTTTAAATTTTTCTTCAATTAAATTTTCTAATTGAGAAATAGAATTTTTAAATTTAAAATTCTTTATATCGGGAGGAGGTTGGATGGAAGACGATGCAATAGAAGTAATATCAGTTGATTTTTCCAGTTGTATATGAACATCTGGTTTTATCTGATTAATATGAGAAATGATTTTCTCGACTCTATCTTTAAGAGATATAATCTCTTCTCCAAGGATAGTTAAATAAAGGTTTGTATAATTTTGTTTTTCAAGAAGTTGGTTAATATGCTTAGTAGTAATTTGAAGCATATCATTTTCAAATATTTTTGAAAAAGCAGTAAAATTAATTTGTTTATCATTCTTTTCAATTTGAAAAGCTGTTTGAGGAGGAAAAACAGATTTTTGTATTTGTCCTGTAGAGAGTTTATAATCTCTTTCAATGACAGAGATATATTCTTTAACAAAAGTGTTAAAGAACCAAGGAACAAAATATATAATCTTGTTATGATTTTCACAGAATTCGTAAAAACTTATGACAAAAAAGTTAAATTCTTCTTTAGAAAAGGTTTTAAAATACCATTCTCTAAACATATCCCATTTGGATTGATAAAATTCTTCATTTATATGTGCTCTAGCACTAGATCCTTTGGAAAAATCTATTTTGGGTTTTATATCCATAAATCAAATTGTAAAGTTCATTTCTGATAATGTATCAGTTTCTTTAATGTTATGAACAATGTTATTTTTATTTATTATTATGTTATCAACACGATCTTTTTCTTCATCTTTTCTAGAGGATTGAGATCTTATATCTTCTCTATAATAAGAAGTAGAAGCTCTAGAAATTTGTGGATTATCAATGTTATAATCAATCGGAGATATAAAAGAGTGGTTTGAATTGGATCTATATAAAGAAGGTAAATTCTTCTTTTGTTGATTTTCAAACTGTATATGTACAGATCCTTCATTCGTTTGAATAATATTTTGAAATCTATCATTTATAATAGGATTTCTTGGAACAGCATGTTCTATAATCCAATTTTCAGGAAAAACAATTTCTTCCCATTTAATAGCTCTCCTAGTTGTGATTTTAGATTTATTGAAATTTGTTTCTATAAGAATAGTTTCATTAGAATTTTTATCAACTTTTTTACACATAGGGTTAAGAGTAAAAAGTGGTTTATAATAAATTCTATAACAGATACACATAACTTCTGTTCCTGTAATATAATTATAACCATGTGTTTTAACATTCAAGGTTAAGGCATTAAGAATGTTAACATCAGAGAGAGATAAAGAAAGATTAGGATAAACATCAAAGTATATTGGACCATGGGCCAGACTGGATTGAATAATTCCCATAAGGGATTGTTTCCAATTAAGGTTTCTTCCATCACGAAGAGTAGCAAGAAAACTTTCAGGTAATCCTTCAAGAGTTAAAGGTCTGAAAGCAATTTGAACACATCCTATATGTAAGAATTTATGAAATTTAAAAGGAATAAGATCACTTTTATTAAGAAATCTTATGACCATCTCTTCTTCATGAAGAGGAATAGAAGATTCAGTTGTTTTAACAATCTGTCTGAATCCAAAATTTTCAAATGTTCCTAATTTATAAATTAGTTTTGGTTCAATTTTAGGAATAGTCCATTTATTAAGGAGATCCAGATTTTCTGGAATATCATACTCTTCAATTATACTGTTTTTAACAGTATTTTTCATTCTGAATATGTTCATCAAGATAAATTTGTGTTAGATCTTGACTATATTCTAAATATTATATATTTGTGTTAGATCTTGACTATATTCTAAATATTTGATCAGATATATATTCCTAGAATTTCACACGTGTATCAATTTAATATTCTTTTTATCAAAATTTGTGCACATATGTTTATTAATGCATGGTACAAAATTAATGTTGCACTTTATCTATTTTAATGCATTCAAAAATCTATATTTTCCTACCAGTTTGCACTTTTCATTTATAGTACATTTTTTTTTCACTATAATTTATAATAATCCTTCCATAAATTACAATTCTTTTTTTATTTAGATATGATTAAAATTCAAGGTTTATTTTTCATTTAAATTGCATATAATTATTTTTTCTTAATTTGCATTGTTTTAGAAACACACTCATTGTTATTCCTAATATTATAAGTAAGAGATTTAGAATCATCTACTATCACCCACCAGGGATGCTCAATTTCATTTATTTTATCTCTTTATATGAGTTTTGGTAGTTTATTGTTTTGGCAGAAAGCATAGACAAACTACAAATGCATAAATTAGGGGGCATAGACATCATCATCATCATCATCATAATAATAATAATCATCATCATAATAATAATAATAATAATAATAATAATAATCATCATCATCATAATAATAATAATAATAATAATAATAAGAGAGTTTGTTGAGTACAAATAAAAATATATATTTATATTTATTTCATTACTATATAGTAACATGTGCATTGTACATTAATCAATTGTAGAAGACAATTTTTATTTCTATTTTACTATTTTTTGATAAATTATGTATAATTTTTTATTGTCTATTAAAATGAATAAATTATTTATTTTTCAACAAATGTCATGATTATATTCAAAAAACTATAAATAATATAATTTGTAAAGTTAAAACTCTTGCAACGCACAAACCTGTACAAGTTTAAAATTTGTAATAAATAAGTTTATTATATATATAAAAATTTGATCACACAGACACACTTTGAGAATGCTCACCATACACACTTCTTTAATATTCTATATTTTAGTTTATTGATAAAAAAATTAAATTAGGAAAACGATGATTGAGATACACAATATTTTATTCACAAGCGGGACGCTACCACTTCACACAGATACACCTTCCCAATTCCCATGTCCCACGCCACCATGGGACGTCTTCCAATTCCCATCACTTGCCACCATGAGAGGTCATCACTCTAGTGTTCAATTTCGAAGGTTAAAGAGAGATAAAAAAAATTAATACACAGACAACTCTACATCTAGGCCCTCATCGAATCAAGTTTTGAAGGTGGGACTCCCTCTCTTTTGTTGTCTCTGAGAACTTTCTCCAATACAGGGGCGGAGCTAGACTTATATTCTTGGGGGCTAAAGTGAAAAAAACAAAATGATATGGATATATATGCTTAATATTAAAAAATGCAATAATAATTCATAATTCACAAGCCACTTATATGGATAGATTGAGACCACTTATATAAAATATAATAATAAATCTAACTTGTGGTTGTCCCTTTATTATAAATGAATTATTTTTGGGGTTTAATTGGTATAAAATTAATTTTAATTAATAAATATATATAATATTTAAATTTTTATAAAAAATTAGGGGGCTTTATGAGGATCCGCCCCTGCTCCAATATTTTTTTTTTCTAAATTTCATTAGTTTGTTTTATGTTTTCCATTTATGATTTGAATGAGATTTTAGTTGAAATTCTAAAATATTCAACGTTAACTAAGTTTTGTATAGATTGAAGAAGATGGTGGAGAGTCTGTGTATCAGTTTTTTTTATCCATCTTTCGCCTTTGAAATTGGACATCGGAATGATGACGTTCGTGGTGGGATGAGAATTGAGAAGATGTATCCATGTATCTCAATTTCACCGTAAAACTAAAATATTGAATATTAAAGAAGTGCTTACAGGTGTGCATTCTTCAGGTGCACATCTAATCAAATGATATATATATATATATATATATATATATATATATATATATATATATATTTCTTTCATTTAAACACTAGCAAGGACGATATGAGAATGATATTTATGGTCACTAAATTTTCAATTCCGAAATCGATCTCATTTATATGAAATGAATCTTCATTTCATATAAATGAGATCGATTTCAGAATTGAAAATTTAGTGACCATAAATATCATTCCCATATCATATAAATGAGATCGATTTCATATAAATGAGATCGATTTCGGAATTGAAAATTTAGTGACCATAAATATCATTCCCATATCGTCCTTGCTAGTGTTAAATGGAAGAACCATCACAATCCTAATCCCAATTTTGACCGGGATTTCCCATCCTATTCTTTCGGTACCTAGCGAGATTGGTTCCACTTGGGAAATTGACACTCCTAGCTAAAATCAATCATTAACATTAAAATAATTTAAACCATAGATAAGATTGACAGCTTTACCAAAACAAATACTCCCTCTATTCCGCTCAAATTTGCACGTAGGGATAGACACAGAGGTTAAGAAAAAGCTGCTTTTGGGCACGGAGCTTAAGAAAAAGCTGTTTTTATAGTGTTAAAGTTGAATAGTAAAGGACAATTTTATAAATTTTATTTGTCATTTTTGGAGTGTGCAAATCTGAATGGGACGGACGAAAACGGAAAGTGTGCAAATTTGAGCGGGACGGAGGGAGTAATAAATATGTAACACTCGCACAACACACGTGTAATATGCTAGTGTGTGCGTGTATATATACATAAAAAATTCTATGCCCCCGGGGCACGGATCTTAGGATCTAAGATCCGTGCCCCCAACCCATGGGGCGCGCACCTACACCATAGTTAAGGTGCACCGCACGCGCGCCTAATTACTTCTCATATACTACCTCATTTAGTTTTCAGGTATCACACATTTGCTCTTCAGGTATCACACATCTACTCTTCAGGTATCACATATCTACCCTTAAGGTATCATGCAGAAACAATGTTATTTTCTTCTTTTTTTCTCTTTTTTTTTCTTCTTTCTCCATCTTCTTCTTAGTCTATTTTCTTATTAATTTGTTATTTTTCTTATTTGTTTAGTACATTCTTCTTATTTTTCTTGCATATATTATTGTTTCTTATTCTTCTTCAAATTGAGATGAAATCATGTAAGGTATTACATAATTACCTAATAGGTATTTGTATATGCTCTAAAGGTATCTCACGTATACTCTTCAGGTATCAGATACCTTTAGTTCATGTTTATGATACATATAACACAACGCGCCCATGCACCCAGGCTTCGCGCTCATGCCGTGCGCCCAGGCTGCGCGCACCTGTCGAGTATCACACATAAGTATCACATATTCAGGTATCACATATTTGTTCTTCAGGTATCACACATTTAAAAATACCTCTAGAGGATATGTGTAATACCTATAGAATAAATTACGAATACCTCATTCATATTACATATAATTGAAGAATGTGATTATGTAGTTCATTTATGTAATCCTTATAAAATGATTTTGTAATATTTATAGAGAACATGTGTAATACATAATAATTCTGTAATACCTTAAAAATATTATACCTATAGGTATTGTATAAATACCTCTCAAG
Organism: Scutellaria galericulata; assembly: GCA_946896805.1. Classification (NCBI taxonomy): domain Eukaryota; kingdom Viridiplantae; phylum Streptophyta; class Magnoliopsida; order Lamiales; family Lamiaceae; genus Scutellaria; species Scutellaria galericulata. Next base: position 12,660,387 of record OX335791.1, on the reverse strand, counting down.
TATTACACAAATAACTTATAGTATCTTACAAATAACTTATAGTATCTTACATATTTCTTTCAAGTATTACATAAATATTTTATAGGTAACTCTAATGTATTAGATAAATATTCATTTGATGAATTTCCATTTCACCTTTTCACTTTGTAATTCAACCCAAAATTTCTTCCATAAATTTATAACATATTAGGTAAATTAATTCTTTGGAATATGAAACTTTCTCCATAAAACTCAAGTCTTTCTTAATCTTAATCAATGCCATGTTGATATCTCTCCCACACAAAACAACAAACAATTGGTGGGCAATCATTTCTTATGGTCGTTTTGAGTTTTATGGCTTCAAATGCACCAACCTTTTCGACTAATTCTAACATAGAAGCTCATATTGTATCCTCAAACTATCCAACAGATATAGATGATTTTTCAAGATCAAACTATGCAGACATTGATGAATGCCCAGAGAACACATCACATACGATATACTCCCACTTTCCATTTCTACAGAGATGGTTAGAAGGTCGATGAGATGTTCGGCACCGGAGAAGATCGTCTTCACGACCGCCTATGGCTCCACTCTTAGACCATCATTATCCGTTTTCTTTTTCTCTACATCTCATCTTATCTCTCAATTTATGATTCTAACCCAACAATATACAGTTCAATATTTGGTAATAGAGAAGAGATGAAACCCACAGAGATGAAGTTAGAGAGAAGAAAAGAGAAGCCAGGGATGGTTGATTGCGACGGTGGTGATTGATTGCGACGAAGTCGAGAAGAATTCATTGCGAGCAAAATTGCGAAGGGAATAATTCACGCTAGGTCAGGGAAGAAGAGAACTCTGCCGCTGTTACAATGGGAATGCATTAAGGAATTAAAAAAAAATCCTATATATATGTCGACCCATTTCCAGTCGGGGCGGGTTGGGGGCACGGATCTAAGATCCGTGCCCCTGGGGTACAAGAGTGTTGCTCATATATATATATATATATATATATATATATATATATATATTAGCTATATAAAAATGTAGATGTTTTTTTTATAAAATATGGATTGTCGAATATATCCCTATCAAAAATTATTATTTAAGGTTATAATAGTAATTTAAGTTTTCATATTTAAATATTTCTTTATTAGAATTCTAGCTAATTCAAAATCTTATAGAATTCTATTATAATTAGAACTCTAATATAAAAGTGTTACATATAAGGTATTTGTATTATTATTAATTTTTTAATTTGAATTGATCTCCACGTGCAACGCACATGATCTAAAACTCATATATATATATATATATATATATATATATACACACTGTAATGATAAGGAGCCACCATTAAGTTCCTTATAGATCTCAATATACTTAAGTGCAATCTACTTCAACAATATCTAAGTTTCAAGTCTTAAAATTAAAAAAAGGATAATTAAAACCTCACATATACAATTCTAGAGATTAAATCTGATGATTATCACCAGTTCTGCTACCCTATCCACCATGGGCATGTTAATATGTGTCCACTGTTAATGTGTCGGATATTCAGCCTACCTATTAATTTCATTTTTCATATAACAAGAGGATAGGGTCATTACACTTCATCGGTGGATATATTAAAAATTGTCCTCGATGGACATTTTAGCATTTTCATGATTATCATTAATCCAAACTTATTTTCACAAATTAATATCTATTTTGTTGATTATAAGTTATTTGTCTTACAAAAATCTTACTCACACACGTGTGTGTGTATATATATATATATACACTCTTATTAGTTAAAGGTAGGTGGTGTTAGTTCATCAATTTTACCCTAGAAAAAAAAAAAGATCAATTAGTCCTTATTCGGTTAATCACTACATTTTGAGAGAGAAAATTTGTGTCAAACTCAAATTAGTACTTTACTTCTAATACCTAATTAGAGTTTGTGGTTTCTTTATATATAACATCCAGAATTAATTTTAATTACATAATATATATAAGAATTTTCATATTTAATGCAAAATCCAATTAATAGTGTAATTATTAATTCTTAGATATGAGCTTAAGTTATTTTTGTTTGTTTGGAGCATGGTCCAATTTTAAGCCCATTATTTTGATGTCATTCATTTCTTTTTGATTGGGCTAGGACAAGCCTATGGGCTTGAGCCACCTTTGGAACCTTAACTTGAGGGGGAACCCCATAAGATGGAGGAGCCTCCAAAACACACCTCTCTCTATCCATATCTTTCCATCTCTTTCTCATTCTACCTCTCCTCTTCATCGGACCGCCAACGCCACCATGAATCGCCGGTGAAAGGCTTGACTTCTCTCTCTCTTCTCTCCCTCCTCCCTCCTCGTATCTCTCTCTATCTCTTGTTTATGTTGCATAAGTGTTGATCATGGCTATTAGGAGTTGTGGATTTTTTTGTGTTGTTGTATATGTATGATGTACGGATATGAGGTAAATGATGGAAGCTTGTATTAGTATCAAAGTTCTGTTAATTCATAAAATGGTAGAGATTGAATTAGATTAAACCCTTTAACCACGATGAAGAATGTGAAATCAAGAATATGTGTGTAAAATTTCAAAAGATTTGAAATGAAACTCAATTTTCTATGATTTTTCTAAGAAAATGCTGTTTTGGGCACAAACACGCCTTGTTTTTCAAAGAAAATGCTATTTTCGACACAAACGCCCTATTGATATTTTTACATAATAATATTTGGTATGTTATGTATGTACAGTAAAAATTTCAAAGGTTTTCATAAATTCTATGAAAGTTGGTGAATTTTTCCATTTCATGCCGTTTTCGAGCCAAAATCGAATTGCAAAATTAGTTTTAGAAAATATTTTTAATCATGCATAAATATTATCAAAATTTTACAATGTTTTATTATACAATACTTATAGATGATATGTGCATATAGTAATATTACCATGATTTTAGCACACTCACAAGAATTATGAAAATTGTTAAGGTGGAATGTGTCTTTTAACAAATGAATGTCTAGTGTTGTCACATAATTAAGTTTTTACATCAATTAATTATTAAACTTATAAGACACATGAATCTAACCTAAATAGTGATATGATAATACAGGACCGTATGACACATAATTTAACCGCTCATATTAAAAGGATTGAGGTATCAAAAAATAAACATTTAAATCTTCAATTTTTCCTGAGATTATTTCTATATTTTTACGAGATCTTATTCAAGTTCTAATTTCAAAATTAGCCCTTCTAGCATTATTTTCAAGTATTCCAAAATCCAATTTAAAACATGAATAAGTGTTTCATAAAAATCTATGTTTATCATAAAATCGTTTCTCTTCTTTTATTTATTCGCGAGGTTAACGAAAGAGTCTTCTATTAATCGGGCATCCAAGAACAATATTAAAGATCGTATTTTAATTGCTAGTAGTTTTAGCTTACGAGCTTGTAGATAGATAAGGTGTTAAGACCTATTTTATGATCGATGTAAGAAACGAGGAAAGACAACCCATCTAGGATTTGTTTGGCAACTTATGAATATACGCTAAGCACCACCGAACAAGATGGGGATAATTTCTAACCTAATTAAACTCTTGTATTACGTACTCTAGACAAATGTTAATGCTACGTGTGTTTAATTCACTTACTTGATTGCTAATGTAGCTTCGTGCAATGTGATGAATTACGATCTATCTTGTGAATGTTACAAAATGAATGCCTTTATGCGAATATTTAATTTAGTATGTTGTGATTATGTTCACATGTCCAAGCTAACGGTTAAGACCCGTAAGCTAAGTCACGACGGCTGAGACTCGTAATCTATGCCATGTGGGATTATGGATCCATAGCTACACTAACGGAATATGAGCCATAATTTAGGATAAGACGGGGAAGAACCCCGCGCCTATCAATAGACACGTGTCTATGTGTTTCTGTGTTGGGTTTAATCCTTGTTTGTGTGTTGTTTGGTTTGCTAAGTTATGTATGACTCCTTGTCATGTGTGTGTGTTTGTTTTGCTATGCTATGTTTGGTTCCTTGTCATGTGTGTTTGTTCGGTTTGCTATGCTACGTGAAAGTGCTAGGCTACGACGGTTAGGATCCGTAAACTATACTATGACGGTTGAGATCCGTAAGATTCGTATTCCATGTGTTGTTTTTTGCTAAGTTTTATTCCTTGGACTTTTATTTGATGTTGTCCCGGGATCCCCCCACTGAGTGTATTTAAAACACTCACCCTTTCCATGTTTAATTGTTTTCAGATAATAGGTTTCTTGGCGTGGTAGAGGAGCGGTGAATGCTAGTAGCCGATTATCTAGAGGTTGTAAAAGAACATTAAAGTGTTTTATTACATAAACTTAGAAATATGTATTTACAAAAATGTGTTTTTTTACTTCATTCTTTGTAGAAACCAAAATTTAGTTTGAGAAATAAGGAATTTTCAAGGGAATGCTTCCGTTGCAACCTTTTAAATAATATTTTGATCTTCATTTTTCGTCCTATTAGTTCTATTTATTTTCAAGAAAAATGTAAATTTTTATACGTGAGTAACGCTTAACCAAAAATAACATTTTATGATTTCGGGGCGTTAGATTATAGGTGAACAAATAAGGGATACCGTTCAATTTGATGCAAGATTGAGAAAAGAAAAATCAGTTTATTTGAGTTGTCGATCAAATTAGATTAATTGATCTAAGGTATCCATAGAGTATTTTGTTAAATTTCAAAAAAAAAAAAAATTAAATAAATAAATCACAAGTAATCACATTAAAGGAAATGAAAATGTGGGAAAATCTCACTTAACTGTCAACATCAAGAATTTTCATAACATGGCCTAAACGTATTGAAATAAAAGTTTATGGGTTAGTTTTTTTAGCTTTTTAAATCCTAATTTAAGTTTCAATCTTTTTATTTTATTCAAGACAATTTTCTAATAACTTTACCTTTATATATGATCATCACACACGGTACCATCAAATCTCTAATCATTTCAACATAACTTATATGAACAAAATTAGTTGATTCCACAAGTTGGTATAACTAATTCCCAACATAGTATTCCTCTTGCATAAAAATGAAAGAAACAGGTTAATGTTTTATATCTTTCAAATTGCTAAGGCAAACACTCCTGTGCACCAGGTGCACGGATCTAAGATCTGTGCAATCCGGGTCGATCCGACCCGGATCCGTGAGTTTTTATTTTTTATTTTCCAGATTTTTGTCATAACCTTATTGTTATAAATGTATGACATTTACGTTATAAATGTGTGATCTTTATGTACAACTGTCTCTACCTTTATGCACTGTAACTTAGGAAAAAAATGAAGATTTTTAACACAATTTGCACTATGTACCTTTATGTGATATTAATGTGACCTTTTATGTTATATTATGTCACCTTTATGTACATATATTCTGACCTTTATGCATCTTTATATATTATATAAAAGTCAGAATATTTGTACATAAATGTGACATAATATAACATAAAGGTCGCATTAATATCACATAAAGGTGTAAAGTTCAAATTATATTGAAAATCTTCATTTTTTTTCTAAGTTACAGTCTCTAAAAGTTATGATAGTTGTACATAAAGGTCATACATTTATAACATAAAGGTCACACATTTACAACATAAAGGTCACAACCTGAAGCAAAAAAAAAAAAAAAAAAAGGAAAATTCAAAAACACGCGGATCCGGGTCAAAAACCGGGTCAACCCGGATTGCATGTACACCAAATGCACACAAGACCAACTCAATTGCTAAATTTGTGTTTCCCACACCAAGAGCATATAAGTCTTACAAGCGCTGGTTCTATAAATTTCATAATTATGCATTGGGCCTCTATCATAAGAAATAAAGATATTTTTCTGAATTAAAAATTTACATTTCTTGTTATTGGAGATGCAAACTCATCAATATAATACAAATACATGTTTTTTTTTCTTTTTTACCAGAAAATTCCAGTCTTAATAATTTAGAAAATTTTATTTGTGCAGATGCTACAGTTACACGTAGTGTTACCAAAAATCCTATAAGCAATCATTTTTTTTTTTTAAATTCCTATAAGCAATGCATACATAGGAAAAAGGATATTATTATGACCTTCAATTCGATCTGCAAATAAATATTAACCATCCATATCAAACGTACAAGAAAAAAATGCTACACGGTCTATGATTCTTTTAAATTATCATCATCTATTGATTTAACTTTTGTAACACATAAAAAAAACTATGACCACTCATATATACGATTTACTACTAATGAAAGATGATTTAACTATCAATATAGAGTATGAAAGTTAAATTTTATCAATTTAAAATTGAAAAAAATTGTAAACTATTAAATTAAGATTTCAAAAGCTGGAAAGATTGTACACTATCAAATTAAGATTTCAAAATATAATGTAGCTAACGTTTCTAATCTATAATTAAGTTGTTATCTTATTCAAAAACTTTAAGTTGTTATTTTATTATCTATATGATCATCTATGTGTGTTCTTAGCTATGATGTATTTTATATCTTGTATTGATAGCTGACCTATCTTTTGAGGTTTGAATTGATAAAATTCATATTTTTATACTAAAAATAAAATAAAAAGAAATATAACCTTTTATTTTAAATAATTGGTGCGCAGATACGTATTGCGCGCCTTTCTCAAAATCACCTGGAAGGATTGGCCATCAGTGACTTTACACTCCAGATCTTTTGTACCAATTTTTTTTTTTTTTGTCACATTTGTATGTCCAAAATTAATAATACGAAATTTTGAATAAATAAGAATTCTCATTTGATTTTAACTTCCAACCATTATTAATTTAGTTTTGATGTAGTATACATGCATGTAGGGTAGTAATTCGGGACACATCATTTGATATGAGCGAATTTCTAGTACCCCACTTTTCCATATATCCTTTGTGTATCGTTATCAAAAGTATCTCTACTAAAATTGTGTGGTTTTATGGTAATTCCAATCAACTATCAAAACTATATAATTTTGATAATAATATATATACCAACCACATATGAAAAATGAGATAAAAGATCCGATTCGGAATCAAAACATGAGGTAACTCAACCAAGATGCCTCAAATTCAGATAGGATCCTCTATTATATTTGGTGTTACATTTTATATTTCATATCACTTAATATACATGTCATATGTTTAACACAAAAACTTCTGTGCACACAGAAGTGAAAATTTGTGCAATCCATACCTTTATGTACAAATATTTGTACCTTTTAAAATAAACATGCATAAAGGTATTACATTTATAATATAAATGTACTACATTTATAACATAAATGTATGGATTGCACGGTGCAATTGATGCACAGAAGTGTTACTCTATGTTTAATAGTGATGTCATCAAATACACGTTAACGTACATATATAATGATTATTTGAAATATAAGATGCAACATTAAATGTAATAGATGATTTCACGTGCTTCCAACCATATATAGTGCTCATAGTAATGTTCTAGCTAGACAACACATAAGTACAATCAAGTGCCATGTATATATCTCCACTCATCATCAATCAATCAAGAACACCAGTACATAACAATGGCTGCTGAGACAAGTCATCCAAACCCTAATGCCATTGTAATTCCGTACCCTTTCCAAGGCCATATAACTCCAACCATAAATCTCTCTCTAAACCTTGCTTCCAAGGGATTCACAATAACTTACATCCAACTCCAATTCATTCATCACACCATAGCCAAAGCCCACCACCATCATCATCCTGACCTCGATATCTTTGTTGAAGCTCGTAAATCGAGCCTCGACGTGCACTACACCACCATCTCCGATTGCTTTCCGATTGACTTCGATCGGAATCTCAACTTGTGCGAGTACTGGGAGAGCATGATTCTTGATTTTCCGGCGCGAGTGGATGAACTGGTGGGGGATATCATGACTTCTCGTCCACCGGAGAGGCCTTTCCTGCTCGTTGCCGATTCCCTGTACACGTGGCCGTCCACCATCGCCATGAAACACAACCTCGTGCATGTTTGTTTCTGGACAGGCTTAGCTATTATGTTTTCTATCAACTATAACATGGATAATGTAAGAGAAAAGGATCATTCCCCTGGCCCCTGGGCTTGGTATGTTCATCCTTCATCTTGTTCCTTTTTTTGTTTATTTTATTATTAATGGTTATACATATTTTGGATTTTTGAAAGGAATTTAATGTGTCGCGAGAGGTATATATGATTTATAGCATGATAAAATGAAAAATAATCACTCCTTACAAGAAAACTAAAAGACAAGAGGAAATGGGCACTTGAGCATTAAAAGACAAAAAATTGCTCTTTTAAAATGAAATCTATAGAATCACAAGCCTTATAATTCAAATGGTATCCCACTTTATAAAGAGTGCAGATTGTTGTACCCCACTCGATAGACCCGAGCTGATATTGAGAATACAACGAGCCAAAGGCAGAGTAGAGAGCTGATCGGTCGACCGAGCCGGAAGAAACCGGTAAATGTATTCTTAACTAATCAAAGAATTTAGAATCCAAAATTAGAAATAGAATCAGATTAATTAATTCCATAAACATGATCCCTATCAAATTCCTAAATTTAGTTAGAAAATGGTAATAGAGATAATTTTGGAATAAAATTATAAATAATAATAATAATAATAATAATAATAATAATAATAATAATAATAATAATGAAATAGGATTTTGACTTCTAAAAGAACGACACAGTATTAAATAGGGTTAAAATCATTTTCGTCTCATAATTCTAGTGTCTTCCAATTTTTGGTCTCATAAGTATCGTGATTTTCAATTTTGTTCCACAATTTAAGAATCTGTCCGATTTAAGTCCAATTTTAATTGAAAATTTTAAATTTTGCCGAAAAATGGTTATCCAGTGACCTAAAAATAATGTGGCGACACGTCAGAGACGGATTTAAGGAGATTAGGGAGATAACTCACGCACTTCTCCTTACTCGAATCAACTTCATTTGGGTCATGAGGAGGAGTCCTAGTGTGGACACTAATGATGAGAGTGATGATGTTTTTCCTATCGAGTTTTTTGATCGTGTTAAAGATCGAGGGATTGTGATTCATTGGTGCAATCAGAATATGGTACTTTCTAACGTAGCAATCGGGGGGGTTTCTGACACATTGTGTATGAAACTCGATTCTGGAGAGTGTGTGGAATGGTGTGCCCATGATTTGCCATCCGATTATGGTAGACCAACCCATAAATAAGAAGTTGGTGGTGGATGATTGGAAGATTGGGATTAATCTTTGTGATGGAGGGGATCATGTTACTAGGGAGGAAGTTGTTAGTAAGATTGAGATTTTGATGAGGGAAAATTGTGTTGAATTGAGGGAAGAAATGAAGAAAGTAAGCAAGAAATTGAGGAGTGCTTTAGACAAAGATGGATCATCACAAAGAAATTTTGATCAATCTGTCCATTATTTGAAGACCGGATTGTACAAGAAAAGGGGACATGAGTTCTTCTAATTCAATATGTGTTTCATTTAAAATTCCAAAATTTTTATTACCACATGTTACATTTACATATAAATGTCACATGTATAAATGACATTATCAATTAACATGTGATGTATGCTAAAAATTATAAAATGCAAATGAAACACCAAAATATAACAAGTGATTATTTAGATCGATTAAAAAAATGAAAGCAAATATTATTCATAATTGTTTTTTTTTTTTAATCTATGCAACCAAAATAAACTTGTTAAGCATACGATATTTCTGAAAATTTATTTTTGTTTAGTAACAATGAAAGTTTTCATTTTTATACTTGAAGTATGCTTTAGTCTCTTTATATTATCATCTGGAAAAAGCTTTATTTTAAACTAAAAGTTAGTACTGGTAAAGTTTCTATATAATACTGACGTTTTCATGTGTAGTCACGAGTTTTATTTTTTTTAAAATGTGTTAAGTCTGTAAACGAAATTAATAAAATAATTATTAATAAATATAAGTAATGGATAAATATTAGCATCATCTTATTTAATATTTAATTCAGTGTTTTCATAACCGGACAGGATCGGCGGTTTCAACTGGGAACCAGTTACCGATCCGGTCCGAATAATCATATAAAACCATTTTTACGAATAAATAGATCAAAACTAGAAAAATCAGTTTGAATTGTTTTTATTTTATTTTGAAACTTTTAAAATATTATTTTTTACCTTTAATAATTATTTTTTTATATTTTGCTAGTTTAACCTTTTGCAGTATATTACAGACCTATAATACCTTTTAAACTTTTATGTTTTAATAATATAATCTTTATACATAATAATGTAACTTTCATGTTGTAATAATATAATAATCTTTATATTATTCTTTAAGTACATAAATGTTATGATATTTGTATAAGAGTTTATACTAATATAATATAAATGTTAAATTATTATAACATAAATGTTCAGCTATACTACATGAATTTTTATATTGAAAAAAGTTTAAGTAATATCACTAAAATATTATGATATTTGTACATTAAGGTTACACAAATATAACATAAAAGTTACGACATAAAAAATAATAATAATAATAACTTGGGTGCGGATCCGGGCCTGACCAACCCGATCCAACCCACATGCGCCCAGTTGCACGGATGCGTGAACACACGTCTGGAACAAGAAAATTACCTTTCAAATCATATGATCGGATTACATGGGTTGTAACTTGTGCACCTGATACATATAAATATTTGTGATATATAAATGATTGAGGGAGTATTCAATTATTCATTTTATGAAATTAATCATTGTTAATCCAAACCAGTAATATTCTATGATGAGTTTTTTGGAAGACTTGCTCATTGATCTAATTTTATGAGACGAATCAATTCACGAATCATAATACATTTTATGGAAATTGGTTACATTTATCCATGAAACTTCATGTCACCAAATTTTATACACGACCCCACACAAGTTTTTATATTTTAAAATATTGAGCCTATCATTAAATAAATCACTCAACCTCTATCTCCGCAATACGCGCGACTAATATTCCATCCACTTTAAATCTAATTGATTAGTATATATCCAGAAATACAACATTAAGGCAAAACATTAACCTGCGCGCACGTTTTCTAGGACAACGTGGTACAAGAGAAAAAATGCTAACATGTTAGTGATTGTCACGAAGGAAAGACGTTACTTATTCTACATACTAAAAAACTATATAAACACCATAAGTTCAAAGTCAATTTGGGATAACAATATTTGAATAAGGAGAGCTAATTAGTTTTAGCTACTATCAAATTCATGGCTTCTTTGCTTCATTCAAGATGCCTAGGCTTCTTCTTGGTGTTGGCGGCGATTGTTGGCGGAGCATCCGCGGCCGGATATTATGCCCCGGTTGGATTTAAAGCTACACCGTGGCAACAAGCCCATGCCACATTTTATGGTGATGAAACAGCTTCTGCTACGAATGGTGAGTTAATTTTAATTTCTTCAATCTAAATAGGTGGTTTATCCTTTTTTTTTTAATGAGTAAAATGCATAGTTTTGAATTTGTGTAATCTTGATAATAAGATATCCATCTAGTGTAATGTGGCTTTTTTAGCTCATATATTCGAGTAAGGAAAACATTAATTTATTAGTCACATTTTTCAGTTCAAAGTATAATAAAATGTCATTTCTTTTGTTCTTTATTAAGTGAAGTCCATTTTTCTCTAAATTAGGGATTAATGCGGGAATATTGATTTATGTTACACTAAATAAACAAAATTCTCAATTTAGGGTATATATATCAATTTTCCTTCAATTTAGTGTATTGTAGATCAATTTATTCTCCCAACCAATAATCACCAATTTGGAGCATCAAACATGCATTTGTGATGTTTATTTCCACTATGTCATCTTCAACAGTGCATAAAAAATTACTGCAGGTTTTGCATTATTTTTATGTAAAACTGACACTCGTCTTCAGCAGTGTGTACTATTCTTTACACTAAAAAATAATATTCCATAATATACCATAAAAACAGAGGAATAAAATTAACGCAGGATTTGACTTATGTTGAGATAGTTTAGTATGAACTTTTAAAACACTGTTGGAGTGGAAAAAATTTAGAATTTAATTCAGCGTATTGTTGGGATGCTCTAAGTCGGAAATAGATCAATTCCCTCCGAAATATGACAAAAATTGAAAAATAAAATAAAAAATTTAAAACACCATTATAAAGATCCATAAAATTAATTGACTCATAAAATGATTTGGACCGAATTACAAGACAAATATTAAAATGTTCATATCTAGTAATTAGGGTGCTCAACATATCAAATTCAGTAATACAACGCAGCTTTGGATTGTAATCTTCTTACACACGCTAGTAAAATATATTTAAATATGTTTACTGAGTATAATCATAATATTAATTAGGGTTAATTTCAATTTTGGTTATGTTTGCAACATCATTTCCATTTTTAGACAACTAAGTATATATTTTTCAATTTTAGTCCTATATATTTAATTTTTTTTTTTTCAATTTCAATCAAGTTTTCCATTGGTTCTGTATACTTATTTTTTTTTTCCAATTTCAATCCAATTTTAATCGGATGATCGCCGGGAAATGTTACGTGACATCGGTGATTTGTGGAATTCTGACAAAATTGAACTGAAATTAGAAAAAAAATTAAAACATACACGACCAAAACTGAAAAATTGGACTGGAATTGAAAAATGTTGAAACATATAGGGCCAAAATTAGAAAATTTGTACTTGTTGTCCAAAAAAAAAAAAAAAAACGATACATACATAGCCAAAATAGAAATTAATCCTATTAATTAATCAAAAATTCCCATAGATGGTTAGCATACATGTTTGTTGTTGGTGCAATAATTAAATAAACATGAAATTAATAATAAAGTGCATGCAGGTGGAGCATGTGGGTATGGCAACGTATTTAGCAGCGGTTACGGGGCGGACACGGCGGCGCTGAGCTCAGTGATGTACAATAATGGGTATGCCTGTGGGCAGTGCTTCGAGATCCGGTGTACCGGCTCCCCGTTGTGCTACAAAGGGTCACCGATCACGACTGTGACGGCCACCAATCTGTGCCCGCCCAACTGGGGGCAGGACTCCAACAACGGGGGGTGGTGCAACCCACCACGCTCTCATTTCGACATGGCTAAGCCTGCTTTCATGAAGATTGCTCAGTGGAGGGCTGGCATTGTGCCCGTCCTCTTCCGCAGGTGATTCATTCATTCATTAACTTTTCTTTATTAATATTTGACTTAATCATATTTTCTGTTATTCAATTTTGTTAACAATCATTAACTTAGATAACATTAAACTATGTACATTTTAGATCCAATTGAGAATACAATAACTTGTGTTGGATGTGCAAGATCATCACATCATTATGAAACTTGTACAATTTTGTTAAATGAGGGGAATTTTCATTCTAGGGATGTACAATTGAGGCCTCAATTAGTCCAAGTTTTTTGATATTAGAATCAAACTTTGAGATTTCGTCCAACTAATTTTAATTTTTCAAATTGAAAAAAATCTCTAACAACTTAATTTTGATTTGGTAATAGTCTACTATTGATGATAAACCATTTTCTTCGTGTCAAAATCAAATGGATGACGTGGAAATAAAGTATAGAAAATGAAGGGATTGACTTATTATTACATCATCAAATTCTTGGAAACTAATATTGAATTCTCGACGAAACTCAGACAAGCATTTTCCTTAGATATAAGAAAATTTCGAAAAACTCATTCAAACAAGAGCAAAATTGGACAAGATCTTAGTTACACTAATAATTATTATTATTATTTTCATTTAACAACATGAACAAAAATTAACGCATGATTTCTCTTATTCGCCTCTGTACAGAGTGCCATGTGTTAGAAAAGGCGGTATCCGATTCAACTTCCAAGGTAACGGGTACTGGCTATTGGTATACGCGATGAACGTAGGGGGTGGAGGCGACATCGCCAACATGTGGGTGAAGGGCAGCAAAACAGGGTGGATAAGCATGAGCCACAACTGGGGTTCTTCATACCAAGCATATTCTGCTCTTGGTGGCCAAACACTTTCTTTCAAGATCACTTCATACACTTCTCATGAAACTATCATTTTAGACAATGTTGCACCTGCAAATTGGCAAGTTGGATTGACTTATACTGCCAAGATCAACTTCCGTTGATAGATGCATCATCTATCATGCACCTTTTACTTACAAGATTAATTCTCTCTAATCCAACTTTTTTTTTTTTTTGGCATGTGAGTGATCACACAAGGATAAGTTTTTGTACCTCTTTTTGGCATGAAATCGGTCCTCTATTCCACCTTATGTTTCATCTGATATTTTAAAATAATCATCTTATATACATATCAAATAATATTATATGATATGTATTGAAGACATTTGAATGTAAGATGAAACATTGGATGATCAGAAGATCTAGATTGCCTTTTTTATGGATTTACTAGGTATTTTCATTTTATTTTTTTTCCTAGCTCTCGTTCATTTATTGAAGTTAAATGAGACGTTTTGCTGATGAATAGATGCTTTTGAACATATATAAAAGAATGATATTCTTAGGGCAGGTGGTATGACCATACCAACCTTCAAAACTTGTTTATATATTTTAAATTTATTTTAATTTCAATTAAAACTTCACATAAAACATAAATTAAATTCTAAAATAAATGAGGGCTAATTGAAATAAATTTATATAAAAATATAAGTTTAATTTTTTGGTTTATAAATAAATAAATAAATATATATATATATATATATATATATATGTTGTAGTAATTATATTTTTCAATCATAAATAATGTTCTCTTGTACCTTTATTTGTTTCTGGTCTTTATTAACTAAATGTGCAATTGTTAGTACATATTTATTTGATTCCTAAAATGTTGTGGTAATTTAATTCAAACCCAAATATCATATGATTAAACAATATACATCCAATTTCAAGTTAGATCTTCTTTAGAAAAAAAAAAAAAAAAAAGCATGTTAGGTAGTGTAATTTAGTTACTCTAAAAAATTAGCGAAACGGTTGATTAAAATAATACACAGTCAATTCTCTGGATAGCCAAGAATTGTTTATCAATAATATATCACACAATAATCGTATGGTAACTCAATTTATATCAGAATTAAGTGAACATTTAAAAAAAGTGGTAATAATTTTAGAATAAATAAATAATATTAAATAATAATATGATGTAAAAATACGGGGAATAGCATAGGTTAGATTCCTTTTTGTTATATGAATAACACATATAATTGTTTTTGTTATATGAATAACACATATACTTGTTATTTATATTACCTCATTTTCATAATAAGTGTTGTTTTGGAGGTTAAATTTTATTTCAAATTAAGTATCGTTTTAAATTTTTATGCAATTTAATTCTCAAATTATCCCTATTAATGTTCCTCAACTAAAATTTAATGATTTAATACGATATTTTTTATAAAATTAATTTGATTTATCTTTTCAATTTTAAATCTTAAATTCCTTAATTAGTTAAGGTATATTTGTCCAATTTTTTTTATTTCTTAGTCTATAACAAAAATTGCAAAACAACACTTATTATATATAAATGTAGTATAATAGAAGGTTATCATATACTCCCTTTGTCCCAAATTAATTGACATTTTAACATTTTTCACATAAATTAAGGAGACCTACAAAATGATTGATATAACAATAACTTTTTTTCTTTCTTTTGTTATTTCCAACACTCACTATGAGATAATAAAACATTTAATAAGAAAGAATAAATAGGAGCAATTTTGTAAGAATTGAAGAAATTTTTTCTTCAACTCCTATAATGACAAATGTTTTGGACAAATTTTCAATGCTAAAATGACAATTAATTAGGAACATGGAGAGTACATATATATGGACCAAACGTTGTATTTTAATTCTACATCAAATTCTAGTATATATGTTGGGATTGAAAATTAAAAAATGGAAGTAGTGTGGACTGTTAGTTAATCATGGTAAGTGGGAAAGTGGGAGACATGTAATGAAAGGTATGAAAGAGAAGTAATATTAATTAATGTGCAAAGATGATGCCCTCATTAATACAAGCACGCTATGCAACCTCCTTTTCTTACCCTTTTTGACTTTTAATCATCATTATTATCCCCACGCTCCTAAAATAATTATGTAGCAAACATCTTAAATTTATAATGCCCTAGCAATTTCTCTGTCAATTTTTTTATTTAAAAAATTAATAACTTAATTAATAACATAGAGCTACGATCCGGGTTGGAAATGATCTCACCAAGATGATGAAGATCAAATATATTTGTTAGGCCGTTTTAAATTCCATTATTACTTGTGCAAAACCCGAATATTTTGATAGAAATACTAACAAATGAGCTTTTCCTTTTTCAATAACCAAAAGAAACAAGAAAAAAAACCTTTCTTTTCACCATAACATAAAAGCTTAATTACATAGAAAACACAGTACATGATCATTAGATAAACCCCTTCATCTCAACACTTGTTCTACCATCACAATCTTTAAATGGGCTTCCACATTTCCTTCACTCTCTTCTTCCTCTCATTACCATCTCTCCTGCTCTCAAAACCCGAATCTCCCACGATCAAATCGGGCCCGATTCTTGATCTTCTCATCAGAGACTACACATTCAGATCATACAACACCACCCTGAAAACAGGTGAAGTGCTCAAGATCAATCTCCCTGCAAACCTCACAGGAATAAACATACAGATCATGAAACTAAGATGTGGTAGCCTCCAAAGATACGGCGTAAAACTCGACGAATTCCACTTAAACAATGGCCTAAATGTGCATCCATGCACCACAAGGCTCTTGCTTGTAAAGCAAAACATAGGGTTCAACTTTTCTTCACTATACTACAACACCTTCGAGTTATCTGGCTATCAACTCATCTCCCCTATCTTAGGTCTTCTAGCTTACAGCCTTGACGGGGTTAATCGAACCGAGCTTCGAATAGAGAGCAGAAAAGATGCAATCAAGATTGATTTTAGCAACACAACATTGCTCAACACTTCATCAAGAACGAGCCCTTTATGTGCCAGCTTTGGCCATGATGGGAAAGTGAAGTTGTCGGACCAAAATGGGCCCAATGTCTGCGTTGCAATGAGCAACGGGCACTTTGGGTTGGTGGTGGAGTCGCCATTGATGCCTTTGAAAGGGAAGGTTGGGAAGGTGAAGATAGTGGTGGTGAGCTCAATTGGAGCAGCATTGGGGGCTTTTCTTTTGAGTTTGTTGGTGATCGCCATGTTTGTGAATGCGAAGAAGAAAGCAAGAATGGATGAGTTGGAGAGAAGGGCTTATGAAGAGGAGGCTTTGCAGGTTTCCATGGTGGGGCATGTCAGGGCTCTTACAGCTTCTGGTACCAGGACCATGCCTGTGATTGAGCATCATCATCAGTATCCAATTCCATATTCTTGAATTCTTGATTTTTTAGTGTACATTCTTGAATTTAGTTTGTGTTGATTAATGCTGATCTGACTCATTTTTTGTTGTAATGTTATGGTAAGAAGACCTTAATAAATGTTAATTTGGCTATATCATTTTTTTTTCTTCTATTTTCTAGTTGTAAATTGGAAAAAAATTTAATTTTTTTTATTTTAATTAGGTATATGTTTTCTGGGGTTCTAATGAAATTCAAGATGGTTGATTTTATTAAAAAATTCTATTTATATCATATTATAAAGCAAAAAAAAAAATCAAGATTGAAGTTTGATAGTGAATAAGGAGATTCTCACCTGCACAGGCATAATCTCAAGTTGGTAGGGTCTGTGGTGATGTGGGGGAGTAATCATCCGACTACAAAGGTTCAAATCCAATATGAAGTAGATTTTTATTAGTGTCTGTCATTCGAGCACATCTGACTATTCGAGCACGTCCTGAGTAAATCATTTATCAAAGAGTAGCGCTTGTATGAACAAGTTGCACGGATCTTAAGATTCGTGTAACACTATCCGACCCGGCCCAAAACCAGCCCAGACAGAAAACTATATATGCCTTTTTTTTTTGTTAATTAATGTCCTAATCCCTCAGTTCACCACGAGTGGCCGCGCAGTTCTTCTCTTCTCTCCTTCTTCGTTTTTTATCTTTCTTTCTCGATCTGTTCTCCCCTTCTTCTTCGATTTTTGCCTTTCTCAATATATAAATGTCACCTTATTATTCATAAAATGTATTCTTCATATTACATAAATGTCACCTTATTGAGATAGAAGGTATAAGTAACTTAACATAAAAGTCGTCTTGGAATTTATACATAATGTGCCTTAAATAGTTGACTTATAAATGTATACTTAAAAATACATAATGGTCATCTTATGAACACATAAATGTATATTTAACTAAATCTAAAAAAAATGCTAAGGTACAACTATATAAAAGGTATGACTAACATAACTAAAATGTATGTCTAACACTATTATAAGGTATAGTTAACATAACATAAAAGGTATGTCTAACATAACTAAAATGTATGACTAACAATATTAAAAGATATAGTTAACATAACATAAAATGTACCTTTAACATAACTAAAATGTATGACTAACAATATTAAAAGATATAGTTAACATAACATAAAATGTACCTTTAACATAACTAAAATGTATGTCTAACACTATTAAAAGATATACTTAACATAACATAAAGGTCAGACACATGGGAGCATATTTGGGCGAATTTTATCCGCGACCTAAAGGCGCGTGAGGACGCGTGCGGGTTGGATTTATGGGTCGGGTCGGAAGTGATGCATGGATCACACAATGTGTATTTAAGTTTTTGTCTTTATCAAAAGTCACGAAGGGAAGAAAAGTTATATGTTACAAAAATTTATAGTTATTTTTTATGGTGAGGGTAAAAACAACATGTCATCCAAAAAAAACTCTAATTATGAGTTATATGGAAGCCCACTTGCCCAACTTTGGAGACTCAGATCTGTCTTCTGTCTTCTGTCTTCTTCCTTTAGCAGGCCTGGGATGGGCTTATGACCCAATTTTGGCATCAACCTCTTATTTTTTGAAAATATCCACGTCAATACCTTCTTTTTTTTTTTTTTTTTTTTTTTTCCAAATCTCTTATATCATCAAAATCTCTCAATTTATCCAATTTTCTTAATTCTTAGTCGAATTAGATCGTTGATTGGTAGTAGTTCCATGATTATCGATCATGTTTAATAATATTGAATCGGCATTTGGAAGATAAGATTTTAAAATAATATTCAACGAGATTTAATACAAGATTAATAATCAAATTGGTATAAATAAACATATTCAAAAGATGTTGTAAGTTAGTATGCTTAGAAGTTAATTGTTAGAATTGAGTACGAGTACTAGTATTATTAATTATTCAATTCAACTAATCAATTATTCATCTTATTGAATGATTTAATTGAGTTTTGTGACAACATGCATGCTAATTAATTTGTTCCCTAGAATCTTGTTGGTGAGTTTAAACTTTATGCTTATAAAAGTTGTCCAATAATAATACAGTCAACCTAACAGTAAGAAGGTATACAGCATAGTTAAAATAATGAAATTATTACCTATTGAAAAAGTAAAAGTATACGGCTAATTAATTCGTCATATTAATGGTAATTTAACATATTGAATTTGTGATTGACTAGTTTATGATATCACATGCATGTTAATTCTATAATCAGCTTGTTGGTATATTTTTAAACTTGTATAAGATTATTAAAGATTTCCAATTATAATATACGACTAACAAACTCCTCTTATTTAGTAACTTAATAATTAAAAAAAAAAAAACAAATATGTGAGATTTTAACTTAATTCATAATCCGTATAATTTGTTTTATACGGTAAAACGTAGCAAATGTAATGTTGCTACACAAAATGAAACTGTAGAATGAAAAGGGGAAGGAAAGACCAGACACTTAAAGACAAAAGAGAAAAGAAAGTGATCGGGTCGGGCACGAAGCAGTGACAATTCGTCAAGTATATTCAACATTTGTTTCAAAACAAATCTTGTTAGCTCCGCTCGTGCATGACACTCCTTGCTCATGTAGACATACCTGGAAAAAAAAAAAGAAAAAAAAAAGTAGGATCAACAAGCAGCCCTTGTAACAATAGCAAAGGGCCTACTCTTTCAAGTTCGACTTTTAAGGCAACTTCAAACAATATCATATAAAATATATGTGAATTCGCTTTTTGGGAACTAATCTCTTAATTCTTTGATCTCGCCTTAAGACTTTTCTTGTGAGATTGGATGTTCAATAATCGACCGTTTCTCTCGTAAACTTCAGTTATCCAGTTATCCGTTTATAATGAAATCATTCTCAATGTCAAGTATTGGCCAAATCGAATTGACAAAAAAAGAATCTCGAGATTGAGTTCCAACATCATAGATAAAAGGACTTGGAGTTATAAAATGTGAAATCACTTATAAATGAGAAAATATTTTTAATTCAAATCTTTATTAGTTGTTGTTTATTGTAGATAATTCCCAAATCATAAATCACATTAACTTGTTAAATAAATTTGACAATTATAGATAAGCTTCTTAAAATATTTGTGTATATCACTAGGATACTTTATAGTTTCTTTTTTCTTATTGCTATAATCACTTGTTACTCTATAAAAAAATTTACATACCAAACTCTAATGTAACGTATGAGTTATATATATATATATATATATATATATATATATATATATATATATATATATATATATATATATAACCCTAATAAATAAAGTCGTTATTTATCGACCTCTTACATTTATTTACAAGAGATCTCATTCATCATTATATATGACCAAATTTAAATAAAAATAAAAATAATGGATCTCATATATAAATAGAGATAGATAGATTAGTCCCTCAATAATTGTCCCGCAATACTTTACCCTTATCTTATAAATTTCCCGGGAAATCCAACTAATCTCCTCCGATCCACCGCCGCATCTCCGCCGCCGGCCACCGCCCTCTGCTCATCGGAAATAATTCTTCGAGCTTCTGAATTTGAAATCTGAGAAATCACAGAAGCATATGGAAACCCCCAGCACAAGCACTTCCTCCTCGGACCCCAAAACTCCGGCGTCGAAGCTTCTCTGCTCCGCCTATCGCCGCCCCTCCTCCTCCCGCACAATTTACAGCGATCGGTTTATCCCCAGCCGAGCCTCTTCCAATTTTGCCCTCTTCAATCTCCCTAATTCCAATGCCAATTCCTCTTCTGATGATTCACATTCTGCTTACACTAACCTCTTGAAGTCCGCCCTATTTGGACCGGAGTGTGTCGGTGGGGGTAATGGTTTCCAGCCGTTGACTCCGGAGAAGTCTATTTCCGATGGACGATTTGGCAGGCGGAATAGTGATGGTAGTATTTTGCAGATTAGTCCTCCTAATTGCAATATTTTCAAATATAAGACTGAGACGCGGAAATCTCTGCATTCTCTGTCGCCGTTTGGGTTTGATGATCACCTCCCTGGGGTTTCTCACAGTCCGATTAAGGCTCCCAGAAAAGTTCCGAGGTCTCCTTACAAGGTACGATTACTATGTTGACTTTGTCAATTGATATACAATTCCTCATACTGGGGTCTTGATTTGAGGTTTCTGAGATAGTGGTTTTATTGTCCATATTTTTTGCTGGTTCTTATGTGTTTTTTCTTGAATTAATTGCCGTTGCTAGTTCTCTATGTTGATTTAGGGTTCTGGTTATTCCTATGTAGCTCTTTTTCCACACATGTTTCATGGACAACACAAGATGATGAATTGGATAATTTCTTGTTTTCTGAATGTATTCACATTGTGAACCAGGCAACTTAATCGACTTTTTGTATAGGTTTTGGATGCACCGGCTTTGCAAGATGATTTTTATCTTAACCTTGTAGATTGGTCTTCCCATAATGTGCTGGCTGTGGGGCTGGGTAATTGTGTTTACTTGTGGCATGCTTCTAGCAGCAAGGTGAGGATTTGTTCTTTTGATCACTTTCTGTTGGCTTTACCCTCACGGTTGATGAGGTTGGTGTTTTTACATGTCTATGCAGGTAGTGAAGCTGTGTGATTTAGGGTCCGATGACAGTGTCTGTTCTGTTGGCTGGGCGCAACGTGGTACACATCTTGCTGTTGGAACTAGCAATGGAAAACTCCAAGTAAGCTGTGCAACTTTTTCTTAACATCTTATCATTTTAAGCTGACAGCGCCTTTTGTGGAAGTGACTTAGAATGCTGTTATCCTCATGTAGTAGTATAATTAAATGATGTATCCTATTATGGTTATCCGCAATGACTTGGGTTTAAGTTTCATGCCTGTAGACTCTCAATTTGTTTTGGGATCCTATATGTTTGGCATCACAGTATGCCTAATTCATGTCCTCCTTTAGGTTCCAAATTTTCTTTTAGAGCTGATGAGTTTCATATTCAACAGTGAAATTGCTCTAATTTGGTTGTTTTGTGTGGCGTAACTAGATCATGATTCAAATAATATACATTAGTGCTGTAAGTGGTGAAGAAATATGTCATTTATTTCCACCTTTTGTGGTTGGTGTGGTTTTCTTTACCATAAGAGTGACATGAGGACATTTTAGAACCTCATTTTTTGATTCATCAAATGATATTCATTGAATCTTCTATTTTATGTCTCTGACAAGATTTTATTGCTCATTCTTGGCATATAAAAATGTTAAAATCCTAGCTTTGAGGTCAGTTTCTGCTCACATTTAATTGGGGATGGCAAAGTGATAGGCGTGTAAGTGTTTTTATATTTGAAAAATAGGGTACCTATATCTCAGTGTAGCTAGTTTTCTTTGGGTGGGACTATTTTGGCATCCTTTACTTGTGGATCCTTTATTCTAAAATAAAATGAACTGCATCACATCTTGTTCCAAAAAATTTACCCTACATCAAATTAGAACATGCTTCAGAATGCTAAAAATGAAATGAGGTGTGTAATTCTTTTACTTTTGGTCTCAATATTTTGCTTTTACATTTTCGTGATGGGAGCTTAATCTTATTTATGCAGTTATGGGATGCCTCTCGTTGCAAGAGGATTAGAACGATGGAGGGACATCGACTAAGAGTTGGTGCCCTTGCTTGGAGTTCGTCTACATTATCTTCAGGAAGCCGGGACAAAAGTATTCTTCAGCGTGATGTACGAGCTCAGGACAACTATGTCAGCAAATTAAATGGACATAAATCAGAGGTATTATTCTTCGTGAATTTGCTTTGGTGGCATACCTCACTTTACATACCATATTAATATTACTTCTAGTACTTTTTCTTCATCATTCTGGTCATTTGGTGGAATCTATTATCTGAGTCCCAACAACTTTTGGTATCAGGTTTGTGGATTGAAGTGGTCTTATGACAATCGAGAATTAGCATCCGGTGGAAATGATAATAGAGTAAGTTCTCAACTTCCTTGACAGTCTTTCATGTTTGA
This sequence comes from Scutellaria galericulata, assembly GCA_946896805.1. Lineage (NCBI taxonomy): Eukaryota > Viridiplantae > Streptophyta > Magnoliopsida > Lamiales > Lamiaceae > Scutellaria > Scutellaria galericulata. The sequence goes on along the minus strand of OX335791.1, from coordinate 12,636,999 downwards.
ATTTCTTTTCTTGACTGTACCTTTTGTTTTCACTAACTCATTCAAACTGGATATGCCATCTACTTGTAGCTTTTTGTGTGGAACCAACATTCAACCCAGCCAGTGCTGAAATACTGTGAACACACTGCTGCTGTAAAAGCAATTGCATGGTCGCCCCATCTTCATGGTCTCCTTGCTTCTGGAGGTGGCACTGCTGACCGATGTATCCGTTTCTGGAACACCACTACAAATTCACACCTAAGTTGCATGGATACGGGAAGTCAGGTAACCTGCCTCTTCTTTTGTGCAATTTTAAAGACTACTCAGTTGCCAACTTTTATTTGTAGTATGATAGTTAACACTTTCTGTTTAGTAAATAAATCCTCTAGTATGTTGTGGCAAGGGTTCTTCTTGTTCTTAATAACAACTATGTCACAATATGATCTGTATTAAGATTTCACTTACGAAGAATCTGCGATATACTTCTATTATATTTTGGTTGTATTGGGTTTAATTATGCCTTTGTCCGTGAAGTAAAGATTTTGATGCTATTATATTTGGAGAGCAATTATTTTTCCTTCTCACTTTATGCTACATTAAGAAACATAAATTTCACATAAACCTGAGGAATTCTGATGGAGGCTTGTTAGCAACACTCGAAATCTCTTACATTTTGAGGTGTGAAATATAAGATGCCCTGACTTCAAATATTACAATGGCAGGTTTGCAATCTTGTGTGGTCTAAGAATGTCAATGAACTTGTGAGCACCCATGGCTACTCTCAAAACCAAATCATAGTGTGGAGATATCCCACAATGTCAAAGGTAACATAAACAAGCATGATGTATAATAAAACAAAGTCTTTGTATTTTCATTTCCATTGTCGTTTTCTACAATCATCTAATGTTTTGAATTTGCTCTCACTTTCTTCAATGCAGTTGGCAACTCTAACAGGCCATACATACAGGGTACTTTACCTTGCCATTTCACCAGACGGACAGGTATGTAAAAGAAACAAACAATTTCTTGCTTCTTTCTTCCAGTATTTATCCATTAAACAAAACGAAGCACAAGTTGAATTTTCATTATTTGATGCTCATTCCTCACCCTTTCCATTTTTTCAGACAATTGTAACAGGAGCTGGAGATGAAACACTTAGGTTTTGGAATGTTTTCCCTTCACCCAAATCTCAGGTAAGAAATCTAATTTCTAGATAATTAATTCACCAACTTGGCTCGTTTTTAGCATTGATTTGATTAACCTAATTACGGCCCAAAAGCTTTGTATAGTAAACCCCTGACCGTTTCCACCTAATATGAATAGTAATTGCATGCTATACCATTCCTGAGATCTGACCTCTGAAAATACGTTTTGGGGGTGTTTATACTGACACTTTAAGTTGAGAATCCTTGTTTGTAATTAGGTTGAATGAATTCCGCACTTTGAGTCCCTCACTCAGTCACCCTTGACCCCTATCCACTCCACTCTCTCGATCTCATTATAATAATTAAAGCATACATGTTTTTGGACATGATTTTACATCTATAGAAGTTCAGAACTCTCAATCCTACAACAAATATAGATTTATACTTCTCCCCAAATCTCTCATACCCAATACTTAAAGTCCAAGAAAATCAGTCCCATCTTGTATTTAGTGATGTCTGATTAAAGGTATAATCTTGCTTTTTGTAGAACACTGAAAGTGAAATTGGGGCATCATCTCTTGGAAGAACGCAGATTCGTTGATCCTCTTGAGGCATACTGCATATATATGGCTCTGCACATTGTCCAGTTATTTATTTACTCTTCCCCCATTCTCGACACATAGTTATGGCTTCTGCCTTAGCTATGCGATACAGATGAAGCAAGTTGGTCTAATGAGACAGCTGTAGAAAATTTGCAGAAGGCAACAAAGATTGAGTTGATTGTTCTCGCAATCAAGCAAATTGGTAAATATGTGATGCTAATATTCTTGAGATGAATAAGTGTACATAGCTCGCTATTAATTTAATTGATTCAATAGCAAACATTGTTGGCATTTAATGAGTACATGAAATACTGTTCACAAATTCCAACAAAAATGAATTGTGTAGAAAATAAAAGCTAAAGAAATAAATGTCAAAAGATGAGATATTATTGCTAAAAAGAGTACAAAATATTCAACCGAGATAATATTATTGAAAAAAATACAGAATTTTCAATTGCTAACAATTAAACACACGCTCCCTTCTACAAATGATCCAAACTTGGAGGAAAAATTACATGTATATTTATAGGTATTTCCTAGGATAAGGGTAAAACAAATTATCTACTTTTGAAAGGTCCTTCAACGGGATAATCAAATGTAAATTTGTTGATAGACAGTAAATTTTTGGTAATGTGGGGAACAACCAAAACATCCAATATATGAATATGTTTAGACAATTTATGAGAACCAGTATGAGTAATATGCAAAGCACTCCCACTACCAACAATAACACTACCTTTACCAGAATATGGCTCAAATGAATCCCAAGTCAGAATTCTGTGAAGTCATGTGAGCAGAGGCTCCAATGTCGACATACCAATCAGAGGATGGCTCGGATGTGTTGCAGGAGGTAGTAAATGTTTGAGCCAATTGAGCAGATGGAGGATCAGATGGGCGAGCATAACGATTTGGGCACTTGTCTGCATAATGTTCACCTTTGCAGATTCGGCATCTCGCGAGGTGCTTGACCACGATCATGAGAGGAACTAGATTGATTCCCACGTCCATTGGCCACAAAGGCAACTGGAGTAGAAGAGCCGTCGTTCAGATTTTTATGAAAAATATTATACATAGTAGCCTGATGAATCAATTCACGAAGAGAAGGAACTGGGGATTACGCCATTCTGACATCAGAAAAGTTAGCAAACTGAATGCCCAAACCCCTGAGAAACCAGTGGCTCTTATCAGATCATGGTTCGCTGTAACGGTCGCGATGACCACCGTTAAGGTTACATTGCAATTTCGCGGAAATTTCGCAGATGTAACGGACAATTTAAAAAAAAAAAAAAAAACTCTACAATTTCTAGAACTTAATGAACATTATTTATATTATGTTTTTACTAAATTAACGTAAAAAAAACAATATTACAACTAGAATTAACATATAAAACATACAATTACATATATTATTAACACCACGTGGAATGCCGAGGTGGTTCAAAATCATAGATAAATTATTTAACACTTCACACATAAGCAAACATTTAATCACATAATATCAGTTTCAAAATATGGTCAAATTGTATTCTTAAATCATAGATAAAATTTTGATCTTGAAGTTAGTAATATGTAGGAAGAAAAGACACTCTTTACCACAACAATTTTCATAATTTAAAAGATCATCCAAAATTCATGAAAATAAGCATGCATTTACATTAGATCACCTTAGTTATTCATGCTAAAATATTAGGGATAAATTCAAATCACAAAAGCTTTAATAAATTATTTAATATAATCAAAAATTGTTCAAAAATTATTTAATAAAACCAGTCAGTGTTATAAAATTCACCGTAAATTGTATATTTACTGAAACCTTATGAAATTAATAATTTAGACTTATAATATCATGTACTTAAACATAGTAAAATAGTTTTGAAAACGTATAATGAACCGATTTTATATAATTAATTTTCTAAGGTCTGAAACTGCATAATTCCAACTCGAACTGGACTATTTTTTAAAAGTCATCATAATTCATAGACTACTCCAAACATTACCAAAGTTTAACCACAGACTCAAAAATTCATGTAGTATAACATATCTAAATATTTTTGAAAAACTCAAAGTATACATTTTTATAAAAATCGGCAAAGTGGACTGATATTTCTAAAAAATTTCACAACTTGATTAAACACAACGTGAATAAGAGTAGCTTTATTCTTGATAAATTTTGTTCAGCATTATTTTTGTCAATTTTACTCCGTTATAATGCCGTTTTGTCCGTTATAACGTTGTTATGTTTGTTATCACGCCACGTAACGGCATTAAGGGCGTTATCACGCCGATATCATACCCAATAATGTAGCCGACCATTTTTTACCGAATCAGTGACGTGGAGGTGAGCGTTACTGTTACGTTAAGGTCGTTATAACGCCGTTACGGTGAACCATGTATCAGATTCCTCAACGGGCTTGCCGATCGTTGCTAGCTGTTCACATACAAGTTTAAATTTCTACCCATAATCGTGAACAGTAAGCGAGCCTTTCTTGAGGAAAAGAAGTTCCTCACGTAGTTGATGGGCTCGAGATGTGGAAGAATGACTGAAGGTCGACTCGAGAGTAAGCCAAATGGAACGGGACGTTGTACACCCGATCACTTCTACTATGGATTCGAGAAGAACACCTAAGATTCTCTGATCCATAGTGTGCCACTTAGCATAAGTTGGGTTGGTCGAAGATGACCCATCCGCACCATCGATAGTCTTGGATGGAGGGACGATTGGTCAACAAAGCCGAGAAGATCATGGCTAGAGAGCATTGGAATAACCTAGTTACGCCAAAGAAGATAGTTAGTTGACTAAAGAATTTTATATTAGAATCATATCTAATTGAAAATCTCATAGAATAATATTATAATTAGAATTCTAATATAAAAGTGTTAGGTATTAGGTATTTGTATTAGACAAAAACTTCCGTACACCTAGTGCATGGACCCTAGATCCGTGCACTTGGGTCGACTTGGCCCGCCACGCGCCCGTACGTGCCCGCACGCGCCACCAGGCCGCACACAAAATCTGCCCAAACATGCTCCCAGGTGCCAGATCTTTATATTATATTAACTATACCTTTTAGTAGTGTTAGTCATACATTTTAGTTATGTTAGTCATACTTTTTGTAAGATTAGTTGTACCTTAACATTTTTTTAAAACAGACATATTAACTTTTCATTCATTTTAGTTATAACAGTCATACATTTTAGTTATGTTAGATATACCTTTTAATTATGTTAGTTGTACTTTTATATATTACATAAATGTATGCATATGTTGATATAAATGTATAAGTAATATCACACAAAAGTATGAGCATTATCACATAAATGTAAACATGTACAAATTGTGGCGAAATTAGGATTTTTTAAGAGTTAAAAGTCTTAAATAAAGGTATGATATCTAGACATAAGGGTATGACTAATACAACATAAATATATGACTAACATAACATAGAAGTCAGAGCAAAAAAAAAAGTAAAAGTGTGCAGATTTGGGTCAACTCGCGTCCGGACCCGACCCGAGTGCATATGTGCATCAGGTGCACATGAGTGATACTCTTTGTATTATTATTTCTTTCTTTAATTTAGATATATAAAAGTGTGAATGTTTCTTACAAAATATGGATTGCCGAATATATTCCTATCAAAGATTATTGTTTAAGATTATAATAGTAATTTAAATTTTCATATTTAAATAATTTTATATTAGAATCCTATCTAATTCAAAATCTTATAAAATCCTATTATAATTAGAACTTTAATATAAAATTGTTATATATAAGATATTTGTATTATTATTTCTTTCTTTAATTTGAATTGATCTCCACGTGCAACACACTTAATCTAAAACACGTTTAATAAAAAGGTATTATCTAATGAACAAAAATATTACATAATTTTTTATATTCGACACGATCTTTCCCATTTCAGAAAATGAGATTCGTAAATAAACTTAATCAAAACTCACTGTGAAAAAAAAAAAAAAAAAAAAGGTAGATTCATGAGCCAATAAAATCCAACACTATATCATCTACTCTTTGATCGTTAAAGTCTCGCCTCCAAATTTAGGGCAATAATTCAACTCCCCATTTATTCGCCGGATTTTGCGCAGAAAACTATAATTGGAGTCGACAAAATTAAATGACGTACAAGTGTGTACGTGTGTACAACCCAATTGTTGGCCTATTTTGACTTCCTGATGAGTATTAAAAAAGTAAAATTGATTGTCAATAATGCATTTTAGAATTATAGAGGGGTTTTTTAAATTTAAATAAACTAATTTGAGGCCTACCTTCTTTATCATTCATCTATTTATCACTCTTGTTTTTCAACACGAGAATATTCTGTGTTGAATATACGTATGTATTCTTTTATTCATTAGAAAACGATATACTAACATACGTGTGATATGTATGTTGAATGAAACACTATTTATAATATAGAATTAGTCCATTGGACAGTGGCACGTGGTATGTTGAATGTTGTTACAAGTTACGATGTCTGTTTTTAGTTAATTTCCGTAATACTCCTAAACTCGTATAGTCCAATGAGACAACTAATAATGGGCCCAAACACTTATTTGGCACGCCTAAATACCTAAAATTCAGTATCACTTTAAATAAAATTAGACAAAACATCACGAATTTTTTTTATTATAATAATAATAATAATTAATAACAATAATAACAACATCAACATGGTACACCAAATTTTCAGTTTTCTTCACTAAGAGACAACTAATATACACACCTAACTTAACTTTACATTTCCACCACAGTTTTTGAATTCAACATACTACTTCTAATTAAAACGACAAAAAAAAAAAAAAAAAATATATATATATATATATATATATATATATAATTATATACACAACTTCAACAATACTAAATATTACATGATCTGTGAAATAATAATTAAGAATTTCTCCTAATAATGAAACGAATAGGATGATCAAGAACCATTAGAGAGAGGTGTTTGGGTCAAGCTCTTCTGGAGAGGGTGCACCATAATCCAGTGGATGAGGTTGTAGATGATTTTGGGGCCAAGGGATCAAGCTCATTGGTGGAAAGCAACACGAACAGTCCTGTGGGCATAGCAGCAGAGTATGCGAACCCAATTCACTGTTGGGGTATTTCTCAATGTCCACAGGTCCACCAGAAGGCCCTGAAGCCTCCTTGAGTGGGCCCCAGCACTCCACCTTGCTGTATTCTGGAATGTTGGAGTGAAAATAAACCCAAACCAAAGCATGTTGTAGCTCTGGGTAATTCTTGAACAGGTCACCATCTCCATGCACAAATGCCTTCAAAACCTGTGACCAATATAAATTTGTCATGATATAATATCTCTCAACTAAATGCAATTTTCTTTAAAATAACTGTAGTGTAATGTGGCGATCAACAGGGTCGAGGATTATTACCACAGGGAGTTCTTTGCAGAATATGTAGTATCTGATTCGAGCAAAGAGGTCGAGCAGAAAGTGTCCACCGCTGATGTGACAGTGAACGTGAAGAGACATCTTTCCTTTGATTTTCTTCCATTCAGCTACCACTTCATCTCTTTGTAATTTGTTGTACCATCCTTGCAACTGCATTTTTTTTTTCATTTTCTCTGCTTTCATTATTATTCTATTCATATCTAGTCTAGAGAACCATATTATACAACAAATTTATTCATAAAATAAATTTATAACAAATTATCAATTCCCAACTGAAATCATTGCGTAGAGTATTAAATATATTCCTGAAATATCGCTTCCATTGAAATACGAAAATGATTAAAATGAAAAAGAAAAAACAAAATCCCCTCTATGTTGCAATTTTTTTTTTAATGGGGCTATAAACACCCCATTTACTTAACACACTGTAATTTAACTAAAATAAAAAATACATACATATATATATATATATATATATATATATATATATATATTAAAACGTAAATATGTTTAGTATTTAATTTTAAGTTACAATTCAAAAGTAAAATGATTATATAATGAGATAAGTTAAGGTTTTTACTAATTATAATCATAAAAATTTAGATTAGTTTAACATTTGTGATGCAAAGGGGTGTGTATAGCCCAATTTTCCTTTTCCCCTGGAAGTAGTGTATATGTTTGACAAGTCAGCATCGTCGTTTAATTTCGTTATCAAAAGAAAATTAAATAACAAAAAAAAAAAAAAAAATCTTTCAAGTTTCACCAAGCGATCAATATATGAGAGAGAGAGATGAATATACCTGGGAATTATTAATAGTTTGAGAGATGGCAAGAGTGAGCTTAGCAGTGATATCACTGTGTGTAAGTGTATATGTTCTTGGAAATTTTCCAGGGTGTTTCTTTTCTGCCCCTAAAAACAGAACCTTCAGCTTCGATGCTTCAAATATTGCTGGCCCAAATAACCTAGCAACCTGATCCAATTAAAATAATCAATTTTATTTCAATTATTTCCAACACACATAAGAAAAATTTAAAAAAAAAAAAAAAAAGAGAGAACTTACAGGGACGATGGAGTGATTCTTGCCTTTTGATGATCTCCTCCTTGCTCTGTGCAGATAGAAAGAGGGTTTGATCTCTTCTTCAAACTGAGAAGGCTTTAATTTTGATGGGAGAAGTAAATTAGCAGTCAAAGTCCCCATTTTCAGACCAACACTTGTGATCCTCTGTTTCTTTTTTCCAAGTTTGAAGGAAGAAATTAAGAAGCCTCGTCTAGTGAGAGAATAAAATAAAGGCTTGTGTGGGTGTTGCTTTGAAGCTTTATTCCAAGGTTGTTGCTTTTCTCTTTCTTTGCTTTTGCCTGAAATGGTTGGAAAACTTTGAAGATTGGGAACTCACACGCATGCCATGTATGGACTTGTATGTTAGAGAGTGGAAAATGATGGAAACTTGAAGCAAAGTTGCGTGTCGAAATGGGAAGAAAATTTAGGGGTTGGGACAAGAGGTTGCTTCAACTTTTAAACTTCTTGTTGAGGCTGCTATTTAACAATACTAGTTTGCATGGTTATTACTATACCACGTTTGTCTTTTCTTTTTCTTCTTCTTGCAATTAAGACTCTTGTTTAACCACGTTTTATTTTTCTTTTAAATTAAAAGCAATTTTGTCATTGGAAGGTGCTAGTGAGTTGACCTAACTTCTATGATATTTGGAACTCTCGTCATTGTCAATCTCGATTTTTAGGTTTGTCGGATTAATGTCAAATTCGATTTTTAGTGAACACCAATATGAATTTATGTTTTTTTTTTTTAAATGAGTTGGGGGAGTGGGGAAAAAAAAGACAATATAAATTGGTAATTAAGTTGATTTGGATATTTATATTAATAGTTTGAAATTGTAATATAATATTAGATATTTTGTTTATTTGTATTAGAGAAAAACTCAAGTTTTGTCCTGAAACATAGGTCTCGTTCATTTTTTTTACCACAAACTTTACGTATTTCAATTTTGATTCTCAAACTATAATTATTTTTTTCAATGTTGGTATGATTTTACTCAAAATGTCAGTTAGTGTTTGTTTAGATGAACGTCTAGATGTAGACAAAGATTAAAAATGAAACCTAATTTGATAAAAATTGATAATTAGATAATCAAATTTAAAATACGTAAAATTACTAGTAAAATTTGGACAAATTTTAAATTACATGAGGAAAATCGTAGTTTTTCATTTATATTATATATCAAATTTTACATATTTACTAGTTTAAAATTATATATTTTGTCAACCACATGCATGCAAGCGTTGACAATTGTTTCATTGAAGTTCCGCTACCGCAAATTCAATGGTTCCATGTGTAAGTTTTAATTATATTTATTTGGAGGATGTATGTGGAATATTAAAGCATTACAAATAATAATATTTTATATAGCTATGAATAAATTTATTTTGAGTGGGACTTTTATGAGAAGTGGATCCTATTTTGAGAGATGGGTGAACTCACAATTCAAATCATATAATTTAAATATGATATTTGTGGATAATAAGACTCGTCTTACAGTGACTATCTGTGAAACCCTTTTATATAAGTTTTTATGATTTAATTTATGAATTCATAATTGATGAGGAATTACGTTGAGATGCTGAGATTTATAGAATTATCTTCTGGATTTTGAGCATCTTAGTTTAGTGGTGCCCGGTTTAACCGAACCTCCGGTTTCGGTTCCGAACCGACGGTTTGGCTAACCGGGAAAGTGCTAACCGGAACCGAATCGGGGCATGTTCGGTTACGGTTCCGGTTTGGAACCGGTTCGTCGGTTTATCCCGTTTTGTTTTTTGGTTTATATTTCCGTTTATGGTTTGACTAAAATTTTTACGATCATACAATATGATAATATAAAACAAACTATCTATGTTAAAAAATAAACAACTTTGTATAAATATCCAAAAATTACAACTTACAAAGAAGAGGAAAAAAAGTCCTTAATTTTCAATTTACAACTTACAAATTACAACTTTCAATGAAGTCCTTTTTTTTTTTAATACATGAAAGAAGAGGGAAATGTTTTTTGAAAGAGCTTGTGTTTCATTCTAAGTTTGAAAGTGAGTTTAAAACTTAGAATGAAATTGTCTACGTATCCCTAAATTGAATTAAGGAATCAAAGCTCACGTAGTTCTCTTACCTCGCAAACTTACCTTCTTTGTATAAATATCCAAAAATTACAACTTACAAACTTTTAAGTTTTAATTAAAAAAAATTAAGGACTTAATTGAAATGAGCAAAGAATGTTGTGTAATAGATGATGTGTCTCAAAGAAAGGAGGACATAATAATACGTGCAATTCAACATATCTCATTATCTCCTCCTTCCTTTGAGACACACCATCTATAACACAACATTCTTTGCTCATTTCAATTAAGTCCTTAATTTTTTTTAATACATGAAAGAAGAGGGAAAAAAATTTGAAAGAGCTTGAGTTTCATTCTAAGTTTGAAAGTGAATTTAAAACTTAGAATGAACTTGCCTATGTATCCCTAAATTGAATTAAGGAATCAAAGCTCACGTAGTTCTCTTACCTCGTAAACTTAACTTCTTAGTTGGTCCCGGCGAAGATGTGTTGGAATCATAGCCATACTCGTCTGCGCCATATTCATCTAAGACCGTTGAATCTAGATGTTGTTGACGTTTCTTGGCTCGAAGCCAAACTTCAAGTAGAGTAATGTATTGAACATTCTCTACGCACAATTTTGCCCTTCTTGGATTCAACATATATCGTCCTTTGGAGAAGGCGCACTCGACGGAGACATTGGAGGCGGGACTTGCAAAGATCTCCTTTGCAGTACTACTTAAAATAGGATAAATGGTGGTCCTTTTTGCTCACCACTTCAAAAGATCCATAGAGTTTTCAAAAGAAACAAATTCAAATGTACAAGTTAAATATGTATCTAATTCTTGTGTGGGATTAGACCCCCTAGCTCGTTTTTGTCTTCGGTTATCATAAAAATCGTAATATATATGCGCTAAGACCACTAACATTATATGGATATTATGAAGAACTACTACTATCTACATTTTGAGCACCTAAATCATCCCCACAATCATCCCCTAATGATGTTTTATATTCTTTAAATAATTCATACAAAGTTGATCTAGCTCTACCTACAACTTCTATATAATTTGGAACATAGTCAAATACATCATATTCTCCTAACTCAAAATTGGAGAACAAAACACTATAATACATTTGTAATAATTCGGTTAGGCCATCTTCTCTAATCCTAGAATCTAATAATTTGGCTATTAAAAATAAATCGGGAATTTTGAAAAAATATTTACACCATTTTGCTTTCATGGATATAACAGTATCACCTAAAATAAGACATTTATAATATGCATTCAAAATTAAAGCAATTTTGACACAATGTTCTAAGGCTAATGGAGAAGTAGGATAATAAGTGCCACTTAATTCTCTAGTGGCTTCTTCAAAAAATTTTAATAATTGAATTAAATTAATACATGCATCCCAAGAATTGTTATACAAATATATATGTTCATATGGGTTTTCTTCAAAAAAATTCAATTAGCAATTCTTTATGATTATAAGAATCTTGAAGCATAAAAAAAGTTGAATTCCATCTATGTTTTACGTCAATCACAAATTTCTTAACTTCCATTCCATTATTTTTATAAAATCGGGCCCATTTTTTTTATGACATTGTGTTAATTTAGCAATTTCATGAATTGCATCCTTGATAGGTTTAATTTGATCATGCAAAGCATCTAGACCATCTTGTACACATAAATTCAAACAATGGGGTACACAACGAATATGAAAAATCTTACCATTTATTGGAGGCCTACAAAATTCTATTAATGTAGGCATACTAGCGATGTTAGGAGCGACATTATCAAAACCAACCGAAAAAACTTTTGTAACTATATCATAATCATTAAGAATTTTTATTATTTTTCTAGTAATTGCTACGGAAAAATATTTTTCATCAAATTCGGCATATGCAATTAATCGTTTTTGCATATTCCATGCATCATCTATCCAATGACATGTTACTCCTAAATAATCATGCATTTGATAAGGATCTTTCCACACATCACAACAAATAGATACCGCTGTGTTAAATTTTTTAATTCTTTAATTAAAGTATATTTATATTCGCCATAAATTTTTTCTATTCACGTGTAACGGTATTCCTAGAAATTTTTCTACTAGAGGGTTGTAAATAAACACTAGTATATTCTTCAAAATCATCGTCCGTTGGAAATTGAAAAAGGAGATGTTTTTTTGCAACTAATTCGGCTACTCCTTTCCTATGAAATAATTAACTAAATTTAAAAAGGAAAGAAGGGTTATTACCATCGGTTCCCAAACTGGAACCGGTTTGTTGAGGAAGATGGGTTTGAGAGCGGTCACTACCCATCTTGTCCGGATGCTTCTTTATCAAATGGTTGTTGAACGTTCCATAGCCCTCTCCATGCTTGAATTTGTAGTTATTTCCACAATAGTTGCACGTCACCGTGTAGTCCACGTTCGAATTTGATACTTTCTCCTTTTTAAAATGTATGGAGAAAATATCACTTCGAAGTGTCGAAGGAGTTCGAGAGCCGCTACGTGTATCACTCTCTTGAATTGGCCTCATCGCCTCATCCTCTTGCTCTTTTTGCTCGGCAAAGGCGGCGGCGGTATTAGCTCCGAGAGCTTCCTCTAAATTTTCATACTTCTCACTCCAATGAGAGTGAGAAGTGTATTGATCGATAATTTCATCGAGTTGAACATCTTGTGGTGGTGGCATAAGCTACTTTCCTTTACTACGGGAAGAACCGACGGAAGAAGAACCTCTTCGAGACATTTTCGATCGAAATAGAATAGAATTGAAATTGAGCACAAAGTTGAAGCGAAACTTGAAAATTGAGAGATAATTGGAAGAATGGTATGAGAAATGAATTGAGTTGAGGGGGTATTTATAGAAAAATTTACAAAAAAAAAAAGAAGTCGGACGGTTCGGACCGCCGGTTTGCAACGGTCAACTAATCTCGACCGTTGATCTCCAACAGTCGAGCGATCCGGGCCGCACACGTGGCATTTTCAAAAAAAAAATCGGTGCATTTTATTGTTGATTTAATTGAGAATTTATGATCTTTTATTTGATTGAATGCATCATTTTCTCACCTATATGTGTTTTTGGACTCTAGATACTTCATGTGTTGTTTATTGATGATTTTAGGAGCTTTTGAAGTATTTTTGAGACAAGAGAATGATCATGCCCAAGTCCAATCGGAGAAGAAATGAGTGGACCTAAGCCCATTTAATTAATGGATAATTTGCAAGTGGGCTTCATCAAATCAATTGAAGAATAAGGAAAGGGGATTTGGGCCACATTAATTGGAGGAGAAGAGAGGCCCATGGCCCAAGTGCTTAAGGGTTGGAAGAAAGAGTTCACGCCACTAAGCAATTAATTATTTTCTTTCTCCCCAAGTTTAGAGAGAAGAGGCTACTTATGAAAGAATTGGACTTACCTTTTAAAAGGATATCACAATTCACGTAGCAGATTAGGAGAGTTTTGGAGAGTTTAGATTAGAGAGAGAAAGTTTAGTTAGGGAGAGAAACAATTTTATTTCCCTAGAATTTAGATGGAGTTTTTAATTGCTTGGATGGATTCGATTTTGAAGATGCTCGGCTAATCTTTCAATTCCGGTTAGTAGGGATGTTTGAACCTATATTTCTTTTATGTTTTAATTAATCTCGTTTCCCCTTCTCGATGTTTGATTGGAATTGATTATGTTATCTGTGCAGAGTGTTTTTAATTATTGATGTTTGATTTAGTCTGATCACCTAGGTTAAGTAATTGATAATTGATTGCTAGAATCTTAAATCATGAATCCTAATTGTTGTGATTTAATTTTCATAAGTGGTAAACTAGAGGTCGTGCATCTCTAGGGTAGCATAATCCTAGATTATCGAATCGAGCTTGTGTATTCGGAGTCTAGTTCATCCTATCGTCTTGGTGATTAATGCATTTAATGAATTAAATCTAGAGAGCTTGTTCTAGGTTATTCAATTAAATAGGGTTAATTAGTGATCTTATCCTAATTTAACTAATCTTAAGAGACGATTCGGTTTAACAGAGCTTGTTGTTAGACTAGGGGTGATAATTCCATGATAATCTGAAAGAGGGGTGTTACATTGGTTAAGGCATAATTGAGATTGGGGGATACTGAACTGTTAACTGGAATATTTGCATCCATTGACCTCTTATTTAATTTGCTTTCTAGGTTTGTTTTATTTAATTTAGTGATAGTTTATCAATCTGAAACCCCCCACCTTTTCTGTTTCTTGAATTGAAATTAGGTGGCATAGTTAATCATCACTCCTCGTGAGATCGACTCTTACTTGCCCTAGCTACTAGTTGGTTAGGATAGGGAAGATATTAATTAATTTTGCCGCGTTGCGACTCGCGGTAAAATTTTGGCGCCGTTGCCGGGGAGTGATTTGAATTTATTGTGTCATCTTGTTTCTTTTCTTGTTTTGTTTATATATATAAAAAAATCAAAATAAAAAAATTCGAAAAAAATAAAAAAAAATTGTTGTTCAGTCTGTTCATCTTGTCCTGCTCTATTTCAGCTCTGTTAGGCTTTGGTTCTGTTTCCAAGTCTGCTTTGTTCTGTCGTACTTTTCGCATTGGCAGTCCCAGTGTGATTTTGGTCTTCCAGTGTCAATTTTGCAGATTGCTTCAGCGAAAAGAAAGCGAGACTCCTCATCACGAGCATGGCTACTGCTTCGCAACAATTTGACACTCGTGATTCTTCACTACGATCCATAAATGAGGTAAATAGCTCTACCATCGAGGATAGATTAACTGAATTAACTTATTTTGTTCGTCAAGCTGTTGCAGGTACTCCTCAGGTGAAGCCATGTCGTATTTGTCATACCATTGACCACACCACAAATTCATGTCGAGTTTTACTCGATAAAATTGAAGCACGTGTCAATGTCGTGGGAAATGGAAATTGTCAAGGAATGAAGTACGACCAAGAAATGAGGTATGAACCCTACTCCAACTCATACAATCTAGGTTGGAAGGATCACCCAAATGTAAGGTGGGGAAATCAGCAAGGCAATTACAATGGAGAGAATAACAAACCTCCACAACTTTTGAGAAATCCTAACCACCAAGGAGGGAATTCTAATTACCATGGGCAATCATCCAGACAAAACTCCAACGCGTCATTGGAGGAAATGATGAGGACACTAACCTCCAACACAATGCAACTCCAAAAGGACACTGCTCAATTCCAAAGGGATACTCAGTCAAGTATCAGAAATCTTGAGACACAAATGAGCCAACTGGCGACGGCTATGAGTCGTCTTGAGGCCCAGAATGGAGGTAAATTACCGTCTCAACCAGAGATAAACCCAAGGAATGTTAGTGCAGTAACTCTGAGGAGTGGAAAGCAGCTAGAAGAACCCAAAAAACCTCAGAAAATTTCGAAAAATAAAGAGGAAGAGAATTCTGCCGAACAGCCTGACATTGGACTGCCAGTGTCGAAACAATCTTCCAGTGTCAAAACTCCAGAATCTGCACAGGTCAGGAATGATTTTTCTGCACAATTTCCTATTAATTTGGTTCTTTTTCCTTCCAGGTTGGCAAGGGCAGCAAAAGAGGATATAAATGCAATAATTCTGAGTGAGAAACAGTTTAGAGAGCCTAAAAAGGTGGAACATTTACAGGAAGACAATGAGGAAGAAGAAAAACTCGTCAGTCAGCTAGACACTGGATTACCCAGTGTGAAATCAACATCCAGTGTCAAATTGTCAGCCTGCGAGAATTTGGTAAACCAAAAAATTTCTATTCAGTTTAATGTTGATCCTCTTCATCTTTCTTGTAGGGTGAACTCAATTTTGGAGGACAGAAGAAAGCATGATGAAGAAATATTTGTCTTAAATGAAATCCATACACCTTCTAAAGCACTTCTCACCGAATTCTCAAACTTCAAATCAATAAAGAGAAGAAAGCTCAATAGAGGGGTATTGAACATGATGGTTCTTGATGTGTCATCTTTGAGACCAATTCCAAAACCTCCTTGGTGATCAGGTGACATGATTCCATACTTCTTTTATTTCTCTTATTTCTATGCATGATTGGATCTTATTGTCTCTTTATCTTGTGTTGTGATTTGAGTTGTTTGGGGACAAACAAGGTTCGAGTGTGGGGGGATGGAGAAATGTTGAATAATTGATAGTGTGGAATATGTCACATATCTTGCATGTAGTTGCATTTAGATTCATATAGTTGCATATAGTTTGTCTTTATTTTTCTTTGTATTAGGATGCATGTTTACTTGCTTTAGCACGTTTAATTTTTGCTTGCATTTGCATGTATAAAAAAACAAAAAACAAAAAAAAAATAAAACAAAAATAAAATGTTGAGTAAGAGAGCTTGCAATGATGATTCGAGTGTTGTTTATTGTTGTTATTTGGGAATTCGATGATATGTTGGGAACCGTGTTGTTGAGTTTTGTTGGTTAAAATTGCTGAATGTCGTCTTGAGAAGTTGCTGCTAGGAAGGATAGTATTGGTTTGAAAAATTGATCTATGACTTTGAGTTGATTTGTTTTGTCTGCTTGTGTCTTAAGATGTACTTTTTAATTCCTTGATGGAAGTAGTTTAGATTGGAATTTGTGAAAGTTGGATCACTTTTGATGAACCCCCTTGGTTGGAAAAAAATTGATGTGGTTGGAGATAAAGGTGTTGAGTTGAAAACAAGTAAGAAGTGAAAAGATGATGGGGGTGTGGAATCAGCTGTCTGTTCTTAGGGGTCCAAAGACTTGAAAGAAAAAAATGCGTAAAAAAATACGTAGTAGTTCATGGACTAACCTAAGAATGGTGTGGAGCTGCCAACCTCATCCAAAAATATATATATTAAATGACGAAGAATCATCGTCTATGTGAAAGAAAGAAAAAAAGAAAGAAAAATTGAATTGAAAAAAAAAAGAATATGGAGAAATGGGGGTGATTCATTTTGTGTGAAATCTTAACGAATTCTAATTTAAATGAAGGATATCGTAAAAGGAGTTGAAGTATGTTGATTGATGTAAGTGGTAGAGTGAATTAATGAATTGTCTATGAGAGATTTGATTTCTAATATGTCCTTCCAAAACTTGTGATTTCTTGAGATTGTGCATTGAGTCCAACATGTTTTTCTTGTATCTTATTTCCGACATGGATTCGAGTTCCCATGAGTGTTGGTGAGAATCTGAGCAAGCAATGATCTATTATTTTGATTCCCTATGTGCTTTAATTCTTTTGTTGCTTGAGGACAAGCAATGGTTTAAGTGTGGGGGAATTTGATACGAGGAAAATCGGTGCATTTTATTGTTGATTTAATTGAGAATTTATGATCTTTTATTTGATTGAATGCATCATTTTCTCACTTATATGTGTTTTTGGACTCTAGATACTTCATGTGTTGTTTATTGATGATTTTAGGAGCTTTTGAAGTATTTTTGAGACAAGAGAATGATCATGTCCAAGTCCAATCGGAGAAGAAAGGAGTGGACCTAAGCCCATTTAATTAATGGATAATTTGCAAGTGGGCTTCAGCAAATCAATTGAAGAATAAGGAAAGGGGATTTGGGCCACATTAATTGGAGGAGAAGAGAGGCCCATGGCCCAAGTGTTTAAGGGTTGGAAGAAAGAAGTTCACGCCACTAAGCAATTAATTATTTTCTTTCTCCCCAAGTTTAAAGAGAAGAGGCTACTTATGAAAGAATTGGACTTACCTTTTAAAAGGATATCACAATTCACGTAGCAGATTAGGAGAGTTCTGGAGAGTTTAGATTAGAGAGAGAAAGTTTAGTTAGGGAGAGAAACAATTTTATTTCCCTAGAATTTAGATGGAGTTTTTAATTGCTTGGATGGATTCGATTTTGAAGATGCTCGACTAATCTTTCAATTCCGGTTAGTAGGGATGTTTGAACCTATATTTCTTTTATGTTTTAATTAATCTCGTTTCCCCTTCTCGATGTTTGATTGGAATTGATTATGTTATCTGTGCAGAGTGTTTTTAATTATTGATGCTTGATTTAGTCTGATCACCTAGGTTAAGTAATTGATAATTGATTGCTAGAATCTTAAATCATGAATCCTAATTGTTGTGATTTAATTTTCATAAGTGGTAAACTAGAGGTCGTGCATCTCTAGGGTAGCATAATCCTAGATTATCGAATCGAGCTTGTGTATTCGGAGTCTAGTTCATCCTATCGTCTTGGTGATTAATGCATTTAATGAATTAAATCTAGAGAGCTTGTTCTAGGTTATTCAATTAAATAGGGTTAATTAGTGATCTTATCCTAATTTAACTAATCTTAAGAGACGATTCGGTTTAACAGAGCTTGTTGTTAGACTAGGGGTGATAATTCCATGATAATCTGAAAGAGGGGTGTTACATTGGTTAAGGCATAATTGAGATTGGGGGATACTGAACTGTTAACTGGAATATTTGCATCCATTGACCTCTTATTTAATTTGCTTTCTAGGTTTGTTTTATTTAATTTAGTGATAGTTTATCAATCTGAAACCCCCCACCTTTTCTGTTTCTTGAATTGAAATTAGGTGGCATAGTTAATCATCACTCCTCGTGAGATCGACTCTTACTTGCCCTAGCTACTAGTTGGTTAGGATAGGGAAGATATTAATTAATTTTGCCGCGTTGCGACTCGCGGTAAAATTTTGGCGCCGTTGCCGGGGAGTGATTTGAATTTATTGTGTCATCTTGTTTCTTTTCTTGTTTTGTTTATATATATAAAAAAATCAAAATAATAAAATTCGAAAAAAATAAAAAAAAATTGTTGTTCAGTCTGTTCATCTTGTCCTGCTCTATTTCAGCTCTGTTAGGCTTTGGTTCTGTTTCCAAGTCTGCTTTGTTCTGTCGTACTTTTCGCATTGACAGTCCCAGTGTGATTTTGGTCTTCCAGTGTCAATTTTGCAGATTGCTTCAGCGAAAAGAAAGCGAGACTCCTCATCACGAGCATGGCTACTGCTTCGCAACAATTTGACACCCGTGATTCTTCACTACGATCCATAAATGAGGTAAATAGCTCTACCATCGAGGATAGATTAACTGAATTAACTTATTTTGTTCGTCAAGCTGTTGCAGGTACTCCTCAGGTGAAGCCATGTCGTATTTGTCATACCATTGACCACACCACAAATTCATGTCGAGTTTTAATCTAGGGTAGCATAATCCTAGATTATCGAATCGAGCTTGTGTATTCGGAGTCTAGTTCATCCTATCGTCTTGGTGATTAATGCATTTAATGAATTAAATCTAGAGAGCTTGTTCTAGGTTATTCAATTAAATAGGGTTAATTAGTGATCTTATCCTAATTTAACTAATCTTAAGAGACGATTCGGTTTAACAGAGCTTGTTGTTAGACTAGGGGTGATAATTCCATGATAATCTGAGAGAGGGGTGTTACATTGGTTAAGGCATAATTGAGATTGGGGGATACTGAACTGTTAACTGGAATATTTGCATCCATTGACCTCTTATTTAATTTGCTTTCTAGGTTTGTTTTATTTAATTTAGTGATAGTTTATCAATCTGAAACCCCCCACCTTTTTTGTTTCTTGAATTTTAATTAGGTGACATAGTTAATCATTACTCCTCGTGAGATCGACTCTTACTTGCCCTAGCTACTAATTGGTTAGGATAGGGAAGATATTAATTAATTTTGCTGCGTTGCGACACGCGATCATATATTAGACAAATGAAAGAGATGATATTATTGCACTGCCTCCAAGGGTTACATGAAGCAGAGCCCACATGACTTCCACACCTGAAGTGACAGTGAGTGTTAGAAAATTTCCCAAATAGAAATCAAAGTTCTATTTTGTTGATTATGCAATCTTTTTTACTTTGATTTTTCTGACATTGCATTAGGTGAATACCAGTGAAACAAGGAGTGTTGAAATGGGATCCACTACAAGTCCTAGTAGGGTTACAAGAATCACTACTAAACAAGTTTCACCCCCCAAACTGTTGGACTATTTCAACCACCAAATAAGCCTGTTGTACCCAAAAAAGGCAGACTAAAGAAGACTGTACAGGATGGAGAAAAGAGTGGCACCCAACAATCTTCAAACAAAGCTATGGTGCCACTTCCAGGAAAGAGTGGTGTGAAAGTATCAACCACAAAAGGACATACCTCAAAGAGAATGGTTGTACCATGAGTTTGAAAACTTGAGCATAATTATGGAACATTGTTATATTAGACTATGATATAGACTTCCATTGTTATATGTTTGCATTTTGAAATACTTTGGTTCCTATTAGGCTATTTGAAAATGTAGTGATGTTGGTATCTACTTGACTCGTGTTCATGATTGAATGATGTACTCACCTTTCGAATTTACTACATTTTAATGTATTTGACAGTGTATTTATCATGTTTTGACCACCTTTATTTGGGCATTTTGTGTTCTGGATATAGGGGTTGTTCTTTGCTATCAATAAATCTATGGATTCAGGGGTTGTTCTTTGCTATCGGCTTGTGTTTTGCAAGTTTTGCTTCTTCACTGGACAAAGTCAGTTTATTTTGTTTTAGTTTCATCTTGCAATTCATCCTTCTGTTGTTGAGAACCTCTTTCCAAAATTGAACTAGCCAAATAAATTGCATTAAACAAATAATGTCATTACAGAAAAGAACTTGAACTAGATATTACACTAGAGAAAATTGCACTAGTTCATGAATACTAGAAACATTCCAACTTAATCACTTCATCAAATACATAATTATCCATGACACAAATAATGACACCAACAACCATTTCTCCCTCGAACTCTTGCGTTTCAATTCATCATCAAGAATATTATTAACCCGCTCAACTTCAAGTTGAAGGTTATTGATTCGTCGTAATAAACTCAGAATAATTTATCGAGCTCTAGCGCAAATAGGGGGATCAATCCAAACAAAGTAGTTGCATCCTCCATCCTACAACACAAAATGTATAAAATCATATCAAAGTAGGGCTAAAAATATATCAGAAGGATTACATCTACAATGGGTAAAATCAAATCAAAGTAGATGCAAAACCATATCAAATATATCTTCCATCCTACCAACAGAAGATGATTACAGCAGCAAATTCCACTGCATACTAACAGGAATTTTGGAAAGATGATTACAACAACAAATTCCACTTCATAAACCTAAAGGTTCTCCATCATTCAAGATCAGTAATATATACCTGTGAATTTTGGCATGATGCATACCTCATCTCCAGGTTCAAATCGGTCCATCAAGTATTTTTTGCTGTGACATTACCACAAAAACATACTTCTTCCATGTCTTTGCTTCGAGCTAGGGTTATAAGGCTCTCAATTTGGGGGGAAAAATAACTAGGGTTCTAAGGCTCTCAATTTGGGGATGAACGTTGGGGGCTCGATTTTGGGGGGGGGGAAATGCGATGGGGATGTGAATTTTAGGGGGGCGATTAGGTTACTTGATTAATTTTAAAATTGATTTGTCTTTTTTATTTAATTTAATTTGATATTTGAAATTCCGAATTTGCCCTTCAGTAAGTCAGCTAAATGACTCAGGATTGGAAATGACTTAAATACCCTCGACAAAGATGGAGAAAAATGGAATATTTGGAGAATATTCCACCGACAGCGAGTTCTGGCGACTATTTAGCAAATTCGTAAAGTTGAGCTATTTTATAGTAAACTTTGAAAGTTCGGGTAACGAAGTAGAAAGTGACTATAGTTTGGCTTGTATTATGTAATTTACCATTTTATAAAATATATTTAAAATATGCACTAGTATATTTTATAATTGTTTTAAAATAAAATTAGATTAAACATTACTAAACATATTAATTAGTCATTAATCTTCCAATTATATATATTTATATATATATTTTAACCTTTTAAAATATATTAAAAATTCAAATAATATTGTGATTCTTCAATAATATTTTAGATATTGAATAAATCTATGTACGTAAAAATATATATGTAAATAAATCTATGTATGTAATATGACAACTAGTCCAACAAAGTATAGAATAATATTTTAATTGAGTCACATTTATATTTTTGTATTGTGAGTGCATTAACATTTTGGGTTTTGAACAATCATATGTTGGCCGTTGAAATCGAGTTAAATATAGTAATATATCAAAATTGGAAATCAATGTCTTATATTAATAAGTAATGGTACTTCATAAAAATTAACAAAAAATATATGATAATAGAAAATGGAAAAATATCAAAAATTGAAATAAAAGAAATGCATGCAGGATATTATTACATGAAGCACCAGTGGTCTAGTGGTTAGAGTACCACCTTGCCACGGTAAGGACCGGGGACAAGGACCCGGGTTTGATTCCCTATTGGTGTATAATATTGGGTATGATGACGTCAACGGTTCGATTCCCTGCTGATATTGGGTATGATGACGTCAGTGCTATGCAATAGTTGGGTATGATGACGTCATTGATATGCAATAGTTAATTAAAAAAAAGACAACCCTTTCGTGCAAATGGGGTATAATGATGTCATTGCTATGCAATAGTTAATTAAAAAAAAGACAACCCTTTCGTGCAACAATTTGGGTATGATGATAGTTAATTAAAAAAACGACAACCCTGTTGGGATATTTTAATAGTTATCTTGATAAGACAAAACTTTATATGTAATAAGAAAATGAACATTTTTCTTAGGGTATGAATACTTAAGTTTCTATCTTGTATACATGAATCTATAAGAGATCATCTAATGGTTTTCCAAGCAGTAAGGAAAACCAACCTTAGAAGATTTAGGAAGATATCTTCTAAGAGCAGCATGCTGTTAAAAGAAAGTTGAAGAAAGAAGCATACAATAAGCTGAAATGAGAAGTAAGTTAAATGAAGCAGCAAGCAAGATGCTGAGAACAGGATTGTAGCAGCGAACAGAAAGCTAAATGGAGCAGCAAGCGTGCAGGAAGCAGCAGGTAGGAAACATCTAATAGAAAGAAGCTACAGCAACCTAAGGAGATGATAGAAAGTAGCCAACGGAACTTTTGTAGGAAGACAAGTGCTACCTTCATCTCAGCACGAGGAAGACCATGCAACTCAAAGAAAAGCAAAACTATCTATCAACTAGAGTAGCTACTCGTTGCATGAGAAGTCAAAGATGGTGGGCGCATTAAATGCACATGTCAGGATCAACTCAGAAGCATTTAATGCGACCACAAAGAAAGATCTTCGGAGCTCAAGCTTCAATTCAAAATGGAGAAGTGTCTCTCTTCAACGGATACATTTCCTATCTCTATAAATAGGAGGTATGAGTGACTGAGAAATTGTTGAGCATAGCCAAGTGGAAAATCAGAAATACTCTAAATCTTATTCTAAGCTTTCCTTTGCTCAACCACTCAACTTTCAAGAAGCAGTCTACATTTCAAGAATTCAAGCTTCCACGCTCAAGATTGACTTCACTGTAACAGTTGAAGAAACCTTTTATCTTTTAACCATTGTGTTGTGTGCGCTAGGTTGTTTTAGGTCTACTTAGTTGAGAGGATTGTATCCTTGCTAAGTGTGTAGTCTAAGAAGTAGGCTACTTGCCCTTTGTGGGATTGTACCATTTATGGGTTGTGGCCTTGAACTAGAGTTTGGGATTCTAGTAGGCGTAGCTTGTTAGGAAGAGGTTCGTAAAGCGAGGCTTGTAAATGGAATTGACCTAACGAAGTTCCTCCTTGTAAAAGAGTAGAGTAGACGTAGAAGGCTTACACCACCTTCGAACTACTATAAACCATAAGTGTTTATTGCTTTGATTTACTTATTGCATTACTCTTATCTTGTTATATCTATCTTACTACATATCACAAACATCATGTGAAAAAACTTTGCTAAAATCATATTTGTAAAAGGAAACTGGTTTGCAAAACAGAAACTCTATCTAAATTTATTCCGCTGCAATCTGATACCGAGTCAGGAACCTAAATCAACCTTTGGCCAGATTACTGATTCGAGACAGGTTACTGCATTCCTCAGTGAATCAGGAACCTGTTATAATAGAAAGATTTTTAAAATCGACAGAGGTTCATTCACCCCCTCTGAACCTCATACCACTTCGGACCAACAGACCCTTTTGTGCAACGGTTTTGGTATGATGACGTCATTGTTATGCAATAGTTAATTAAAAAAAAGACAACTCTTTCGTGCAATGATTTTTATGATGATGTCATTATTATGCAATAGTTAATTAAAAAAAGACAACATTTTCGTTCAACGGTTTTTATGTGTTGTCGTATTTGAAAAAAACAACCATTTTTAGTGCGTTGTCTATCAGCGCATATCTTTAACAACCCTGGATACAACAACCCTGGATACAACAGCCCTGGATACAACAACCCTCCGTTGTCTTTCTATATTTTTCTTGTAGTGTATCTCTTCCCCACTTATTTATTTTCTATACTTCTATACATCAGTCAATAGTCAATATAAATATATTATTTTACCTTTTATCCTTTTTCTTTGTAATCCTCCCCCACTTTTTTCTTTTCTATACTTCTATAGTTCTAAAGTATGATAGAAAACAACTAGTTGCTGTCAAACCAACAAAATAAATTACCTATTCTAAAATAACAATTAAGTATAATGACAAACATGATTGATCTTCAGGATTAATCCTCTTGAATATAAAAACAAGTGAGATTTTTTTGATTATCTACTAATTAACATAAACTAAACTAAACAATCAAATGAAAATAAGAATCAACTAGCAATGAACAATGAAAATAGATAAAAGAGAGAATAATCTTACGAGACTCCCATTCAAGGGTACCTACATTCAAGAATAATCTTATTGATCACAGGTTACAAATATCATGTTGCACATTCAATTATTTAATCTTAGACTAAACACGAAGCCGTAGAAAAGTCTTTGTTTTCCCATTATTGATCAAACCCAACATCCAATTAATACTAGCTATTAACTAATTAGCCCGCGCTTTTCAAATTAATTAACAACTGCATTAAACTTCTGTGAAAACAGTTAAACCTTAACTGAACCTATAGTCAAATAATTGAGATAGTTGCAACTACTAAGCATATAGTTCCACTAGTCTCGTTAATTCATTAGACAATTACGCAATCCCAACAAAAGCATAATCAACATATTTCTACTAAGTACCAATCATTCAACAATAATACATCCAAACAACGTATAAAAAAGAACTAATGGATAGCAGTAGTAAAATATAATTGAAACTGAATGGTCAAATCAATCTGAATTATATCTCATTGTGTGGAATTAAATCATGAATTAGCAAATACTTGAAATAAAGTAAAATAATAAATTAAGTACAAAAACTCACAGTGATATCAATCGAATTTAAACGACCCTTGAATCAGAGAAGAAAAAATTAGCCACCCATACTTTGATTAATCATCTCCATAAAAATATTCAACATCTGTCTTGAGAACAAAGAAGAAAACGAGAAATCTTATGGATATGAAAATCTATTACTCCTTCCGTCCCAGAAAACTCTGCACACTTTCCTTTTTAATCTGTCCCAAAACACTTTGCACACCCAAAAATGGTAAATTTTATCACAATTATTACCCTCCCAATACACACTTATTTACACACAATGCCATTACTTTTTCTCTCTCAACACTTTATTACTTTTTGTCTTTTTCTCACATAATTGACCATTATACCCTCAATCATAAAACAAATATTCTTTTTTTCTTAAAAATTGTGCCCAAATTAGTATGAAGAGTTTTGTGGGACGGAGGGAGTACAAAAATAAGAGACAAATTGGGGTAAAACTCTTATTGGGTCTTCCTTCACCATCAACTCATCCGAGCATAATTGATATATCTCCTTCATCTGAGTCCCTCTTCACAATTTAAGTCGAAAATGCCGTCTTTTAATCCCAAATTCGTTTAAAGCCTACCAAAGTCAATTCCTAAATATAAGAATATAAAATCTATCAATTAAAATACAAATGGACTAAAATTAAAGAAAATCACTTGAAATTACTCACTTGAATTAAATCAATTTCATAACTTTTACATGTATTTTAATCTTGTGTAGGTTTTTTTTTCCTTATTTAAGTTTTTTTTTTGTTTTTTGAGTTTAGCGTCACGGACTTTGTTCGTTAACAAGCTCACGTGTGTCACTCCCCACTCAACTCCTTTCCGTCAGTTTCTCTCGGAAGTATTGAGTGTGTGTTAAGTGCGGCAAAAAAAGAACATAATATATTATAAAAAAACTCTAAATTATAATACTAAGTGTGGAAGGAATTTGTAGATTACAAATGAATCATACTCTATCTATTTATACTAGACAAACTCTCTAATGAATGGTCAAAATCTATTTGATCCAATTGTGGAGAGAAGCTCTCTAGGCTCTCCCCAAAATTTCTTAATTATCTTCTAAGTATCTTCTAGTGATGGGTTCTCTTTTGTGTATATTAGTTATGATGTTTTATTCACGCATTTTAAATGTCAATTAATCATTTATTCTTGATTTTGATGAAATTTTTTGTTTTGTAGGATAATATAAGGATTTAATTGAAATTGGAGGCATTTTGAATTAATTTGAAATTTTTTTGGCGAAGTCCTCAAAACTTGAAAATACTGCGACAATTTTAGCATTAAGCATGGGCACGCTTAACACCCGAAAATTGAAAAGAGGAGAAGACATGGATAAAAACTGCAGAAGTTGTTTTTTAAACACCCAATTAGTATTATATTAGGAGTAGTTATTAGATATAGATATAAAAGGATTCCAACCTCTCTTTTCATCTTCAATTTTTAATTCTACGCTACAAACTTTAGGATTTCTTTTTGGTGATCTCAATTCTTCATGGAGGGCTAAACTCTATTTTATATCCACAGACTTGGTTCTATTACTGTCATGAGATATAATTTAATTTTCTCATTCTTTCTGTCTTGTTATTCATATATCTTCTGTGCATGTTGCTTATTATTGTTTTGGTGAATTGTTCAAATAGGATCCTTTGTCAATTTGTCAAAATAATATACCGTCAATTGGAACGTTAAATCCATAATTGTTTAATTATTCCGATTCTTGTAGCAATTAGTATAATTAATTATATAAAGATTTTCAATTCCCTTATTTGAAAATATATGATCTACTCTAAATAAAACTACATGTGTGTTTATTGGCTAGAATTGAGTCTTTCTACATCTTAATACAATTGATAAATTAAATTATTAGATGATATCTAGAATTGTTTACTAATTAGGGTAGTAATTACAGATTGTATCCTGATTACCGAATCTTAAAGAAAGATTAGGTCGTTAGGTCGTACCAACAACTATAACCAATTTAGCATTGAAAGAAAGATAGAATTTTTGCATTTATAATCAACATTTGAACCATTCTTGAATTCATTTCTTGGTTAGATATTTTTAATTCATTGAATTCATCTTAGTTAATTTTAGTTGTTCTAATTTAGTTTATTAATTACAAAAATCTCAAAAATCCCCCAATCATTTATTTTTAACTAGTTTGCAAAAGAACAACCTTTTTACCAATATCTGTGGATTCGATCTTACTCATCACTATCTCAAATTTTATATTTTTAGAGTAAGTTTTATTATTTGTTGGATTCAACACCCATCATAAAGCACTACAAGAAAATGTCTATATGCTTGTTGTCGCAAAAACATTGATAATTATCGCAAAAATAATTTGCGACAACTTTTGTCGCTAAATTATTATCGCAAAAGTCTTCTCGCAAATAGTTTTTTTGCAACAACATCAACAATGTTGTCGTAAAAAATTTTTTTATTGCTTTTTGTGACAACATATTGTCAATTTATATTAACATTTTTTGCGATAATTTGTTGTCGCAATAACTAGACTTTTCGCGACTACTTTTGTTGTCACAAATTTTTTTATCGTAGATACTCATTTTTCTTGTAGTGTAGACTAAAAATCTATGTATAAGCTAATACAATTTTCTAGAAAATCATATGTATAAATGAAGATACTTTCTAGAGAATCATATTTACATGGGATTATCTTGTAGACTAAGTACTTGGACTATGAAATGTGAGTTTGAATATGAGTAAACCTTTTAGACCAACCAACATATGTAAAATTCGACTCAAGTATGAGCTTGAATATGAGATTTTTTTTTTAAATTTTGTTTTGATAGAGTGGTTGTTTAACCGACTTTGATCAAGTTTCGAAAGTTAAATATTTAATTTTGGAGGAATTAAATATTAATTGTTGGATTACTAGATGATCGAAGTACGTTTATGTTCTCGAAATGAAATTTTGATTGGTGATAAATTAACACACAAAATAGACCATGTAAAATGAATGTTATGTAGGGGTTTTGGACCCACTGAATCTGGACAATGGATTGTTAGGATACCTTGTAAATGTTAGGAATAGTAACTCATGAAACAATAAGTATCATTAAAGGTGTTGTAGCATAGAACAATTACATCCAAAGGTGTTGTAGCACCTAGTGGTGCCCACCGGTTCGAGAAAACCGGAACCGCCCGGTTCGAAACCGACGGTCAACGGTTCGGTGAACCGTTGACCCGGTTCTGGTTCCAAACCGGAATTGTACACCGGTTTCTGCCGGTTCGGTTTCGGTTTATGTTTTTAGAAACCGTGAACCGCCGGTTAAACCGGCGGTTCACGGTATTTTATTATTATTATTTTTTTTTGAAAAAACGAGGTAACGACACGTGTCCGTCGGAGTTCCGGTGAAAAGTAGCCGTTGTCGTCGGAGTCCGGCGAAATCAAGCTGTTGTCGACGGAACCCGCGGTTAACAGCCGATTCAAAACCGGGCCGAACTGGCCCGCCTTTTTTTTTTTGAAAAAAATGACCGTTGGACACGTGTCACTCAAGGATCACTCGACCGTTGGAGATCAACGGTCGAGATTTGCGGACCGTTGTAAACCAGCGGTCGAATTGGCGGTTTGAACTGCCGGTTCATGCGATTTTTTTTTTTTCAAAATTTTCTATAAATACCCCCTCCTGTCACGCCCCAAAATCTTTCGTTAAAAATATCAGAGTTTTACCCGGGCGTGAAGATAGAAAAGCAAGGGACGCATAACACATACAGAAAGAGTTAAGCAAGGGACAACAGAAGAAAGAGATAAGGGACGATAGTAAACCATCTCATAACAACCTTCGGCCTCGGCCGATATCATTCGGTCTCTCACCGATAATATACATCATATTCAGCGGAAGCTACACATCAGGATCTCCCATCCTCATAAGAACCCCAAGATATATACAGATCATAAACTGTTTGAAAACGTGTTCGGAAATGTTTTAACTAGACCACTTATCAGAAAAACCAACAGCTAGCACTATCTCCCTCCGTCTAGGGTTCACCAGCTTCCTCATCTCCTGTAGTGTGAGTACAGATTAAGGGGTGAGTGCGTTGAATACACTCAGTGGGGATAACAACCACCTCATAAGACTCTTGACAGAATTTAAATACCGAAAAGCTAACTTACAGTCACGTTGTCACAGCACAGATATATGCAAAGCAGATATTAGAAATTGCAAGGGACGTATAGGTGCGGGATTCCCCCGTCTTACCCTATATAACGGTATCTCACCGTTAGTGCATTTAAAGAGGCTCACGACACCTCCACTGAGTAGTAGAAAATAGCAGGGGACGAACAGAATGCATGATCGGAGGACCTCGGCCCTTTCACAGATATAATATGGCACAGCAAGTATAAACACAGCACTTAGATTCCCAATCATATTTCACAAATAGGGAAAGCTGTAAACAGATCCAGAGTTAGAAATTACCCCCACCTCGTATAGTGGTTACCGCGTGAGTAGCTAGGACGGAAAGTCTGACAACTCAACACCTCAAGCTTAGTCCACAAAAGCCTACAAATTACGGTGTTTCTTAGGTCTTAAATACAATATAATTAAAGCTGTAAAAGGTTCCGGCGGAAAAACGCTCGTTAATGACACGACGGATCGAAAGTACGGCGTTACGTGTTCCGGGGCTCGCGGGTACCCGGCGTCGGGCGAAAGCCAACCCGACAGCTCGCGCATCACCCGGCAGCTGCCGAGTTTCCTCAGCCACCCGGTCCCCGTCGCCCGCGCACGCTGGATCCCCGGCGCTCGCACCCGCGCGCGCACTCGGCACCTGGCGCACACCCGGCACCCGGCGCACACCCGGCACCCGGCGCACACCCGGCACTCGGCACGCACCCGACGCGCACCCGACGCGCACCCGACGCCCGACCCGACGCACATCCCGACGCACACCCGACGCCTGACCCGACGCACAACCCGGCGCGCACCCGACGCCCGACCCGACGCACATCCCGACGCGCACCCGACGCACATCCCGGCGCGCACCCGACGCCCAACCCGACGCACAACCCGGCGCGCACCCGACGCCCGACCCGACACACAACCCGGCGCGCACCCGTCACCCGACACACCACCACCAGCACCACTGCTGGCCGGCGGCGGCGGCGGCGGCGGCGGCGGCGGCGACGGCGGCGGCGGCGACGGCGGCGGCGGCGGCAGCGACGGCGGCGGCGGCGGCGGCGGCGGCGACGGCGGCGGCGGCGGCGACGGCGGCGGCGGCGGCGACGGCGGCGGCGCTCCGGCGGCGGTGCTCCGGCGGCACTCCGGCGGCGGCGGAAAATAAAAACGTAAAGGAAAAGAAAAGAAAGAGAACTTACGTGTTCGCGTCGCGAGCGTCGCTCGGGTCGTCGGCTTTGAAAACGTATAAGTTTTGAAAGTTATGAGCCCCTATTTATAGATTTTGGAATTTACCTTTTTACCGTTGAAAAGTTACTATTTACCAAAAATATCTTAATTTACCTTTCATTAAAATATTATTTTTATTTTTACCTTTTATCAAAATTTTACCCTTTCCTTCGTTAGTTGAACTACGGGTCTCCGATTAACCGCTAGTTTGTTTCTGTTTTCTCGTATTTCCGATACGAATCTCTTGGTAAAATCATATTCTAGGTTCCATGTCACGAAAAATTTATTCATCTAAATCTAAAACTGGCGTTAGCCAAGTATCTGAAACGCATGTACTAAATTAAACAGTCAAAACATACGCACATAATTATTAAGTTGGGGTTCAAATACTTAATTATTCAATTATGCTCATTTTGATCCGGGGTGCTACATCCCTTACCCCTTAAAATAATTTCGTCCTCGAAATTGAGCACACACTTAGAAAGACAAACAAACGTATACCTAGGATCGGTATGTCGGGGTACTTCCTCAAAATCTCGTCCTCCAACTCCCAGGTTGCCTCTTCCCTTCCGTGGCGGCTCCACTGGACCTTCACTATAGCCATTTCTCGATTCCTAAGTTGTCGTTTCTTTCTGTCCAAGATGGCTATCGGGACTTCCTCATATGTCAGATCTTTCTCCAGTTCGATGCCTTCTCGATTGATTATATGATTTGGATCAAAAATATATTTCCGTAGCATAGACACATGGAAGACATTGTGCACCCCAGCAAAGTCCGGTGGTAGAGCTAGTTGGTACGCGACCTCCCCAACTTGATCCAAGATTTCGAACGGTCCCACGTACCTTGGTTTCAGTTTTCCCTTCTTTCCAAAACGGTGAACTCCTTTAGTGGGAGGCACTTTGAGGAAAACTTTGTCCCCAACTTCAAACCTCAGTTCTCTTCGTCTCTTATCTGCATACGATTTTTGTCGATCTTGGGCCACTCGTATTCGGTCTCGAATCTTCTTTATTACTTCTACTGTTTGTTCCACCAATTCGGGTCCCAGAATTTTCTTTTCACCAACTTCGTCCCAGCATATTGGTGATCGACACTTCCTTCCGTAGAGGGCCTCATAAGGTGCCATACCAATGGTTGATTGATAACTATTGTTGTAGGCGAACTCTACTAAACACAGATGATCTTCCCAGTTTCCAGGAAAATCTAGAACACAGGCCCGCAACATATCCTCTAAGATCTGTATGGTTCTTTCTGATTGTCCGTCGGTTTGTGGGTGAAAAGCTGTACTGAAAGACAGCTTGGTTCCTAACTCCTTCTGCAGACTCTGCCAGAATCGGGAAGTGAACCGTGGATCCCTGTCAGATGTGATAGAGACCGGTACACCGTGTAGTCGGACTATCTCTTCCAGGTATATCCGTGCCAATCTGTCTAGTCCAAAAGTCATCTTGATCGGCAAGAAATGGGTGGATTTCGTCAATCTGTTCACGATCACCCACACGGCGTGGTTTCCCCGTCTGGTTGTCGGTAGACCAACCACAAAGTCCATGGTTATATGTTCCCATTTCCACTCCGGTATCTCTGATGGAGTTAGCATCCCAGCCGATCGTTGATGTTCTGCTTTCACTTGTTGGCCGATGAGACACTTCTTGACGAACAATCCTATGTCTCGCTTCATGTTCCTCCACCAGAAATTCGCCCTCCAGTCTCGGTACATTTTTGTACCTCCTGGGTGTGCAGCTATAGGTGTGCAATGCGCTTCTTTGAGTATTTCCTCTTTTAATTCCTCGTTCTTAGGCACGCACAGCCTTCCTCTGAAGATTAGAGCTCCATCCGTAGTTAAAGAAAAGTCTTCAGCTCCTCCCTTATCCATCAGAGCTTTCATCTTCTTTAGAAACTTATCCTTCTTCTGAGCCTCCACGATTCGGTCCCGCAGCGTGGGTGTTACAAATAACGCTGCCATTCGGGATTCAATACTGATCGGTGGCGAGAGTATCTCCAAATTAAGTTTCGACATCTCCTCGACTAGTTGGTGTTGATTGGTGGTCATCGATGTTACTACTCATTTCCCTTTCCTGCTAAGGGCGTCAGCCACCACGTTCACCTTTCCGAGATGATGGTGGATTGTGATATCGTAATCTTTTACCAACTCTAGCCATTTCCTTTGTCTCATGTTGAGCTCCTTCTGTTCGAAGAAGTACTTCAGGCTTTTGTGGTCAGTGTAGACTGCACACTTCACGCCATAGAGATAATGTCTCCAGATCTTTAGGGCGTGTACCACTGCTGCTAGTTCTAGATCATGAGTTGGATAAATCTGTTCGTGGATTTTCAGCTGGCGTGATGCATATGCCACCACTTTTCCTTCCTGCATCAATACACACCCCAAACCTTCTTTGGACGCGTCGCTGTAGATTACGAATTCCTTGGACATATCTAGAACTACTAAGACTGGTGCTTCTGCCAGTCTTTTCTTTAGTTCCTGGAAACTTCGCTCGCACCGCTCATTCCACTGAAACCTCACATCTTTTCTGGTCAAGCGTGTCATCGGAGTGGCGATCCTCGAGAACCCTTCTATAAATCTTCGGTAATATCCAGCTAGGCCGATGAAACTCCGAACTTCCTTCACATTCGTTGGAGTCTCCCAATTGCTGACAATTGTCACTTTTTCAGGATCTACCTCGACCCCTTGCGCAGAAACGATGTGGCCCAGAAAGCCAACTTTGTTCATCCAGAATTCGCACTTCTTAAATTTGGCATAAAGCTTTTCCTTCCTTAGTACTTCCAGTGCGATTCTAAGATGTTGTTCATGGTGCGCTCTGTCGCACGAATAGATGAGAATATCATCAATGAACACTATAACAAAAAGGTCAAGATAAGGATGGAAGATGCGATTCATTAAATCCATGAAGACAGCCGGAGCATTACTCAACCCGAATGGCATTACTACAAACTCGTAGTGGCCATATCTCGTTCTGAATGCTGTCTTGGATATATCAGCATCTTTGACTTTCATCTGGTGATATCCCGATCTTAAGTCAATTTTCGAGAACACACTAGCACCTCTTAATTGATCGAAGAGATCTTCAATCCGAGGCAGTGGATACTTGTTCTTTATTGTTTTCTTGTTCAGCTCTCGGTAGTCAATACACATCCGGAGGCTACCATCCTTCTTCTTCACGAACAGTACCGGTGCTCCCCAGGGCGACACACTCGGTCCGATGAAGCCCTTATCTAACAGCTCCTGAAGCTGAACCTTCAATTCCTGCAATTCTTTCGGCGCCATCCGATAAGGAGCCTTTGACACTGGCGCTGATCCAGGGATGAGATCTATCTCGAAGGTTATCTCCTTTTCACGACACTTGATTACCGCATGGTTGGACTCTAGCCAGTCCATTCCCAAAATCACATCGAAATCTTTCATCTCCAGAGCGTGGAGATCTTCTTGAAGCGTCCTATCCTCGAAGGCAATCTTAAGACCACAGTACAAGTGTTTTGTCTTTACCGTCTTCCTCGAGGGGATACTAACTTCTAAAGTTTCAGCGACTATCCTACCGTCAACATGCTTCAACAGATCCATCGTCATATCAGCACTATAGATAAAGAAATTAAACACGATATGCGAAGAGAGAAGAAAACGTAGATTCCATCGATTAGCAAAAGTCGAACTGGTATCTTGTATGCATGAGCAAAAGATGGGCCGCTCGTACATTATACAAAAGGTTTACGGCGCTACTCCAAAGTACGAGCTACTATCTAACTATTACATATATAAACTAAAAGTCCATCATCCTTAGTCTATCTCTTGGTAGTCTCTGAGCTAGGGAGGGCGGGCGAATGTTCGTGTCTGGCCTGCTTCTGACCTTGGCCTTTGTGTTGCAGCTGTTGAGCTTTTGAACCTCTGACAATTAGCCATAATATGTCCCGGTTCTCCACACCGGTAGCAATTTCGTGTATCTAGCGGTGAGTTTTGAGACCTCGGACAGTTAGTTGAGATGTGTCCTGGCTCTCTGCATCTGTAGCATCTCCGAATTCTCCCTGACCTTGGTCTCAATGTTGAAGCTGATGGATTTCTAAATTTCAGACAGTCTTTCACTACATGTCCAGGTTTTTCGCACCTGAAACATGAGTTCCCTAACTTGGGTGTAGGAAGAAGCGGAGCATTACTAGTCCGTGGGACCTTGTGCTGATCGAAGTCTTGACTTAGACCGGTCAATTTCCTCTTTCCTATCACTATTTCCGCTTTCTTGGATGGAGCCATGTCTAAGTGGTGACGAGAAGCAATCTCTTTAGCTCTCTCAACCACTGCGGCATAAGGCATGTCACCCTGACTAGCCAGGACAGAGCTGATCTCCAAGTGAAGACCCTTTTTAAAGCATCTGACCCTTTTGGCATTCGTATCTACCAGATGGGGCGCATACCTACTCAGTCGATTAAATCTTTTCTCGTATTCTTCCACGGAAGCATTTCCCTGATGAATCTGTATAAACTCTGCTTCATTTTGGTCACGGTATGACTGAGGTAGAAAATCTTGTCTAATCACTTCTTTAAAGACTCCCCAAGACATTGCACTCCTATGTTCGGGTGCCATAGTCCTTTCGTATAACTTCCACCAGTGGCTGGCTTCTCCAGTGAGTTGTAACACAGCACAGGAGATCTTCTGCTCTTCGGTGAATGCCAAAAGTCCAAAGAGTCGATCCAACGACTTTAGCCACTCGTCCGCTTTGATTGGTTCCCCTGTTCCATCGAAGGTCGGTGGATCAAAACGTCGGAACTGTACAAGAATTGGGCTCGCATCGTTTCCTAACAACGATGGAGATGCAGCTTGTATGGTTTCGAAATATCGGGTCAAGCTTCTTAGTGCGGTCACCAAGTCTCCTCTCACGGCATCCATATCGTTCTAAAGACGTCATACGAAAATTAACTCTTATAATCTACCCCTCGCAACTCAACAATGTATATAACAACAGACAATAACAAAAGATAACCAAACAACAGGTAACATAGCACCGACAACTTTATTCCATAGATCTTTTATAATCTCAATAAATTCTCCGTCATTCGTTTATAAACACTCCATGATCTCATTATGTAGGATAGCGTATATCCAGCCTGTATACGCCATTCACATGAATACATCATGAAACATGTCATCAACCTCTCCACATGGTCTTCATAGACCTCGAGTATTGACAGCGGTGCTACATATCGTAACCACGAACTGAGAAAACCCACTCATTGGTACACCCTGTTATAAACAAGGGCCCATGGTAGATTCAACTGTCTGTCACACGACATCAACTCCTGCGAATGGTCATACTCGCACACTAGCTCACGCTGCTGCAGTCAGCGGCTTTGTGGCGGTGACTCAGTGCAGTGTGTCGAGTATAGTGACATCAAGAGGTTTTCAAAAGATCTTTTTATCGTGGAACAATATCAGTAACACCCTGTCAAACTTATACAGTTTATATCGTATAAATGAGAAATGCAAATAGATAAACACTTCATCAAACCTTAACAGTTTATATCTTGCAAACCAAAGGACACACAACAAGTAGACACTCTTATTCCGTAAGTCTTATGTTTAGGGAGAGTCACCTATAGAGGGAGACTAGTGCCTATCTTACACTTTTCTGAAAACCCGATCACATTTTTCAAACACACTTTCAAAATCACATTTTTCCCACTTTAAAACTCGCTCTAAAAACCTTTTCCTCATTTCCAAATCACACTTCCCAAATCACGTTTTTCTCATTTTAAAACCAGTTCGAGCAAGTTCTCATCATTAGAACCGCTCTGATACCACCTGTCACGCCCCAAAATCTTTCGTTAAAAATATCAGAGTTTTACCCGGGCGTGAAGATAGAAAAGCAAGGGACGCATAACACATACAGAAAGAGTTAAGCAAGGGACAACAGAAGAAAGAGATAAGGGACGATAGTAAACCATCTCATAACAACCTTCGGCCTCGGCCGATATCATTCGGTCTCTCACCGATAATATACATCATATTCAGCGGAAGCTACACATCAGGATCTCCCATCCTCATAAGAACCCCAAGATATATACAGATCATAAACTGTTTGAAAACGTGTTCGGAAATGTTTTAACTAGACCACTTATCAGAAAAACCAACAGCTAGCACTATCTCCCTCCGTCTAGGGTTCACCAGCTTCCTCATCTCCTGTAGTGTGAGTACAGATTAAGGGGTGAGTGCGTTGAATACACTCAGTGGGGATAACAACCACCTCATAAGACTCTTGACAGAATTTAAATACCGAAAAGCTAACTTACAGTCACGTTGTCACAGCACAGATATATGCAAAGCAGATATTAGAAATTGCAAGGGACGTATAGGTGCGGGATTCCCCCGTCTTACCCTATATAACGGTATCTCACCGTTAGTGCATTTAAAGAGGCTCACGACACCTCCACTGAGTAGTAGAAAATAGCAGGGGACGAACAGAATGCATGATCGGAGGACCTCGGCCCTTTCACAGATATAATATGGCACAGCAAGTATAAACACAGCACTTAGATTCCCAATCATATTTCACAAATAGGGAAAGCTGTAAACAGATCCAGAGTTAGAAATTACCCCCACCTCGTATAGTGGTTACCGCGTGAGTAGCTAGGACGGAAAGTCTGACAACTCAACACCTCAAGCTTAGTCCACAAAAGCCTACAAATTACGGTGTTTCTTAGGTCTTAAATACAATATAATTAAAGCTGTAAAAGGTTCCGGCGGAAAAACGCTCGTTAATGACACGACGGATCGAAAGTACGGCGTTACGTGTTCCGGGGCTCGCGGGTACCCGGCGTCGGGCGAAAGCCAACCCGACAGCTCGCGCATCACCCGGCAGCTGCCGAGTTTCCTCAGCCACCCGGTCCCCGTCGCCCGCGCACGCTGGATCCCCGGCGCTCGCACCCGCGCGCGCACTCGGCACCTGGCGCACACCCGGCACCCGGCGCACACCCGGCACTCGGCACGCACCCGACGCGCACCCGACGCGCACCCGACGCCCGACCCGACGCACATCCCGACGCACACCCGACGCCTGACCCGACGCACAACCCGGCGCGCACCCGACGCCCGACCCGACGCACATCCCGACGCGCACCCGACGCACATCCCGGCGCGCACCCGACGCCCAACCCGACGCACAACCCGGCGCGCACCCGACGCCCGACCCGACACACAACCCGGCGCGCACCCGTCACCCGACACACCACCACCAGCACCACTGCTGGCCGGCGGCGGCAGCGGCGGCGGCGGCGGCGGCGACGGCGACGGCGGCGGCGGCGGCGGCGGCGGCGACGGCGGCGGCGGCGGCGACGGCGGCGGCGGCGGCGACGGCGGCGGCGCTCCGGCGGCGGTGCTCCGGCGGCACTCCGGCGGCGGCGAAAAATAAAAACGTAAAGGAAAAGAAAAGAAAGAGAACTTACGTGTTCGCGTCGCGAGCGTCGCTCGGGTCGTCGGCTTTGAAAACGTATAAGTTTTGAAAGTTATGAGCCCCTATTTATAGATTTTGGAATTTACCTTTTTACCGTTGAAAAGTTACTATTTACCAAAAATATCTTAATTTACCTTTCATTAAAATATTATTTTTATTTTTACCTTTTATCAAAATTTTACCCTTTCCTTCGTTAGTTGAACTACGGGTCTCCGATTAACCGCTAGTTTGTTTCTGTTTTCTCGTATTTCCGATACGAATCTCTTGGTAAAATCATATTCTAGGTTCCATGTCACGAAAAATTTATTCATCTAAATCTAAAACTGGCGTTAGCCAAGTATCTGAAACGCATGTACTAAATTAAACAGTCAAAACATACGCACATAATTATTAAGTTGGGGTTCAAATACTTAATTATTCAATTATGCTCATTTTGATCTGGGGTGCTACACCTCCCCCCATTCATTTCCTCACACCATTCCAACACTTCTCTCTCAATTCTCAAGTTGCAATTCAATTTTCAATTCTAAAGTTTCAATTCTCAAGATTTTTTTTCATTTCTCAAGTTCCAATTCAATCGAAAATGTCTCGAAGAGGTTCTTCTTCCGCCGGTTCTTCTTACCGAGGAAAGGCACCTATGCCTCCACCACGAGATGTTGAAGTCGATGATCTTATCGATCAATACACTCCTCACTCTCATTGGAGTGAGGAGTACGCCAATTTAAAGGAGGCTCTCGGACCTTCGACCGCCGCCGACTTTGCCGAAACCGAAGTGGAGGAGGAGCAGTCAGAGGCCCGGACAACTCAAGAGAGTGACACACGTAGCCGATCCACTTCGACACTTCGAAGTGATATTTTCTCCATACATTTTAAAAATGAGAAAGTATCAAATTTGAACGTGGACTACATGGTGACGTGCAACTACTGTGGGAAGAGCTACAAATTCAAGCACAGAGGGGGCTACGAAACGTTCAACAACCACATCATCAAGAAGCATTCGGATAAGATGGGAACCGGAGGTAACGACCCTAAATTCCTTTTTCAATTTAGTCAATTAAATCATAAGAGAGGAGTAGCTGAATTTATTGCTAAAAAACATCTTCCTTTTCAATTTCCAACCGATGATGATTATGAAGATTTTACTTCTCAAGTTTTTCAACCCGCTAGTAGAAGAATATCTAGAAATACCGTTACACGTGACATAGAAAAAAATGTAGGTGAATAGAAATATGCTTTAATTGAAGAATTAAAAAATTTAACACAATGAGTATCTATTTGTTGTGATGTGTGGAAAGATCCTTACGGAAACCATGATTATTTAGGAGTAACGTGCCATTGGATAGATGATGCATGGAACATGCAAAAACGATTAATTGCCTATGTCGAATTTGATGAAAGACATAGTTCCGTAGCAATTGCTAGAAAAATAATAAAAATTATTAATGATTATGATATAGTTACAAAAATATTTTCGATTGGTTATGATAATGCCGCTCCTAACACCGCTAGTATACCTACATTAAAGGAATTTTGTAGGCCTCCAATAGATGGTAAACGTTTTCATATTCGTTGTATACCCCATTGTTTGAATTTGTGTGTATAAGATGGTCTAACCGCTTTGCATAATAAAATTAAACCTATTGCGGATGCAATTCATGAAATTGCTAAATCAACACAATGGCATAAAAATGGGCAAGATTTTGTAAAAATAATGGAATGGAAGTTAAGAAATTTGTGAT
The DNA here is from genome assembly GCA_946896805.1 of Scutellaria galericulata. Classification (NCBI taxonomy): domain Eukaryota; kingdom Viridiplantae; phylum Streptophyta; class Magnoliopsida; order Lamiales; family Lamiaceae; genus Scutellaria; species Scutellaria galericulata. The sequence continues at coordinate 12,596,923 of OX335791.1, read as the reverse complement.
GGACGTAAAACATAGATGGAATTCAACTTATTATATGTTTTGTTCCCCCATTTTTTGTTATCCGATTATGATGCAGTTGACTATGTTCCAAATTATATTGAAGTTTGACCGTGCTGTCGCCGGCATGATAAATTAAATATAATTCTCTACTCAAACCACTACAAAGATATAGAAGTGATAAGCAAAGGTCGATCCCACGGAGAGCAGATAAAACTAATTATTTTGCATTTAGAGTTCAATCAAGAAAACAGGGGGTTTTTGGATTCAAAATCTAGAGAAAACATCAAGAGTAAAACAAGCAATAAGAATTAGAATTCAATCAATTAAGCAAGCACTTGGTTCTCAGTTCTGTTTCCACCCTCACTCAACTATGTAAGATTGATTATAACAATATTCTCCTCTTTCCTCATGAATTACTAACCCTCAAATAACAGGTACGCTTAGTTATTCGGATTCTCCCTTAAGTTTATCTAATTAAGATACGATCATTAATTAGACCTAATCATTGGACAACCTAGTAAACTAGATTTAATGCAACGACAGCTTTGGGATCCGGGAAAATAGGTTAGTCTAAGCAATAAATACGTACGACGATTCATTTAACTTAGGCCATGTTATCCCTAGCGATGCTCGACCACTAGTTCGCTACTACGAATCAAGAATAACAACAATTACGGATTGCAATCTCAATTCTAGCAATAGACATGTGCAAATTCAATAAAGTTGATCAGGCTTAATCAAAGTCACACAAATCATAAACTTTCATCACAGAATAACACAATCAATTCACGAGAATAAATTAGAGAATATGTTACTTGAATCAATCAAAACATAAAAGAGGTTTTGGGTTTCAACTTCCCTTCGAATCAAGCAAAAGTAGTCTATCCTTGCATATCGGCTTCAAGAACTCCAAAAGAAAGGATGATAAAACCTAACTTACGTCTATCTTCTAATTGTCTTTCAAACCCTCACAAAACTCCCTTAAATATGTCTAACATAGGCCCCCATTATGTCCTGGCCGTGACCTACAAACCTTGGGCCGAAATAATTAAGATTGGGATTCTAAATAGCTCCAGCGAAATGGCCCAACATGGGTGTGTCAGTCAACACAGGCGCAACTTGTGTCAATGTACTGTTCAGCGTTTTCAACTCCAAAATCCAGCAACTTCATTCCTTGTACTCCTATGCCTCACTCCAACACTTGCACGTAGAATTCATCCTTGGAACAGCTCCATTAAGCCCCTAAAATACATAAAGACAAGGAATCGAAGAGATCTACCAAGAAGAACCAATAAGTAGGAAAGTATAACAAAATAGCATGAATATGCAACTAAAACCAAATGTCTAAACATATAAAAAGGCGCAACTTTCCTACTTATCAAAGTTGCAGGTAGAGCTAAAACATATTTGTATGATTTATTTAAAGAATATAAAACATCATTACGGGATAATTGTGGGGATAATTTAGGTGCTCAAAATGTAGGTGGTAGTAGTAGTTCTTCACATAATCCATATAATGTTAGTGGTCTTAGTGCATTTTATGATTTTTAAGTTGTACATTTGAATTTATTTCTTTTGAAAACTCTATCGATCTTTTGAGGTGGTGGTAAAAAAAGATCAACACTTATCCTATTTTAAGTCATATTGCAAAGGAGATTTTTGCAAGTCCCGCCTCCAACGTTTCCGTCGAGTGCGCCTTCTCCAAAGGACGACATATGTTGAATCCAAAAAGGGCAAGATTGACCGTAGAGAATGTTCAAAACATTACTCTACTTGAAGATTGACTTTGAGCCAAGAAACGTCAACAACATCTAGATTTATCTGTCTTTGATGACGATGGCCCCAACGAGTATGGCTACGATTCCAACACATCCTCCTCCACCGGAACTAATGGTTAAGTTTGAGGTAAGAGAACTACGTGAGCTTTGATTCCCCAATTCTATTTAGGGATACGTAGGCAATTTCATTCTAAGTTTGATATTCATTTTCAAACTTAGGATGAAACTCAAGCTCTTTCATTTTTTTTCCCTCACTTAATTGTAATGAGCAAAGAATGTTGTGTAGTAGATGGTGTGTCTCAAAGAAAGGAGGAGATAATAAGATGTGTCTTAGATGCACGTCTTATTATGTCCTCCTTTCTTTGAGACACATCATCTACCACACAACATTATTTGTTCATTACAATTAAGAGAAGTAAGAACTACGTGAGCTTTGATTCTCTAATTCAATTTAGGGATACGTAGGCAATTTCATTCTAAGTTTGATATTCACTTTCAAATTTAGGATGAACCTCAAGTTCTTTCATTTTTTTTTTCCTCTTTCAATTTATAATTTGTAAGTTGTAATTTTTTTTTATTGTTTGTAAGTTGTAATTTTTTTAAATTCAAACTTAGAAGTTTGTTGTTTGTAAGTTGTGATTTTTTTTAATTCAAACGTAGTGTTTATACTTTGTAAGTTGTAAATTTTGGATATTTATACAAAGTTGTATATTTTTTAACATAGATACATTGTTTTAAACACACAAAAAAAAAAAAATTCGGAAAACCGGAAAATCGGCCGGTTTGAACCGAAACCGCCGGTTACAAACCGGAACTGGAACCGAACATACCCCGGTTCAATTCCGATTAGCCCACCCCCGATTTTCAGAACCGCCGGTTCGAAACCGGATCCGGCGGTTTAACCGAACCGGGCACCACTAGTAGCACCTACTAACATATCTACAGTAATACATGACACTATGACAGTTATATTTTACATTTAAATTTGTGGTAACTCTTGTTGTAACATATGACTATTACATATGTCGTTTACTAGAGTTGTCCCTGTGTAATACTCAGTTTTTATTTGAAAAATATTGATTTTGTAAAGAAATTGAATAAAAGAATTATTAATAAATAGAAGTAATTAAGAAATATTAGTATCATCTAATTTAATATTTGAATATAATATAAATTAATTAATATGTATTATATTTGTTTGTACTCGTTTATGACACATGATTTTTCAATATTAATATTTTAAAAATCAATATAAATAGAAGAAAAATATGATAACAAAATTAGGTGAAGTTTCATGATTAATTTTAAATAACTAAAAAATAATAAGTAAATCAATTAATTTCTAGAAGAACAAATTGTTATGTATGATTATAATTAATATAGTTGATTCATAAATTTTATGAATTAATAAATATATGACATGATATTGATGCATGTATCTAGAGATTTTAATTATTATTATTATTATTATTATTATTATTATTATTACTACTACTACTACTACTTAAGAAATAAGGGATTTTTGAAATAGAAATTTATTTTAATTAAGAGTTAAATTAGTGTAATTAAATATTAACACATATATAATTGGGATATATATATATATATATATATTTTTTTTTTTTTTTTAATTTGAATGATTGTACCGCAAGTTGACATGAGTCATTTTTTTTTAGTTATCCTTAATTTAGTGTATATATTAAAGATTGTCCATTCAAATTGTTTTGAATCCTCTAGTTGTGGAACTAATGTTGACGTTTTCCGTCACACAAAATGACACTTATGATACACTCATGACACTTATGTTTTACAAAACAACACATAGTATATGAAATTCATGAGATTTTCTTGTATTTAAATTTTTTGTATTCTTTGTGCGTTATAAAGTTGTGACTCAGTAATCAACACTCCCTAGTTCATTAAAGTTTTTAAAACTCAACTTTAACCTTAACAAAATCACTGTTTTTTGTTTATTGTATCAATTCAGTTCAGAAGTGCGGTTCAAAATTTCTTACAAAGTATCACTACGTCTTTCTGAAGTTGCAGTTCTGTTCTGGAAGTGTTACGACATGTTTTGCAACATCTGGAGCAACATCTTTGTAATAGATTAGTGTACAATTTTTGTTCCTTCTATTTTTGGTGCTATAAGACATTGCTGAAAACATAATATCTGACAATTTTTTTTTTTTTTTTTTTTCTTTTGAGAGAATATTTTGTTACATTTTTTTAAAAAAGGTTTTTATGGTGGGTTTTTTTTCTTGAAACTTAGTTTTAGATTTGGATTCTTTTGTTTCAATTTGGATATGATGGTTTGAGTTTCTTCAGATCTGCTTGAGTGTCATGTTCTGAAGAGGAAGAGTAGATGTTGATTTGTTTCAGCGCTTGAGGGGTTTGGATTATTTTTATTGACTTTCTTTTGAATAATACTCTTCTCAACTCTCAAGTGATTCAGTTTGATAAGCATTGTTAAATTGGTCGCTTAGTGTGATTTACCTCTCCCATGTAGTTTTTGGTCTACTATAGAGAAAACTGGGGCCTAATAGCAAAATTACTAGACTGGGGGGCTCGATTCGACCATTGATACCTCACAAGTTAGGACAATAATTGGTAGTCCTTTAGACATTAACAGTTGCCTCACAAAAAATGTGCCAAGATTAATTAATAAAGGATTGTGGTAGTCATGTATATTCACAATAGTTGAGTGTTGTTCACCACCCACTCTTATCCTCAATCCTATGGTTTTGGATCGCCAATGTGGTGTTGCAATATTATATCCACATCCAAGAATTCCTAATATTTTTCATATTAATATATGATGTTCCAACCATGGTTTTCGAACACTAATCTTTATCGTGGTTCGTTTCATCAGTACATACGTTACATGTATAATTACGTGATCGAACACAACCACCGTAAACTTATTGAGAAAATCTTGATTTCCTCACTATCAAGATACTACTACATTATATCAAGTCATTACATTCTTGCATAAATACACATCAAGCACTTCTAATCTGTAATATCTACATACCACTCCCATCATTGGAGGGTGAAAAAAGAATCAATTTTATAGCAAGAAACCACGATCAACAATCACCACACGCCATAAATATCAGTACTTTAGAGGTGGCTTCTTTAGGAATTCTTATATATGACCACACCTTTTGATCTCCGAGTTCAACTCAATTCGGGATCGGTCTGATAATACACGATATCACCGGTGTCACTTACATAATGGTCCTTTTTCATGCTTTGTAAGAGGACTCCCGACAAGTAGAACGGAAGAGGGCATGATTTTTCAGGCTCCTTGTAATTTTAATTTGTGAAATATAATGTTATTTAATTTTTTATTGTTTGATTTTTGTTGATTAAATAATGATCATTATATGTCCATGTAAAAATATCATAACTCTTTAAATTGATTTTATTAACTCTAGCTTTAAATGTGTTTTAACTTGTTGGATATTTTATTTTTTATTTGTTGGGCTCAAATTCGGTCTAACCGAATTTAGAACCGAACCGAAATATTTTTGTTCGATTGTTACATGCTTGCACTAATTGTGATTTCAACTTCAGTTTTCACATATACAAAAATCTCGATTTTAATTTTCAGTTTTCGCTTCGATTCAATAACCGATGTGATCATGTTCAACCCAGTCTCATTTTCGTAGCAAGGTGATTGTTTTTTATTTTAGCGTCTCTTCTTACTATTTACGTACACGCTGCTATTGGGTTTGCTTATTTATTATCTATTGTTTTTGTTTGTTGGATTTTTCTGCATTTGTGAAAGGTAAGGGGTTCCTTGTTTCCTCTCTTTGATTTTGGTTGGAACCCAGGGGAAAAATTAGCTAGTTAATTAGTAGTTAGTTACCACCTGTGTTCTCTTTTCAAAGTTATTGTCATGTAAATACGGGAAAAACATTTTTTAAATCCCGTAACTTAGTCCTTGGCCAGAAAATATCCCGTAAATTTGATCTTGTATATATATAATCAGGGGCGGAGCTAGACTGATATTATTAAGGGGCTAAAAAGAAAAAAACAAAATGACATGGATATATATGTTTAATATTAAAAAATACAAGAATAATTCATAATTCACAAACCACATATATAGATTGAGACCACTTATATAAAATATAATAATAAATCTAACTTGTGGTTGTCCCTTTATTATAAATGAATTATTTTTGAGGCTTAATTGATATAAAATTAATTTTAATTAATAAATATATATAATATTTAAACTTTTTAAAAAAGTTAGGGGGCTAAAGCCCCCTTCTCTTCTTATGAGGATTCACCCATGTATATAATAAAATGTCCAATTTAAGGACTCCGACCATCGTCGACCACTTAAGTCGCCGAATTTTGGCACGTGAGAGCACGTGCCCAATTTAATTAGTTAAAAATTATGTTTTTACGCTGCTATTCTTCCAATTGAACCCTCGGACATTTGTAGAAATTTCGAATCCCCAAAAAATAGGGTTCTTCGTTAAAGTTTAGGGCTGCAGTTGGGTGAGGATAATTTGTTTTTTCTCTTCCTGTTTGCTCGATAGTTCACTTAAAGAAGATGATGAGGTGTAATATTGTTGGGTCCCAATTGGTGTCCGAGGTTCAGAGGGGGGTGAATGAACCTTGGTCGATTTTGAAAATCTGTTAAAACTTAACTGTTCTGTAAGTTACTTGAACTTACAGCTCCAGTCAGTTACTGCTTACAGAACTAGGATGCAGTGTTGCACGCTGTAACTTTAGAGTTTTATACGCAGCGAAAAATATGATTTTGTGACCCAAGGCTGGTTTCCTCAAATATGCTCTTTTGCAAAACGTTTTATGCTTATGACAGAGATAGATATGAAATGTAAAGCGTAGATAAGAAAGCGATAAAACACATATGGCTTATAGTGGTTCGAAGGTGGTGTAAGCCTTCTACGTCCACTCTACTGCTACCTCGAGCAGGAACTTCGTTAAGCAAGATTGATTTACAGGACCCTCATAACAATCTATCAACTTACAAAATTAACCACCTACTAGAGTCCAGTGTTCACACAGCTCCTGCAAACTCTAAAGGCTAACCCATATAGGGTTTACACTCCCACACAGGGAAGTTGTCTAACACTTAGACAACTATACAAACAATAAGGATTTCTCCCATCAACTGTTCGACAACTAAAACAACCTAATCACACAGGACAGAGGTTAAAAGAAAAACAAATCTTCAACTGGTGAGAAGCAGTCTTGATCTTGGGTAGCTCCATTGTTGTTGTAGACTGCTCCTACAAGGTTGAGTGGCTGAACATGTGCAAGCTTAAAAGCTTTGGATGATATGTGAGTTTTCTCTCGACTTTGTTCAGGAATTTCCTCAATCAGCCACTCCTTCTATTTATACATCTTGAGAGTATATCCATTGGGGAAAGTATCCGTTGAAGGGAGACACTTCCCATTTTGAATGTGAACTACGATCTCTCAAGAATTAAAGTGTACTTGATCAACGGCATGGCTTGCATGAAATGCAACTAGACTTTCCCTTTTGGGGCATTTAATGCGATGGTTGCGTCTCGCAGCTTTCTACGACGCGTCAGTCCACGTGGCATCTTGCCATTAGCTCCGTGTCTGCCACTTGATCTTCTCTGGAACGGCTCTATTTGTTCTTACTTGGATCTTCGTTCCTCGTACTGTATTTATCCTTTTCAGGATTGCAGGATACTTCTTCAGCTGACTTGCTTGAGTAGAGAGCTTAGCGTTGTATCCTAGGTCTGCTTGCAGCTGTATGTTTTTTGCAGCGCTGCTGTAACTTAGATCTACTTGCAGTAGCTTCGTACACTTCTGCTGTATCTTTACTTACAGCATACTCAGCTTCCTCAGTAACCTTTGCTGCTGTAACCTGGATAGGTTCTTTTGAGCTTGCAGCAACAACAACATCAACCTCCTCATGAGGTGTCTCTAGCTGCTTAGTGGTTACCTCAACTTTCTCAGCTTCTCCTCGAGCATCCTCTAAGGGTACTGTCCCACCAGCCGCCCCTTCAGAGGTCTTCTAATCCTCAGATAGTGTTGTCTGAACAACAGCCTCACTTGAGGTCTTCAGAAAGGACCCTGTTTCCTCGGCCAGTCCTGTAACCTTAACAATCTCTACAAGAATGGATTCTTGCAGCTATTGTTGGTTTCTTGAAGCAGTTACTTGCTTACTGAGTTCTTCTTTCAGAACATCTTTTACTGCTGCAACTTGTCGTCTTCTCCCTTCAGTATCCTTTCTCCCTTTAAGGATACTTCTTCTAGCTTGTTGTTCCCTACAACATGCTGATCCTTAGAAGTGTACAACTTCTTCTAAGGTTGGTTTTCATTGGCCTTTGGAAAACCATTACATGATATTTTCCTTTAGAAACGATAAGCTTATGATCATGTATTGTGGAAACTAGGTATCAATACCTTAAGCAAACTGTTCTTATCTTGTTGTGTTGTTGTGTGTTGTCTTATCAAGATAACTACTGAAATATCCCAACAATTTCCCCCTTTATCTTGATGTTGACAAAACAAAATAAGACAAGAGTCAACAAGAACAAATACTTTTTATTGAATCTAAGATATTGTACAAGTAGAAATTCTATTAGATTCAAAAGTAAGTGAGCTACTACTCCTCCTTCTAGCTTCACTTCTTTGATCAGCTTCAACCAGTTTGCTGTTTCCACGTTTTTCCACTAGGGAGTTCTTCTTCTCTCTCCCCACCATCTCTGATCTCTACATGGCTTTTTCAGCATGATTTCATCAGCCAGCAGCTCAGATGTGCTTCAGATGGTGGAGGACTCCTGATTGCCATTATTATCTGCTTCCCCCTTGCTATAAGGCTTCAGTATTTTTTGGACTCTTGGCTTGCAACTCTTTCCCCTTTTCGTCATCATCTTTCATATGATTACCTAGGGATGGAGTTACGACACCAAGTATGGCAAGTCAGGGTCTTCTCTTGCCCACCAGTTACTGCCCAAGGCCATAGAGCAATAACCTGTTCGTACTTCCCACCAAGCATCCTTCTTCTTATTCCTACCCTAGGGAATAAGCTGTTCAGCTTCGGCACGCGACAAGAGATCAGGAAACTGACCGATGGATGATCAGTTTACCTGTGCAGCTTCGTCAACATCCAGGCACATTCACCTTGGATCCTAGATGACTGCTGGTCTGGGTTGTGATTTTGTCTTTTACTTTGCCCAGACTCCAGCTTAAAGCTGATTGACACTGGATCCTTGGATATCTTGTGAAACACCTGTTGTTTTGTTTTATCTCCATGAAATGCAGCAGGTGTCTTCTTTATCCAAGGATTGGTCCTTGATGGCTTCTCTCAGTCCCATATCTTCATCTGGATTGAGAGGGCCGGACCAGTTTCATCTTGAATGGAGGATGGATGCATGCTCCTTGACATCCATCTCGTAGAGGTCGTCTTCTTTCTGAAGACCTTCTCTGCTTCTAAGAAAGCAGATCCTCTACACTCCATTCTTCTGAAGACCTTCTCTGCTTCGAGGTTAACAGAGAAGTATCTTCATCGTCGTCTTCATCTCCATCTCCTTCTCCACCTTCTTGGTTCTTCATCTTCTTCTTTCTGAGAGTGTAACTCACATGGGAAATAGGTTTCTCTTTATGGGATTTTGGTGAGTAATGAATGTGTAGAAGAATGGTGAGGAGTCGGGTGTATATATAGGTGTTTGAGCGGTTTCTTGATCAACGGTTGGAAGATGAAATGCATGATCTGACGGTTGAATCTGAGAGGGTGGAGGGGTTCCATTTTATTTCTCAAGGCAGTAACCGCCATTTGCCGGTTCATTTGGATAAATCTTGGATATCGCCTTTTTTATCTTCTGAAAAGGTGGATCTCGTCTTTTTGTCTTCTGAAAAGGTAGATCTTAACTTGTTGTCGATGTGATTGGTCAACCGTCAATCTAGATCTTCTGCTCATGCTAAGATCTCCTATCACTTCTTAAGTTGAGATGACCACTTGTTGATATACCACTGTTGATACCACTTGATAATACCACTTGATGGTCTTGTTGTTCATTTTAAGGTTGCAGCATCTCCCTCATTTTCTTGCTGTGCTGTAAGAGTAAAAGATGCAGCGCTGTTTGAACCCAGTGCTGTATGCAGACGCAGCTTGCAGCACTATACTTGCAGCTTCTCGCAAGTGTGCAGTTATTCCCCCTGAACTTCTGCATCTCCCTGCATACTCTTGTCATTCTTCCAATGATGCTCGATGATCCTGAACTTAGGGACCTCATAATTCCCTTTCTTTCTCTTAGTATAGGTTTCTGAGCTGTCTGATCTTTGATCACTCCATTGATACCACTTGTTTGGTTCAGTATGTGTCTTCTAGTCTCATCAGGTAGATACCACATGTTGTTGACATTCCTTATTGATGAAGGCACTTGTTGGCGATACCACTTGTTGAAGGTGCCTGCTTCTTCTCTTTTCGCAGCCTTCATAGTTGTCTTCTTAGTAACTTCAGCCACTTTAAAAGGTGTAGCTTAGATTACTCCAGCAGCTTCCCCAGTTGCTTCCTTAGAGATCTCAGCTACTATAAAAGGTGTAGCATTGATTTCTTCTGCAACTTTCTCAATATCTTGTGGTGAGACTTTCATGTGTGGTGACTTCATGCGTTTGGAAACCTCAGCTTCTTTGATCACGGACATTCTTGTTTTTCTTAACTTCTTTATAGATTGGATTGATATCTCTGTTGGATAGTCATTATCTCCTTAGATGTGTGTTCCTCGCAAAAAAAAATTATCGATTAGGAATGAGAGCTCGGATCTGACTGACTGTTATGCATGATAAAAGGACATGATATGAGATGAGAAAACATGATAAAGCAGTTTAGAAACAGCAGAAAATGGATGGATTTGGGTAGGTAGCCAGACAAGTTGGCTTTTAACCCAACCTGCTCGGATACCACTTGTTGGGTCCCAAGTGGTGTTCGAGGTTCAGAGGGGGGTAAATGAATCTTAGTCGATTTTAAAAATCTGTTAAAACTTAACTGTTCTGTAAGTTACTTGAACTTACAGCTCCAGTCAGTTACTGCTTACAACACTAGGATGCAGTGATGCACGCTGTAACTTTAGAGTTTTATGCGCAGCGGAAAATACGATTTTGTGACACAAGGCTGGTTTCCTCAAATATGCTATTTTGCAAAATGTTTTATGCTTATGATAGAGATAAATATGAAATGTAAAGCGCAGATAAGAAAGCGATAAAACACTTATGGCTTAGAGTGGTTCGAAGGTGGTGTAAGCTTTCTAAGTCCACTCTACTGCTACCTCGAGCAGGAACTTCGTTAAGCAAGATTGATTTACAGGACCCTCATAACAATCTATCAACTTACAAAATTAACCACCTACTAGAGTCCAGTGTTCACACAGCTCCTGCAAACTCTAAAGGCTAACCCATACAAGGTTCACACTCCCACACAGGGAAGTTGTCTAACACTTAGACAACTATACAAACAACAAGGATTTCTCCCATCAACTGTTCGACAACTAAAACAACCTAATCACACAGGACAGAGGTTAAAAGAAAAACATATCTTCAACTGGTGAGAAGCAGTCTTGATCTTGGGTAGCTCCATTGTTGTTGTAGGCTGATCCTATAAGGTTGAGTGTCTGAACATGTGCAAGCTTAAAAGCTTTGGATGATATGTGAGTTTCCTCTCGACTTTGTTCAGGAATTTCCTCAATTAACCATTCCTTCTATTTATACATCTTGAGAGTATATCCATTGGGGAAAGTATCCGTTGAAGGGAGACACTTCCCATTTTGAATGTGAACTACGATCTCTCAAGAATTAAAGTGTATTTGATCAACGGCATGGCTTGCATTAAATGCGACTAGACTTTCCCTTTTGGGGCATTTAATGCGATGGTTGCATCTTGCAGCTTTCTGCGACGCGTCAGTCCACGTGGCGTCTTGCCATTGGCTCCGTGTCTGCCACTTGATCTTCTCTGGAACGGCTCTATTTGTTCTTACTTGGATCTTCGTTCCTCGTACTGCATTTATCCTTTTCTGGATTGCAGGATACTTCTTCAGTTGACTTGCTTGAGTAGAGAGCTTAGCATTGTATCCTAGGTCTGCTTGCAGCTGTATGTTTTTTGCAGCGCTACTGTAACTTAGATCTACTTGCAGTAGCTTCGTACACTTCTGTTGTATCTTTACTTACAGCATACTCAGCTTTCTCAGTAACCTTTGCTGTTGTAACCTGGATAGGTTCTTTTGAGGTTCTGCAGCAACAACAACATCAACCTCCTCATGAGGTGTCTCTAGCTGCTTAGTGGTTACCTCGGCTTTCTCAACTTCTCCTCGAGCATCCTCTAAGGGTACTGTCCCAACAGTCACCCCTTCAGAGGTCTTCTAATCCTCAGATAGTGTTGTCTGAACAACAGCCTCACCTGAGGTCTTCAGAAAGGACCCTGTTTCCTCGGCCAGTCCTGTAACCTTAACAGTCTCTACAAGAATGGATTCTTGCAGCTATTGTTGGTTTCTTGCAGCAGTTACTTGCTTACTGAGTTCTTCTTTCAGAACATCTTTTGCTGCTGTAACTTGTCGTTTTATCCCTTCAGTATCCTTTCTCCATTTAAGGATACTTCTTCTAGCTTGTTGTTCCCTACAACATGCTGATCCTTAGAAGTGTACAACTTCTTCTAAGGTTGGTTTTCCTTGGCCTTTGGAAAACCATTACATGATCTTTTCCTTTAGAAACGATAAGCTTGTGATCATGTAATGTGGAAACTAGGTATCAATACCTTAAGCAAACTGTTCTTATCTTGTTGTGTTGTTGTGTTTTGTCTTATCAAGATAACTACTGAAATATCCCAACAAATATATTTTTTGTTCTTTTAATTTAAAGAGAAAAAAAAGAATAATGTCAAGTAGGATAAAAAATGCCATATCAGTTACTTGGTCGGAAATCCCCAATTAAATTGGTCACGTGCTCTCACGTGCCAAAATCCGGTGACTTAAGTGGTCGACGATGGCCGAAGTCCTTAAATTGGACATTTTGTTATACATACAAGACCAAAATTGAACATAACAAACTTACAGGATATTTTTTGGACAAAGGCTAAGTTACGGGATTTAAAAAATATTTTTCCCTATAAATACAAATTGTTTAACTAAAAAAAGAAAAAAGGGTTTATTGTCAAAAAAATCACAACCTTTACTCAAATTGTCATTTTAACCAAACTTTTCAATATTGGTCAAAATAACATAACCTTATATATTTAGTATGTTTTTCCGACTAAAATCAGTTTTTGAAAAGTTGTATTTTTTTAAAATAAGCTCGAGGGAAGTGGAGGGGAAGGGAGAGAGACAAAAAAGACTAAAAAAACTTGGGTGAAAAGTTGTATATTAATAGATAATGATTTATTTTTTTCACTATCTTAGTTAAAAAACATACTATATATAAGGTTATGTTATTTTGACAAATAGTGAAAATTTTGATTAAAATGACAATTGAAGCAAAGGTTGTAATTTTTCTGGTAATTAAATCAAAAGAAAATGAATAAATTGACTCAATAGCCCAAAGTAGTATTGCAACTTCATATAATAATATTATAAGTAAACGTGTATATATATATATATATATATATATATATATATATATATATATATATATTAAGTATAGCTTTTACATTTACATGAGATGCCTAAATGTTAACTTTTTTTTTTTTTTACATGGAGTTGTTGAAGATCGAAATAGTGATTTTTTTTTATAATGTTAATATATTTTCCTCCTTTTTAGTCGGTCATCAATAAGAATATTGTTCTTAAATAATAAGGTGAAAGATTCATTATATTGAGAATATTGTTTATAAATTGGTATTGATTCACTTGTGGATAGCTTGATTTACCAAAGAATGAGTCTTGAGTGAGACGAGTCAATTCTATTCGATCAATAACAAATAATAAAAGTCAAAAGTCAACGGTGAAAGTTCTATGATTGATTAACGTCGGCAAACGGCCGGTGACCAAAAAATATTACATGATATAAATAAAAATAATATTTTTATTCTCATAACATAATACTTTTTTATGTGTATCATGTGATACTTTCAAACAGTATTATGTAGTACACATAAAAGTATTACATGGTACATGATATTTTTATGTGTATCACGTGATACTTTTAAAAATATTACATAATATGTATAAAAATATTATAATATGATAATAAAAGTATTATTTAATAATTAACAATTTCTCAAATTAATCGTTGATTTGAAGTTATAGAACCAAAAGTAGTACTCATTACGTATAACAGTATTACCTTATACATAAAAAGGTATTATATAAATTTATCAAAATATAAAATTTCAAAAGTATTACAAGTTATACATAAACATATCACAATATAATAATAAAAGTATTACTTATAAAATTACAATTTTCAAAATTAATCATTGTTTATAATCTTGAAAGCAAATGTATTTTATGATACACATGAAAATATTACATGATATACACAAAAAGATTGCATAGTATTACTTGTTAAGTTATAATCTTTCAAAAATATTGACTTATATACAAATTATATTATATAATACGAAAATATTACCTAATATATATAAAAGTATAGTCTAATATACATAAAAGTTTACATATAACTTTATTACCGATGATAATTTTGACCATTACCGTTGACTTTGACACATTGACCATTGACCTAATCATTGATCAAATTAAATTGGCCAAATAGCCAATAAAAAATCCAAACTTTTACGAGTTTTTATTATTTTGGCCAATATTTTTAATTTTGTCAATTCATCCTCAACTTAACCAATTAGTTGCAATTTTGACCAATTTGTATTTCTGGTCAAAATTTAATTCTTTGACTATGATGTGGCGGTCACATCAACAAAATCATGACATGTCATAAAACTAAAATCCCTAATTCAAAAACTCAAATCCAAACTCCAAACATTTCTCTCCCAAATCCCATTTCTATTGTGCCTGTCTGCCTCAATCCCGAGACGTACACACCCACCACCATACTCCTGTAATCCCATTCACACGCACTCGATACATCCCCACACACACAACACTCAGGGTAGTAGTATAGAAGGGGGTTTTTGCGAGGCGATGCTACAGAGATGCTTAGGCTGGGGTGTGTATTTTGATGGAGAAAAGACTGTGATTTTGGTTTTCATGCATGTCTTTAAGAAAAAAAAATGATGGGATATTTTGATGATTTGAAGTCGGAATTACCGTGAAAACGAAGGAGACAATAGCGGAAGATATAATGACTGTTCTTGGTGGATGGTGACGAGTTGGAAGAGGAAAAGTAAAGTGAGGGCTCAATCACGACATTGTTGACAGGGAAGAGGGTTGAACTTAGTAACTCAGTGAAGGTGCAGTGCTTCACCAGAGAGACATTAAAAACATGGGCAAAACAGGGTGGAGGAGACATGTTTGTGGAGGTGGAATCTATTCTTCTTGATGATATAATGAATTTAATATTTGGTGATGTGTCATGAAATTCTGATTATGTGTCTGCCACATCATGTATAGATAACTTTATTTTGACCAAAAATAAAATTAACCAAAATTATAATTAATTGATTAAGTTGTGGATGAATTGACAGAATTAAAAGTTTTGATTAGAATATCAAATACCTGTAAAGGTTTGTATTTTTTTTGCTATTTAACCAATAAATTTTACCATCTCACCGAAAGAAATCTATGAGATGGTGTCACTCAATACTTTACCCTTATTGAATGCAAGAAACATGTTTTAAAATTTAAAATTTAACTCATTAGGAATGTGAGGTGAGTTTTGAGATATTATGGAGTATCATTGATACAAGCATAATATTTTAAATTTTATTACATATAATATATAAATATTCAGTCGGTTGCTTGGTTGGATGTTGGTCCCACATAAGTTCAATATTGGCTCCACCATGCTTTCTTTCCAAATAATCAGAGAAGATAAAGTTAAAAAGAAAAAAAAGAGAGTGACAAAAGAAAAAAAAATCTCTGGAGAAAGTCTTTAAATCCATGTTTCGAGTCAGATCCGATCCAAATCCACAGTTTTTTTTATCCTAATCTTTATGTTACATCAGTCATACATTCACGTTATATTAGTTATACATTTATGTTCAAATATCATAACATTGGTGTAGTACTTTAATTTAAAAAAAAATCGCTAACTTTTATATTATGTTAATCATACATTTATATTATATTAGTCCTACATTTATGTACAAATATCATATATTTATCTAAATGTTAATGTACAACTAACATTACTAAAGGTATGACTAACATAACTAAAATATATGACTAACACCAGATAAAAGTATGACTAACATAACTAAAATGTATGACTAGCACTAGATAAATGTATGATCAACACAACATAAAGGTATGACACCTGAAAATGAGTTTGTGTGAGTTTGTGAACAGATACCTAGATGCGTGATGACGCATCATAATCAAATCGACCCAAATACATATATTCTAGATCCATGTACCTGGTGCATAAAAGTTTTTGTGGAATCTCTAACTGATCTTCTCAATATAATTTTTCCTTTTATTGGTTTTAGATAAGAGTAATTTTTCTTTTATTTTGCACAAATTTTGCAGTGAGTAGAACGATATTCATATATGGCTGATGAGTCACAATTAATGCAACTCATCACTAAGTTAGATTGTATGCTAAAATAGAGGAAGCCATTGTATTTCATTTTGTGCAAATATAATGGCTTCCAAACTTTCCTAGTCATGGGTAGTTTAAAATTTAAATTGAGAAATCGACAATTATTAATGGACGGTAGTTACTTATTCATTCATATCAATAAATTTATTATGGATTATAAAAAATACATTCCAATTCAAGTTTTATATGTTTTCCAAAACTAATTCTAAAAAGAGTGATACTCCTGTGCACAAGGTGCAACAATACTGTTATATTATATGAGTAATACTGTTATATTAATATAACAGTATCACTCATATAATATAACAGTATTACTTCATATAATATAACAGTATCACTCATATAACATAACAGTATTACTTCATTTATAACAGTATCACTTGTATAATATAACAGTATTACTTCATATAATATAACAGTATTATTGTGCACAGATTTGGATCCGTGCACCTTGTGCACAAAAGTTTTTGCCTTCTAAAAAATTATGAGTTTGTGAATGGACAGCAAGCTAAGGGCCTACTCTTTAATTAGAAATAATTCAAGCATGAGTACCTACAAATTAATGAATGCGTATGAGTGGTCTTTTACCAACAAATTAATACGCACCAACCACATAATGGTACTCATTTTGCACGAGGATATTTTGGATAAAGTCATTTCAATAGACTTCAAAGAATCCAATAAAATAGATGATGTTTGTGTTGGGCCCTCACCAATCTGACCCGGTCGAAGGGCCGATCCGAGTAGAAGGGCGACCTAGTCAAAGGGATCGGCCAAGTAGCCCGACCCAACCAGAGGGCAACCCGGCTGAGGGGCTGACCCGACCCGACCAGAGGGGTCAACCCGGCCGAGGGTCTGACCCGAGCGGAAGGGCGACCCGGCTGAGGGGCCGACCCGATCATTGTGATCGACCTGGGTCCGAGTCGGGCGTGCCGAGCCCAGTCCGTGGCCAAGTCAATCCGGCTGCTAGGTTTAGGTCATGGCCGAGTCGAGCTCAGGTACTTTAGCGGGCATGGTCAGAACTATTATCAGTTTATCACTCAAGGCATTTTTGGAGATTATGGACATGACCAGAAATTAAGGTTATCACTTTGGAAGAGCACAAAATACTTAGTCTCACGGGAAAGATCTACAAAACGAAAGCAAATCTCAAAGCAAATCATATCCGATTTAGATAGGATTTGATCCATTTTTTCCTTATCTAGACCCTAAAATCAAGGGATTTAAGTCTTATTTCCAAGTTTTGTATCTTGAGCTTAGCCTATGAATAGGGACTTAAACCTCGTTGAAAGGGGTTTCGAAATCATTGTAATTCAAGCAATTAGATAGTTTTTTTACTCTCAATCTGATATAAAAAACATTCTGGCCAGCCAAAACTGACCGACCAGAACAAGTCTAACTGATTTGCCCGAGTAGGCACCGGGCCCCTCTTTTTCTCATTTTATTCAATTATAATACTCTTTATTCGATTCAATTTATTTGAGCCGGATCGAGTTTTTGGGTGTTTGGCCAAGATTTTGTGTTTTACAAAATCCGACGTCAACAGTTTAACGCTAGAATGAGGGGTGCTAACAAAACATAGTTCAATGACTACCAACACAACAAACGACGACGAAGACCAGGGCTTCTCACCAAGCTTTCAAACCCATAATTCGACTACGGCTAGCTACATCAGCGCAACACTTCTAGGGTCATAGTCAACACCCCGCAAGAAGGCATATCTCTAGGCATCCCCATTCTGACAGAGGCTAGAGAGACTATGATGACCTCAGACGAGATCAAGGTTATGATGTTCCAGCTTGGAGAGCGGCTGAAAAAGGCCGAGGCAAAAGAGAAAGGCCATAAGGTCCAAAAGCTTGAGGACACCCAATCCTCGGATAAGCCAAGGCCCAAGAGGAAAGACCTGGAAAAGCTCCGGCCGGAGAGCAGAGAGCAGAAATGACCCCAACACCCGATAAAGACCGACTAGAGGCCAGGTTCTGGCCAACACGAGCAGACCTGCAGACCAAAACCAAAAGTGTGTTCGATAGGATTGGCCCAAACTTAGCTTTGGAGACCAGAAAATCACATAAGAAGTTAGACTTTCAAAAAGAAGCCTATCAGCATAGTGAGGAAAGACCTGAAAATAAGTCCCCCCAGGACTATGATGAGGAAGAAAACTTGAATATGAAATTGGCGAAAATTCAGGCCAGAAAAGATAGGGTTAGTGAAGGGAACATGATGGAGAAGAGTTTCATCCTTCATCGACCAGATCTCGAGTAGGGCCACTCCCACGAAATTCAGAGTGCCTCCAATTGGCCTCTACAATTGAGAGACCGACTCTAGCACACACCTAGACAAGTACACATCTTGGATGGAGCTGAAAGGGATAGGAGAATAGCTCATGTGTAAAGTTTTTCCTTTGACGTTGGGTGACCGAGCCCAAAGTGGTTCCGATCCCTTCCCAATTTCTCTATCAGGGGATGAGATGAGCTAACAGGGCAGTTCCTTACATAGTTCATGGGGTCAAAAATGAGGTCGACCCCAAAAGAAAGGCTGGTGAACATTAAACAGGGGAATGAGGAATTGCTGAGGTCTTACATAGACAAATTCAACAAGCTGGTCCTGGAGATGGAAAATGTCTTCGATGATGCTGTTCTCATGGCAATCATGGCCGGACTTCGATTGAAAACCAAGTTCTGGTGGTCAATCCACGAAGCTGGGCTAAAAACCTACCACAAATTTTTTACCCGAGCTAAACGGTACATCGGAGCTGAAGAAGCGATTCCGGAGGAAAAACCGACCTAGACAGGACGGTGAGAAGAGAGGGAAGAAGAAAGAGCACAACACCTTTCAAGCCTCTAGGAGAATTTAAGGTCTACCAAAATGAAGAGCTTGAGCAAGTTCGAAATATCTTGAATTTAAGGTCTACCAAAATGAAGAGCTTGAGCAAGTTCGAAATATCTTGAATGTAAGCCCGGCTCAAGTACTCACAGAGTTGAAAGACCAGGATTTATTGCCAGAACCAAAGCCGATGAAGATTGACCCTGCTCGACTCAACCAGAACAAATATTTTCGATACCATAAAGCTCCAGGACATGACACGGCACCAGAACAAATATTTTCGATACCATAAAGCTCCAGGACATGACACGGATAAATGCCGGGCACTGTCATGGATGGAAATATCCAGAAATATCTTCGATATTTCCCCGATATTTCTATTTTTTCACATGACTATACCAAAATGGGGTGCAATCGATATATCTCTGATATTTTCATTTTTCCACATAACTGGTAAAGAAACGAGAAATTTTGTCAAAATATCGGTAAAATATAGACGAACTATTGATTTCAATATCGGTGAGTTCATTATACAATTTGTAGGAAAATATCGACGAAATTTCGATGATTTCATGGTACAATTTGTAGGAAAATAAGTGAAATATCAGGCAAATATCGACGAAATATCGATAAATATCTGAAATATCAGGGAAATATCAACGAAATATTGATCAATATTGGTATTGATTTTGATATTGGTGAATATCAATGATTTCATGATACAATTTGTAGGAAAATAAGTAAAATATCATGGAAATATCGATAAATATCTGAAATATTAGGGAAATATCGACGAAATATCGATAAATATTAGTATCGATTTCGATATTGGTGGATTCATGATACAAATTATATGAAAATCCGTGAAATATCATGGAAATATTGGTAAATATAGGTGGAATGTCGGGAAATATCGTTAAATATCAAAAAAAAAATCAATAAATTTATATACCGATATTTCCACGATATTTTCGTAAAACTAAGATACCGATATTTCCATTGAAATCAAAATTTTCATCCTTCGAAAACACGCCAACGCCAACAGTGTGACGACAAGAATTGCTACGATCATAACTACAAACCTGACCACATGATATATCCTGTCAAACCACACTCTGCAGTTACCAGCCGCCTAATCCACCATCTTCATCTCGTACACAACCTTGACAATGTCACAAAAATTAAACTCACACGATTAAGGAGAGAGCAAACCACATCCAACCAAAGAATGAAAATTTCGATTGGAGAGAGCAAACCACATCCAATCAAGGATGAAAATTTCAATTTCGATGAAAATGTTGATATCTCAGTTTTACGAAAATATCGTGGAAATATCGATATCAGTGAAAATATTTGATACATAAATTTATTGATATTTTTCCGATATTTAATGATATTTACCATATTTTCCCGACATTCCACCTATATTTAGCAATATTTCCATGACATTTCTCGAATTTTCATATAATTTGTAGTCAACCTTAACAGACATATTATCCATATTAGAGGTAACATGGTTTGTGACACCACTATCAAAATACCGTTGAGGCTCTCCCCGTGTAGGTGAATCTAAATATAGCTTGGGGTGAATAATGAATAGATTAAGAGGTATAACCTAAATTTTCAGTGAATGAGAATCTTGCAGTAGTACTTGTATTACCATTGAGCTAATAACAAACCTCCTAACACACTTTAGAGCAGCATGACCTGTTCTACCACATAGTGGACACTTTGTTCATATTTCCACCCCTAAAGGATCTGCCACCTCTGAAACCTCTTCCACGATGAAAACGAGCACCTCTTCTATTTCCAGACAACCTTAAGCTACATATGTAGAAGTCTGTGAGGTAGTATTAGATTGTTGAACTCCTGCATTGAGTGCCATAAGATTTGAAGAATTGTTGTGTTGAAGGCGTAGTTCATGCGTCTGCAAGGCATACTGCACCTCAGACAAATTCAGTGTTGAATTTTCAGAAGTAAGATTCACTATTACTGACTCAAATTCGGATCCTAAACCACCAAGAATGTAAAGACATAATTCATCATCGCTGAAATCATCAGCAATTTATTCATCTTCAGAAAGTAATCATCAATTGTAAGGTCACCTTTCTTCAAGGTTTGAAACATCAAGGCGGAGCTTTTGATTATTCTGATATATAACTTGCAGAGTACTCCATACCTCATTTGATGTAGTGCATCGACTTACATGCCCTAACATGGATTCAGTCATTGAAGCTAGCATCCAGCTATAGAGCAACTGATCTTTGCGCATCCAAGTGTCTGATTCACGATCCTTAGATGAATATACTCCAAGTACTACATCATCCAAACGCCTTTGCCGTTGAGAGAATCTGCGTCTTCCAATACACGAAGTTTGATCGATCGAGTCGAATTAAAAGAGTAGTAAAATGCGGAATTGAGAACGAGGTGGAATTAGAGTTCGAAGAAGCAGAAGCAGCCATAACTTTGCCGGATCGGAGGTAACCGTCACCGCAATAACAGAATGACTGCAAAAACAATGAATGAAGAAGAACACATAATGACTTCGGCGGACCGGAAGTAACTGTCGCCGAACCGGAGATAACCATCGCCGGACTGAATGAAGCAGAAACTGGACCGGTGGTGACTGTCGCCAAAAAAAAAACTGCTAACAAGATCAATCACTGGCTCTAGATACCATATTGAAACTAAGCTTAAGATATGAAAAGAAAGAAAACATAGGTTGCAGAGAAGATAAGAATACTCATTTCATTGATTCAATCTTTACATTACATATAATCTATAGCTTAATCTATAGAAGATTGTAGAAGCTAGAATGTAACAACTTTTATAACCAACTAACTAATGCTGACTAAGCTACTGACTATAGATGACTAAGTTGCTGACTCATCATAGTCATAATAATCTGCTTAACCTTGAAAGTGTATCACTCCCATTTTGCTGTGAGATATGCTCCCCCTATAGAATCCATCACCGAACCTTTCCACGAAGAGAATTGTATTAATTCACCTACAAATTCATCATTTTCCCTTTGGTGTTATTGTTTCACAATGTGACATTATATTTCTATATTATTGAAGAAGCTAATTAGAATACACTAAGATGGATGAAGTACCACGCGTGGTGGAAATGAATGATAACTCACTCGTGCAACAATTCCGCCTCTTTCTCACACCATTCGCTTTTCTGTTCATCATCTTCTTCAATGCATTGATCAGATGATGAAGTGATGTCAATAAGTTTCATTTCTTCTCTTGTCATCATTTTCATCTCAACCGGCTTTTTGACCTTTTTCCTCCTAGTATAAACTATGATATGCTTTGATATGGTCGAGATACATAGTAGGCCGAAATGATCATCTCAATTGGGGAGATCAAAAAATGCTTATTATACTTGATATATCCGAAATGAGTATCTCGTTCAGAGAATTCGAAATGCTATTATACTAATACGAAATGAATTATTATTTCGTATTAGTTAGCTCGAGCAATATATTTCGAAGACGCAGATAATAGAATATCTCGCTAGACTTAAGGTAGATTCTTGGATCCTTAAATCTTTGTTCTACATTTCGAGATAATGATGTCGAGATACATTTATGTTGACGGAAAAGCATACTCCAGTTCGAATATTTCATCCCGCTAATAAAGATGGCGAGATACTTTATTTTTATCTCAAACCCACGTTCTCAAGCCTTAGTAACTGTTCTTTGTTAGTGGCTTAGTGGTGCGATATTTTAAGAGTAGTTAAATCAATTCAAATCCATGTATAAATATAATTTTTTCTCCATTTTGAAGGGGAGAGACATTTAAATTTAAGAAGAGAGATTTGAGAGAAGAACATGCTTAGCTTAAGATATCAGTTTATCATGATCAAATGCCGTCAAGTCCATTCCACCTTCATCTCTTTCAAAACCCAATGATCTCCTACAGATTTTCTTCACAACTTGTTTACATTCACAACAAGTGGTTTGTTTTTAATATTTTCTAGTTACATGAGCCGGAGTCACGGATGCAGTAAAATGTGATGCTTTGACTTTAGGTATCACCTTCCAAGTTCTACGTCTTGGCAACGTTGAATCAGCTGCAGAAATCGGCCTTCTTCGCATCCCAAGTTTCAAATTTAATTTGTCTTTGTTTTCATCATAAATTACTATTGAAGCTTTCAATTACTAAATGTAATATTCTTAATCCAACAAATTTTCCATTAATTTTCATGCTGCCCAATTTAAAGCAAGAAAATAACTAATATATAAGATCAAAATTAAATACCATCGGAAACAAGAGGAATGACATTATAAATGCATTTTGTTTGACTAACCAACTTCATTTGTACAACTTCTAATTTCTTTCTCTCTTCCCCAATGATTTCTTCTACGTCCTGCAAATGCAAATTAAAGGTTGCTTTTCGACTCAAAAAGTCAAAGGGACAATGCAACTCAGAGATGCAAAATTAGATGCTACATAAGGTAATTATAAAGACGCAATTTAATCTAAAAATACAGAGTAAACATTCATAATATTTAAGTAAAATCCCAACTATTTATCACCACATTTTGCCATTCCACTAAACTGCAATTAAAAATGTGTCCTGAAAATACACCACATTACTAACTTTCCCCGATAAAAATCCTATTTCAATCTCCAATCTCTCGCTACTCAAAACACTAAATATATTTTTTCGGAAAATTAAGCAACACGAATATTTCTCCAAACATTAACATTTGGATAGAATGATTAATTGAAATCCAAGATTTGAAATCCACCGGTACTGCTTACTTCAAAATGAAAGTAATGGATTTCAGCTCCGCATCTATCCAGATGTCATTGATGAATTTACAGCTAGAAATTTTAAATCTCTCCATCAAAAAAAAAAAAACATTAACGAACAAAGAAGGACAAAAGAGGAAATTTACTAATTTGATAGATGTTTCTGTTGACAGAGGATGGTTCCACCCTTGCTGGAGTTTGCAGTAAAGCATGATCATCCCTTCTTCCTCACTTAAATGCCAAACTCAATTTTTCTCATGATTTTTGCTCTAAATTAGTCACCTGAAATTGGTAACAAAAGAAGAAAATTAATAATCAGTAAAATTACTAAATAAAATCTTGTGCATGCAATGGATAATGTGAATTGAGTATATTTTCAAGAAATGGTGGCGTTGTCCTTCATATGAATGTTACTAATTAGTCGCTCAAAATCCACATGCAAAAAGTTAACCTGTCACATGAACTGCTTATAATTCATAATAAATTAATAGTGCTTACAAAATTTTCACCAAATTGACTCTAAACCAGTTTTGTACAAGGTGAAGTACTGCATTAATCATTGATAAAAACTAAATCAAACAAAGAGATTGGAGAAGAAGATGAAAGAAAGAAGAATGCATGTTTTCTTTCATCTTAGAAAACAGAGAAAAATGTAAATAAGAGACAAGTACTGATAAAAGGAGGGGATGAAGGCAAAAGGCACAACTAGCATTGGTTGAAAATGCTATGGCTGTATATATAATGGTAAAAGAGATGATTACATATATGGGAAAATGTGTATTTGTGTTGGAAGCTAGTTTTGGGTGCAAGTGCAAGTTTCCTGAAATTATTCTCTCTCTTTTTTTTTTTTTTTTTGAATAACAAATTAATTAGAATTTTAGCAATGATAGAAAGGAAATTTGGAAAAATGTGAACTTTCGTTTATATTTTAAATTAAAGTCATTTATGATCGATTATACATATAGTCGCACAGAATCATACACAACTATATTTACTCACGATCATTGATGATATTTTTATATAAAATTAATTTTGGAATCTATTTTTGCTTAAGTGTTGTGTCAATTTAACATTTTATGTGAATTTTCCTTAATATAAAGAAAATTAGAAGTAAAGATGATTTTAAATTTCATTATTTACTTAATAAATACAATTTAATCTAGAAGAATACAATTGAGTATAATGATGTTATTAAGTATTTAATTAGTTCAATATGAGTAGTTTATTAATAAAGAGAACTTTATACTTTTGTGCAAATGAAATATATTAATATGAATGATTGATTTGTCAATTGAATACGGGAGAGTTTTTTCCTATTTCAGGCCTGATTGATTTTTATATATATTCGATTTGGGTCAAATAATGATCATGATTACTTTTATAATTTTCCTAGTTTTATACAAATATATAGATTTTAACTTAAATTTCGATCTATACCCAAACTTTCAATTGTTGTTCCTCATTTATTTTGAACTTGCATATTGCATCTTAAAAGTTAAAACCAGTATTATCCAACTTCAGCTACATATCAAACAATAAATTTAAATTAGATTAAATTAAATCGAATACTTAATATCGTAATATATACATATACATAAAATACGGAATTATATCATTACTAAGCTTTTCCTGCACTGTACACTTAACTTGCAAGATTAATTCATTTCTTGAACTACCATATATTATTTGGGTATTATAAAAAAAATACATGTCAATGTGTAATATAGGTCGAAAAAACCAAAGCATTATTTTACAAAGTAGTGAGTCGATGAAACCTAAGTTTTGGTGGTCTGAGTTTTAGGAAGTCCTATGAACAAGTCTGTCTCCACCTCTGTAATTTGTTCTTCTTGAGCTTCCACTGTTGGAACCGATAATCGAAACGGCAACATTTCCCACTAGTACATCAAATATTAGATTCACAAGATCAGAATATTATAAATACGAAAATGTTAAAATACCCACCGTAAAATATATATATACGAATTTATAATTTTAGTTGTTAGTGAAACTCTCCCATATTTAATTACATGATCTTAGCTAACATTTGCTCATAATATTGGCAGCATGATTCTAGACAAATACATGTTAAAGTTTGGCATATTGTTGAGTGAAATATCGTGTAGAAATTTGATATTAGGAATTAATTTCCTGAAATGTATCAAATTACATTAAATTTATGCTTAAGAGAGAGACAACATATATAGAAAACATCACTAGCTAGTGCGGAATAATTCCAATTAGATATAATAATATGTGATCACCTACATTCGTAATTATATACATTTGTCATTTATTTTGCACATACTTTCATTTTTGTCACTAAGCTTTTCGTTTTTTCCGGTTTGATCATTCATCTTTAACTTTTACTTTCGCTTTGATCATTTACTTACCATTATGATGATTTTCATTTTCTTGGTTTTAGTAAATGACCAAAATGAAAACAAGTGTAAAAGATAATTGATCAAAATGAAAGTAAGAGAAGGTCTTAGTGACAAAATTGAAAGGAAATGCAAACATAAATAAATAATCAATATAGATACATAAATATCAAAATAAAAAATAATTAAGTACAAAGGTAAATAACCATCTTTTTTATCATCCCGATAGTTGTTTACCATCATCTCCTAGTAGTTTATAAACTGAATAAGCACTAGATTTTAATAGAGTGCCAAGTAGGGGTAGGGGTGGGAATAAACTAGGTTAAGTTGGGCTTCTTATTGGTCGGCCTAAGTCTAAAATGTAAATATTAGGCCTAAGTTTTGTCTCGTGAAAGGTCTTTTTTTTTAGCCCAAATCTGACCTGTTTTATGGATAAGTCTAGCCTAAAGCCTATCAAAAACCTATTAAGAGCCTACAAAATTATCTAGTATGAATTTTTTTTTTTTCAAAAAATAAACTTTCATTTATATTTTGTGAATTACACCAAGAAACATAAAGACGATATAAAATATAAAATATAAATTAGACTACATTTATATACAACTTTAAAAGATATCAAACATATTATATATTTTATATAAATATTATAATTAGGTTAGTCTATTAGGCCTATTAAGTTTTTTTTTAAGGCCCGAGTCTAGCTTATATTTGTAAATAGATTTGATAAAAAAGTCTTAATCTGACTTATTTATTAAAAAGGTGGGACCGAGTAGGCCAATAATAGGATGGGCCATAGGCCTCTGTCGAATGCCTGTACTACTCCCACCCCTAGTGCCAACTCATCATGACCTAGATTCATCTTTGCTATACATGAATAACCATTAATTAGTCAATTATGTTGAGCAGGATAGCACTAAAGCTTGTTTAAAAATTAAAAAAAAAAAAAAAACCTACATTCATGTATAAACTTTGTTGAAATAATTAAAACAGAAATTTTACGGTTAACACGCACCTCTTTTCTTAATTCTGTATTTTCTTTCACTAGATTCTTCTCCTACATCACAAAAAAATATACATGACAAAGTCCACAACAATAAACAATGTAAAAACTCCATTCGCAATAATTGATCAAACGCTACAATTTTTGTCCTCTAATTTAGTTCTTATCTAATTTCTTACCATCAATTTTACATATTTCAATTTTGGTCAAATTTTGCTCGAAATGTCAATTTATATCTACGTGGATCACGAGCACATCAATGATTCTTGCATCTATGCAGACAGAAAAATGACATTCCGAGTAAAATCAGACCCAAAATAGAAAAAAAAAAAAGAATAGTTAGGAGATCAAAATTGAAATACATAAAATTAATGGTAAAATATGGATCTACAATGTTTAAGTTACAAGACGAATATTGAGATATTCCCTATATATATTATTACTATGAATGTACATAGGATTATGTATATTACCTGTTCCATGAGTTGATCAATTTGCCCTTTAAAGACTATACTCTGTGACAAAGAAAAAAAACAATAATATTCACATCATTAATAAATTAATCATGTGTTGATTTAAGCGGAAAAGTTGGAGGAGAAAACATAAGACATATATATACATACCTTCCTAGCCCTGATGTTGTTTAAACTCTGTTCCATCTGTATTTCCAGCTCTTCCAGCTCACTAACTGAACAACAATCTAAGCTTTCTCCCAACAGCTTTCTAACATATTTGTGAATAGATCAAATTAGTAATTTCATAATATATATCATCACAGCTTAATTCATTTGCAACAACCTAGTAATTTTCGACCCATAAAGTGTGAATGAATTTTTGAGAATGGGAATAAGGGAATGATGTATCACCTCTTACGATCTTCAAGGAGCTCTATCTTCTTATACAAGTCAGCTGATTCATCTTTCAATTGCTATATATTCATTTACAGAAAAATGTTAGAATCTGTAGACTAGCTAACTTCTCTTTCCTATTATTTACACAGATTTAATACATTATAATGAATCCAGTAGCTAGCTGCAATATCAATAGTACCATGTTTGAAATTAGATAACTTCTATAGTTACACAACTAAAATTGCAAAATTGATATTTGTAACTTAACATGACTATTTTCAGATATTGTTTAATTAACACGACTAAAATTGAATTTTTTCCAACGAAAAGTGATACACGGATAGTTTGCGTAGAGATACAATTTAAGCATAAAAAATAGTCTACAGATATGTCCAGAAATCCAAGAATAGAAGTATGTACTTAACAAATTACAAATAAAATTCTAATCATATATGCACACCACTATTACTCTCAGAGTAAATATTGTAAATTGATCTCATACAATTTGTTTTTTCAGAATCTAAAAACATTACTAAGTTAGCAACTACTAATTCTAAAGATCTCCCAATTTTCAGATCATGTAAATGAAACAAGTTTCTTCATTCAATTAGGATATGCATGTCGTTAATTCGGCTCAACATAAATAGACTACATAGTACAAATAATTTTGGAACTTTAATTATTTTTTAATTTTCTAAAATTGTTTTACTTAATATTCATTTCTAAGTTGAGTAGTATCCAATCTTGCAACATATTCTCAATGAGTCTCAAATTTAATGATTATCATTGAAGATTATACAGTTGAGAAGAATTGTGATCACCTGTATATCTTCTTCTACAGTGTTTCTCCCCATACTTTGATTCTTTTCATTTGTCTTATACCTTTCGATTG
The DNA here is from genome assembly GCA_946896805.1 of Scutellaria galericulata. NCBI lineage: Eukaryota > Viridiplantae > Streptophyta > Magnoliopsida > Lamiales > Lamiaceae > Scutellaria > Scutellaria galericulata. The sequence goes on along the minus strand of OX335791.1, from coordinate 12,567,756 downwards.
TCTCATTGATCAAGCTGCATATAATGTTCATATAAAGGTATGATTAATTAAAAAAATAATAGGGGGAATCTGAATTTCTGCCTATAAGACATGACAACAATAAAAAACATCCAATTCAGAGCGCCATAGAAGAATAATTAACATTCATATCAACAATTATTGTCAGAAATCTAATTTCAATTAAAATCTAACTAAAATTGTGAAAAATTCCTGGGCGCAGATCCGAGTTAGACCCAACCTGACTCGACCCGACCTGTGCATGACCAGTTGCATGGATCATGATCTATACACTTGATGCATACAAACACTACTCTTTCTAGAATGGTATCTCTATGTTATTGTAATTTGTTGGTAATTTAACTAAGGGACAAATTATTAATTTTTGTTTTCATAATTTTGCTTTCACTATTAACTTTACAGAATTTTATAAGTAATTTATTAATTTCTTCAATTTCAAAATTGATTTCAGACAAAAATTCTATTTTCCACATTAATTACTGATATGAGTGTCGTTTGTCATGCTAACGAGCACCTCAAATTGAGGATATTGGTTGTATGGTATGTTTTTCGTTTTTCAGTTTCTTGTTTAAGTTTATGATTATGTACAACGTTTTCCCTTACATTTAATGTTACATAAATCAAATTTCACGTCATACAACCAACATCATCAATTTAAGATATCAGAGTAGACAAAAACTTTTATATACCTATTGTACAGTTTTGAAACCGTGCACTCGTCTCTCACACGCAATCATGCACCCACACGTGCTTGCACGCGCGCCCTAAGGTCGCGCTCAAATTCGCCCAAATTCGATCACAAATGTTATACATTTATGTAGTGTTAAACATACATTTATGTTATAATAGTCATACATTTTAGGTTTTTATATGTACCTTAACATATTTTCAGACAGCTATTAATATTTTTCATACATTTTAATTATATTAATCATACATTTACTTATGTTAGTCATACATTTTAGTTATGTTAATTATATCTTTATATATTACATAAATGTATGTTTATGTTGATATAAAGGTATAAATAATATCATATAAATGTATGAGTAGTATCACATAAAGGTAAATATGTACAACTTGTGCTGGAATTAGGGTTTAGGGTTTAGGATTAAAATATTACATAAATGTATGATATTTGTGTATAAAGGTATAACTAATATAACATAAAGGTATGACTAACATAGTATGTAGGCCAGCGAATTTTTTTTTAAGTTAAAGTATTACATTAAGGGTATGAATTTGGACATATAAATGTATGATTAATATAACATAAAGGTATGACCTACATAACATAAATGTCAGGATAAAATAATAATAATAATAATAAAGGAAAATACACGGATTCGGATCGAATCCGACCCGATCCAACCCTAATGCATTGATCTAAAATCTATACACCAATTGCACAAAAGACCTACTCATCGGAGTAACATAATCACTAGTGTTCATGTGATCAACGAGTGCCGGACATCGAAATTCAGTTAATTTTGGAAAGAAATATTATGGGTATCCATAAACTTAGTAGTGTAAGAATGGATTAGGACAAAAGTTACATTACCAAAATTGAAAGTTTTCTTTTAACTAATATTGGTTATTCATTTAGGTTGTAATCGAACTGGCCGGGGTGGTTGCTAGTTAAAGAAAAAAAATAAAAAAAAATAAGTTTATATAAAATTTCCTTTTAATATATATTTATATATTTAAAACTAAAACTAAACTTAAGTTACCATCTTTATAAAGATAGAGTAGGTCTTGTGTGAGACCGTCTCATCGTGAGACGGATTAAAAGTATTACATGATATATACAAAAGTATTACATGATACACATAAAAGTATTACCTAATACAAGTATCATGTAATACTTTTATATGTATTATGTAATACTTTTGTATATATCATGTAATACTTTTAATCCGTCTTACGGTGAAATGGTTTCACACAAGACTTTGTCATAAAGATATATATTGAGATGACCAAGGTTCTAACATGAATCATCCAAATATTTTAATATTTATTGTCTTTTTTTACCCCTCTCTCCGAAGTCACTAAAAAATAATAAAAAAATAATTCATTGGCACTAAATTTCTATCTTGACATTTTCCATGAAAATAACAAAGTTTTTTCTTCATACTCTTTTTTTTTTCTAAGTACATACAAATTATTGGGAAAGAATTAGATTTAAAAAAAAAATACATAGTACAAAAATTATAAGACCTAAAAGAAACCACGATACGGTTACTCAATGTTTGTGTAAAACAATGGAGTAATAATTAGAACTTAGAAGTCTATAACGTGTGAATATTAATCAAAACCTAATATTACTTCAATTTTTTTCTTTTTTAGTGTGTTATTTAATTCCACTTGCTTATTATTTAAGTAATACGACGGCTCTTATCAAATCATTTTATGAATCAAGTTATTTAATGGATCAATCTATAATTTGATTTGTAAAATTGAATTTAAATTATAGGTAGTGTAGCTATTAATTAATGAGGTTATCTCATCTAAGTTTTCGATTATTTAATTTAAACCACCCAAATTTTTTTTTTTTGAAACCAAATAGAATCCGTTCATATGCATCATATTTCATTGTTTTAATGGATATTGTCATATTTGTAAACTTATAAAATTTATTCTCTACTTATATTAATGTAAAGAACTAGAATATTAATTACAATCACATTCCATAGAAAAATGAACTGATTATATTACCAACAGACTCATGTTTACTATTAAATAGTTAAATTTATATATATTCGAAACACAATTTTGATTCAATGAATGTTAGCTAAAGAATCAAATATAAAAACATAAAGTAATTTAGAAAAGTTGATGCATTGGTATATATTACTCTGTTTCACTTATTTTATTTTGATAAATGTTTAGAGATTTGTCAACTCTTCCATTACCTTTACAATTCTCGATTGTATTAGTTGGTGATTCTCTTTGTTTAGACTAAAAGAGTAACACTTCCGTGCAACTGGTGCACAGAGTTGCATGGAAGACCTTTATGTTATAAATGTAGTACTTTTATGTACAAATATTTGTACCTTTTAAAATGAACATGCATAAAGGTGTTACATTTATAACATAAATGTACTACATTTATAACATAAAGGTGCGGATTGCACGGTGTAACTGGTGCACAGAAGTTTTTGCCTAGACCTAAAATATTTTAAATTTTCTCTATGCTCAGAGGGTCGTTTTGGAAGGAAATTCACTTATTTTTTTGCATTGAAATTAATGATTAAAAATCTCAATTCAGTAATTGTCGCAACTAAATAAGTTTAACACATGGAAGACTTAGATAAGGAAGATAAGACAGTCTCATGGATATATATAATAATAATTTATGAGAAAAAACTTACTTTTTTTTTAATCAAACTCATTTTCACAAATTTATATATATATATATGGATTGATTGGTCTCACAAAATTAAATCCATAAGATGGTTTCTAAGTATCATACTCTTAATTTGAATGGAAAGTTAGTTAGAATATATACATTTTTTTAATCTTTTCTAATCATTTTAATCAATCAAATTTCACATAAGTTAACTAATTTTGTTTTCAGACAATGAGTAAATTAATGGTAATTGAAAGAAAGTCTTTTTTTTCTCTCTTACTCTACCTTATAAGAATGTAAGAATGAGATCGAGTTCTACTTCTATCCAAACAGTGATTTGATCAAACCTAAAACTAGTATCCAAACACCAAACCATGCAAATTATGGATAGCATTACATTTACAGCTCAGCATGTGATTCCATGCTATACCCGTTTTGTACCCTATTTATGTAGTCTGATTTTGCTGTGAGTGTACTACCACACAGTGGTGTGTGTACTATATACGATTTGCTCATACTTCACAGCTCATGACATCATTTTATTTCTTTATATATTTTTTCAATGAAATACACTTGATAATGATTTCTACAACAGCTTCAATATTTAGCCCATTCCTCATGCTTGAGTTGCTAATACTATAATTAAAATTAGGTATGAATAATTTTATGTTCGTTCTTTTTTCGTAATGCTTATTTTTTGAATAATTCAATTTAACTAAAATTTATTAGTGTTTTTCGAATTCAATTTGTGACTCTAATTTCATAATCTAACCATTCAAAAAAAATTAATAAACTTCCATGTACACGTATGTAATCTAAAAATAGTGTATATATATTAGTTTCTAATTTACATAAAATTATTGTTCTCTTGATTAACATAGATAGGTGTACCTCATTTAGAATATGAATTGAGTAGATGAATGAAAAAGTCGATGACAATAGAAAACCACTCGCTCTTGATTACATTTAGTGTATGATATTTAAACTTGAATTGAGCATGTGTTACATTTATAAAACACAAAATGAGTGAAATTTTAAATTGAGTTAAAATAAAAATGTCTATGAAAATAAATAATTAGAAGCAAGGAGAAAAGGGAAGCAAATGTAAGGAAAAGAGAAGATTAAGGAAAGGATATTTCTCTCAAAAGTAGCAACTTAGCATGCCAATTAGTGGTCTCTTCCATCCTACACTTGATGGAGTGTATTGGGTATATTAGATCATGACATGTGTGTAATTTACCTTTTTTTATATATTTAATTTTGTAATTTTAAATGTAAATTTGAAGTGAGAGAATATTTTTTTACACAAGTGTCATGATCTAATATACCTAGTGCGCTCCACCAGGTGTAGGATGGAAGAAACCGTCAATTACTAAAAACTCGACTAACTTTCCTTTCAAATATATATAATTAGAAGATTATATGCACATTTTAAAGGATTACAAATAAAAGTAGAGCTCAAGTAATTAATTCAAAACTTACATGACAAACCTAATTAACTACCATGTCAACATTGTTGCAATTCAATTCCTTTTTACCCAAAATCTCTCACTCCACATCCCAATTTTATTATCCACATATTCTATATATATATATATATATATATATATATATATATATATATATATATATATATATATATATATATATTCATTCATGTACCTAAGTAATAGTATAGTATTCAACATAATATAACTATGCCTTGTCACTTAATTTACATATTAAATATTTTGGTTCACTTTTACTTTCTTTCATTTTTTCTTATTCTAAATAAAAGAAGTAAAGAATAGATTTATAGCAAGTGAAATTGAGAGAGAGTGCTCGGAGAGAAAAATAATGTGAGGAACAATTATGGAACAATATATAAGTGATACATTACAAAGTGAATTAAATTTATTGGAGTTCCTATTAATATATTAGAAAATTAATTTAGTAAATAGTTCACCTATATAGAATGTACCGAAAAAATACTGCCCCTATCAGAACAAAATATATATAGCATGGCTCTCCGTAGGGTCCCTATCTAGAGGTGGTATATCTAGGTTTATTTTTGAAATCTCTCATGAACTCACATCTTATAGAATGTTTTTACACTTATTTCCTTAAACTTAAGTAGTTAAAATTTTCCATAAAATAAAATAATTAAACCTCTAAAATATCAATAATAACAATTGGGTGGGGCACATGAGATCGTTCATTTCATGTTACATCTTCTATTCCAAACTTATCACAGGTCACACGTCATGTGAAATATCATATGACATCACTAGTTAACATATTAAATGTTTTGAAACATAAGATGTAACATCAAATGCAATAGATGATTCAATCAAACAATGGGGTTCTCGTATTTTTTTAAAAAGAGTTTATCAGCTCTTTATATATTATTTTATGATTAAATTAGATGTTTTCTAAAAAAATTAACGAAATAATTTGAGGAGCTTAAAAGCTTATATCTTACAAGATGTTCTGGACAAACTTTTAAATTCAATCACAAATTTTTTGAACAGTGTTATAAGGGAAGTTGCACAAACAAACTTTTGCTCTTTGATCATCTTTAGCCAAAGCATATTGCAGTTATTTCAGGAGTTGAGTGTGAGATTGATGAGAAGAAATTAAAATGGTTAAGGGGGAAAATGTTGGAGTTTTCATGTATCATTCTTCTTAATTAACTTTACTCAATCTACCCTATATATCTAACTTCTACATATTTTTCCCCCACATTATGAATTGTAGCCCTATTAGTTTATAATTCCTCTATTGCTCTAAACATTCTCTTTTCTATTTATATATTTTGTGTATGTTCAAAACACATTAGACTAAAGATAGGTATACATGAGCAAGTATTTTGGAAATTAACACGAGTACATGTATACAATTAAGATAGCCTTTTAACAAATCTAATTATAGATCAAAATAGTTAATGAAATATCATCACTTGTGCAGATATATATTTATATAACTAGTAGTGGTAAACACTTATAATCAGCCACGATTCAACTTTATTCAAGATGAACTGATCTCCATGTTAGAAAGTAAGAATTGCATTTAGATTATGGTCCACGATTAACATTTGCATGTTGTACAAGATTCATAAAACTTCTTTGTACTACTTGAATTGGGAATAGTCAGTTATGGAATGATATTTTATGTCGGTTCATTATCATGACTAAATTTTCTAAGTAATTACCATGATCTTAGGAGGAAAATGCAAAATATAAGACTATATATCTACTATGTATATAGAGCATAGGCATATAGTTAGCTTCTAAAAGTAATCCACTCACGACAAAACATGGATGCAGTTACTTACATGAAAAATATATTGAATTTAAAGAGAGGTTGCAGTTTTTTTGGGTTTGCATGCCTTTCATTAGTCACGTCGATACTAAGATATTATAATATCATGACGTGATTATTTCAAGGATGAAAATTTCGATTTCAATGAAATCGGTATCTTAGTTTCATTAAAATATCGGTATAGGTGAAAATATCGGTACAAATATTTGTCAACATTTTTCCGATATTTACCGATATTCCACTGATATTTCCTCGATATTTAACGATATTTCACCGATTTTTCTATAATTTGTACCGTGAAACCATTAATATTGAAATCGATACTGATATTCATCGATATTTCACAGATATTTATCGATATTTCCCCAATATTTCACCTATTTTCCTATAATTTGTATCATGAATCCACCGATATCGAAATCGATACGGATATTTTGACAAAATTTGTCCTTTTTATGTGAAAAAAATGAAAATATCAAATATATATCGATTGCACCCTATTTTTGTATCGGTCACGTGAAAAAATGAAAATATCAGGGAAATATCGGAGATATTTCTTGATATTTTCATCCTCGGATTATATGTAGATACAAAGTGTCCCTTTTTGTTTTTACTTAAGCTATGCAAAAATTAGGATGCAAATACTCTTTTTCATTGTAGGGTTAATTACAAACTCTAAATGTTTGGAAAGTTTACTTAATGGCTAAAATAAATGCATCTTAAAAAGGTGATCAAATACAATGTTTCTATATCTTATTGATTGCAACATTTGGATGTTATTTGAATGTAGCTGAAAACAAAGTTTAGAAGAAAACAGGGGCTACACTTGCATATATATCTCAAGTAATATACATACTTCAGTTGTTTAAAGCTGAAAGTGATTTTGGTGGGGGCCATATATATGGCGATTATTCAAAGTACAATATACTTGTAGCCCAATTCTCTGCTGTCATTATGATTTTTTTTCTTTTTCTTTTTTTCTTCTTTTCCCTTATTTTTTTGTTCTTTCAAGATAACTTCAGAAGCTAACTAGTTTCATTTAAAAATACATTTATTTTTTAAAATAAATATCTATTCGATAAACCAACTTGAATGGATTTTATCAAGATTAGCACGATATGAGCACCTGATCATCAAGTACTAGGTTACTTTTTATAATCTCCATAAATTTAAACATGAAATCATGTATAGGAATATATAAACTGATATATATGGGGTTTCCCACTCTTTGTACTTGCAGGTGTGTGTATATGTATTTTTTTATAATTTCAATTTGAATTGTGTGCTTCAATGGAAATAAAAAGAGACTTTGAGATTTGTAAGTAAGCTTATTAGAAAATCTCCACAACCATTGAAATTATCAACTAACTAAAAGAGAAAGTGATGTCATGAAATTCAAAAGTTAGGCCTCATTTCACCAGTTTGTTGTATCAAATTATCACACACTATTCACTATCCTAAAACAAGAACATCCCACAAAAGTTTTACACCATCATTTAACCTAGTTCTTATGCACATATAGCAAGTAAAAAAAACTCAGAAATATTGTTTAAAAAATAATAATAATAATAAATAAGGAAAAGAAAGAAAACCTGGAACTTGAGAACTCATAGAGCCTGCCATTGGGAGAAAAGACTATTAGAGCAACTTCAGCATCACAAAGAACTGAGAGCTCAAAGGCTTTCTTCAAAAGCCCATTTCTACGCTTGGAGAATGTAACTTGCCTACTTGTTGCATTTTCTATCCTTTTCATCTCAGTTTTCCCCCTCACCATTTTCTTGATTAATTTCTGTATCTATATGTTGTTTGTCTCTGTGTGTGTGTAGAGAGAGAGAGAGAGAGAGAGAGAGAGAGAGAGAATAATCAGGTGAGATAAGGGATTTGTGCAGAGAAGGGTCAAAGAAAACTGCCAAAGAAAGCACTGATCAAATCAAGAAACCTAAGAGGGTTACCAAAAATAGTAAGGGCAGAAAGAGATTGACTCCTAAAATAGAAAAAAACCTCAGATCTGGGGATTAAAGCAAAAGGGAAGAGAGGTTTTGGTGGGTTTGAGGAAACCCTAGACTCAATTTTTCGAGAGAGAGGGGTTTTTGTTGGCTAATGGATTTTGGGCTTCCATTTTCAGTCGAGTTCCAAGTTTCAACCACAGAAAGATAATAAATGCTTTGGGAAAGACTTTATGAAACCTCATCCTCTTTCTTCTTTTGGTAAAAACGCGTAAGAGAGACAACTTTAAAAAGATAGAGAGAGAAAGACAGAGATTGGTTAAGGAGCAGACAAGTGGGAGCCTGTTCGATTTTAATATGATTTTGTGTTGATGAATGAAAGACGCCTTTTGGAGACCAATGAGAGGCACCAAACTGTTGATACTACTATTTTTGCCAACTATTGATGTTAATTATTGTGTATTTTATTCAGTTTACACCACCAATCATTAATCTTAACTTTTTACGGTATTTTATCCTAAAATATCATATTTCATATTAGTTATTATTTTTCTACCACAAAAGATAGTTTTATTAGTTATAATTAAGAAATTTGATAAAATTGGTCTTCTGATAAAAGTTAGAAAAACAAATATCAATTTCTATCAGAGTTAAATGATATGTGTTTTTTTTACAGTGTTTCACGATCATGGTCTATGAAAAGACACATATCATATAAATATCTACTGAAAACAGGGTTTTTTTATTTTTATCACTAGGGCAGTTTTTTCAAATTTCCTGAATTGTAAGTGACAAAACTATCATATGTGGTAGAAAATTAATCTTTTATATGAATTGTGATATTTTATCCACTAGGCCCTTAATTTAATTTCATTTAAAACATAATCTTTGAACTTCATCGAAAATTTTGGGATCCAATTAAAGTGGAGTTGTGATATGTGACATACTTTGCATGTTGTAGAAGGGAATTTTTCATTTTTGGTCATGTCCTAAAGGTCATATCTGATTTTAGTCTCGTAATTGAAAATTTTAGCCAATTTTAGTCCTTTTATTTCTAGGATTTGCATTTTCCGATCAATTTCAGGCAATTGACGCACTCGCCCTCAATTCTATAATTTACGCTTATGTGTCAATTTTTTTTTGCATGTAGCAATTCTTTTTGTATTATTTTCCTAACTAAAATGTCACATTATCCACCGCATCATCCGCCACCTCATTATATCACTTAAAAATCAAAAAATGATAAAGAAATTAAAAAAATGGAGGAAAAAATTATAAGAAAAAAGAATTAACATAATTAATATGCTTGTTTCAACAATTTGTTTAACATAGACTTATCATTTTTCTGTATTTTAAGTTCAATTTTTAAAAAAATTGTTATATATAATATTCACTAAATTCTCATATTAAAATTCCAAAAATTTAATATAATTATGCACTTTTTTTTAATTTTTTTTATCAAAATCGATAAGGATATCGATATATCCACCGATGATTTGATAAAATTAAAGTACTGATATTTCTAGCAATACTAATATTCTTTGACTGCATTAGAGAGGGTATTCTGCATGAATTCGCATGATTTTGAGGATAAATACGAGTAAAAAGTCAATTATAATTTTCATATTGAAAATCAAGTCAAGAATTAAAAACAAAGTCAAAACCACATTAAAAGTCAAAAATTAATACTAATTGAAAATTTTACCACGTAAACTATGAGTCTTATTAGAAGAATATTATTAGGCATAAAAACAATACATGCACATAATTTAGTGAATTGATATTTACCTATTCATAGAGAAAGAATAAATGATTCTTCAATGATCCATTAACTCGATCTACATGTCTCCTTTATATATGAAGTCATGGACATGAATCAATATTCACACGTATGCACATATCATTTATGGGGTCCATGATGATTCTCTTGGAAATTATGTACTAAAGAAATCTCAAGTCCGCATTTTCTATAACGTATATTCTTTTGGGATTAGAGATCAGATATATATCGCATAAATGTAAGGATATTTTTTCATAAAAGTAACATGAATAATGAATATTACACATAAAGGTAAATATGTATAAGTTGTGCTGAAATTCTTCTTATTTTCCCTAAATTATAGTACATAAAGATAAATATATTTGTATATAAAGATGACATGAATATAATATAAAGGTAACATATAAATAAATCAAACCCACATTTAAAAAATTTCAATAATAAATGATTTTGGTAAAAAAAGTCTTTATATTGGATATCTTATTGAATAAGTTTCTGCCATTGCTCTGAATACAACTGAGGTTTCCCAACCCAAATTTAGAGAGGCAAAGATGAAAAGAGAGAGAAAATGAGTTCTTGTTGTTAGATTATCAGATGAATGTAATCACGAATAAAACCCAAATTTTCAGAAATTTACTAAGGTTAAAAGAGAGAATGATTCTTCTCAAAAGTTGGCAGCGAATAATTTCCAAGAGAATCCATTTAATCTCTTTCTCCTTGAAAACAAATGTATAAAGATATTAATCTCTCTTTCTACCCCTCCTCTCTCAATGTATCTATATGAATGAACTCTTAGAAGAAAATAGAGAGACTGGAAGAGATCGAACTTTGATATTGCCAATTTACATGGTTGGGATGACGGTTGGCAAAACGACTAATGGAGATGACAAGAAGAGAGATGGCAGGGGACGGCAAAGTTGGGAGGTGAAATTGATTAACCTAATATTGGGCCTCAATGGGCTTTTTTTTACTATAAAGATAATTATTATTTGAAGATTTAATTTTCATATGTCATTTTATAAAATTACATTTATGATTCAAATATTATCTGTAAATAACATTAACAAATGACTTTAGCATTATAATTATTATTTTGTCATCTTAAATAAAAAAATTTGATCTATTATATTTTTGTATTTACTTAAATAATAATTCAAAAAAAAAATTGTTTCAAAATTTTAAAGATATATAATTTCAATTATAATAGTTTTTTTCTTCATCATCATCATCATCAATTCTTCTACTGTAAACTATACTGTTTTTAAATTTGTATTTTGTTATATGTATTTCGTAATATTATTGAATATAATTATTTATAATTATATATATTAAATTTTAAAACATATTAATATTAAATTATTATATATTTCAAATTAAAATAATATACTATATATTATGTTATCAAAACTTTAAAATTATTAAATGATATAAAACATACCGTGCAACGCACGAGAGTACTGCTAGTTTACTCTTTATATATGATCGATAAAATATGTAGTTGAAGGTTGATCGATTCATATATTCGATCCGAACCTCGATCATAATTTTATATGTATATATGTATGTACATACCTTACATTATTTTGATGTATGTTAATTGTATTTTATTGAAGAAATCAAATTTTTAACCATTATCTGTTACATTTTGTCGTTTCAATGAGTTACCAATTGTAATGGATTGAAAATTTTGATTGATGGACTTTATAATGAATAGGGGAACTCGACACCAAAGATTATTTACTAGGAAGAGTTTCAGAATTGGCAATCCCATATATTATTTGTTTAGTAATTAATGTTTTGTTAATCACTAGTATTAATCAGACAGTATACACTTTGTAAAATTTTATTTAACACCGCATTAAATTCTAAGAACTGTATAAATTCTTATTCATATGTCCAACAAACCAAAATTTTAATAATAGAAAACTATATTATTCTGATTATTTAGAAAGAAAAAAATAGAAAACATTTACCGTATATTGCATTCATACGGATGTACACACAGCCCATACACCAGTAGGTGAGGGAAATAATTTTTAATTGATTGTCCGTACAGTTGATATACGTATTTTTCCTCCGTACTTGGGTGGAAGCAGAAGCCAATGGGGACCCGCCACGTCAGTTTGCTTACTGGGACCACGTCACGTGGCCCCTTCGTTTTTATCACGCGGCCAATTCTTGTCGGACAGTCTCAACTGCTTTCTTTTCTAAAAAAGGAAAAGAAACAGCACTATATTTATTAGAATTTTGTTAATTTTCTTTTATTTTTTCTATTCCTTTTTTGATAAAATAGTAGATTGTAGCACGCTAGCAATTTTCGATCAAGCTATGTACGGCCTACCTTATCCGATTAAAAGGCCATGTATTATGAGTTAGTGAGTCTTGTTTTTCACGTCTCATGAATTTCATCTTGTGAGATGAGTTGGGTCAGGTGAAACATAAGAAATTATGTAATTTTATTGTTTGTATATTAGGTAATATTTTTATGTATATTAAGTAATACTTTTGTATTATATTATGGACATAATATCAAAGTATCATCTAATATATAGAAAAATATTATATAATATGAAGAAAAATATTACCTAATACACACAAAAATATTATATATTACACAATTCACATGCGAGAAAGAAGAGCACATGAGGGTCACTAGTATCCGCGCGTTTTTGTTAAGACCTGACCCGACGCAGTTCGGGTCATTATCCCATAATACAAAAGTATTATTTGATACACAGAAAAATATTACCTAATACATATAAAAATATTATATATGTTTTTATAGTCTGACCAAATCAAAAATGCATCATATAATATTAAAGTATTATCTAATATATAGAAAAATATTACATAACACTTACAAAAGTATTACATAATTTTTATATTCGATCCGACCCGACCCGTCTCACAAAATGATATCCGTAAGACAATCTCACCCAAGTACGAGTTAAGGATTTAATAATTGACCAAATTGGCTACTTAATAATTATTTTTCAGCAAAGTATGATTATGCCCATAATTAATTTCATGTTATTTCCGTATATTCATATTATTATATGTGTTGATAAAAAAAACTGACGGTCAAAATTCTCTTAACTAATACAAACACATGGGTTAAATTAACTGATGTTAGTATATACTCCCTCCATTCATTTTTAAACGACGTCATACAGCTCTACACACAGATTAAGAATAATTTTATTTTCTTAATATACCCTTCAGTAATTAAGTTTTTTTTTTGACCATTTATACAATGAGTACTATACAATGTATTTAATTTAGGTATTAATTAATTATAGGGGTATATATACAAATAATGCACAAAACGTCAATTAAATAAGAAAAAATTTAAAGTTTCAAAATCTCACATAAAAAAGAGTGGAGGGAGTATATAATATAAGAAAAGTATAGAATTTCTGGTTCTTACTAATGTTTAATTTAATATAATTTCCTCAACCACCTCTCCAACCCTATATTTTTCGCGTGGGTGAGAGAATCTTGAAGTCTAGCGTTTTATCTTCTTCTTACATATACACTATAAATGACCGTGCTATTGAGTTGCGTAAAATAAAAATGGCATTATCATTCTCTATTAATATGTAAAGATGGCAAGTAAGGGTCAATTTAATAGGAAAAGAGGAAGTAATTAAATTCCTTAATGCTAATTACTTAATAAATAAACAAGATAAAATGGGGAATTTGTTGGAAATTATCTAATTAAACTAACTACTAATCAACAATCAAAGATGGAATTAAGCAAGTAAATAAATAAATAAGAATCAATCAATACACAAGACAACTCTTCTCAATTCAATATCCCCTTCTATTCTTAACAAAGTGGATTAACTAATAACATTTCCGTCAATCTATCTCTCAAACCTTCGTTCCTGAATTAACATCAAACTCTACTAGCCCAAATCATATCTTAAGTTAGATTACATGCTCTTTGATAAACTTTGTTTTATCAAATAACCTAACTAATAAGTAAAATGATTAGAGTTCGAATTAAATATGACAATCCTGAGAGGAAAATATGACGTTATCCATTTCATCTCAAATTGTATCCACATTTGTCATGTGTGTATGAGTTGAAATACATATGATATGTGCTCATAAAACACAAACACATAGGGAAGTTTAATTTGATTACTTCATTGTGAAGTTTTGTGCTTGATTTTATTTCTTATTTTATTTCAAGTCTCTGTTGATTCATAATTTAGTTTCATATAGTGATATATAGTTTTGGTTGATTTGACAATTCGATTTGAATTATATTTTACTAATGATATCCATGAGTTATCCTTTATATGTTGTTGGGATGTATGATTGATGAATGATTGGTACTTAGTAGCAATAGGTTGATTATACTTTTGTTGGAATTGTGTAATTGCCTAATGAATTAATGGGACTAACAGAATCATAAGCTTAATAATTGCATCTATCTCGATTATTAGGTTTTAGGTTTCAGCTTAGGTTTAACTGTTTTCACCGGAACTTAATACGGTTGTTAATTAATTTGGAAAACGGGTCATTTAGTTAATAACTAGTTTTGATTGGATGCTGGGTTCGATCAATTAAATTAGGAAAACATGGACTTCTCTACGGCTTCATGTTTAGTCTAAGGTTAAATGCTTGAATGTACAAGAATATATTTGTAGCTTATGATTAGTGATGCAATCGAATGTCGACATCCTTGAATCGGAGCTTCGTGAGGTTAATCTCTCTCCTATTTCTTTTCATCATTTCATTGCTTGTTTCATTCGTATTTTTATTTAATTGTCTTCTTAGTTTAGTTTAGTTTAAATTTAGTTTCATTAGTTTAGTAGATATCAAAACCCCACTGGTTCGTTTTATGCTTAAGAGAATTAAACTCCGTTACCTGAGGATCGATCCTACTTGTCGTTACACTCATTCATTTGTTCATATCGGAGTAGGATTTTATCTTTGTTGTTTTGACAAACCAACCAATTAGGTAATATTTTTTGTATTATATTATCTAGTATATGTAAATAATACAAAATTATTACATAGGACATAGAAAAGTATTATCTAATACACAAAAGTATTACATATTGTAGAACTCACACGAGAGGGATAAAAGCATACATGATCTGCGTATCTTTTGGAAAATCCGACCCAATCCAATTTGGGTCATGTATTCTATAATACAAAAGTATTACCTGATATATAGAGGTGCTCATCTGGTTCAGAAAACCGGAACTGAACCGAAACCAAACCGGGGTCAACGGTTCAGAAAACCGTTGATCCAGTTTTAGTTCCAAATCAAATCCGCAAACCATGGTTTGACGGTTCGGACATATTTAGAATCGTAAACCGGCGGTTCCATACCGGTGGTTCGAACCACTGGTTTTTCTATTTAAAAAATATATATTATATATATACATAATATTATGTATTTATATTATTTTACTATTTAATTTTAAGTTGTATTGATTATTATTATTAATTTGTACTAGTACAAATCTCATGCAATGCACGGGCATATCAATTTTACAATTTATATATATAGATATGAAAATGTTGAACACGAAAAATAATAAATTTTTTGGGACAATCTCAATCTAATTTATTACCCATGTGATACACGATCATAAAATTTAAATATTTCAAGTTTAATGTAAAAATATTAATTTACGAAAAAAATCAAGTTCTCGATAATATTTTAATCTCATTTTGCACCCGTGTTGTCACGCCCCATTTTCATTCTTAAAATATTAGAGTTTTCTTGTGGGCTGCAGGAAAAGAAAGAAAGTGAAAGAAAGCATACACTTAAAAGATATCGATACGATAAACGAATCAAGATTTAAAACATCTAAAATCCGGAACTTCAGAAAACAGTTTAAGATAAATCTTTACATATTCAAACCCATCGGCGACAAGTCGGAAGAAAACATAGAAATCGTAACAACGAAAAACATCGGGATCCATATTAAAAGTAACACAGTTTAACTTTACAAATGTTCAAACATTGTTTAAAAGATATCTAGAATACAAAGATTTAAAGGACACAGCTGATAGGGCACCACTCTCTTTATGCTTATTGGCATTCATCGTTACCTGTAGCGTGAATACATGCGGGGGTGAGTGCTTTTGAATACACTCGTGGGAGTAATTTCCATATTCAAATTATATCAATAGTTAAACGAATTAAAACATATAAATCAATACAAGTAAACACAACGTACACATAAAATGCATTGCACATAACTTCATTCAGGTGCGGGTATTTCCCGTCTTATCCTGTATACGATTTCAGAATCGTCGGTGCTTTTTACGGACCACCAGTCTCTCCGTGATGTTTTTTACGGACCATTAGTCCCTCCGTGATGAACGTGGACTTCCGTCCTCGTATAACATATATATAACATATGCATGAACATCTATAACACAACACGTAATCCAATGCACATAAAGTTCAACAATTCATAACGATCTCAGGCATATCATTTACATCAATTTACATGCATCATTATCATCATATATTAAAATACAGAAACATAAAGACGATTAAAGTTTAGAAGTTACCCCCACCTAGTTAGGTGGTGTTTTTTTCGTGACTTGAACTCTAAATCTACAATCGTCTATAAAAGCGAAAGCCTACACATGCAAACGTAATCTATTAGTTTCTTGTTATCATCATATCTTATTTTTTTAAAAACTCTCTCGGAAAAGAAACGACGAAGGAAGGAAGATCGATGAAAAGGCTTGAAACTCGATCATAAGATGTAGAGGGTTTGATAAGGGTTTGATAGACATAAGAACGAGCTAAAACGGATGAGAACGAGCTTAAACGAAGCGTTTGAAGGTACATGAGCCGTTTTGTAAATTATGGTAAAATGGTTGACTTTGACCAGGGGCCTTTTTTGTAAAAACAGAAGAGTTTTAGGGTCTCTTTGACATTTTCAAAACTTCAGGGACCAAAATAAAATTTTTGAAAGTTTTGAGGGTCAAAGTCAAAGGTTTGAAAACTTTTTGGGGTCAAAACATAATTTTTTAAAAGTTCGAGGACTAAAACGTAAAATTCAGAATATGGAGGACTAGAAGGCAATGATTCTAAGAATTCTAGGGTTTGCAAAATGGCCCCCGGGAGTTTCAAATTTGCAGGGAGGCCCCCGCCTCCCCAACCTATCCGCCGCCGCTGCCCCCGCCTTCGCCGTCGTTTGCAGACCCTCACCGGCAACACTACATCGCCGGCCAACACCCAAACACACACATACCCTTACCGGCACACCCCGCACGGGCCTCCACAACTCACGGCGGCACTGGAAGCGCCGCCCACCACACACACGCATAAAACACATACACACATTACCACGGTGGTACACAGCCGGCCGCGGCGACTCCGATGGCGGCGCAATGAGGCGCCGCCTCAACCACTCACTCCACGACAACAACCCAGCGGCGATGGAAACTTGCGAAGGAGAAAGAGAGTAGAGAGAGAGAAGAGTCGAGACTTTAACCGGTCATTGCCCGCAGAGGAGGCGGCAAATTAGAGATCCGAGCCCGGATTTGTGATGTGCTTGGCGAGAGCTTCAATTTGACATATAAATCGATCAAATCGGAGGAGGGAAGAAGATATGTAGAGAGAGAATACAGGGGAGGAGAGAGAAAGTGTCGCACATTTGCCGGTCGATTTCCGGCGGAAGCGGTGGCGGCTCGACGATCCAAGCCCAGATCTATGATGGACTCGGGGAGGGCTTCGTTTTGACGTAAGTTTGAGCAAAAACGGGGGAGAAAAAAGCGGTGCCGGCAGCGGCGGCACAACAGCGCTCCGGCCAGTCGCGTTGGAAAAACCAGAGAGAGAGAAATGAACATTTTTTCTTATCTTGGTGTAATTTTTAGCATGTGTGGTTAATTTTTCCAACCCATGTGTTTTATCATATCCACCTTATACCTTGATTTGGGCCTAGATTGGACCGATTCTCGTTTCTATCTTTTCATTTTTTGATTACGAACCTCTCTATCATGTCATAATTTATATTTTTGATTCAATTATACTTTTTATAAATATAAACATATGCTCTTCGATTTAATTATTTTTTCGATAAATTAATCATACATACGATTAATTAAAACATGCATTATTCCGATTAATCTGAAACACATATATTTAAATCACATAATTATGGGTTAAATTATTTAATTAGCCATTTATGCATCGTTTCATCCTGGACGTTACTTCCCTTCTCCTTAAGAAAAAATTTCGTCCTCGAAATTTAGAAGCGTACCTAAAAACGGTAAATCTGGATACTTCGCTACAATCTGATCTTCTGGTTTCCATGTCACTTCTTCCTTTCCATGACGGCTTCATTGGACTTTCACTATGGCCATCTCTCGATTCCTTAGCTAGCGAGTCTTTCTGTCCAAGATGGCCACTAGGAATTCTTCATAGGTCAGATCTTTCTCAATCTCAATATCTTCATGGTCGATTACGTGGCTCGGATCGAAGATGTATTTTCACAGCAAAGATATATAAAAAACATCATGTGCACTGCAACGAAGTCCGGCGGTAGAGCTAAATGATACGCGACCTCTCCAACCCGATCTAAGATCTCGAACGGTCCCACGTACCTCGACCTCAGTGTTCACTAATTTCTTTTAGCAACTCCCGCAAGTGTGTGGTGTAGGGTGTAGAAGTGGTGAGTAACTACTAGGAATTAACTAACTACTCAAATTTAGTTCTCAGCTTTATCTAGGAAAATTAAATCTCATCAATTTCAAATTAATTCAATAAAAAAATAACTACGCAAGTAAATTCACTCAAGAATAACAGATATCTAAGACAGGTTCTAGGACATGCTTTCATCTAATTCTCATCAAAATATCACTTTAACCAATTCAAGTTCATTAATCAATCATCATATATGGGCAATCACATATGTCGAATTAACAGCTCTCCCGAGTCAGTTAACCAGTTGATTATTATGCCACCAGAGGTATCCCTACTCAATCTAGTTGAAACATAACAACTCCCAAAAGTACCTAGGATTGATTTCCCATCACATAAATTCCTTAATCTCCCGATTTAAGTCTTTTTATGTGTCATGTGTTTATTATTCCATAATTAAATCTCATCTCCCGAATTTTGATCTAATTACTAAAACATGTTCAATTACTGGCCGAATAATCAAACAAACAATCAACTCATAAACACACAAATAAGATAAACGATCATGAACTTTGAATTGAAATTAAAGATCCATCAATATTCGAATTAAATTACTAACAAGCCTTAAAAACCCTAGAAAATTAGTTAGACATGATTATAAACAAACTCATAGACAAGATTGGAAATATCATATCTACTAATATTCAACAAGAGAAGAAAAGATTAAAAACTCTATTGACGACGATCTCGCGATCCCTCGATCTCTTGAATTCTTATTCAAATCCCCTCGATGTCTTTCAGACTCTCGTGTTTTTCTCTTATCAATCTCTCTCTCTCATCTCTTCATGTTGAGTATTTATATAGCTTTGGGAGTCTTCCAAGTGAAGTAAGAGATGAAAATACACCAAGAAAACCAACTTCCCGAATTCTTATTCACCCGGGCACGGTCGTGCTATACGGCACGGTCAACCGTGCCATGCTTAGGGTACTGGCGATTACATGGCGTTGACCGTGCTGTGGGGCACGATCGTGCCCTGTCATCGAGTACTCTCTACACAATGGCGCACGGTCGTGCTACATGGCACGACCAAACCGTGTGCCACCAACTCTTCCACGCGATCTCGTATTTCTATTCTTTCTTCCTTGGTCATCAATTACACTTGAAACTTGTACTTTTCTCATCAAAATCATGAAACTAAGCACAAACCCGTCAAATGCAACTTATACAATATAATATCATAAATCACCATAAAAACGTATCTAAACATATCCAAATGAATATATAAACATACGCAAAAATATGTGAAAAACGACACTTATCACTCAGTTTCCTCTCATTCTGAAACGATGAACTCCTTTAGTGGGTGACACCTTCAGAAAAACTTTTGTCGCCCACATCGAACTTCAGCTCTCTGCGTCTCCTATCTGCATATGACTTCTGTCAGTCCTGAGCCACTCTGATTCTTTCCCGGATCTTCTTGATCACCTCGACTGTTTGTTCGACCAAGTTAGGTCCCAAAACCTTATTCTCACCCACCTCGTCCAACATAGGGGTGAGCGACACTTTCTCCTATACAAGGCCTCGTATGGCGTCATTCCGATCGTCAACTAGTAACTGTTGTTGTATGCAAACTCCACTAAGCATATATGATCCTCCCAACTTCCATGGAGGTCTAGGACGAATACCCTCAACATGTCTTTTAGAATCTGAATTGTCCATCGGTTTTTGGGTGAAAGATGGTGCTGAAAGATAGCTTGGTCCCTAGCTCATTCTATAAGCTCTGCCAGAATCTGGATGTGAAACGTGGATCTTTGTCTGATACGATGAAAATTGGTACACTGTGTAATCTAATGATCTCCTCTAGATAGATCCGAGCTAGCTTATCTAAACCGTAGGTCATCTTGATTGGTAGGAAGTGAGCTGACTTAGTCAATCTGTCCACGATCACCCACACAACATGATTTTCACGCTTTCGGCAGTCCTACAACGAAGTCCATGACGATGTGCTCCCACTTCCACTCTGGAATCTCCAACGGAGTTAAAATCCCCACTGGTCGTTGGTGTTCGGTTTTCACCTGTTGGCAAATTAGACACCTTTTGATGAAGAGTCTGATGCTTCCTTTCATGTTCCTCCACCAGAAACTCTCATTCAGGTCCTTGTACATCTTTCTACCCCTAGGGTGTGCTGATAGCGGCGAGCAATGGGCTTTTTCTAGAATTTCTCTTCTTAGTTCTTCGTCACTTGGTATGCACAACCTTCTCTTGATGGTTAGCGCTCTATCTGTTGATAAAATGAACCCTTCCGCTTTTCCTTTTTCTATATAAGCCTTTATCTTTGCCAAAAACATGTCTCTTCCTTGTGCCTTAATTATACGCTCTCGGAGGGTGGGCTTCACGGACAGAGCTGCGACCTTAGCCTTGATGCTGCTTCTGGTATGTGATCATGCACGTCGCGACCCTTTTTCCCTTTCTACTCAGAGCGTTAGTAACCACGTTCGTTTTCCCTAGATGATAGTAGATCATACAATCGTAGTCCTTCACCAATTCCAGTTATCTTCTCTGCCTCATGTTGAGCTCCTTATGTTCGAAGAAGTATTTCAGACTCTTATGATCGATGTAGATCTCGCACTTCCCACCAGAGAGATAGTGTCTCCATATCTTGAGAGCATGTACAACTGCGGCCAACTCTAGATCATGTGTTGGGTAGTTCTTCTCGTGAGTCTTCAGCTGCCTCGACGCGTATGCTATCACATTCTTTTATTGCATCAGAACACACCTAAGCCTAGTTCGGATGTGTCACTATAGATCACGAACTCTTTCATCACATCCGACAATGTCAGGACTAGACCATCTGTCAATCTCTTCTTCAGCTCTTGGAAGCTATGTTCACACTGCTTCGTCCACTGAAACCTCACATCCTTCCGAGTCAAATGGGTCAGGGGTATGACAATCTTGGAAAACCCCTCAATGAACCTCCTGTAATATCTAGCTAAGCCAAGGAAACTCCGCACTTCATTGACATTCGTTGGAGCCTTCCATTTGCTGACAGCTTCTACTTTGGTAGGTTACTTCAATCCCCTTCGAAGATACGATGTGTCTGAGAAAGGCTACATTGTCGAGCCAGAACTCACACTTCTTAAACTTAGCAAACAACTTTTCCTTCCGTAGAGTTTCTAGTGCGACCTTGAGATGTTGTTCGTGGTGTTCTTCATCATACGAATAGACCAGGATGTCGTCGATGAACACTATGATGAAGCGATCGAGGTACGGGTGGAAGATGCGGTTCATCAGATCCATGAAAACTGCTGGTGCATTGCTAAGTCCAAATGACATCACTACAAACTCGTAGTGGTCGTACCTTGTCCTGAAGGCTGTCTTAGGTATATCGGCTTCTTTGACCTTCACCTGATGGTACCCAGACCTCAAGTCGATCTTTGAAAACACACTAGCGCCCCTTAACTGATTAAACAAGTCTTTAATCCAAGGCAAATGGTACTTATTCTTGATGGTCCGTTTATTCAACTCCCAATAGTCAATGCACATCTGAAAGCTTCAGTCTTTTTTCTTTATAAAGAGCACTAGAGCTCCCCATGGCGACACACTTGAACGAATAAAACCCTTATCCAGAAGTTCATGTAGTTGGACCTTCAATTTCTGTAGCTCCTTCGGTGCCATCCGGTATGACGTCTTCGATACCGATGCTCATCCTGGTCAGAGATCGATCTCGAAAGTAATCTACCGATCGGGCGGGGGACCGGGTAGGTCTTCCGGAAAAACATCCACGTACTCACTTACGACATGCACCTTCCCAATAGGGTTTGTTTCTTATTCGAGGTCCACCATGTTTACTAACCAAGCTTGGCAATCTCCTTTACTGAGCATCTTGCTTGCCTTCATAGTTGATACGACCCTTGGGTTAACTCCAACTCGAGTTTCGTAAAACGTGAACTCCTCATTGCCAGGAATCTGAAAAGTGATCTCCCTGTCATGGCACTTGATTACTGCATGATTCGCCTTTAGCCAATCCATACCTAGTATCATGTCGAAATCTTTCATTTTTAGAGCGTGCAGGTCAGTTAAAAGAGTTCTATTTACGAAAATGACTCTCAAACCTCGACGAAAGTGTTTTATTCTTACCGTCCTTCTTGAAGGGATACTAACTTCTAAGGTTTCAGCGATTACCCTACCGTTCTCAAGTTCCAACAAATCAAAAACCCAACAGAGATGAAAGAGTGGGTTGTCCCGGTATCAAACAAGATGAGAGCAGAGATATCATATACTATTAACATACATGTCATGGTACCCAATCCTTCAGCAACTTGGGAACAAGTGAGGGCGAACGCTTGAGCTTGGCCTGCCCATTGCCTTGGTCTTGGTGCGGCAGTCGTCGAATTCTTGAACTTCTGGCAGTTGTTCGCTATGTGTCTGTCTCTTCACACCTATTGCAGTTTCGGGTTCCTTGGAGGCAGGGCCCCATATGCGTTCTTCCATACTTGGGTAGGGATGGCAACGGGGCCGGGGCGGGGCGGGTCTGTCTAAGTTGTCTCGCGTCCCATCCCGTCCTGCCCCCAAATATTTTTTTAAATTGTACAATTTAAAAAAACATTCAAATTATACAAACTACTTTCCGTTCAAAAGAAACTATAAAACATACAAACTTCAATCCGTTCAAAGCATACTACAATCCATCAACAACAATTACTAAAAAATATTCATCCATTCAAAATACACAACTTGAGGAAGAGATAGATAAATAGATAATTAAAGCATAACAATGTATTGAAGTGGAAAATATATCTTCTTCACCAATCACCATGCCACGACCTCCATAAGATAATTAAACCTACAATATTAAATAAAATATAATTTCAAATGTAAGCAAAATATTTTATAAGAATATAATAAAACAAAAATAACTAAACAAGTTAAAACTATTATACCTCAACCACACTCTTCCTCCTCATCATCCAAATCATAAAAAACCGACATGTATGCTCCATCCAATGAGTTATCTACATAAAATTGTAGATCTAAGTACAAATTATATAGAACAATTTGATATCAAAATTAACTTAATATTATAGAAGAATTTTACCTTTCTCGGCTAATATCCAATTTTGTGCACACATCAAACCCTCAATTGTCTTGTGGTGAAGCCTACTACGATGAGGACTAACCAATCGTCCATTTATACTAAAGGTAGATTCTGAAGCAACTGTCGAAACTGGAATTGCTAAGATGTCTTTGACAATTAAACTTAAAATAGGATATTTACCCTTGTTTGTCTTCCACCAAGATAAGAAATCAAAATCAACAATTCGTGGTAGAACATCTTCATCTAAGTATAAATCCAATTCCGACCTCAAAGACTTTCTTTTCTTTCTAGACGCATACAAATCAAATTCACTAAGTGAAACATCAATTGTAGCATCACGCTCCATCATAAAACTGCTAACATCATCATCACTTTTCATCTTCTCAATATCTTCATATTGCTTAAGCAATTCACGATACAAAAGAAGAATCTTCTCCACCTCATACTCAGATTTATGAGAATAAATTTTTGGAAAGTAATACTCAAGCAACACCAACTTATACCTAGGATCAAGAACTACAGCCACCCCCATAATTCCATGTGCAATAGATCAATATTTGTCAAACTTTGCAATCATATTTGAGGACATTTTTTCAACAACTTCAACACCACAAGAAAGCCATTGCTTCAAAGCAACCTTGATCTCACAAATTTTTGGAAAATATAAATTTATAGAAGGATATTTAGTGCTAGAGAAAAGTTTAGTCACGATGAAAAATAATTTTAACCTATTATAAATTTCTTTGGTCAAACCCCACTCAAATTCACTTGGCAAATGCTTATATTTTGGATCACGATGCTTCAAGCGAAAGAAAACATCTTTGTAATCTAAAGCTGTTTGTAGCATCATATAAGTCGAATTCCAACGAGTTTTACAATCAAGTGTGAGTTTCTTACCAAGAGGAACACGAAGTTGACGAGTCGTCTCTTCAAACTTCTCCCATCTTTTAGGTGTCCCGGACCAATACGATACACTATCTCTTACTTTCTCAATGACATTTCCAATGACCTCCAAACCATCTTTCACATTCAGATTCAGTATATGTGCACAATACCGCATATGAACTAGCTTACCACCAAGCAAAAGAGAATCCAACAGAAGCTTCTCTAAAAGTAATTCTATCATTGCATCATTTGTCGAACAATTATCCACTGTTATAATGGATAATTTTCGATCTACATTCCAATCCAAAAGGCATTCAACCAATCCTTCACAAAGAGCTTCACTGGTATGTGGGCTTGACACATAAATAAACCTACAAAATAGTTTTATAATGATATTAAAATCTTAATCAATTATGTGTATAATAATACAATATTTCAAACTTACAAAAAGGACTTTGGAAATTAATAGTGTTACCTGATGATTCGAGTTTGTAGCTTCCAGTTATTGTCAATATAGTGCGCTGTTACAACCACAAATCCTTTCTTTTGAAAAGAAGATGTCCACATATCTGTAGTCACTGCCACTCGACTTTCATTTTTCTAAATCATAGACATTGTGAACTGTTTCAACTCCTCATACATCTTTAAACAATCATTCTTGATTGTGTTTCTCGTCACTATCTTGAAGCAAAGATTCAAACTCTTGACAAAACTCTTAAACCCTTCATGTTCTACAATCTTAAGGGGATACTCATGCATGATAATCATCCTTGTTAATTCTTTATGAGAAATTTCTTGATCAAAATTGAAGGGAGAAAGCTCAAATTTTTCTTTATTGAAGTTGGTTTTCAAGACTTGTTGTCTTATGTTTGTCATCTTTCTTCTGGGACATCTTCCGTAGTGTTTCATCAAGTGACTAGTACCTTGCTTCGGGTCACCCAACAACAACTTCTCGCAATACTTGCACTTAGCTTTGTGTTTCCCATCTATGTCCACTTCTGAAAATGTGCCCAAGCTTTAGAGAAGACTCTTCCAGTTGTTACTCCTTGCACCAAAGCATCCTTGGAAGTGCTACCATCGTTATTCTCACTCAAAGTTGCAATATTATGTAAGCTTGGTAAATCTGGAGACTGAGAAGTGGGCGTGGATGGAGATCCTATGTGAGTAGACGATGGTGATTCAAACGGTGAAACATTCGGTGAAATGTCAATATTTGGGATCATCGGATGTGATTCTCCTTCACTATCCATGAGGTTGATTATCTTCAAAATAAAAAAAAAAGTAAACAACCATAAATGAACAAAGTAAATAAAGAAAAAATTTCCAAAATGCAAACAATAAAGTATTCATATTATTATTCAACTTCATATTGTAACACATGAAACAATCTTATGCCAATAAACAAA
Organism: Scutellaria galericulata; assembly: GCA_946896805.1. Lineage (NCBI taxonomy): Eukaryota > Viridiplantae > Streptophyta > Magnoliopsida > Lamiales > Lamiaceae > Scutellaria > Scutellaria galericulata. The sequence goes on along the minus strand of OX335791.1, from coordinate 12,541,347 downwards.
TCAACTATCTAATAAAACTGAAAGTAGTAAAAAAACTACATTCTTAAGCTAGCAATTTCATCGAACACTACTTATGCGTTTCCAAACTCCACAAACCCATAAGTGAATTGCAACCTTTTTTGATACCCACATGCATTTCTGATTTTATCTACTCACCATACATCTCAAAACCTCAAGTCTGAATCTTTACAACATCCCAACTCTATTTCTTAGTGGAGCTCCCACATCAATTTTATATCAAATAATTGTCTTTTACTATCAATAATTTCTCAAGAAAATACATAAATCCAAAATAAAAACCAATCCTATGATTTTATTAATAAAAAATTAGTCGTGTAAAGCAACGACCTGAAGACGAATGGATTGATGTCTTCAAAAATTAATCAAACCTGAAGGCAGATGGATTGATGTTTTCAAAAACAACGACCTTATTATCCTTTATCAATCAGTACAAAATATAATTTAAATGTAGTAAAGACCTAGTAACAATTGCATAAATGTGAAATGGGAGAAAAATGAGAAAAACAAGCTAACCTTATGAAACAGCAACGACATTGAGGTCTGAAAAAGAATGAGAATGAATTAGGTTAACAAAAGGAATTTAAGAATTTTCATTAATATTATATATATATAAAAATTAATTTAGACGGGACGGGACTGGGCGGTTAGGTACCCGAACCCACCATGCCCCGTTCGCGGGGCGGGGCAGACCCGCCCATTTCTTACACGGGATGGGTAAAACCCACCCCAATAGTCGCGGGATAGGTCGAGTATCCACGGGTCGGGCCGATATTGTCATCCCTACACTTGGGACAAACATTCCCTGGTCTGGGCGTAAGAAGAAGCAGAACGTTGTTGGTCTGGGAGGACTTGTTCTGGTTGGAGTTCCGATTTGGGCCGGTCCACTTTCTCTTGGTCATCACCTTAACTCTCTTGGGTGGCACCACGTCCAATCGTAGCCAGAAGACGATCTCTTGGGCCCTCTCCACGACCGCAGCATAAGTCATGGCACACTGTCCAGCTAGGATAGAACTGATCTCTGGACGTAAGTCCCTTTCAAAACGTCGGGCCTTCTTAACACCCGTGTCTACCAGGTGGGTAGCGTACCTGCTGAGCTGGTTAAACTTACTTTCATACTCACCGACGGTAGATGATCTCTATTGAAGGTGTAGAAACTCTATCTCATTCCAATCACGGTATGACTGAGGCACGAAGGTTTGCATGATGACCTCTTTGAAAGCATCCCATGTTAAGACACCCATTTGTTCCAATGTTTTGGTTCTAGTGTACGACTCCCACCAGTGACTGGCTTCCTCAGTCAGTTGAAACATAGTACAGGAAACCTTATGTTCCTCAGTGCAGGTCAGAGTCCGTATAGACGATCCATCGATCTCAGCCATTCTTCCGCTTCAGCTGGTTCCCCATTTCCGTTGAAAGTTGACGGATTGAACCGTCAAAATTACTCGACGATTAGGTTTATCTCGTTCCTTGACGGCTGTGGCACATATGACGAGGTCTCGAAACGTTGAGCTAGACCTCTCAATACAGCCACTAGGTCTCTCATTGTGGCATCCACATCTGGCTCAGGTGGGTTTTCCACTAGTGGCTGGTCTCCACGTGGTCGTCCTCGTGGCATGATTATTCTAGAAAACACGATATATGCATCATGAAAAGATACTATGAAGAGAGTCCACAACACGATTCGCAACAGAAACTAAGCACAATGTAGAAAAAAAGAGAGAAAAAAAGATAAACACGTCGTAGAACGGAGAAAGAAAGAAGAAAAAGGTAAACATAATCATAAATCCATAAAAGGTCAAAAGATCAAACAAAACAACGTTACATATCTCATCCTACACAGTTTCTAGTGCCCTAAGGGTTTCAAAACATGACATATCCGAACTACGCCTACACAACTATGGTGGCGGCTCCAGCTGCTGGCGGTGGTGGTGGTCTTCGGTGCCTACGGCGGAAGGCTCCAGATCCTCCTCCGGCTTTTCCTCAGAATCCTCGTCACTGGTCGAGAGGTCTCGGCTCCGGCATTATGTGCTGATCTTTTCGTACCCATGCATCTAGTAGGAGACCCATAAAATGAACAAATGAAATGATCGACAAGCCACTGTAGATCGAGTACACCACCTCTTTATGATACGTCCTGCGAGCAAAGACCGACCAGCCATCGGGCAATACCTCCACGACGTGCTGACACGCCTGATCGTGTGACACATTATCGTTCGTCCTTCTCCATATGGTGAGCAGTCGAGCCATGAACTCTCATGCAAACTTATCCTCCATAGTGCGGCTCATAAAAAAGGTTTGCGCCCAGTCCACCGGAAAAATCCTCCCTGCAGAACTCTTCCGTGTTGTCAAACGTGTCCTCACCATCTATACCGGCAAAAAGCGTAACTACCCGAACTACCCCACACAACCAAACAGTATTCAACGACAACAGTAAAATAAACGAGAAAAGATAAATGTAAAACAGATAGACATATAACGCATAAACATCCTTTCTTATTAAGTTCCATGTTTAGGGAGAGAAGCGCATAAGGAGATGTGCTTATCCATTATCTTTAAAAGATTTTTCTCGTTAAAACACATTTGTTAAGAAAAACAAGCTTGAGCAGGCCCTACAAAGGGTATGACCTTACTCTGATACCAAAACTGTCACATCCCGTTTTCATTCTTAAAATATTAGAGTTTTCTTGTGGGCATGCGGAGAAGAAAGAAAGTGAAAGAAAGCATACACTTAAAACATACCGATACGATAAACGAATCAAGATTTAAAACATCTAAAATCCAAAACTTCAGAACACGGTTTAAGATACAATCTTTACACATTCAAACCCATCGGCGACAAGCCGGAAGAAAGCATAGAAATCGTAACAGTGGAAAATATCAAAATCCATATTAAAAGTAACACAGTTTAACTTTACAAATGTTTCAAACATTGTTTAAAAGATATCCAGAATACAAAGATTTAAAGAACACAACTGATAGGGCACCACTCTCTTTATATTTCTCGGCATTCATTGTTACCTGTAGCGTGAATACACTCGGGGGTGAGTGCTTTTGAATACACTCGTGGGAGTAATTTCCATATTCAAATTATATCAATAGTTAAACGAATTAAAACATATAAATCAGTACAACAAGTAAACACAACACATAAAATGCATTGCACATAACTTCATTCAGGTGCGGGTATTTCCCGTCTTATCCTGTATACAGTTTCAGAACCATCGGTGCTTTTTACGGACCATTAGTCCTTCCGTGATGAACGTGGACTTCCATCCTCGTATGACATATATATAGCATATGTATGCACATCTATAACACATCACGTAATCCAAGGCACATAAAGTTCAACAATTCATAACGATCTTAGGTATATCATTTACATCGATTTACATACATCATTATCATCATATATTAAAATACAGAAATATAAAGGCGATTAAAGTTTAGAAGTTACCCCCACCTAGTTAGATGGTGTTTTTTCTCGTGACTTGAACTCTAAATCTACGATCGTCTCTAAAAGCGAAAGCCTACACATACAAACGTAATCTATTAGTTTCTTGTTATGATCATATCTTATTCTTTAAAGAACTCTCTCAGAAAAGAAACAACGAAGGAAGAAAGATCGATGCAAAGGCTTGAAACTTGATCATAAAATTTAGAGGGTTCGATAGGTGCAAGAACGAGCTAAAACGAACGAGAAATGAGCTTAAACGAAGCGTTAGAAGGTACATGGACAATTTTGTAAATTCTAGTAAAAGGGTTGATTTTGATCAGGGGCCTTTATGTAAAAACAGAAGAGTTTTGGGGTCTATTTGATATTTTCAAAACTTCAAGGACCAAAATGAAATTTTCAAAGTTTTGGGGGTCAAAGTCAAAGGTTTGAAAACTTTTAGGGGTCAAATTATGATTTTTTAAAAGTTCGAGGACTGAAACGAAAAATCCAGAAGATGGAGGACTAGAAGACAAGGATCCTAAGAATTCTAGGGTTTGCAAAAAGGCCCCAGGAAGTTTCGAATTTGCAGGTAGGCCCCCGCCTCTCGAACCTATCCCTCGCCACCACCCTCACCTTTGCCGCCGCCTGCAGACCCTCGCTGACGACACCCAAACACATACACACCCTTGCCGGCATACCCCGCACCGGCCACCACAAGTCACGGCGGTGCTGGAAGCGCCGCCCACCACATACACACGAAACACACACACATATGTCTCTTGGTGGTCTGCTTGCTAGTTTGAGTCTGTCTCTCTGTGTGGAGACCTTCTTATTTGTGTGTTGATCTCTCTTTGTGTGTTTCTGATCTTCCTCTTTTGTTTCCACTGCCTATCTTTTTAGCTCTCATCTCTGGTCCTCCGTTCCACTCACCTTGTCTGGTCCACCTAGTGACCCTGGAATCTAGGCTGAGGGGGTTGACCAGATTCTGTGTAACCTTGCTTGGTTTTTGTTTTTTTGTTTGCTCTCCTCTCTGTATACCTTATTGTTTGCATTACATGCTCTCTGTGAAGATGAATGCATACCCTGTTGCATCTTTTGATGGAAAATGTGATTTCTCCATTTGGTAACAAAAAATGAAAGGTGTACTTGTGCAACAAAAATGTTAAAAAACTATAACTCTGTGTTATAATGATAAAGTTACTGATGAAGTTAAAGTTGAATTAGATGAACTTGCTTATTCTGTAATCATTCTGATCCTATCTGACTCTGTGATAAAAAAACTGGGTAAACTTGATTCTGCTAAGTTTCTGTGGGATAAACTTGATTCTATACTGTTGCTTTTACTGTTACTTAAGTGATGTGTTGATAATTTGAGCTCATGTTGGGAATTATAAACTTGATAACAATAAAAGTAATTTGAGTGAAAATTATTACTGTTGCTTGATTTTGCATGCTCTAATCATATGACTCCTCACCTGAGCATGTTTTCTTCCTATGTGGAATTAAAGAAAGGGTATGTTTCTATGGCTGATAACAGTAAAAGTAATGTGTTGGGTGTTGGCTCTGTTTGCTTGAAACTTGATAATGGAAATGTGTTTAACTTAAAAAATGTAAGACATGTCCCAAATCTGAGTAATAATCTGATGTCTTGTGCTATGCTTGAGGGCTCTGGTTTCATAGGAGAATGGGGAAAAGGAAAGATGAATATGATCAAAGAAAATGTTGTTGTTTTCACTTCTACCAGAATGCAGAATATATAGCTACCGCTAGTTTCTTGGTGTTCTTGTGGTGCTGGACTAAAAAGGGGATTGAACCGAGTGTTGTACTGAGTTGGATCTCAACTCTCTTCGATCCACGTGTTGGATCTTCCTGGTGTTTTCTTATCAATCCTTTTACAGCTTTGTTTGTCTTGTTTTTATTATAGAAAATATGTATTCTAGATATATCAAGTGTAATAGTTGCTCAGGTTTGATATGTATGGACCGATACCCAACATTGTATCCTCCAAAATAAGAAATCAATCAAACAAACGAGAAAGAAATTAAAAAAATTATCAAAAGGACCTCTCAAGTACAAGAAAAGATTAATAGCCGATTTATGTGATAACCCCCAAAATAGACAACTCGAGAACAAATCCCGCAAAACAAAATCTGAAGGGGGAAAAACATAATTATTACCAAAAATTCATTACAGATCTGACATGAAACCCCCAAAACAAACCTTAAATGCACCGAAATGTAAAAGAAACAAAGAACCTAGTACCGTCGTCTAAGAGAAACTCATAAGTACCAGAAATTTGAGAGGTTTGTTCTTGAACAAATTTGATATTCCAAAGCTCTGCCGAGGCTTGTTTGTGAGATGATGCATGATTTCAAGAACAGATTTAAGATTCTAAAGCTCTATATTTGAAAAAAAAAAAAAACTCTCTCTCTCTCTCTCTCTCTCTCTCTCTCGTTTTGTGCTCAGAAGGATGAAGAAGACAATGGTGTCCTCATTTCCAATTTTTTTGAATTTTTTATAATTCTTTTTCCATTTTTTATTTCCAATTACACGTGGTAGAAGATAATTAATTGACAAATGTCACATCGTTAAATCATGTGCCACCTCAACAAATTGAGCCCGCTGAATCTGAATTAGGGATGTCACGTGCAAAAAAACGTGTAATTTTAACCAAAATAAGCAATTCAGACTGAAATTGGGCAATAATTGCTAAAATTGAAAATAAAAAGTCCTAAATTGTCAGCCCAAAATATTTTTGTCCTAGATCACCAAACCCCTAACTTAATGGACAAAAAAAGTAATAAACTCTTTAAGGAACATAGAACTTGCAAAGCTTAGAATTTGGTTCCCCACAAGAGCATCAGCATCAAGAAGCTCTTGTGTGGATGATTTGATCACAACTTCATTAGGAAACGCCATGTTTGGAAGATGAATTAAATTTCTTGTTTTTTGTTTTTTCAAATGGCTAATGGTATCACGCACTATTAAATATAGGAACATGTCCATAATAAAAAATAAAAAAATAAAAAATATTATCCTTAATCTTCGATCTGAATAAATACAAAGTTCACAAAGATGCCCAGAAAGGACTATTTAGAACGACGGGTATAGCAGCTTGAATTGGATCCTCTATTTTAAATTGGTATTTTATCTTGTATTTTATTACTTTTAATTTATATCATGTATAAATTAGTATAAAAACTTATGTGCACCAGTTGCATAGAAATGAAAATTCGTGCAATCCATACATTTATGTTATAAATGTAGTACCTTTATGTACAAATATCCGTACATTTTAAAATGAACATGCATAAATGTATTACATTTATAGCATAAAAGTACTACATTTATAACATAAATGTATGGATTGCACGGTGCAACTGATGCACAGAAGTGTTACTCATAAATTAGTGATGTATTCTTTTACACTTAAGCATGTGGTGATTATTTTGAAACATTCGATGAAATATAATATGGAATAGAGGACCCTATTTAACCGCAGCTTGCCTACAAATGAATATTAATTAGCCCACCAGTTAACCATTTGTTTATTTGTTAATTATTGTTTTATATATTTATTTTCAAGTACAACAAAACAAATTATTTGAAGATAATGCTTAAGTTTTATTGAGTGTTTGAAAAAAATGAACAAATAAAATATTTTAGTTTGCTGTCCAGATAATTAAATAAAAAGTTGTCACATGAAGTTACCAGAAGTGGCAATTATATTAACTTGCTAACTAATATTGCGACATTGGCATTAATTAATTTTTGTTCAAAGTCAGCTCCGTGAGGTTGTAAAACTTATTAATTAATGGAAAAAAAAATGTTTTTTTTAAGTCTTTTATGTTTGATTTTTAATTCTCTATTAGATTTTTAATCCTCTATTTTTCACCTTTTGATTTTTAGTTTTCTATATTTATAAAGTATACATTTTTTAATCCTCTATATTTGACTCATTAGATTTTTAATCCTCTATTTTTTACCATTTTACCATAGGATGTGAAGATGTTCTCTACAAGGGAGTTTTTAACCGATCTAGTACGAGCTTGGTATATTTCTTCTTTATTCTATATCAGTACTTCATGGATCAAATAATGCAGGCAACCGTTATATTTACCGACCTCGGAATTAGCTGGGGTCATTTTTTATTTTTTCATATCAAAATATCGCTCAGATGATACTTATTGGTGAGTGGAGTCTGGTCTGTATATTTTGATACAACCAAATATCGCTCAGATGTTTGGTTTTTATTTTTTGATTCTATTTATTTATAGTGTATTAGGTTTTTTAGTTCACTTAATTATGATATGAAAATTCATATTTAATAAACTATGAAATAATTATCATAAATCAAAATTTGAGTTAGTTATAATTAAATATCATCATTCTATAATTAATAGTAATATACAACATATAATTACTAAAAAAAACATATTTTTCATAGTTAAATATTAAATAATTTAATTATTTGATATTTCAAATAATTTAAAACAATTAATTTTAAAATTAAATTATTTTATCAAAATAAGAAACGCCACTAAATGTGATTTAGTTAAATCATCAACTACAGTGATAATTCCACTAATGTACTTTTCCACTACTGTTGTTTTTATTCATTTGTTATGAAACTCAATATTTTAGTTATAAAATTATTTAATATCCATAAAATTATTTTTAACGATAAACAAAATATGAAGCAAAATTTACATCAATATCCAATACAAATAGAAATTGATTTTCGATTAATAATATCCTTATAGTTAGAAAGATATTGACTAATAACAAATAATTTGATATTCACTATCAAAAATTAATATTTGAGATATATTTCTATATCTATGAAGCGGAAAGGTGCATGAATTCCCACTCATAATTATCCATACAAATTAAGAGATAGTATGAGGTGTAGTAACCTTATTAAATCTAGAATGGATTGATATTAAATAATAATTATAATAATAACATGATAAAGAATAATACTACACGGTTGCTATTCATTCTAACACCAACTATTCTATTCATATATGACTATATATTAGATAAGTACTGAAATTAAACTGAGAGAAATAATTAAGAAGAGTGACAAATAATCTTAATTTAGAAGGTTAGTAGATTACTTATATCTTTGAATTCAGTTATTCTTTGAGGTTGGGATTTGTATTTCAAGAATTAATAATGTGATACAAATTTAAGAGATGATGACTCCTAACATCATTAAAGAGAGTAACATCATTAAAGAGAATGAGGACGTGTGTCTTTTGTATGTGGTCATATAATTTACATCACTTATAATAATAAAAATAATAATTAAAAAAATGAGAATAAAAGAAAATAATAATATAATAGAAGAAATGTTAGATAAGGCAGTGCATGAATGATAGGTAGAAAATAAGTGTATAATTCTAATAGTTAAACATTAAAATTTATGCATATTTCATGTATTACACATCATTTTTCTACATATTCGTATTTTTGGTGTCAAAATAATCCATATATTGTTTTCATATTAATTTCAGGGATTTTGGAGTGTTTTTTGACTAATAAATGTGTTAGTGGGCCGTTTGGACGCGAAACAAGATTGGGCCAGTTTTGAAGTTAAAGACCATGACACTAACAGACCTAGTGTGGTTCATCCGCCCAGTGTCAACCCAACGAGATTTCAGATCATTTTTTGGGCTCATATCTATGGCTTAAAAATGGATGGTGCATGCCTCCAATCGGGATCTCCACACAATCTCATACTTTTGAGTGTTAGATAAGTTTGAAATGATGTGAGAGATGAGAGACAAAACGTAGGAGGCCCGAAAATCCACTTTAGCTTAGTTTCTCATGAATTCTTCTTTGATTTTCATTACTTCAATTTCAAGGATGCAAGGCTTCCGGTTAGAATGGATGTTTGAACTCATATATCTTTTTATTTTCTCATTAATTTTGTAATTCTCTCTTGATGTTTTGATTGAAATTGTTTATGCTATCTGAAATTGACATGTTTTCAATTATTATTACTTGATTTGGATTGATCACCTAGGTTGAGTATTAGACAACATATAAAATTCATTGTTTATTAGCGTTTTTCTTGTAGTGTCTTAAGATTTTGGCCGTTGAATATGAACAAAACTAGCTATTAATGTTGCTCTATACTAGATCATTTAATGCAATCAAAATGTTTGTAGTCATTGTTGCAGTGGGGACCATCTACTTTAGTTCAGGAAGTAGGGTTTCTGCGGAGAGTCAGACCAACTGTCAACTTCCTACTAGTCAGGAAATCCATCACATGATTTTGTCTCTACTAGTAATATTTTGAATCTAAGGCTTGACTGATATTTCATCCTTTTGTTATTGATCTTCCTTGTACATCAATTAGTTGTTGTAACATTTTAATTGATCATGCAGTGTTGGTGATCTTTGTCAGCATGTAGCAGTAAATATCTTTGCTATAGAATCTTACTTGCAATAAGTATATCCTTGTTGTAACTTCATTTTTCTGTAGATTCAAATCTTCATGCAACACAAGATCTTCTTGTAGCAACTTGCAACAGAATGCATCAAGATCTTCATCTTGCAGCTTCTAAACTTGTCTTCATTTCTTTTTCAACCTAAGTTATTCTAAGAGACTCAAGGACCTATCTAACTTCACACAAACAATGTGAAAATTAACTAGGGGCTAATTTCTAAAGTCTTATTACACTTGTGTGTTTGTCTCATAAAAATCTAAACATTGATTTTCTATCAATTTCCTTCTTTTTTCTCATTAATTACAAACAGTTTAATTTATATTATTCAATACACATTATAGTAGATGATAGTCAGTTATAATATTTGATATAAAACAAGTAAATAGTTATAATCAAGATATCAAGATGCGACAATAAATATCCTTGATTTAGGATCTTACTTACAGTAAGTTTGTTGTCGATTTAACTTCATCTTCCTGCAACTTCAGGTCTTCTTTCAGCACAAGTCCTCCTGCAGCAACTTACATCGGTTGATTCCTACAACTTGCAACAAGGACTTCATCTTGCAACTTCTGAACTTGTCTTAATTTCTTCGTTGACCTAAATTATTTTAGAGTTCTACTCAAAGACCTATCTAGCTTCACACAAAACAATGTGAAAAATGAGGGCCTCTAAAATACTATTAAATTTGTATTTTGTCTTATCAAAATCTAAATATTGATTTAATAACATATTATTTTTAAAATATAATTCAAATAATTATATTTTACTTATGAAGTGGTATTCCAAATTAAAAAATATTACTTATTTTAATTGAATTTGGAATGTATTATTGATTATTTCCTTTTAAATTAGTCAATATAGTTTCTTTTATTTGAAACATAATATATATACTAATATAAAAATAAAAGTAAAGAAGTTGAAATAATTACAAATATACCACTTTTATCCTAAAAAATGTCATAACACAAAAAATTATAAAAGAATATTAAAAAAATTGGAAAATAAAACTTTCCTTACAAGCTATTTGTATATCATGAAAATTCTTTTAATATTAGTTAGTTTTTTTATTTATTTAATATTGAGTCTTTAATTGAACTTATGAGTAAACAAATAATAATATTCTTTGAATGTTTCATTTCATCTATAAATCATTTTATGACCCAAATACTAAGTGTAAATAACATTAAACAATGTAATTAGATTATACTTTCTGTTTATACTGGTAACTTTTTTATTTTTTATTTGTTGATGGGTAGATACTTAAAAGTAATTTTATAATTTTTAAATAAACATCATTGATTTATTATATTTTATATTTACCTATATAATATTTCAAATTTTACTTTTTTATTTCAAAATTTTAAACATGTACAATTTCCCTTCTTCAGCTTCTTCATTAATTATTAATTCCTCTATTATAAAATATACTCTTTTTAAATTTGTATGTTTTTGTTTGTATTTCAAATTTGTAATATTATTGAATGCGGTAATTTAAAATAATATATAGTGAATTTAAATATATGTATACATATTAATTTCTATTTTAATATAAATAATAATATAGTATATTTAAATTAAGAAAATATACTATATATTATATTATGTTCTCAAAACTATATAACTTTATTAGATGTTATCTGACGAGTTGTACGATGCATGGTACTACTACTTTTTACTTAAAAAGTAAAACTTTTTTTTTCTCTATTAAATCTCTTTTGATGAGAGGATATTCCAAAATTCACACAATTAATCAAGGCGTATAAGTTGTATATATATGAATACTTTGTCAACAAACAGTGATGTAAAAAACTAGTTTTAATATATGGTAGTTGTGTAAGAGGTAGAAGTGATTTCAAAACTGAAATTCTGTAGTAATTTTGATTAGTTTCATCTCAATATCGTCGACAAATTTAAGGAAAATGTGATTTTGATGCTATCTTCAATGAGAAGGATTTAACCTCCCTGACCATTGCATTAGAGAGCTTGAGTTTCAGAATATCTACGGAAAAATGAGAAAAAAAAAAAAAGGAGGAGAATGCTGATTGAGGGAGAACATAAAGTTGTGAGAGAGAACACAACAAATGCAGAACATTATGATAGAGGCATGAAGAATGAGAGATGTTTGATTGTAATGTCATCATGATTATGGATCTCCGTCTCACGGTGATCTCTCAAGAAAATGCCTTTGTCCAAATCAAATTTCAACATATTTAGTAGTGGAAAAAACCGAAAAGAATAAGGTAAAACATGCCCATTATCAAAATTTCTAACAAACAAGTTAAGACCTGACCTTTTCTCCATTTTTCTCTGCATTACGTACTATTCCAAGATCCATTCACGATGAAGTTGTTGTCTTGTTGATGTGGGGAGAAACCATTTTCAAACCTCATATTGGGCAGAAATTTTCAATAAAATATTGTGGAGGTTTGTTCTAGGTTTTGAATATTGTTAGCTCTCTCTCTCTCTCAAGTGTTTTTCATTCGAACATATCACTTGATTTACATTCCACGTAAATGAAGTGCATACGGTATATTTGGGGAGTAGAGCTGTCACTACGGGTCGGCGGAACTGGTTGGCTCACAACCTACTGTAACCCATCATTTAGCAACCATCGATTTACATTTCACTCGAATGAGGGGCTTAGGTATAGGTGGTGAGTAGAGCTATCACTATAGGTTGGCGAGGAGGACCGGTCCACAACCCACCATAATCCACCATTTAAAGGGGAGGGGAGGGGAGGGGAGGGGTAGGGTGGGGCTGACTTTTTTTGAGGTGGATCTCAAAATCTCAACATAATTCAACCCATTAATGGGTCATGGGTTAGACGGGTCGACCCATCAATTTTTTTTTTCTTAATTTTTAAAAGGAAAAAGAGTATCTATATAACACACACACATATATATATACACACACACATACATTTACTAACATATATATGCATTCAAATACATATAATATGCGAAAACAATTTTTTAAAAATAATTTTTTCACTAAAATTTCTTTATTTTTATAAGTAAATGACTCGTATCAATATTTTTATAAATCATTAATTGGACTAGGTAAGAATTTTATCATTATTATTAATTTCTCATATATAAAAAAAATAGTGACGGATCAACCCACCGCAGGCCCATAAGAAGGTGGGCCTATATTAGTCAACCCAACCTACCGTTTTGGTAGGACGGGACAGGTCGGCCTAACGGGCTTCACCCATTTTGAGTCTTTTGACAATTCTAGTGGGGAGAGAGTTGTTCATCTCTCCTTGTCAAAAGATCATGAAGTTTGTATGTTTTGATAAATTGATTTCTATTTATTTCTTTTTATATAGTACGATTTTGCTTTTTTTTATTTTTTTTATTTGTTGATTGATTTCTTAGTAAAGTTTTTTGCTTGATGGTTTGTAATTAGCTTCCGTGTTCATGAATTTTTGGCATCACTGAGTTGATCCCCATCAAATATATAGAACATCTTCATTAGCAACCATGAACATCAGTTTAACTCTTAAAAATTTGTAATATATCCAAAATCCTAAAAAGCAGTTTTATTCCATGGCAATGGGTTAAAAAATAAAAAATTTCTATGGCAGGTAGTATATATTCAAGTTGTATATGTGTCATAGTTCTCATAATTTTTTAATTTATGAATAATTGTGCTATTACTATTAACTATCCAATTTGAATGCAAGAAGTAAAAAGAAAAAAAAAATTCGTGTTAATTTTACTTGCATGATTCAATTATACATATCAACATCAGATAATCTAGATATATCATATCATGTTATCTACCTATATATTCTATAAATGTATCCACCAGTACACATCAAGTTATATATTACTCCCTCCGTTCTTAACACTTTGCACACTTTTCTTTTTAGTCTGTCCCCAAACACTTTGCACACCAAAAAATAGCAAATTTTATCACAATTTTTACCCTCACAATACACACTTATTTACACACAATGCCATTACTTTTTCACAAACATTCAAACTAATCCCTCCATTAGAAAAAGTATAATTGACCCTTATACCCTCATTTATAAAGCAATCATTCAATTTTTCTTAAAAATTATGCACAAATAAGGGTGCAAAGTGTTATGGGACGGAGGTAGTACAAAACATATCCAAAAGAGACTTAATATTCAAAAGCAAAAACAACAAAAACCACAATCATGTCCAATAGATCGTTATCTATGTACATGAGTGTTCAAAACCCTGCATGAGCTCCACAGCTTGCCCAATAGGTCCATAACGTTACACCTCATCAAAGTTACCTACAAAGTATAAATTACATGAGATAATTCTTAATAAATAGAAATTATGCATGATAATATGGTTCTTCACAACTCATTCTCATGAATCCTCTTCTCGAATCACCTATTTCATTTCTAATTTTCTACTCAAACACTCATCTAGTTCATTTCTAAAATATTCCGTGCACACAACACTACAAGACTAGTAAATTTACTGTTATACCTCGGCATGAATTTCGTACACACAACACCACATGATTCCGTGCACAAAACACCACGTAATTTCGTGCACAAAACACCATGTGGCCAACATAAATATGACCAAAAATTACAGTTTCATCCTCTTGTCGTCAAACACACATTTGATGGAACTCACAATAACCATTCAACTCACAAGTTCATACATTCCATAATAATTATTTTACAAAATACTAATTTATACTTTATAATTATAATAAATTTTTACTTACCTCTTCTTTTAAAAAAGGGTTATTCTCAACTTCTCATCTCTTCCATGGCAATATAATTATTTCTTCTTCTTCTTCTCTCTATTTTTTTTCTACTCAACTCATGAACTCTTATTTTGGGGGTGTTATCTATTATCAATCAGATTCTTTTCCGCCGTCCCCAATTGCTTCATCAATATCTTTGATCCACCGCCCCAGATCACCTTCTCACTAAGCTTCTTTCTCATTATTTTATCTTTTATTATTATATTAATAATATTATTATAATATTAGACTTGCTGGACACCCCCTTTCATTAACTTTCTCATAAATTTATATTTAAACTAAGTTGCTCATATGTATATATACATGACTACTATCCACATATATATATATATATATATTGTATACATGAACGTATATATAAATATTTAGAAGCAATCCTCAATTATTTTCCTTTCATAATGTATATTTAATTTATATTATCATTAATCAAATAAACTATATTGTGCCCTCAAATATTATTAGAGTCTCAACCATTAAGAGCATATAAATAATTCAATATTTGAAAGCAAAATATAATCATGCGAAATCACAAGTAACATATAAATAATAAGAGATGCATATGATGCATGAAAGTCAATAAGTGGTGAAAAGCTCGGGCATCACATCATCCCCTTTTTATAAAAATTTTATCCTCGAAATTTCACTTACCTGAAAAGTTATTGATATTTAGACTTCATTTCGTCTTCCTTTTCCTAAGTGGCTTCTTCCACCAATTGATTTCTCCATAACACTTTAACTAATGAAATCTCCTTATTTCTGAGTCGTTTTACCTCTTGTAGTAAAATTTCCACCGGCACTTCTTCATAACTTAAATCCGCTTCCAGCTCTGGGGGCTTATTGTTTAAAATATGAGATGGGTTTGCGACATAATTTCTCAGCATAGACATGTGGAACACGTGATGTATTTGAGACATTGATGCAGGTAAATCAAGTTTATAAGCAACATCACCAACCCTTTCAATAATAGGAAATAGTCCAACGTATCTTGGACTAAACTTTTCTTTCTTCCCAAAACGCATTATAACTTTCATTGGAGACACTTTCAGAAATACTTGATCACCCACTTCAAATTCTAGCTTTCTTCTTCTTCTTTTGTCCGCATAACTTTTCTGTCGATTTTGAGTAGTCTTCATTCTTTTTCGAATTTGGTCCACCGCTTCACTCATCTCTTGAATCATATCCGAATCCAAAAATTTTCTCTCTCCGACTTCGTCCTAATGTACTGGAGATCGACATTTTCTACCATAAAGTACTTCATATGGAGCCATTCCAATAATGGATGGTAACTATTGTTATAAGAGAACTCTATCAAAGGTGAAAAATTACTCAATAACCCTCGAAATCTAACACGCGTCTCTTAGCATATCTTCCAAAATTTGTATTATCCGTTTTGATTGTCCATCTGTATGTGGATGAAATGTAGTACTAAAAGATAATTGAGTGCCTAATGCTTTGTGTAAGCTCTTCCAAAAGGCAAACAAAAATCTGGTGTCTCTATCTAAAACAATAGTAAGTGGTACGCCTTGGAGTCTGACAATCTCCTGTATATACGTTTGAGCATAACAGTCTATAGGATATGTTGTACAAATCGGAAGAAAATAATCTGATTTAGTCAATCGATCCACAACAACCCATATTGCATTATAACCTTTAACTGTCTTGGGCAAACCTGCGACGAAATCCATAATAATATTCTCTCATTTCCATTTCGAAATGAATAGGGGTTGCAACATTCGTGCAGGTCTTTGATGTTCTTCCTTGATTTGCTGACAAGTTAAACATTGTTTTATATACCGTGCAATTTTTTTTGCATACCTGCCCACCAGTAATGCAATTTCAAGTCTGTATACATTTTCGTGGTTTCTGAATGGACTAAATATGATGTCAAATGTGCCTCAGTCATTACGTCTTCATGAATCTTATTAACATTAGGTACATATAATCGATCTTTGTATCAAAATACATCATTCTCCATTAATTGAATATCAGATGATTTTCCTGAAGTGATGTCTTTCTTCACTTTAACAAGATATTCATCAATCTATTGCCCTTGGTGAATTTTATCCATCAAAGTAGGTCTGAGTGTTAGCGTTGCAAGTTTAGTTTCTATTAGTTCATGATCAACAATTTCCACGATCATTCTTTGTAGATCAAGAAGCTCGGATTTCTGAATTAAAGTCATAGTTGCTATTCTTTCTACTGATTTTTGGCTTAATGCATCTGCTGCCATATTAGCTTTGATTGAGTGATAATTGATGACACAATCGTAATCCTTCACAAGTTCTAACCATCTTTGTTACCTCATGTTCAACTATTTTTTGGTGAAAATATATTTCAAACTCTTATGATCATTGTAGATCTCGCAACGTTCCCTATATAAATAATGTCTCCAAATTTTAAGTGCAAATATCACTGATGCAAGCTTCAAATCATGGGTATGATAGTTCTTCTCATATTCTTTCAATTATTGGGATGCATATGCTATCACTTTACCATTTTGCATCAATACACAACCAAGACCATTCTTCGAAACATTATTGTAAACTTTAAAGCATCCAGTTCCTATTGGGATTGCTAAGATAGGTGTCGATGTTAGTCGCTTCTTTAATTCCTGAAAACTTCATTCACATACATCTGTCTACTTATAAGTCACATTCTTTCTAGTTAATTGTGTAAATGGAAAAACAATCTTGGGAAATCCTTCTACAAATCTTCGATAATATCCCGCTAAATCAAGAAAACTGTGCACCTCTGACGAATCTGTTGGTTGTGGCCAATTATCAATAGTTTCAACTTTACTTGGATCAACTGAAATCCCTACTCCAGATATCACATGTCTCGAGAAGGCAACTCGATCTAACCTGTTGGGAATTTTCCCAGCATCCTGTCTTGGGTCGGAGCTTAAATTGGCGTGAGGCACGACTCTTCCAGGTTCGAATCCCTGAGCGCAAAGCTACATAAGTATAAGACATTAAAATTGCGTCTTATGCCAACATGATATCCTTTTGGTGTAGCGGTAAGCGCTTGATGGTCCAACATAACCAGAATTCACATTTCTTAAATTTTACGCATAACTATTTTTCTTTCAAGACTTCTAATACGCGCCTCAAATACACCATGTGATCTTCTTTATTCTTGGAACAAATCAAAATATCATTAATGAATACGATAACCAATCTATCCAAAAAGTCTTTAAATATCAAATTCATCAAGTTCATGAACGTTGTTGGAGCATTTGTCAGTCCAAACGGCAACACCATAAACTCGTAATGTCTATACCTCATACTAAATACGGTTTTAGGAATATCTTCCTCTTTGATTTTCAGTTGATGGTATCCTGATCGTAAGTCGATCTTTTAAAAGATAGATGCATCTTAAAGTTGATCAAACAAATCATCAATTCGAGATAAAAGATATTATTCTTGATTGTGATTTTGTTTAACTCTCGATAGGCTATACACACTCTCAATGGACCATCTTTCTTTCAAACAAACAAAACAGGTGCTCCCCGTGATGAAGAATTAGACCGAATGAAATTCTTATCAAGTAATTATTGTAATTGTATCTTTAGTTTTTTCAACTCACCTAGTGTCCTTCTATGTTGATTTAGATATAGGAGAAACTCCTGGTTATAGTTCAATCACAAACTCTATTTCACGATCAGGTGGTAACCCTAAAAGATCATCTGAAAATACCTCAGGATACTCTTGCACAACTGGCACTTCACTAACAATCGAGCAATATTGCCCCTCAATATTCATTACACTTACCAAATGTGTAGCGCCTAGGAAAAACAATGCATAATTTGACGATTAAATAATTTAACCTTAATTATGTGATATTAAATTTATGTGTGTATCAGATTAATAAAAAAATGCATGTTTTAATTAATCAAACGTATGTTTTAATCTATTAGAAACATAATTAATTTGGGGAGCCTAGGTTTATATTTATTAAAAATTTGAGTTAATTGAAAATGAAGTATGCATGATATGAGAATGATCGTAATCGAAAGAAAAAGAAAATGAAACGAGAATCGGGCCAATCGGAGTTACGAGGCCAAGTTAGGTCCAAGTCAATGGAAAGTCAAGTTGGGTTAAAACATGCAATCACATGAGTATTCATCACACTTTAGCAAAATTTACACAAGGTAAAACTGATTTTTACTCTCTCCCCCTCTCTTTATTTTCCGGCGGCCGGAGCACCGCCGTCGCTTCTCTTCCCAGTTTCCACCCGTTTTCACACCAAACATAGCCCTCGCCGAGCCCGTCACGAATCTGGGCTCAGTTCACCAAGCCACCGCCGCCTCCACCGGAAATCGGCCGACGAAGTCGCGACTCCATCTCTCTCTCTCCTCTCATTTTTCTCTCTCTTCGCGCCTTCTCCGTTCCTTCTCCGATCGACTTGATTTACACATGCATTTGAAGCTCTCGCGGAGCCTGTCACGAATCCGGCTGTGTGCGTATGTTATGTATGTGTTGCGTGTGTTTGGGCAGTGGTGGGCGGCGCATCCAGCGCTGCCGTGTGCTGTGGTGGCCGGCGCGAGGAGCGCCGGTGAGTGGTGGTGGTGTTGTGTGCTGGCCGGCGACGTGGTGTCGCCGGTGGTGTGTGCAGCGACGGTGGGGAAAAAGACAGTGGTGGGGGGATGGAGGTGAGGAGGCAGAGGCCTCCTTGTAAATTTGTAAACCCCAGGGACCCATCTGCAAACCCTAGAGAGTTTGGGGTTCTCTCACTTTCCTCCCAGAACTTTTATTTTGTACAGTTTAGTCCTAGAACTTTTGTAAACTACTTTTTCACCCCTAAGACTTTCGAATATTACTTTTTGTTGGGATATTTCAGTAGTTATCTTGATAAGACAAAACACAAATAACACAATAAGAGAAGAACAGTTTGCTTAAGGTATTGATACCTAGTTTCCACATTACATGATCACAAGCTTATCGATACTGAAGGAAAGATCATGTAATGGTTTTCCAAGATATAAGGAAAACCATCCTTAGAAGAAGTAAGAACACTTCTGAAGATCAGCATGTTGTAGGGAACAACAAGCTAGAAGAAGTATCCTTAGTAAAAAAGAGATAGGATACTGGAAAAGTAGTCAGCAGGTTGTGAGAAAGCTGTTCTGAAAGAAGAACTCAGAAAGCAAGTAACTGCTGCAAGAAACCAACATGAGTTGCAAGAATCCATTCTTACAGCAGAGACTGTTGAGGATATAGGACCGGCCGAGGAGACGGGGTCCTTGCTGAAGACCTCAGGTGAGTCTGTTGTTCAGACAACACTCTTTGAGGATGAGAAGACCTCTGAAGGGACGACTGTTGAGACAGTACCCTTAGAGGATGTTCGAAGAGAAGCTGAGGTAACCGTTAAGCAGCTAGAGACACCTCATGAAGAGGTTGATGTTGCTGCTGCTGCAAGCTCAAAAGAACCTATCCAGGTTACAGCAGCAGAGATTACTGAGGAAGCTGCGTATGCTGAATTCCTCCGAAAGGGCGGCAAGTAGCTACTATAAGAAAACAGTTGCAACATTGCAGCAAAGTAAGAAAGAACGGCATGCAGCATCGCTGCAATAAAAAGTTACAACATACTGCAAGAAAAAGTTACAACATACTGCAAGAAAAAATACAGCAGTAGTGTACGAAGATACTGCAAGAAGGTCAAAGTTACAGCAGCACAGTAAATGACAAACAGCTGCAAGCAGACCTAGGATACAACGTGAAGCCTTATACTTAAACAGTCAACTGAAGAAGTATCCTGCAATCTGAGGAAGGATAAATGCAGTACGATGAACCACCGCATTAAATGCTCCAGAGAGAAAAAGTCAAGACGCATTAAATGCAAGCCATGACTTTGATCAAGTACTCTTAATTTCAAAATGGGAGATATCTCTCAATGGATAAAACTCTCAAGATCTATAAATAGAAGGTGTGGCTAATTGAAGAAATTGCTGGACAAAGCCGAGAGGAAATTCACATATCATCCAAAGCTTTCCAAGCTTTCACATGTTCAGCCACTCAACCTTCTAGGAGCAGTCTACAACAACAAAAGGAGCTCTCAGTGATCAAGACGGATTCTCACCAGTTGAAGATTTATTTTCTTTTTAACCTTATTACTGTGTGCTTAGGTTGTTTTAGGTGTCGAACAGTTGATAAGAGAGATCCTTGTTGTTTGTATAGTTGTCTAAGTTTTAGGCAGTTTCCCTGTGTGGGAGTTTGGAACCCTATGTGGGTTTGTCTTTAGAGTTTGCAATTGCTGTGTGTACACTAGACTCTAGTAGGTGTTTAACTTTATAAGTTGATAGATTGTTAGGAGTGTCCTGTAAATCAATCTTGCTTAACGAAGTTCCTGCTCAAGGTAGCAGTAGAGTGGACGTAGAAGGGTTACACCACCTTCGAACCACTATAAGCCATAAGTGTTTTATCACTTTCTTATCTGCGCTTTATCTTTTATATCTATCTCTGTCATAAGCCTAAAACGTTTTGAAAAGGATCATATTTGAGAAAACCAGCCTTGTGTCTTAAAACCTTTATTTTTCCGCTGCGTATAAGACTCTACGTTACAGCGTATAACACTGCATCCTAGTGCTGTAAGTTCAAAATAGTTACATCCTAGTGCAGTGTTATACAGCGTATAAACTGACTGGCGCTGCATCCTAGTGCATCCTAGTGTTGTAAGTTCAAAATAGTTACAGTTTGTTTTAAATAGATTTTCAAAATCGAATAAGGTTCATTCACCCCCTCTGAACCTCGGACACCACTTGGAACCAATACATTTCAACCCCCAAAATTCCAGAAACTTCACTTTGACCCCAAAACTTCTCTGTAATTACAGTTTTACCCCTGGTCAAAGTCAACCTTTACCAGAATTTACGTTTTTACCCCTAAACCCTTAAATGCTCCGTTTTATATCGTTTCTCGTCTGTTTAAGCTCATTCTTTCGTCTATAGAACCGTAATCAAACCCTCTTAGATATGTGATCAAGTTCTAATCTTTTTGAATTGTTTTTCCTTCTGTCATCGTTTCTTTTCGAGAGAGTTTTATAAACGATTCATTAATGATCATGATAAGAAAACTAATAAGTGGACGTTTGCATATGTAGGCAATCGCATATAGGAGCATACATGTTTTTTTTAAAAGCTCGCATCACACGAATAAAAATACCACCTTTCTAGGTGGGGGTAACTTCTAAGCTTTAACGACTTTTACGTTTATGTTCATATGTGTCTTGATATGTTGATGATATGCTTATACGTGAATCATGTTATTATATATATATATATGTTCACATGATATGGATTGGTTGAACTTACGTGCCTTGAGATTACGTGCTGTGATATTATATGTTCATGCATACAATGATATATGTTATACGAGGATATAAGTCCACGTTCATCACGGAGGGACTCATGGTCCGTAAAAAACTTTACGGGGGGACTGGTGATCCGTAAAAGGCACCCACAGTCTAGGAACCGGCTACAGGGTAAGACGGGAGAAACCCGCACCTAAGGAAAGATATGTGCAATGCATTTTATGTGTTGTGATTACTTGTTGTGCTGATTTATATGTTATAACTCGCTTAACTATTAATATATCCTAAACATGGAAATTACTCCCACGAGTGTATTCAAACGCACTCACCCCTATCTGTACTCACACTATAGGAAACGATGAAAATTAAGACACACAGCGAGAGGGGTGCCGTATCCAGTGTCTCTTCTATTTTTGTTTGAATATGGATGTCGAACAATACTTTATAACTACTTATGTTTTGTAAAACTGTTGTATATTCTGATGGATTTTGGTTATTTCCGATGTTGGTTTAAAATGTTTTCTTCCGGCGATGTGCCAATATTTTGAAAACTGTAAAAGATTTATACACTTTAACTGAACCTTGTTGTTTCTATTTTGGATATCAAATTAAAACGTTATCTGTCTATCCTATTCGTAAGTTTTAAAAGGTATGCTTCTTTCTCCTTTAAAAAAATATGTTTCTATCTTTCTTTTCTCTGCACGTCCATAAGCAACTCTGATATTTTAAAAGTATGAAAACGAGGCGTGACAAAATAACAACCACAATCACATTCCGATAATCTTTGTGTTTTGGTAGCTGATATCACTGGAAATTTGAAACTTTTCTTTAATCCGACAAGTTCAACTCCCACTGGCTGAAATGTAATACTCTTTTTCTGACAATCGATTATAGCACCATATTTTGATAATCAATCCATACCCAATATGACATCATAATCATTCATATCTAGCACAATCAAATCAACGCATAGTTCTCTACCTTCTATCAAAATAATATATCCTCGTAGAATCTGTTTGGCTTGTTTCGAATCACCAGAAGAAATCATCACATCAAACCTAGCTTCTATTAGGGTATTAAATTTACCCAATCTCCTCACATACTTAGTGGATACAAATGAATGTGTAGTTCCAAAATCAAATAGCATGGAAGTTGCAATACCAAAAATAGAGAGTTCACCTATGACGACTAGATTATTTTTAGCATCTTCCGTGGTCATCGTAAAAACTCATGCTGAAACTCTCCACTGATATTTTTGTTTACCATTGTTTGGACACATAATGGCTATATGTCCATTTGTCCACAAGAATAACAGTTTCTTGGGCTTAACTGACAAACTCCAACATGCGATCTATCACAATTTAAATATAATGATGGTGGCGGCGGTACTCCACTTTGATCAATCTTGAAACATTTATCTGCACCTTCTTGTTTTGGTCTATGTTCTTGTTTGGGTTGGAAATTAGGTCTTGTTCTTTGAAATTACATCGGTCTTTCTTGGTATCCTCACTCTACTGTGGTGCTAGCCTCTATTGGAATTGACGACGAGCCTCTTACGTCTGTCTTATCCGTATCTCAGCTTGTTCTGTAATCTATGCTCTCTTTGCGACTTGAGAATAAATCACACCCTGGATTCCTGCCATGCTAACATCCCTATAAAGCTCGGGCCTTAAACCTTCAAGAAATCTCTCCACCTTCAGAGCTTCAGTACTAACTATATGTTCAGCAAACCTGGAAAATTATTCAAACTTATGAAGATAGTTTGTAACAGTCATGGTTCCTTATTTCAATTGTATGAATTCATTCATTTTCATTATCCTGACAGGGTCAGTGAAACTTATTTATGAAATTTTCTTTGAACCTCTGCCAGGTCATAATGGTAACGTCTTCAATGTTATTAATTGTGTCCCACTAGTGTCCAGCACTACCTCGTAGTATAAAAGATGCACACAAAACCTTATCTAATTCAATAATTCTACTGTACAGAAATATGTTGCCCAATGTTCTCAACCAATCTTCCGCAACTAAAGGATCTTTAACATCCTCAAATAGATGTGGGTTCAAATTTTTAAATCGCTCACAAACCACTTCAACATGTTCTACTCAGGCCTGTGGTGGATTTACTTCATCACGCGGTTGTCTATCTACGTTCATTTGTTGGATTTTTTTAGACTGGTGCTCCACTAAATTTGTTAATCGTACAATGATAACATCATGTTCGACACTCGCAACTTGGGTCTCAGGTTCAGGAGTTCTTTCCATCCTACTACCCCCACCTTCACCACTTACCATATATATATAATATATATATATAATATATATATATATATATATATATATAAAGAAGACCTTTGGTAAAAATGACAAACCTAATTTTCTCGTTCTTTGCTTCTTTCTATATTTGGAAAGTTTCAGTTAAGTAATACTTCAACTTTGTATTATATTATATATATATATATATATAAAGAAGACCTTTGGTAAAAATGACAAACCTAATTTTCTCGCTCTTTGCTTCTTTCTATATTTGGAAAGTTTCAGTTAAGTAATACTTCAACTTTGTATTATATTATATATATATATATAAAGAAGACCTTTGGTAAAAATGACAAACCTAATTTTCTCGCTCCTTGCTTTTTTCTATATTTGGAAAGTTTCAGTTAAGTAATACTTCAACTTTGTATTATATTATGTGTATCTGTTGTTTCAGACACTAGGGTATACGGGGTACATGTTGTCAGAACCCACTATACATTTATTACATAATAAAATATTCAATAATCAAATAAGAAATATTATAAACATTGAACTTTTGTATTTTTGCTTTCTTTGAAGTGCACTTTCTGTAGAGAAGTTGCAGGGTCAGCCGTCAATTTAAAAAATTACATCATTTCAAACACAAGGCCAGGAGAAGAGGTAATTTGTTTTCCTAATTACATGTAATCATGACAAATTCTTCAACCCTACTGATTACTATTCTGAGACGCATGCAATTTTTTTTTCAAAATAATTTTTTAAAAAATTTGTACATCAAATACTGATATGAAGCTTTTTGTCTTGTTGTTGACATCTATAAATACTAATATGTGGCCAATCATTTCCACTTTGCATTTTCACCACACTCACTTTAGATATAAACATAGCACATACAAAAGGTATGGAGATTGTGCAACAATATATATTACATATTTCATTTATATAAATTATTGGGTCCCAAGTGGTGGTCAGAGGTTCATAGGGGGGTGAATGAACATCTATCGATTTTCACAAAATCTTTTCAAAACTCTTTTTAAGAATAGGTTCCTAATTCCAAAGAGAAACAACAACCCGACTCGAGTCAGTAACCTGGCACAATGCTGATTAGGTTCTTGTCTCGAATCATAGTACGCAACAGATTAAACTAAGATAGAGTTTCCTGTTTTGCAAACACGTTTTCTTTTCGCAATATGATTTTAGCAAAGTATCTTTGACCAGTATGCTTATGACAGATACAACAATATAGATATGCAATAAACACAGCATGCAGTCAAAACAAATAAACACTTATGGATTATAGTGGTTCGAAGGTGGTGTAATCTTTCTACGTCCACTCTACTCCTTCACCAAGGAGGAACTTCGTTAGGTCAGTTTGATTTACAAGTCTCCACTCTACAAACCTCTTCCTAACAAGCTATACCTACAGAATCCCAAATTCTTAGGTTACAACCCACATAGGGTACAAATCTCACACAGGGCAAATAGCCTACACAAGACTATACACTTAGCAAGGATATAATCCTATCAACTAAGTTACACCAAACACAACATAGCGCACACAGCACAAATGGTTACACAGAAATAAAAAGGTTCTTCAATTGGTGTGAAGCAATCTTGATTTATGAAGTCCTATGACTGTTGTATGTTGCTCCTTGAAGGTTGTGTGGCTTGAACAGGCATAAGCTTTGAGAAGCTCTGGAGTATTTTTGATTTTCCTCTCAACATTGTTCAACACCTGCTTCAGTCAGCCACACCTTCAATTTATAGATCTTGAGAATATATCCGTTGGAAATGTATCTGTTGAAGGTGAACATTTTCCCGTTCTGAATTGAAGCTTCTGTTCTCCAAGATCTTCTTTTGTGTTCGCATTAAATGCTTCTGAGATATTCCTGGCATATGCATTTAATGCGCCCACCTTTTTACTTTTATGCAACTTGTTAGCTAGTCTGGTTGCTAGATAGCTTTCTTCCCGTTTGAGTTGCATGATCTTCTTCGCACTGCATGGATGAGAGTAGCACTTGTCTTTCTGCAAGAGATCTGTTGGCTACTTTCTGCTTCCTCTGTAGACTGTTGTAGCTCACTTTTCCTTGCTAGCATGATTTCAGGATGCTATTCTATTCCGCTTTCTGTTTGCTGCCAGGATTCTGTTTCATTCTCTTCAGCTTTCTGTCCTGCGTCAGCTTTCTGTTTCAGCATCCTATTTCTGTTTCATCCATCTTTTCTGCTACATCATCTTGCTGTTTCTTCCATGCTTGCTGCTCTTAGAAGATAACTTCTTGTTTCTTCTAAGGTTGGTTTTTCTTATAATTTGGAAAACCATTACATGATTTCAATTATTTATCTAATCATGTAATTCGTGGGAACTTATTTTAGCAAACTATATCTTCTTATTAACAATCTGTTCTGTCATATTAAGATAACCTCAGAAATATCCCAACATAAATATATAAAGATAAAAACATATATGTTATATATAAATCTGGTTTTTTATCTATTCTTTTTGTTGGTTTTGATATATCATATTTTGTTGCTGATTTTCTTTGTTTCCACAATGGCAGATTGCAAGATGACACCAACTTTCTTAGCTGTGAACGAGATTGGCCCTTCGAGGACTCAATGAGCACTGAAACTTCGATTGGTTAGGGCAGAGTAATGTGTGTTTCATGATTCATAGGTATCTAGTCTTTTATATTACATGCAACATAATACAAAAACATGTTAAGTATGTTAGATAATTAATATTCCTCCTTTTGTGTTTTCAATTTCAAAACATGCTTGAGATATATATAATTTCAGATTGGAAAACAACATTCAAATGACATGTTAACATCGTTTTATTATCTTCAGTATAGCACCGACCCTTATATGCAGAAAATGTACCATTAATTGTTTAATTAGATGAGTTTCATTATGATAAGTAGTGATTTTATTTTCTACTAAATAATTTTTATAATGATAAGTAATGACTTTGTTCTCTAATTTTTTTTTTGAGAATAGGGTACGAGACTGCATGCCACTGTTCTCATGCCACTGTTAAGAGGGAATATATCCCTAAAGTTGCAGATGTTTTAATTGAGAGGTATTTGTTTGCCGTGAAAATTTTTGTTGTTCTCAACAACAGAATGAAATTTAAAACTACAATGAATAAGTATATGATCATGTTTTTACATGATACAAAGGTGGTGGAGATTTTTTATGAGGGTTTTCCATCTATAATGTTTGATTGTCGCTCATTTAGCAATGTGGCTGTAGTGGATGATCTCAATAAATGCGAGTTGTTTGGTAATATAAACTATTTCTTATTAATTTATATACTATGGATAGACTAGTACTATTATTTAAGATCACTGATATTTTTTTTTCATTTGAGTTCTAGATATTATTGGAAGGGTCTTAAGCGTATATCGTCCGCAGAGTCAAATGTGGGACAATCGTGAGACGAAATGGATGGAGATCACTTTGGAGGATCCTAAGTAAGTAAAGAACTTTAGTTTTAGTTTTCATTACTGTTCAATATTCATGATTTTCACCCAAGTAGGATAGAACTTTATAGTTTACATATTGTACCAGGGGCAAGCAACTTCAATGTACTTTATAGAATGAATATGTGGATCAGATGATGGAGTGTGTTCGTAATGGTGGTGAGGAAGCCCCAATTGTTATGTTGTTGTTTTGTCGTGGAAAAGTATATCAAGGTATTTATTGGAAAAAAATAATAAAGTTTTGCAGATTTTTAGTATTGTTGGTTTGATTTTTTTTCCTTGATATATAGACAAGATTACCATATCAACTGCATACAATGCTACAAAGATGATTATTAATGGTGACCCGAGTATGTTGTTGACTATCGAAAGAGGTATACAGTTTCATGTTTTTGTGTGTTCTATAATTGGTAATATTATATTGAGTTTAATGGTATTTTTAGGTTTTCTAGGTTTGCTGGTGAAGATAATGAGAGTACAATGAATTTTTTTTTCTATCTTCCATTTGTCATGGAAATGGGGAGTCCAACAGTGTTTCTGATCCGGAGAGAACTATACAACATATACGTTATGGAGGACAGGTAAATGTGTATATTTTAAAATCAATTTTCTGTTTTAATACATGATAATACATTGCCTTTCAGCTTTAAGTTATACATTAAGTACAATTTTGTTTGTTAGGTTGGATGTTTTTGGGTTCGAGTTACGATTATTAGCATTGAATCGGGTAGGAGATGGTGGTACGTGTCTTCCAGTAAATGCCATAGGAAAGCTAATAAGGTTGAGAACAATTTCTATAGTTCAAGTTGTGACTATTTTGAATCCAGTGGCCTAGGTTTGTACATTTTGTTATTATGTAGTATTTTTTTCTTAAGACACACAATGGTTTTGCATTTCTGATTTTAATTTTTTTAGTAGATATAGGGTAGAGGTTATAGTTCAAGATTCAACAAATAATGCACGGTTGTTGCTATGGGATCCATAGTGTGTGGAATTGCTTGGGAAAACTGTAACTGATTTGAGGAATAATATAGATCAGGTAAAACATCTTATTTGGTAATCAATTGTTTGTTTTTCGATTTGTTTGAGTTGATTCTATTTAAGTATGAGTTGTGTTTTCAGATCAATGATACTGGGGACATGCCAGAGTTGTTTATGTATTGCTGGGGATGGAGATTTTATTCAAAGTATGGGTTAGACCAGACCAGTTGGAAAATTTTGATGGTGCATACACTGTGAAGAATATATCAAAGAATGGAACTCTAAGCTTATGTAGTTTGTTTCGTGTAAAGAGTTCTGATCAACTCTCTAACAACGAGATAATGTTTATTGGGAGTCAGGAGGTAAAAATTAACTGAATTAATGAATTGAATTTTGATGATAAATGAAGTATTGTATTTTATCTTTATTGATTTGTGTGTTATTGTTATGATTGATATGTTAGAATTAATATTTTCTTGGAATTTATTATGTTGTTAAGGTTGTGAACATAGGCGATGGCACAAGCACACCAATTAAGACGCAATCTAGTGTTTCAAAAGGAAAGGTGTTAGAGAATTCAAGTATCAAAAGAAAACTCATTGATGATTTGTGTACAACTGGTGAAGATGAGATAAAGAAGGTTCATATCAAGATTGAGAAAGAGTAGTGAATTTGGTTATTCATGCTTTAGTTGAACTTTTGAAAGATTATGTCTTTTGTATGGTGCTGGTGTTGCATTTGAGATGTTGTGAAACAATGTTTTTATGTTGGTCACTGACTTCATTTTAATTGATGGATGTATTCTATTTTTGCATCGCATTTCATTACCAATTGTGTATGTTGGTAGAATACATTTAAAATTTGATATATATATATATATAATTATATAATAACTATTCAAATATATGAAGTTCTTATTTTATAGCTTATATGTATTTTTTATTTACTTTAAAAAATTTAAAATACAAAACTGTGCAACGCACGAGTGAAATACTAGTTTGTATAACAACGCAATCAGTCATACACCACATGATCAATTATAAAATTTATGATGCACATAGTATAAGAAAATTTTAAAATAACTAATTACTAAGCATAGCTGCGCTCATAAAGTTGTGAGCCCATGTACATAGATAGTTTACAGGAACATCCGACTTTGATACCATTCTAACACGACCACACTTACTCAACCGAACGAATTTTAAATATAACACAACCTGAAAACCAGCAATACACACACACACACACACACACATATATATATATATATATATATATATATATATATATATTAACTGCATAACATCATCTCTTATCCAACAATACCCTGATCACATTCATATAAAAGAAGTTTCAACAAGTCCGCAACCTACGAACAAGTTTCATGTTAACCCACTAGTACGCATCATGTTATATATTACAGAACATATCCGAAAGAAATTTAAAATCCAAAAAACAAAAACAACAAAAACCACAATCATGCCCAATAGGTCGTCATCTATGTACACGAGTGTTCAAAACCCTGTAGGAGCTCCACAACTTGCCCGATACGTCCATAACATTACACCTCATCAAAATTACCTACAAAACATAAATAACGTCCATTCGAAATTAGTGTTTTTACCGAAATTTGAAAAACAAAATTAATTTTGTTTCGTTTAATGAGACAAAAAACTTAATAAATTACATCAAAACAATAATAAAATTAGCAAAAATTAAACTACAAAATTTAAATACCTATATTTCACAAATCAAAATTATATAAAAATTCGATAAAATCAATACAATTCGTTCACCATTCTGCATAATAAAAACATAGATTATTAGCAAAGTCCACAATTTTTTAAGTTATACAATTCATAGAATAACTAAAAAACAACTGTAATTCAAAATGTAAATAAACTATAATAAACTACAACAAATTCGTTTAAATAAACCCTAAATCCTAATTAATAAAAACAAAAATATCAAAATTAGTATAAATTTCTGTTCGATTTTCGATGTTATAGTTTTGTAACTATGAAAACCAAAATCAAAACTTTATGAAAATGAAAACCGAATCCAACCGAATTACTTGATTTAATTCAATGTTTCCATTTTCACCGAATAATACTCCCTACTTTCAAGTACGCATTTTAATTATTTTATAGTACAGTGGAATTTTAGAAAATTAAAAAAAAATTAAAAAAAAAAACAGAAATATAGAATTATGTTAAGACATGAAACCAAACAATGCGTAAAGTTTACTTGTTTGTTGCCGTCAAAACAGTAGTTGTGCTATTTCATTTCGCTTCTCTCATCAATTTTTTCATTTTGATTCCAAAACAGAAAACTTCCAAGCCTTTGACCTTTTCTTAATTCAGAAATTATTTCAGATGGATTCTCCTCCTCCGTCGACCTCCTCCGCCGCGTCGCCGCCGCCGCAACAGGACGCGGAGTCCAAGCGGGAAGAGCGAGAGAAAGAAATGCTGCACAAGACGAAAGCGATTCAATTCTTTGGCCGAACCACTCCCATTATTCTTCAGAACGACAATGGCCCTTGCCCTCTCCTTGCTATATGTACTTCCCTTCTTCCGCTGCTTTAATTTCATCTCTGGATTGTGTGTTAGTGAATGCTATCAAGCATTTTCTGTTTCTTACAAGTTCTTCGAAGAATTTGAACATTTTGAAGGAGGATGGTTAAAGGAAAATTCAGAGATTGTTGAATTTCGTAATGGTATAATGCCAATTGTGTGGACGGAAATGAACGGAAATGAAATACAAATTGAGAATGAGTGAATTGATTTTTTCAGTGAACCAGTATAGTTATTTTTCTGTTTATTGAGATTAGTTCATCTTTAGGTTGTTGTTTTTTTGCCTTGTTTGGTGCTTGTGGGGATAATGTGGGTTGTCTAGATGTTGTGTTTAGGATTATAAAGTATGTTGGTTTAGTGGGCTTTAAGATACAGTATAGAGGCTATCAGCCACTGTGAAAGGATTTTGAAGTTTTTATGTATAGAATCCTTAGTGCTATGAATTTTGGATTTTTTGTTAATTTTGACTCTGAATCAAGTTCCTTCCAGTGCTCTGGCATTTATTCTGTTTGGCAATTTTATATTTGTATATATTTTCATTTACATTCATGTTATAACAATTATGCTGGTAGGTTTTAGTAAGTTTATGTCTTGATATGAAGATTCTTCTATTCATGCTTTCATCAAATCTTGTACATAACTTGAAGTTCAAATTGGAATATACAGTTGGCCATTCTGAGCTCTTATTAGTGGCCTCACTTATTTGCATTGTCTGAATTTTTAAGCAACAGTTAAGAGAGCCCTCTTCAATATATTGTGAGAGTCAGGAAACTACTTTAGAAGCTTATCCTTAGATGTTTTGTTCTTGCCATTTATTATTTTTACTTTTGGGCTTTAATTAGTTTTACCTTTTTTCTCAGAAGAGGGAATGAAGACCAAATATATGATGTGTTTTGTTCCTGTCTGTTTACTATGTGACACAATGAGGTTATGGATTTCTGTGGCTTTAAATCAAGAATCCACAGTTGCTGATTGTCTGGTTATTGGAAAATTGTCTACCTTTGTTAATGATAGTAGTTGAATTTGTTCCCTCGTATTTGATTATTTGAGCAAATGCATTGATGCCATTATGATGAGCATTCTGAAATTTATTGGACTGTTGCCTTGATGTGACTATTTTCTATCCTACTAATTTAGATTCTGTATTCTGTAATAGGTAATGTTCTTTCTCTGAAGAACAGTTTGAATTTGAGTCCCGATATTCCAGAGGTTTCGCAGGAAAAATTGCTTTCACTTGTTGCCGAGCGCTTGATTGATTCAAACAGTAACATTGATGTAATTGCTTTTCGTGCATTATTCTTGTTCCTTTTCTTTTGATAAAGTATTTCATATAGGAAGAGATCTTCCTTGAGTATGTTCACATCTTTTTATTTTATAAAATTGTCTTCAAACTTGTAGTTTTCCTGTTGTAATTTTAACTAACTCGAGCCTGTTAACTGGGTGACAGAACAAAGATGCTGGCTATGTTGAAAATCAGCAACAGAATATTGCAGATGCAATTGACTTGCTTCCAAGACTCACAACTGGCATTGATGTGAATATTAAATTTAGAAGGTAGTTTAGATTTCACATATTTGTTTTTATCCGTTTGATTTTTCAACTGTCAGAGTCTACAATTACTAGTATATGAGGGAGGAGCTCCTGGTACTCTTTGTAATTCTAATGACTACATATTGACAGGATTGAGGACTTTGAGTTCACTCCAGAGTGCGCAATATTTGATTTACTGGATATCCCACTCTATCATGGATGGATTGTTGATCCGCAGGTTAAGCAATGTTATACAATTTTGAATTTTCATGTGCATTCTCTGTTGCACTGCATTATGGGTTTTGTGGATATAATCATGCCATATGAGAGTAATGAGGTTCAATCTAATGAGAAAAATCCTAAGTTCCATATCATACAATGCACTATGAGGCATTTACTCACCTTTTGTGATTTAAGTATTCTTGTATTCTTTGTAATTCAACCTAGAAGTGGCCTAAGTGACATAAAGCCGAAGCAATAGTTAGAGCAGATCTCAGGAGAGTGAAAATATTAGAGATTTAGAGATCACATGTACATAAATACTTATCTTTTAATCACTTGCATGCATCTATATTGTATGTTCTCTGTGCATATTCTAGTCCATATATTGTGCTAGAATACATAAGTATATTGGTATTTTTATCTATATAATTCTGTTGCTTAAGTATCTCACCTACCAAATGGTTATTTCAGTAGCACTATAGATCCTATTGAAATGAACAATGTCCTGAACGAATCTGATGTAGAAAACCATAACTTTCAGCTTGGGCAAACACGCCTTTGATATCCTTCATGTTCTTTCTTTTTTCTCTCTCCTCCGCTGTATTCTATCCTCTACTACATAAGCTCTTTAAAGTTCTTCTCCTTTGTTTCATCTCTTACCATTTCTAGTCTGATCTCTCATATTTCAAAATGTTTGATCTTCGAGGACCCATATCAGTTCAGGATTACCATTTTTCCATCTTTTCAATTTACTATTCTGCAACATTTATCAGCTTTAAGAACCACTCTTGCTTTTATAAATCAAGTTTTCTATTGGAGCACCATACTTCAAGACTTGAGTAAAGTCATGAAAGACAATGAACTTTAGAGAGCTATGATTGTGCACAACTTGGAATGATGATAGCATCAGAAAGGAGATTTGTATGAATAGATAGACAACCAGGAGAAGTACAGAGTCTTTGTCCAAGCTACAAAACATGCCGAAAAACCAAGATACTTCCTACCCATCTTTCCTGCTACTATACTATTTTATATCTAACAAGTAACAAATTGCCACATCGTTCACATTGCACTGGAATCCTGAAATCTCCAAATTGCCTCGTGCATCAGCCTGAGCTGTAGCACTCTTTTGCCTTCTGCCTGTGTAAACCTTTAAACTACCATCTTTATCCTCTGATGACCTGCTTGTTTTCATATACCTTCCCCGTTCTCTCCTCGCCCTATTTGATGCTTGATTTTCCCCATTCCAAGAGGAATACCTGGAATATTTTAATATAGCCTATTCTCTTATTTTCCTTTATTTGCATTGGACATCTCGAAACCTCTATTTGGTCTACAATTTCTTGTATGTATGATAAATATTCATGTGAACTTATTTATGTGTTTTAAATTTGCTGATATTTGTACTCTTTGCTTTTGAAATTTAAAGTGCTGATCTCCATTTAGGTGACTTAGATAATAACTATTTCCTTTTTTTTTTTTGGGTGGCAGTGGCGGTGGGAATTTTGCATTAGGATAAATGGATACTTGAGATACCTATGTCAATATGTGACAACCTATTGTTAACCAATAGTTTTGCTACATGTTTGTTGGATTCAGCAATGATAGATATATTATCTTCAACATTGCAGTAGTGAGAACCCAGTATAATTAAAATTTGAAGACTAAAGCAAAGGATTCCTAAAAATTTATACATCCTTTTCTGCTGGCCTAAAATTCATCATTGATCTTTAATGATGTAACCTGTTGGATCATGGACATACCAAAGTTGATGACTAAAAACTGATGAAGATTGTCGCTTGAAAGGGTGAATTAGAAAGAAACTAGCATTTAACCCAAACTTAATCTTCCATAACTAGTGATAGAGGTTACTACATTTCAACAAGGCTTGATCTGATTAAATGTCAGGTAAAGAAGAGGGTCTTCTAGATATGGTACAATGACATTTTTAATTAGTCTCACATGTTTGGTTGTTGGAAAAGTGACAAATTTCTGAGTTTTTGACATGGGAAGATGTTAAACTATCACCTAACATAATTCAAAGTAATCAGCAGAGCAGATCTGGAGAGACTCTGATGAGTGATGCATTATCTGAAAGAGTTTAACACCTTATCTCACATGACAATATGTTGGGGATATTTTAGGGAATGGACATTTTAATAAGGTTCGAAATCAGTGAAGAATGGAAGTTTTTTTAGCTCAGATTATGTTATGGTTAGGTGATTCTTTTATTATTGGAGCTTTTTAGATCGTACCATAGTTGTTCTGGTACTGAAATTAAAAATCTTTCCATGCATAGTGTAATGGCATGGCACATGCACTTGGTTCCTGATAATGTTTTGGTTGAAAATTTCTCATCTTGGTGTGGCCTATTATTCTTACCCTTCTAGTACTATGATCCATGTTTTGAAAAATGTAATATGACTTGCTTATGTTTTAGGACTGTTTCTTCATGTTTGTTTTTCAGGACAGTGAAACTGCAGATGCTATTGGTTCAAAGTCATACAACACTCTCATGGGGGAGCTTGTTTCATTAGAAACACAGGCTATGGAGAATGAACGAAATATGAATCTTGAAGAAGATGATGTAGATTTTGCTGCGGCAACAACTGCGGCTCTTGGAGTGCCTTCTCCTAGTCTTTCAAGAGGTCAATCTTTTACTGAATCACCTCAAAGAGTGAGAAAGGGGGATATGGAAGAAGAAGAAAATCTCTTTAGAGTCTTGAAATTATCAGAGGCCGAAAGGCCTAGTTCAACAGCTGATGGCATTGTTGCAGATGTTGAAGGTGCTGATGAAACTATAAATACTGAGGCTTTGATTTCTGATGATAGCGATGGTTTGAACAATTTAAATGTAAAATATATCCCTGGAATATTCACCCAAGAAGATGCTATTTCATACCCAAAGACTGATAAAGAGAACTGTGTACAAGACACGGATAAAGAATCTAAAAGAAATTTTGAAAGTGCAGTCAAAAATAACGGACGGGATCCACAAATTATGAACAAAAAACCAGTGTCTTCTGAAGAAATTTCTCCATCTTCTGATAAATTTCTTGATAAATCCAGGAGCGATGAGAATGTTGAAAATAAATTCACTTCCACTTCGGATCTGGGTGATGAAAAGAATCTCCCAAATGATTGTAAAACTGAAGATTCTCTGAGCCTGTCTTCTGCAGATTTAGAGTCATCAAGTGGCAGATTGCATAGCATTGATAAGCCTGAAGTCCTCACTTCAAGTATTGATGTCAGTGAACCCATATATGAAGGGGAAGAGTGCATAATGGAATCAGGATCTACAATTTATGAAAATCAAGAGCCCATTTATGAGGGTGAGGTGGTTCTCGCAGAGCAAGTGGATGGAGGTTGTGCTAATGATGGTGACATTAAGGACACAATATCTGCTACACAAGGTGAAATCCTCTAAATAATTGTCAAAAATACTTATCGTTTTAGCTGTTTTTCATTGGGAATAACATTTAGTTTGCTGGTCTATTTTTATATGTAGGACCTTTATGCTAATGCATTTTATTTACCTCTATTGATCCTTATCAGGAGAACTGGTCAGGAAATTCATGAAGGACAGTGCTAGTCAGTTGACTGTGTACGGGTGAGTATCATGCTAGTTTGTCATGTGGTTGAGAAGATATGTTTTTGCATGTAAGAAGGTGTTGAGTGTCACTTCTTTTCTGCAGACTATTTTGCTTACAAGATAAAGTGAAGGAACGGGAGCTTTGTGTGTTTTTCCGTAACAATCATTTCAATACTATGTTCAAGGTTAGTGTATCATGTATACCTACATTATATACAATTCTGTTTTTTGTTGGCATTGCATGTTTGTGGCCTCTATGCACAAAGTAAATGGATATGGGAGATTTTCATTCATTGGAAATTGGCTGAAAATATTAATCAATAATACTTTGTCTATTCGGTGAACTTTCCTCCCATATGTGAGAATAGCATAAGTAGATGAATCTAACCAGCTTTGTGAAAATGTCAGTATCCTTCAATCTGAACGCAACGTAAAAGAAATGACAACTTGATTAAGTATGGACTAGGAAGTGTTGAATTAGGTTTCTTTTGCAGTAAATCTTCTGGTAGTTGGTACTTGGTATGTTGATGATTAAGAAAATATATTAAGAGTTTTTCCTAAGTTTATCACTAGTGGGTTCTTCTTCTTCTATTTTTTTGGGATATAAATATGTTTGTTTCATTTTATATTTTCCCTTTTGGTTTCTGATTGTAACTGTTACTGTTCCAACTTTGCTTTGCTCTTTTCACATTGTTGGCCTGGTACCTAACAAGAGCTTGTTTGCAGTATGAAGGTGAATTATATATTTTGGCGACAGACCAAGGCTATATAAATCAGCCAGATTTGGTTTGGGAAAAGCTGAATGAGGTGAGATGGTAGTTTGGTATGATCCCATTCTATTTGTTAATTCATGACCTCTGTTTCAGTGGATGATAAACGCCGATGTTCCATCTTGTAAGATGATAGAAGCACGTCAATAATTCTTATGCTTGGGCCAACAAAAGATATCTATAGTTAGATAATTTCTCCACCCTGTTGTTTCTTTTTTTTTTTTTTAATTGTATATGTGAGTATGGTTAGAAGGCATTCTTGATTTTGATATTGTTTGGAATTTTTGAATATGGAGTGAAATTTTCAACATTCCTATCATAATAAGTTGGAAGCTTGTTTTGTTTTGAATATAAATATTTTCAAATTCAGCTCTGCTGCAGATAATGTTTAAGCTTTATATCCTGGATTTTCTATATCATGAAGAAGCTATATCTAGCTCTTGACTCTTGAATGAAATTATGGAGTTTTTCTTTAATATATTGAGATGATCCTGCATCTGGAAGGCTCATCGGAGGATTTTCAATTTGCAAAATAAACAATATGAAGTTTGGATTAGATTTTGGATATTTTGGGCTGATCATATATTTATGAGTTCTACAAAATATATTTGAATTAGTCAAATGACTATGTGGACATAAATATCTCGGTAAAGTTGTTTCAACATCAGTACGAACAAAAATCTATACTTAACTACGTATTAGTCTACTAGACACAATTTATGCTTAAATCAGTTTTATATGCTGGTAGTGTTATATCAAAACTTCCTCATAGATTACAGTTAGGGGCTTTTTTGATTATATGGCAACATATGGATATTCTCAGTTTGTTTTCCTTTAATTTGACATAGTTTTGAGAAATATTACCAAAGCTGACATTAATATGCTGCGTTTATTGAATCGCTTTCCTTGATGTGTCAGAAACATTGTTGAATCTAGCTGGATTTTATTCCAAGAATAATGGTCTAATGTTTTTGTGCATTATTCCTTATAATTGTATCCCTTGAATCAGGTGAATGGTGATACTGTGTACGTGATGGGGAACTTTAAGGAATTTAAGATGGACAACCATTCCAATGAGACGTGGGATGAACAGAATGCCATGGCTAGGACTGCAGTATGTATATCATGCTCCAGATCTCTTGGGCTTTTAAATTTGCAACTAATAAATTAAGTCTCAACTTCTCTTTGCAGGATTATCTATCTAGCATTGATGGTGTGGCTCAATCAGGTTCAAGTATCAAGTAATTTTCTAACTTCTCCAGTGCCGGTTATCCTTGTACTCTTCAGTTTATTGATAGCGAATATGACAATTTCTGATTCTGACTGTTACATTTCACTAGGACTCCTAACATTTTATTGAAATTGCAATATTTGAGACTGGGCCTTCTTATTGTTTGCGTTTGTTTTACATTTATTTCCAATCAGCTTTATCATAATTGTCTTTGTGGTTCTTCAATTTGTACAAAAAGAATTTTGTCATGTTATTGTTATGGCAAAAGCCATGTTTATCCTAAAGGTTAGGTTAAATATACAATTTTGCACTAATAGTTCCCAAATTTGCCCTAATCTGTTAATTTCACCCCATTATAATTGCAAGATTTTGTATGAATATTAAGTGATAAACTTATACTTTTGTCATTGATAAAGGAAGTTGTTTTAGACAATTGTATAAATATTAGATAATTTTTTTGGTCTTCTATGTTTGTTTATTGAGTTTTTTGGTCCTCTTGTTTCGGAAAAACACTTTAAATATCCGCTGTGTTTCCAAAACTGGTTTTTTGGTCTTTATGTTTTGAAACTTTTTTTACATCAAATATGTTTTTTTTTTGTCCCCAATCTATTGTAATTGATAAATTTTTACCGCTAATTCTGATTAGACTCAAATTACTCTAGGTGGCAAAAATAAGCATCACTTAATTTGGGTCAAATCAGGTAATTATCACGATGAAATATATTTTCCACCTCAGGTTATTTGGGCTTAAATCAGCATTAACTGGTAAAATTTATCGGTTGCAGCAAGATAAGACCATAAAAGTAGTTTTTGAAAACATAAGGCGTGTAAATATGTTTTACAAAACTTGGGGATTAAAAAACTCAATAGGCCAACATAGATTATTTTTTCACTCCTAAATGTTATCATTCAATTTAAATTATCGAGTAATGACAGTTTAGGATAAATTTGGATATATTCAATACAACTATGTAAAAAATTGTACATTCGGTCAAATCTTTGGGGCAAAAATGTCCCTATCCCTTATTTTATTTACATGTGCCTAGGTTCATCTTGAATATGATGAGAATTTGTTGGAACTTTTAGTTTATGTAGGTATCTGTGACTTTCATGCTCCATGTCTGTTTTCAGTTGCTGATCTAGGCAACCTTGGGGTTTATTTGGGATAAATGACTTAAATACTTTTTATTTTGGCAGCCCTGATTTACAATTGGCGATAGCCCTTCAACAACAGGAATTTGAGCAACAACAACCACAGCGTAATATGCCACAACAAACTATTAGTGGTGGTTCAGGACTGGTCACTGGTCCCCAGGTAGGTATTCTGAACTTCTTTCTCATTTTTCCATACAATATGGATATATTTTCTGGATTGGTTTCAGTAGTGGTCGTATACTTGAATGCTAATTGAGTTTTTGTTGAAATAGTAGCTAATTAATGGTTCATCATTTCTTATTGTTTCTGTGGCCTGTGAGATAGTACAGTGTGCCACCAATCATTGTCATAATCATCCTTATGCCCAGGTCATAACTCATAGGCAATTCCATAAGTTGAGGATCTTCAAAGCTGATAGCACCGCAAGTGCGGTTTTTATTTGTGTGGACCTTGGTTAAACTTGTGACCCTATCAACAACTTGAGAGCTAGCCAACTGGCAAAAGTCCTAAGTTCATCTTTGACAAGTAGAGCTTAGGATTCGTAAAATTGTCATGTTTTCATCTCAATTAATGTGGGGCTTTGGTTTATACATCTATTAGTTGGAAGAGTAAGAGGATACTGAGGAAAGTTTTTTTTCATTATATATGCTTCTCGATTCGTCATTGAAGAATCGAGATGTTGGCTAAACATTATCATTTATGGCTTTTGGTCCTATCTATATATTTATAGCCAAAAAATATTTTATCAAAGTGCGGTGCTGGCATGCTGCTTTAGGAGAATATCGTATAGGTCTTGCATAAAGATATGAAATACCTTAGGAGTATATATCCTCTCTGTCAATCCAATCCCCAGAAGAAGAATAGCAGTATGTATGTTCTATTAGACACACAAACATTCACACAGTATATACACATATATAATGAAGTCATGGTTGCATAGAAAGCCTGAATATATACTGTTGTTAGGGTAAATAGCATCCACCCCCAACCTTTCAAAAATATCCTTATTAACAGCCATGATCAAATTTGTTTGAGAAAAATGGTTTTCCTTAGAAAAGGCATTTGCTGAATGATGTTTGATGACTTAAGTTCATGAATAAGAGGTTGAGTTGCCCTTTTCCTTTCATCTTTCAGCTATTTCGGAATGATAATTCATCGTTTAATGCAGCATACAGCTTCCCAGTGTTCTATACTGTCTTCTGTAATGTTTCCCCTGAAACCAAATTTTTGTCTTAAAATTTGGAAAATCGAAATTTATGTCTGATTTTTGCAGTTGTGAAAGAGTTGCCACGAAAACATAGCTTTGAGTTTGGTCGTCATTTGCAGGTTTCACATAGTGGCGGGAGATACGGGGTGTCCTCTCCTACTAAACAGGACACAAAATTGAAAGAGAAGTGTATTGTCATGTGATGTGAGTAGTTAATAGCCGGTTTTGATGCAATTGTTTATTTGGCCATTGCAACTATGAATATCATAATGCCATTTTTGTAATGCTAACTACAGATACGTTTTCCTTTTTTCTGTAAATGGAAACAACCCTTTTCTTCTGCTTATAATACGAATCTACAATTTACAAATCTTTTATTTTTCGTACTCACTCTAAACCTCTAAAAAATATGAGACGTTTAGTGCACTTAATTAGCAGTAGTTGGTTTTCTAATTTTAGTCATTTTATAAGATCCATATGCCTATGCATTCTGGAGTTTTGACTTATTGTAATGCCAATATCAAGTTTGTATAGTGTGAGAAATTAATGACTTTACTATAATGATTTCTTATGGTCTGGCCTATTAGGATAAATTAAGAAGTTAGATATAAAATAAAATATTTATAATATAATTATTAATTTTATATTAGAGTAAGAATGAGATCTTTAAGTACACATCA
Organism: Scutellaria galericulata; assembly: GCA_946896805.1. Taxonomy (NCBI): domain Eukaryota; kingdom Viridiplantae; phylum Streptophyta; class Magnoliopsida; order Lamiales; family Lamiaceae; genus Scutellaria; species Scutellaria galericulata. The sequence continues at coordinate 12,499,690 of OX335791.1, read as the reverse complement.
AATGGATCACATATCAAGAAATCGTTAAAACAAATAAGAAGTTAAAAAGTGGAGAACATAAATGTATATTTATGTTGATATAAAAGTATAAATAATATTACATAAATGTATGAGTAATATTACATAAAGATAAACATGTACAACTTGTGTTGAAATTAGGATTTAAGGTTTAGGGTTAAAGTATTACATAAAAGTATGATATTTGGGTTTAAGGTTTAGGGTTAAAGTATTACATAAAAGTATGATATTTGTATATAAAAGTATGACTAATATAACATAAGAATATGACTAACATATTATGAAGGTCAGCAATTTTTTTTTAAAGTTAAAGTATTACACTAAGAGTATGAAATCTGGACATTAAGATATGACTAATATAACATAAATGTATAATTAATATAATATTAATGTATGACCAACCTAACATAAAAGTTAGGGTAAAAAAAAAAAATATATCTAAAATCCATGCAGCAATTGCACAAGAAACCTACTCAAATATGAATAGACACTTTTTTACAGCACCAAATTTCCCGGCAAAATGAAAAGTTTGCTGGCTTAGTTTATTTTTGAATTTAAACTTAATAGAAGTTCTATATTAAATTAGACGCAAATTGAAATTTGGGATAACAAATCTAACACCACCTCTGTTATTGTGGTATTTTTTTGTGGATTTGATGATTTTTTCTTCTCCAGCAGTTGGCTAGATTGTCTCAACTGATCTCTTTGTTCTACATTTACATATATCAACTGTTGTGCTACTTTCTTTTTATTAATTTTTCTTTTACTTTTTTCACTCATTATTCCTTATATTTTGAGTGCTATTAAATGTTATAAATATGCTTACTTAACAATTATTCTATCAGAAATGATATGTAATTAAAATGTTAAATAATATAAATTAATATTAAAGTTATTTTAATTATTTAAATATATTAAAAGTTAAAATAGTACAAATACTCCCTTGCTTATATATATATAATTGTAGTTGAGAGTTATATATTTGAGTTGAAATATATTATAAGCACTAAATATAGTATCCACGTAAGGCGGGGCAAGAAAAGCAAAGCTTGTCTAACGAACTTAACGGCAATGGGTCCCCCTTTCTTCTCCACACACCCAAATCACACACACACACACACACACTTCCTCTCTCCATGAATAATCTGAACCTCCGGCTGGTCCCGATCCCAAACCCGACTTCAATCCTCCTTCAGAGGCAGCAAGAGTGGTGGCGCCAAATCCTGGACCCGAGCGGCGAGATCGTGAACCGATGGAACCGCATATTCTTCCTAATCTCACTGGTGGCCCTCTTCGTGGACCCACTCTTCTTCTACCTCCTGGGCTTCATGCACAGCCAGAACTGCCTCACCATGGACTATGTCTGGGCCGGCTTCCTTGTCTCCACTCGCACCATCGTCGACCTCTTCTCTGCCCTCCACATCCTCATCAAGTTTCGCACCGCCTACATTGCCCCCAACTCCAGAGTCTTTGGCAGAGGCGATCTCGTCACCGATCCTAATCTCATTGCCTTCCGTTATTTGAGGGGCAATTTCGCCATTGACCTCGCCGCTGCTCTTCCTCTTCCCCAAGTATATATTGTTATTTACTTTTTTTTTGTTTTGCGTTTTAATTGCTTGTATGGTGTTCGATGAAATTCCCCTGTTTCGTTTCCTAGTGTGTTGTTTGGGGCGTGATGCCAATTGCGCGATCTCGAACGAGCAATCATGTTAACCACGCCATTTCGTTGCTCATCATCCTTCAATACATCCCTCGACTCATCGTTATATTTCCTCTAAATTGGAGAATCATTAAAAACACTGGCGTTGTTGCGAACTCTGCTTGGACTGGCGCTGCTTATAATCTCATTCTATACTTGTTAGCTAGTCATGTAAGAATCTAAGATATCTGATCTCTCCCTCTTTCTCTCTTATTTTTTGTGTATTTGATGATGAATTTGTGTGAAGGTTTTAGGAGCAGTATGGTATTTGATGTCAGTGGATCGGATCTTCACATGCTGGAAGACTCAATGTAGGCAAGAAAGTGACGATACATTTTGTAGCCCTGCGTTTCTTGACTGCGCATCCTCAGGCCATGACCGTGACGTTTGGTATAACTCGACTCAAGTCTTTAAAAACTGCGATGGAAAACATGGTGATTTCATTTTCGGAATGTTTGCACCTGCTCTGTATGATGACGTTGCTTCTGCAAGTTTCATCGAGAAATACTTCTATTGTCTCTGGTTCGGCTTGAAGAATCTGAGGTTAGTTTAGCTTAATTTCTTCCTTTTCTTCATTAGCCTTGATCTTCATTTTATGCTTATGAATGGTGTCGAATCTGTTTTGGCAGCTCATACGGACAAAGTTTGGAGGCGAGTACTTATCCAGTGGAGACAGGGTTCGGTATTTTGGTGTGTATTATGGGACTACTCTTCTTCTCCTTGCTCATTGGCAATGTCCAGGTACGTATCATCATCTCTCGTTTGTTTACTTTAACGAATCACAATTCATTGCTTGATGGAATTCATGTTTGCTGAGAGTGAATAATTGAAGGAATCTTAGAAAGAAATATATATGTATACTATCTTTTGTTGTTTGTTTTGGTTGAATTTTCATAGACATATCTACAATCTACAACAGCAAGGCTTGAAGAGTGGAGAGTGAAACGAAGAGATACGGAGGAATGGATGAGGCATCGACAACTACCTCCGAACCTGCAGGATCGAGTGAGGAGATTTGTTCAATACAATTGGATCTCTACAAGAGGTGTCAAAGAAGAAGAGATTCTCCAAGCTTTACCACTTGATCTACGTCGAGAAATTCAGAAGCATCTCTGTCTTGATCTTGTTCGTCGTGTAAGTTTCACTATTTCAAACTCACATTTTAAATTTGATACTTTTACTCTATCATATGAACTTTAAATTTGATGCTTTTATTTCATAGGTGCCTTTCTTCTCAAAAATGGACAACCAACTCCTGGACGCGATATGCCACCGTCTCGTGTCATCGCTAAACACGAAAGGCACGTACATCGTTCGCGAAGGCGATCCAGTGAACGAAATGTTGTTCATAATCCGAGGGCAGCTAGAAAGCTCGACCACGGACGGTGGGCGCTCGGGGTTCTTCAACTCGATAACCCTAAAACCAGGCGATTTCTGTGGCGAAGAGCTGCTAACATGGGCTCTAATGAGCACATCAAACCAAAACCGGCCAGCCTCAACGAGAACGGTCAAATGCAGCACAGAAGTGGAAGCCTTCGCCCTCCGAGCAGACGACCTCAAATTCTTCGCGAATCAGTTCAAGCATCTACACAGCAAGAAACTTCAGCACTCGTTCCGTTACTACTCGCATCAATGGAGGACATGGGGGGCTTGCATAGTGCAGGCTGCGTGGAGGAGATATAGGAGGAGGAAACTAGCAGAAGAACTGTCAAGACAGGAGAGCATGCAGTATAATAACATGCAAGGTGCAACAGCAGAGACAGGCACAGCCATGACTGCTACTATGTTGGCTTCTAAATTTGCAGCAAATACTAAGAAAGGAGGTGTTCAGAAGGTTAGGTTTGTGGACCCAGGAGATGACCCACTGCCTAAACTCTTCAAACCAGATGAGCCCAATTTCTAAATATTACTAGTGTTAGGAAAATGTTTATATCAAGTATATACTTTTTAGGGGTATTTTGGTTTTTAGATGAAATTGAGTAAATAATTCATTTTCTTATATTAATTATACTGTTTTCTTATGTGAAACTAGTTATTTCCCAAATACGTATGGTTCTAATATTGTTAGAATGTGGATTTGTTTGAATGTTAGAATGTTGGAACATCTGAACAATTGTCTCAATTAACTGCAGTGCCATGTGGAAAAGTATATATATATTACATGTTTGGTAGATTCAACCACAGCTAATCTTTTCAACAATAATGTCTATTTCTGTCTGCTTATACATGTTTGAGAATTTTGTTTTCATTAAGGTCCAAGAATCATCTCAATGAAAGAAATCAGGTTGATTTTTGTTGAAATATATAATCATCTAAATTTATGAACAGAATAAATGAATTGTAGTCATTAGTATTTTTGTAAATCCTGAAAATACATGAATGTCTTTTGAGATTATACATTTACTTGGATAGATTAATATATAGGAAATTAATGAAGGTTGTGTACCCATATATGTACATGCATCCTGAGTACCTCATATAACACCCCTGATTTATAATCAATTCACAAGTAACTCAATGTGATAAAAAAATATCACATGATTTCATCCACTATTACTGTATATGTTCTATATAAATTACAACTAACATAATTAAAAGGTATGACTAACGTAACTAAAGATATGACTAATATAACTAAAAAGTATGAAAGATATTAATAACTGTCTGAAAATATGTTAAGGTACATGTAAAAATCTAAAAGGTATGACTAACATAACATATGTTTAACACTACATAAAGGTATAATATATGTGATCAAATTTGGACGAATTTGTGCGCGACCTTGAGGCGCGTGCGGACGCATGACTGCGTGTGGGAAGTGAGTGCACGGTTTCAGAACTGTGCAACAGGTGTATAAAAGTTTTTGTCTTCATATTTTTAGCGATTTATATCCAATTTTCTTCCATTGTTACTTTGATTTCTTACATTTTCGTGTTTCTCCTCCTCATTTAAGTATAACATGAGTTTTTGAGATCATTTCTTCTTCGATTAAAACCTCGGGTCATCAACCCCCATAGCTTGTAGCAATAGGTCATATTACGTATGTACTACTGAAGTTATTGATTTTATATTCTGCTTTTTTTATTTTTCATCTTTTGTTGAGAAAATTAAAATTTTTAGAACACAAACTTTTTAATTTAGACTAATTTAGGACAACTAACTCGAAATTCAAAAAAAAAAAAGAACTCAAATTACATATGCAGTGAATGTGTCTCTTTAAATTTTGATTCAATCTCGCTCAAATTGAACGTAAATCGAATTGAATTCAATAAATTGATTTGGGCGTTGTTGTGGCTTGAAGAGATGAGTGTTCTAGCGCAGAAAATATAATTTTTTGTTAAATTACGATGAAAATTAAATTTTGGGTTCACTTCAAGGTGGTTATAGTGGATTGTGGCTGTAGAGGCAATGTGATGCGGTGGCTATTTCACAAAACTTAAGCAAAATGTATTGCACATGCGATTTAGACCCAAATTTTTTTAATTTCAAAGTAGTTGTCATAAATTGGTCCAAATTAAAAAATTAGTGTTCTAATTTCAGGGTCCAACAAATTAGTGTTTTTTAAATGATGAATGACCAAACCTTAGTCTTCTAAATTTGCAAGTCTCCCTCATAGGTGGAAATTATTTATTTATTCATTATTTTATTTTTTTTAGCTTTGTGGTAATTCAAATAACTCATCAAGACAACAAGGGCTTCAAACTAACTGAATAGTCGAATGTTCTTGTGGCCTTTGTATATTCTTGTAATAGGTAGGAATTTGCAGTTATAATGGTTGATATGGACCTAAGGTCCTAAAGCACTGGTTAAAATACTCAATATTCTGTTAGTTAAATCAAAATGTGGATTTATATCCAAAAAACAAAATCAAAATGTGGATTATGCATATGAACTTTCAGGCCCTATCGCATTGGAGATGCAGGGCTCTTTATTTCAAAGAATGAAGGAGCAAAAGACTATGACTATTACTACATATTGTCCTTATTTGTATGCAAAATTGAATTGAAGCCCTAATGATGATAACTATTTTTGTTACTAGCCAAGTGAATAAGAGTGTATTTTGTTTAGGAGACATGTTGTGTAATTTTCTTTCCCAACAATACCTTAATCTGCTGATATTCCTCTTTGTTGCCCAACAGCAGAGTATTATTAAGTGGACTTAATGATCAAATACTTTGATGAATAGTGATAAAAATAAAGCACAAAGTGAAATCAAGTCTTATATAACTGCATTTGTATCTTATGCATAACATATATTGCAATCAGTCCTTTTCTTTTTTAGCAGTACATGTATACTTACTGTATTGGAATTTAGGTCCACTGGTCTAAGTCAACATCAAAGGTTAATAATCCCACATGCAATATTTTGATCACTTTTTCACTATCCCTCTATCTGTATTTATGTTGCGATCAGTATTTGATTTTTTTAATTTCCTTCTGACTTAGTGTATATATTTTCAAATATTTGTCATTGTTATCCATACCTACCCCTGCTCTATGTGTTAAAACTTAAGACAATGTTTGGATTGGTGTTTGTGAGTCAGAATTTGAGATTTGGATTGATTCAAATTCCCGTTTATTTTGAGTTTACAAGAGGATTGTATAATTTACCAAAATTCTATTTTATTTAAATAAAAACACAACTATTAACTCTATACTATAACCTATTAATACACAAATTTCAATACACACCTAAATTTCTACTATTACAATCATCAAATCATTATCATTATATCAACTAACAATATAATATTACACAAATTTTAACTATTCACCTTTATTTCAAAAACCTAAGATTTCAAAGTCGGATTTCTCCAATTCAACATAAACCGAAAACAAACATACCCATAAGGACTGTGCTTATTTTACCGTTCATATTCAAAAGTTTGATAAAATTACAATTAAAGTAAATTTCATAATTTGACCCATAATTAAGTCTAAATGTTATGCATATATATATATATATATATATATATATATATATATATATATATATATATATATATATAATAACTACACTTGTTAAATTTGGATGTGGATTCATATCAAATTACTACAGGTTATTACGTACGTACGTAGTTCATTCAATTCTATAGTCTAACCAATCTATAAAAACTAAATTTCTTTTTTTATTTTTAATTATATAGAATTATATGTTAGAAATCAAGTCGGATAGTAGGGAAAGGAATTCATTTGTCCCACATTACTTGCAAAAGTAGGAGAATGAGAAGATTACAAAAATTGAAAAAAAAAAGGGCATGAGAGAAAGCTGCAAATATATATATATATATAAAGTAATGCAAGATTTAAAAATCATATCAATGATCTGTCTAAACCGGTTTGATAAGATTTTTTGATTTATGAGAATAGTTCAAACCAGAGTAATGGTAAGTTTTCGTTTCAAGTGTGATGACTCTTGAAAAATCTCATTACTAACTCTATTGACAAAAGCATAAAGGACAAACCTTATAACAATAAAATAATCACAACAATCAATTCAATAACAAGAGAAAAAAAAAAAAAAAAATTTCTCCGTAAATGTGTAGAGAGAATATACTTTTATTGTATAAAGTAATGTGATTTCTATTCCAAAATGAAAAAAATCTTACCTTCAAAGATACATTTTTAAGCTATGTATACCTATTTTCTACAACAAAAGTAAATAAGACAATTTATCTTCTATTAAAACAACCTAAAAGATTCTCTAGCTCATTTATGGACTTGGGCTTCCTTTTGCAAATCTTCTGCTGATTGGACCAAGCCTATCTCGGAGCCGACTTCTCTTGTTGATTTTGACCAAATGTCTTTAATTCTGTCTTTCGTTCGTCAGATCTGATTCCACTTGGTTCGCTCTTCCTCGATCATACGGAGTTTATATCGTGGGCGGACTTCTCTTGTTGACTTTGACCAAATACCATATCTAACTTTACTTGGCTCGCTCTTCCTCAATCACCTACTTCTGGCTCTACTTGGTCAACTAAGATCTACTTTTCGTTGGTCATTCTTCCTAGGTGCTAAGGGTTGGGTTTGAGATTCATGTTTTAAGACATCCACATCAGCTAATACGTACTCTAATATGATCCTGATCAGACAGGCCTGATAACAGAATTGATTGATCATAGCACAAGTTATTTTGAATTGATATCCACGTCATAGTGATTGAACATATGATATACATAAAACAAAATATTATGAATTACATTTTGTATTTTACAAAAAGGATATCATAATATATCGTACAAGTGAAATTGAAAGGAATAGTTGAAAACACACACAAAAAAAGGTTATAAAATTGTCATCAATTTGATTGGACACAACCATTACATTCACAATGTTGACTTGAGAGGATCAATCGGATTAAGAAAACGAGGGGAAAAAGCACATTGGAATGAATAGAGCAAGAAGAAAAGGAAATGATAAGAGAGAAGGAAAAAAGAAAGAAAATATTGGAATTTGATAATGAAAATGACAAGGCATTCATTGAAACTTGCTTCATTTCATACTGCAAAATAGTTTTCTTGTAATGTGATTGATGTTAAGCTGCACTACATAATTTTGGGGCCCCTCTCTCTATCTTCATCACCGTCAAAGTCACCAGTTCAACCACTCAAGGGTCGGTGCAATGGATATCAAACCAATAAAATTAATTTACATATTTCGAAATAAATAAATGAGTATAATAGTGAATATAGTCTATCTACGGAAAACGATGCTTAATTCTTTGGAGATGGAAACGAATAAAAAGGGTAATTTTGATATTCTAACTAATTAACCTAAATTCTTATAATTGAACTAAGCGAGCAAACTAGATGGTAAAAGCGAGAGAATTAACTAGCAACAAAGTGACGAGAATATCTGAGAAAGATAATAATCTTACCAAACTCCTGATTCAAGGCAACATTCAATTACATCACTGGTTATAACTTACAAGTATAATTTACTCATTCAAGTATCTAACCTTAAACTAATTAGAAAGTATTTAACCTTAAATATAATTTTACTTATCGCTAAAAATGTATACTTATAACTGAAACACACATAATTCCACATTGTTGTCGCGCATGATTGATCATGTCCCAGAAAACGACCATACAAGATATCATCACACGTGAAACGGTATCACCTAAGTTTTTGTGCCCAAATTTTTATCTCCAACCTCCCTATTGGTTGAAGATAATCCTACTATTTATTGCACTTTTATTATGTGTAATTATTCTCTCGCTCGTCATCCTTGATTATATGAAAATAAATTTTTTTTATGTCATGTATGGTTTTACCGTGGAAGAATTAATATATATAAGTATTTACAATATCTGAAATTATCTTCTCTCAAAATTGATTTAGATTATATTTGGATTGAGTGATTGGAAATACAAGATTTGAAATGAATGAATTTTAAATTCACTTAATTAGAGTGCATTCAAAATCCACTCAAATTCATAAACAATTGAGTAACACTTATGTGCAACAATTGTACGGTGCAACTAGGTGGACTTGGATCCGACTCGGATCTACACCTTATATAAAAAAATTTTTGATTCATGGCTGACCCTTTTGTTATATTGGTTGACATTTAGTACATATATACATTTATGTGATATTACTCATACATTTATGTCAAATATCAGATCGATTCGGATTCCAAGAATCCTAGATCCATGCACTAGTTCCATATAAATATTTGTATTAACAATTTATTTGAAAGAAAATTGATGGATTTCAAATTTATATCAATGCAAAAGTAACATTAATATCAGTGAATTAATTTCTAAAATTCTCAAAATTTTTCTCAAATCTCACAATCGAAACACAACCTTAATTAGGGTTTGATTTTAATTACTTATCATTAATCTCCACTTCTAATCTCGATTCTTGTTTTTAATCAAGTAACGTATAGCTACAACAATAAATATTCAATATCTTTCTCTAGTACTTTTTTTAGAGCTTCTTCAGCGTGCTAGATTCTTAAGATTTTAAGGTTATTTTCACTTCAACAATCTTCAACCGCCAACCTTTCGTTAGATTCAACGCAAGTCAAATCTTATGCGAAATTTTAATTTTAATTTTTATAGAATATTATGAAATATTCATTTTTAATGTGAAGAATAATGCACATTGTTGGAGATGAGTGTCAGTTTTTATATAAAAATAATGCAAAAACTGCAGTATTTTTTTGTGCACTGCTGGAGATGTCTTTAGGTTATATTTGGAATGAAAGATTTCAAATCCATTCTTTTTAAATTTTGTATTTTAAATTTATCTATTCAAACACAACCATATAGAATTGGAAGTGGAATGATCAAACATTTCAAACTTCAGAGTTGATTCAAGTATTCAAACTTGAAACCAATTATAATAATGAAAAGAAATCCATCATACTTAAATCAAAACCATGACTTAACACCCAATATGATGGGAAATGGATGAAGATGATGTTTCACAAATATACAACAATGATTTATAGCAATTAGTTGGAGTTAAATTCAGTGGTGGTTGGTTGGGATGGAAAAGATTAAGGGTGCGGCTATCCGCACCCCATAACTTACTAAACACACCCCATTTCTAGTGTTTTTATATTTTTCATTTGTATAGAAATGGGGTGTGTTTACTAAGTTTTTTGGTGTGGATAGCCGCACCCAAAGATTAAACCTTGTGCAAATTATGTTTTTGAATTGATTTTGATGAATTTGACTGATGAGATGGAGAAACTTTCTTTTCTCTAACTGAGGGGAATTTAGTCCTAATTATGGATGGGTGACAAGGGATTTCAAGTAATTTTTGTTTGATTTAGAAAAGATTGATGAATTAATTTATGAATTCAGGAATAAGAATTTTGCAACAAACTATTAAACTTTTGCCCTTATTGTATTCAAACTCATCCTTTAATAGTTAAATTTTCAATTGAATTAAATAACTACTTCCCTGGAAAAATATATTGCGAAAAAAAAAAAACAGACATAATTTGATGTGATAACTAATTTATAATTTCAGGCAGAATTAATTTGGTCTGCGAATAAAACCAGTGCAATTAATTAACCCTTTATTACAATACCAAAGAAGTACATATAATATATATAAATATATATATATATATATATATATATATATATATATATATTATAAGGTACCCTCATTCTGCTTCTCACCTAAAATGTCAATCAGACAGAAGTAATTTGTTTCAACATATGTCTATTATATATCTCATACATATACAGACATTAAGAGTTAATAATAAATGAAAAATAGGTATAGTGAGCAAAATAATTAATGGGGCAACCAGAAATTGAATAGATGATATTTAAATGGTAAAAGGTATGGCTGAATAATTGGTTGTATTATTATGATAGTATTCATTAAATTAAATAATAAATGTTATTAAGTTAGGTGGGAGGTCTAACTGAAAAGCTAAAGAGGAAGAGGGTAACAGCAACAGTGACACCTCAACCCTCCCAGCTGACTTTCTTAAATGACAATATAATTGGAATTGACGCAACCCAACACCAAGTACCCAACTATTATAACCTCTAATTTATTATAAAATAATTGTAGAGTGAGTCTTGTTTAAGATAGTTTCACGGATCTGATTTTGTGAGATGAGTTGGGTTAGCCAATACACATGTAATTTTTTTTTTTTTATGATTATGTAATATTTTTATAATTTGATAAGTATTAAGTAATATTTTTTATGTGTATCATATAATACTTGTAAGAAATTATAATTTTAACAAGTAATATTATGTGCATAATATAAAAGTATTACTTGATCATATATAGAAAAATATTGTCTAATATAAATCAAAGTATTACATGGTGCACGACCCACGTGAAGAGCAGGGGTGGCACGATTGAGGATCCGCGTATTTTTCATAAATCCAACCCGACCCAATTCGAATCATGTATACAAAGTATTACCTTAGTTATAAAAAAATATTTACATAATACACATAAAAGTATTATATATTTTCTAATAGTTCAACCCAACCCAAAACATATCATATACAAAAATATTACCTAATATATAAAATAATTTTACTAATACACACAAAAATATTACATAATTTTTTATGTCCGATCTGATCTGACCCATCTCATAGAACGAGATCTGTTAGACCACCTTACGCAATACTTTGTTTTAATTGTGTATATACTAATTTTCTATATGTTTTAACTTTTTAAATTCTATTTTTGTACTACCTTGGTATATTAGGTATATATAATAACAGGTCCTTCTATAGTACATCATTGTATTAATACACCGGTGTTTTCAGCCATCAGATCTTGAATGATTGCATCCTGACCTTTCATTTACTTTTTACCTTTTTTACCTGTCTTGAGAAATTACTGCAGTAAAAACTAAGAATTCCCCTCAACAACCAAAAGAGTCTGGGCAATATAGTCTAAATCTACCTTCTTCATTAATCGTATATAACATTAACCTGCAACCATAAAACCGCAATTGAATATGTTTGTATTATGCATCTTGTTATTACGAATCATTTGAGATCCATATTCAATATGTTTGGTTATTTGTTATGAATCGTCGTTATTAAAATTTCAGATAACCTGCTTCTGAACTGTAATGCTGCATCCACAACCCATGATTGTATCTCTAACAAGTTTGGTTGTCTATGATTATTTGAAATACCACAAAGTAATCAACCCGTTTGATTCGTTAGTTTCTCTATGAAACTAACAAGTTTGGTCTTCTCTCTTATTTCCATTATTTATTTTTCAATCTCATCTCATTTTATCCCCTTTTTTTTTTTTCCTATTTAACATTAATACTAATTTTCAATTTGTTTTTTTCTCTCTTGATTTCCATTATTTATTTTTCAAACTCATCTCATTTTATGCTCTCTTTTTTTCCTATTTAACATTAATACTAATTTTCAATTTCTTTTCTTCCCTCTTAGTTTCCATATTTTATTTTTCAAAACTCATCTCATTTTATCTCCCCCTTTTTATCTATTTAACATTAAAACTAATTTTCAATTTCTTTTCTTCTCTCTTAGTTTCCATTATTATCAATATTATTTGGAAAATTATTTTAAGAGTACTTGAAAATATTTTAAGAGTTGTGACAAGAATATTTATAAATCATTCAAATTAATCCAAACATTCTTATCAAAATATAGAAACATAATTCACATCACTTCTTGTCACCTCAATTTCATTTTTTCTCTCTTAGTTTCCATTATTTACTTTTCAAACTCATCTCATTTTATCCCCCTTTTTTTTTTTCCTATTTAACATTAATGCTAATTTTCGATTTCTTTTCTTCTCTCTTAATTTTCATATTTTATTTTTCAAACTCATCTCATTTTATCCCTTTTTTTCTATTTAACATTAAAATTAATTTTCAATTTCTTTTCTTCTCTCTTAGTTTCCATTATTATCAATATTATTTGGAAAAATATTTTAAGAATTGTGACAAGAATATTCATAAATTATTCAAATTAATCCAAACATTCTTATCAAAATATAGAAACATAATTCACATCACTTCTTGTCTTGTCACCTCCTTATACATTTGAAGATAATTTGAATGGTTTATAAGATGATTGAGATTTCCATAAAGATCAAAATAGATGATTAAGATTACTCCATAAGATCAACAAGTATATGAAATTTTTAGACAATTCTAAACTTATGTACAATTAAAAAAAATCTTAAAATATTTTTCGCAGTACTATTGATACTTATGTAAAATTAAAAAAATCTTAAAATATTTTTCCAAGTACTATTGATATTAATGGAAATTATAATAATTTCTAAACATATATATAACTAAAATATTTTTCCAAGTACTATTGATAATAATGGAATCTAAGAAAAAAAGAAAAAAAGTTGAAAATTTAAACTTATGTACAATTAAAAAAAAATCTTAAAATATTTTTTCAAGTACTATTGATAGTTATGTACAATTAAAAAAATCTTAAAATATTGTTGGCATGCATTCAAAATTATTGTTGTGTGATGTTAATTTGGTAATGTATTATTGGTAATTAATTATACATGAATTCAAAATCATTGCATCAGTTGCATGCCATCACCGTTCACAATCGTTGTTGTATCGATTTAAAAATCATTATTGCATCCTTCTGTATTGCGTGGTTGATATTTCATCAGATATTGGTTGGATCTATTTTAGCGGATTGCATATGATTTATAATTTACCACAATTGTTTAATTATAAAGATTAGCCATTTTTAGATTTGGATTTGATTTCAATGGATATTCGTATCTCAACAATATATGGCTTAGATTTGGATGCAACAATATATCCCAACAAACGAAATGCATGTAATTTTATGTATTAATAATTTCAGAATGAACCAAAATTTTTGTGATAATTCATTTACAATTATTTCGATTTATACATACAATGTAATTGATTTATAATGATTAAATACAAGAAAAATCAAATGCAAGTAAAAAGGGCCTATTGCAACTTAGGATATAAAATGAGTGTAGGGAGACCCAAGAGTCAAGCCCAGCCCAAAACAGAAAAGTTACTTTATAGAGAAGTTACTGCAGTAAAAAACACTGGTGTATTAATACAACGGTGTATAGTAGAATTACCCTATAATAACATCATTAATTAATGTATATATTGAACTTTTGTATTTAGCTTTTGTTTGATATCATTAATAATATCCTATTTTTGCATTTAATGTTTGTTCTTGTTTAGATAATTTGGTGATCAATATACCATTTATACATAATAGAATTGCACGACTTAATTTTGGATGTCATGAGCTCATCTAAATGAAATGACATGATTCTGTTTGGTATGCTTTCAATATGGACTCTATATAAAACATGTTAATTTTTTTTCTTTTTTTGTATAAAATTACTACTGTAGAATGTGGTAGATGCAAGAATACATGCTTAATTTTGATCAGAAAAGAATGAATATTAAGTTGTGGCTAAAGTAAAAATTTCCACCACAAATAACTAGAAATGAAAGTGTCCAGAATAGATGATGTCCATTTTTCTTTGCTTTTTTTAGTGGAACTTTTATATATATCATATTTGTGAGTTGGAATTTATTATCATGTGATGAAACTAGCTAAGATCAAAAATACTAATCAAAATGCATCCCAAAGAAAACTTAAATAAAATAAATTTCTAGAAGAAAAAAAAAAAAGTAATAATGATATCCTTTTCTATAGGCAGCTAAATTTTGATATTCACATTCCAAGTCTAGAAAGGGTGAGCCGTGGGGTAAAAGCATTGAAAGAAAAGATGGTCAAAATAAGAAATTATATTAGTTTGAAACATCCACAATAAACTAAACAATGTGGAGACATACGTTTTGAATTCATATAAATACTCAATATGTTGCGACTTTAAAGGGTTTCTTCTACCACGTGTCGCACGTGACCTTTTCCCATTATATATATATATGGGCCCGGTTATCCGCACCCCATTTTTTTCTAAACACACCCCAATTTTTTTATTTTTTATTTAAAAAATTCAAAAAATAACAAAATTACAATTTTATCATTTTGCAAAGAAGTGTGTTCGACTAGTGGTCGAACACACCTCTTTGTGTTCGACGAACCAGGGTCGAACGGGTCCCAGATTTGTTGTTATTTTTTCGTTCTTTTTACACGATTTCACACGATTATTATATAGTTTGTTAACTTATAGAATGGTTTTTCATATGTTATCCCCTTATAAATTTAAGGTTTGAGGATTGAAAAAAAAAAAAAAAAAAAAAACAGAAGGGAGAAGCAAGCAGACGGGCAGGAGAAAATTTTTCAAAACTTTCAGTTTTTTTTTCACAAGGGTAAAATTGGAATTTTACTATTTTTTTAATTTTTTAAATCTTTTTTTTTAAACTGGGGTGTGTTTAGAAAAAAATGAGGTGCGGATAATCGGGCCCTATATATATATATATATATAGACACACACTTAATAGTAAAGACAGAGTATATTTACAGTGATATAGTATAATTAGGATTATATTGTTTCATTGACAAAGCATGAGAACAAAGAATGTAAGTTTATTTACTCCAACAATATAAACGTTTAATTGTATAATGCAACGGTATAATTGTTATTTTTCTGTTAACTTTTTATGGACAAATGATATATTAATTTTTTCAAATATTTTAAAATGTAAATGTTTAGTCAATATTTGTTTTACTTTTGGTGTTTAGATCGATGTACACGTTCATTAATATTTTGTAGTAGTAGCTAATTATATATAAAAGAGTCTCATGTATGTATTAATTTTTTTCCTTAATTTTTATTGATAGGTATATATAAAAATTATAACCATACCCGGCACGGATCTTAGATTCGTGCTCCCAATCCGATCCGGCATGTGGACCGCTTCCACGTGCACCTACGCACGGTCACACCATAATTTGTGTGTGCTGCACGCACACTTTATTGTATATAGTGTATTCTGCGAAGATAATAGGTTTATACTTTTAAGATATCACACATTTACTCTTAAAATATTAATGCAAAAACAACGCAACTTTCTTCTTTTTCCTCTATTATTTTTTTTCTCTTTCTCATTCTTCTTCTTAATCTCTTTTCTTATCAATTTGTTATTCTTCTTATTTATTTTGTACATTCTTCTTCTCTATTTTCTTGTTCTTAATCTTCTTCAAATCGTCATGAAGTCATTTATGGGGTTTTTTTCTTCTTCCCCTTCTCTTTTACTCAATTTCATAAATTTAGATAATTGATTTCAAATCACAATTTATTACAATAATTTTAAAACATTGAAAATCAATAATTTCAAACACTATGAAATCATGATTTGCAGAAAATTTGACAAAAAAGATGATGAAATCTCGATTTGCAGAAATTTTGAAGAAGATGATGATGAAACAATTGAAATTTTAAGATTTTTAGTGAAGGTATTAGTTGTATACTCTTAAGATATTAGTTGCATACTCTTAAGGTATTAATGCTTATAGTATAAGGTATTACATATGAACATTTAAAGTATTATATATTTACTTTTAAGGTATTAATGCTTATAGTATATGGTATTACATATACCCACACTTGATGTATTAATGTTTATAATATAAGATATTACATATGCACATTTAAGGTATTACATATTTATCTTTAAGGTATTAATGTTTATAGTATAATGTATTACATATGCGCACATTTAAGGTATTACATATTTATAACTTTAAGGTATTAATGTTTATAGTATAAGATATTACATATGCATCTTTAAGGTATTACATATTTACTCTCAAGATATTAGTTGCTTATTCAATGAAAGATATTAGTTGAATACTCTTAATGTATCACTTGTATACTATTAAGAGGTATCAGTATACTATTGACTGTAAATTTAAAATCTTAAAATTTCAAATGTGAATTTTCATCATCTTCTTCCTTGAATTTTCTGCAACTAATTTCATGAAATTGAATTAACAATCTCATCAAAAAACAGAACTATTAACATAAATACAATGAAAGAACAACGCATCATAACTCCAACAAGAAGTGAGTGTCATTTATTAACAAAACAAAGAATGTAAGAACTCCATATACATATACATTGGTCTTTTTCCCCTTATTCATCAAAATTTAAAAAAAAAAAAAAACCCTCCATTCCACAACCTAAATTAGACCACGTCGAGCCAAACCACGAGCCCCAACAATAGTGGCTCACCATCATCATACACCTTGCTATCATCTTCCACTTCCACACCATTATATGACATATATTTTTTTAATTAATAGGGTGAATTTCTTGTAGAAGAAGACTCTCAAGGAATTGAGAAGAAGAAGATCCGCAGATCAATAAATTCTTACATATATATTGATCGAATATTAAATCTAACTTTTATGGTTAAAATTCAAGAATGTTGGACAAGTTGAACAACTCACTAATGCTCTACAATATAATATAGAACAAAAAAAAAATGAAATGTCTTAATTAATCATCAAAATTAAATAGTTAGTATGGTCTAAAATATTTATTATAGGAAAACCATTTTTTAATCAATTTAAGCTACTTCTATCTTAGGTTGATCTTAATTAGCACCTACACTAGGTTTGTTGGTAAAATTCAACAAATTAAAATTGCATATTAATTTATCCCTTATATATATATATATATATATATATATATATATATATATATATATATATTGGTAAATATATATTTCAATTTTAAATATTTTAGGTGTGACATTCTCACAAATTACATTTTATGAGTTACCCCAAAAATGAATTTAATTCCAAGAGAAATAGTTTATATATAATGAAGAAGTGTGTATGATTGTCTCACTTTTTAAGTTAAGATTTGTGAAATTAGAGAGTGATTGATGCATCTTTATGAATGTTATAATTAAATAAAGTATCTGACCCATCTCTCTCTTGATCTGGCAATGATTCTACAGCCCTTTCATCCTCTCTCACTTGTTTATATATTTTGCACAACACACAACAAAGGAAAAAGTAAAATATTAGCCTGTGATTTGAAGCTGCACCTTCTGTATCCCTTCTTTTGCTCTGTATGTGTTATATCTGCATCTCTGCTCAGTAGGTACAGAAAGTTTTGTGCCTCTGATCCCAATATAAACTCACCCCCCCTCTCTCTCTCACATCAATATCAACTCACCCCCTTTCTCTCTCCTCCCATAAGTACACACCAATTAATTGTGCACAACATATGAATCCAAGCTTTCAGACAAGAGATAGATATATGAACATGAAACCCTTTTCCTTTCCCTGTGGTCCTCACCTCATCACTTCTAATTTCACCATCACCTTTTAAACCCTCTTTTCTTTTCCCTTTCCCACCCCACTATTCCATTCATCTTTCTCTCTCATCAAATATGCAAGAAGAAGGGTCAGGCATGATGGGCTCCGCCTCCATGGCGGCCGCGGGTGGCGAGCTCCACCACCACCTCAAGGCGGAGATCGCCACCCACCCGCTTTACGAGCAGCTACTATCTGCACACGTGGCGTGCCTACGTGTCGCCACGCCTATCGATCAATTGCCGCTCATCGACGCCCAGCTCTCTCAGTCTCACCATATCCTCCGTTCCTACGCTCAGAACACCACCCACTCTCTCTCTCCTCACGAGAGACAGGACCTCGACAACTTCCTCGTAACTTAATTTCTTGTTTCTCTTTGTTATTTTATACCATAACATTTGTCTCTGAATTTGAATATGTGAAACAGGCCCAGTATTTGTTAGTCTTATGTTCGTTCAGAGAGCAGCTTCAGCAGCATGTCAGAGTCCATGCCGTTGAAGCTGTCATGGCTTGCCGTGAAATTGAACAGAATTTGCAATCTCTCACCGGTGACTATTCTCTCTCTCTCATGTACTTATATTTAATTTAATGAATTCATCAAGTTTGTACAAAATCTTGTTGATACTGCCATCAAATATTTTGTCTCATCAGTTACTTGAAAGAGTACAACTATGATAGGGTTAGTAATAAGTTGAGTGTAAGAAACTTACACATAATAGTGTTCTAAAGCAATCAACACTCAGAATATCTATGATGTAAGATTTTGAACATTTCCATACAAGATTTTATATCTATTAAATTTTGTTAGTAAACATAATATTTAATATGATTTAAATAATTCCCACTTGGATATTGAGCATTCAAATTTTAATTATTGGTGTTATTATTTTGTTTGATGTTATTTTTATGGATTTGTTTGGTGGACAGAAGGATAAGAAAGCGATTTGTGGTTATTTGTAAGGTAGTGTGACCGTACAACAAGAGGTGGGTGGAGTGGGGTCCATCTAGAGTAGTTTATATAGTTAGGAAGAGTTTTTTGTTGGGGTTGAGTGAAGCAATGAATTTAACAACAAATTAATTATGATAAGAAATAATAAACAGGTAGATTTAATTTCCCACTAACAAGCAATGAGGCTTGCTTGCTCTTAATAAAATGATGATTGCTTGCTTTTTGGATCAAGTTGAGATATATGTATTTTGCCAAACTTAATTTGATTTAAAAATCTAAGAAACAAGACAAGGTTTGCTTTAGTTAGTCTATGGCTACATCAGTATATATAGTTGCGTTTACGAAATCATGTACGATGTATGCTTTTCAATAATTTGTGTTTGAAGTTTCTTTTATTTCGTAGATGCTAATAATTAGTTTTTAGACTCAACTATATTTAGAATTTCAAATTAACTTTGACCAAGAAATATCATTGCAATGCTAGAACACATTACAAGAATAAAATGAAACAAATTAATCCCCATAAACCAATTAGAGGTTTTTTTTTTTTTTTTTAAATAAATGAGCACGATGAGTGGAAGGAAGTAAGACAATAAAAATTAGAAATCTTTTTGTGATCCAAATTCAAACTCTAATCATCATAATCTGTAAAAATGGAGTATCAATTAGAAAAAACTTGTTTGTTTGTTTTAAGTAATTAATGTGAACTATTTGCATATTTTTAATATTTCCAGTTATAAAAACCGTTGTCATAGATTTCTAATTTTGTGATATCATGGAGAATTTTCCATTATAATTTCATTATTCAAATATAAATACAATGCATTCTACGAACATACTTAGCATACATATTACATATGATCTTACTGCCACAATGTATTCATTAGAGAGAGAAAGTGAATGGTCGATAATGTTGGTTATGGAGTCTGAAATTAATTATTGATCTATACCAATTTTCATCCCGTTTAAATAAATTTTCACAATGAAGTTTCGTAATTGTTTAAATATCACTAATTTATTCTACTGATAACTGAGAATTGATAATTTTGCTGGATTTTTTCATTTGTGGCTTATTTCAGAGCTATCTAAATCTACTTTAATTCTAACCCAATTTTTAAATGATGTGTGGCACTCAAGTTATGAGTTGGGAACCAATCCACATCCAATCCAAATGAGAATCAACTAAACTCCACATCATCTTAATAGGGTTGGAAAGTGAATTAATCAAGAAAATTATTTGAGAATCCAGTATAATTGATGTGAACCCTACATTAATTTTTAAAAAAAATATTAAAATATTAATTAATACATAATAGTCATATATCTTGTTTAATTATTTTTTTCCAATATTACATGATAGATGACGTGAAATTTTTGGTCACGTTTTCAAAAGAAAATGAGACCTGCATTAATGAAACTAAAAGAAATAAGAAAATCAATAATTCAAAATCATAAACAAGATATATAATTGATGTATTTTTATTAAGTTTTAGATTTTTTTAATTAATATAAGTCTCACATTATATGCTCATTGGACAGAAAAATCACATATCAGTTTGGCATAATACAAATCTAACGATGCTAGATCAAAATTTTAATTTGGTTAAGAAAAACACTCACCTCTTTGGCTCTTTTTATTTGAAACCAAAACACAAACTTGAAATTGCCACTCTTATACCACAAGGTAGTTCTTTTATATTTTTCTTATTTTTAAAAAAATTGCGAATATTGTTTGCATGAGACTGACATTGCGACAACTTTAGTTACAAGATCAATTTTACAATTTTTTTTAGGGAGACAAGAAGTTGTGTATATAAATGAATTCAACTCATGAAATTGTTTTCAAAAGGACGTTAATAATAGCTGTGCACACTAATGTTGCTCATCTAGTGGACAGAAAAAGATATTGATCAAATGGCAACAATATGATCTTATGCTTTATTTAATTTACATACCTTTACTACTACAAATTATTGATAGGCTTCACATGAAAAATCCTTGTTGTTAAAAGTCCAATAGAACTATGTATCTAATTGGGCATGCTTAAGAGATATCTATGTCATAATCTTCTTTGCTTCTGAGTAATTGAGATGGGACTATGTTTTTGCAATACAATACAAAAATGGGTTAAAATGTTGAGATAGTCATATTGTTGGTATGATTTGAACAGGAGCAACACTTTGTGAAGGAAGTGGTGCAACAATGTCAGATGATGAGGATGAGCTCCAAATGGATTTCTCTTTAGATCAATCCGGAGGCGAAGGGCACGACCTCATGGGCTTCGGCCCGTTGCTCCCTACAGAATCCGAGAGGTCTTTAATGGAGAGAGTGAGACAAGAACTCAAAATCGAACTCAAACAGGTATATATATGTATATATTGTCGGTTTTGAGCATAAACATAGGGAAAATTGCCTAAATTGAAAAATTAGTGTCCCAATGATAGGGCCCGAAAAGTTAATGTACTTCATTGGTGTCCTAAATTTGCAATTTCCCCTATAAACATATATTGTGGTGGGATGATGTTTATAAGGTGGTTCTCTCTTGCAGGGATTCAAGTCGAGAATTGAAGACGTGAGAGAGGAAATATTGAGAAAGAGAAGGGCCGGAAAATTACCCGGTGACACGACTTCAGTGCTCAAAAACTGGTGGCAGCAACACTCTAAGTGGCCTTATCCAACTGTACTGTCTCTCATCTTCTCTTGTAATCATTAATTCTTGCAATAATCTAAAAAATGTGTGTGTTAACTGTAGGAAGATGACAAGGCGAAGCTTGTAGAGCAAACGGGGTTGCAGCTGAAGCAGATAAACAATTGGTTCATCAACCAAAGGAAGCGAAACTGGCATAGCAATTCACAATCTGCAACGTCTCTCAAGTCCAAGCGCAAGAGATAGACAACTTGTTAGTGTAAGTATGTAGACTTGTATGTTCAAAACTGCTAACAGATTTATTATGTCTGAGAAATGGTCCTTTGCTTGGACTGCACTTCCACACAACAAAGCAACTGTTCTGTAATAATTTTGTGCATCAACTTCCAGTCTTATCTAATCTCTATTCATTTTATTTGTGCTATCAACATATATATGCACGTTTGTTTGTTCAAAGATTATTTTCTAAGATATTTTACAGTACAAGATTCATAGCCAACTGTACTATCTATGACTAATGGCAAAGTGATGCCCATTTTGACACACATTGTTGACATTCCCACTGAAAAAAACCTGTCAAAAAAGGAATTTTGACCCCTTGAAGGAGGAAGAATTTTTATCTATAAAAAGAGAAGATAGTGCACCCAAGAAAGATTCTTTAAGTCATTAATCCTCATTAATCAGTAAAATGTTTATTCTTTGTTTACTATATAAAAATATAAATTTGTTTTAAAAGTAATCAATTTTGTAAAATATTTTTATTTGTAATTTTATTAAATAGAATATATCTTTGCTTTTAGATTTCAACATTTTAGCCTAAAATTCTCCAAAGTAGCATTATAATTTCAAATTAAATACAAAGATTTAAAAAAAAAAAAACAACAACTCAAACTTACCTAAAAAATCCATTTTTAAAATTTTACATTTATTTGTATATATCTAATATCCATGTTAAATTAAAGCTATTGAATGAGGATTAATTTGATATATAATTTACTAAAAATGGAATTAAAATTAAAAGGTTATAAAGTATTTAAATTGTGTGGAAAAAGAAATTAGAATGAAAAATAAGTAAATCTAATGGAAGCTTTTTGTCTTATTTTTCTTTTCACATACGTCTCTTCTCTTTCCAACATCAAGAAGAGCCGTTTCTTGTTTCTTTGAAAATTGTTTTATTTGTATATTTTAGCCTAAAAATCTAGGGAAAAAAAAAAAAAAAACCTAAAACTCTAAAATATTCATCTATTGGTCATGTGTACCTACAATAGCTATCCACCCTTAGTCTCTATATTCGGACCTATTAACTTGCAAAATGTCATTTCCCAAAATACTCTTATGATTTCAACAGGAAAATAACATGATTATAATCTCTTTCAAATGTCTTCTTTATATATATAATATAGATTTATTTGCATTGAACTTACTAGATAAAATCATGTTTGCAAAGGTGTTTTGAAAAGACTCTTCATAGTATTTATTTTACTACATAACTCGAGAATTTCTTTAGTGAATAGTTGAACTCACAACAACACTGCAAGTAGCAGTGTAAGGAATCACTGAGTTATGTTGTTAGAACAATTTCTTACAACTTACAACTAGAAAGTCTAAAGAAAAGTCTGAAAACTTGTAACGATTTATTCACACCCTCTAAACCTCGCATACCTTTTAATCTTAAGATCAACAAAATTCGAAAAAAAAAAACTGTGACAAAGTTATAATCTGTAGCAATACAAATCAGTAAAAGATTGGTAAAGGAGGAGTCGAAGTCCTACATAAAACTAACAATTGTTTTTCTAGTATTAGAAACTCTACATAAGTCCTACATATAACTAACAATTGAACTTTGCATTTAAACGAATTAAGTCATATATCCTTTATATCCTCCGCACTTATGAGTTAAGTTAATATACACTCAACAGTGCTACAAGTTTGTTGGGTATCTTGTCTTAGGGTGTGTTTAGACTAGAATGTGAGTGAATTTTGCAAGTTGGATCTGAGATTTAAGTGAATTTTGGAAAAAAAAAAAATTGATAATTTTGTGTTTGTTTTGAGATTTGACAGGATAAGATTATAGTTAAGATCTTATCATAACATTCAAAATTATACACAAAAAGTAGATGTTTTTTTTTTTTTTTTTTGAATTATAGAAAAAGTAGAATAGAGATAAAGATTTGTTAAATTCCCCAACATTTTATCTCGTAACAAATAAAGATTGAAATTTTGTTTATTCTAAATTTCACGTCTCAAATCAACCATACCTAGTAATTTTGTTTAGTGACTTAGTCTAGTTATTTATCCTTCTGATAATTTGGACAGTTGTCCTGATTCAACTAAACTCACTCAATTATTGTGTTGGAAAAATCACATAAATTTCAAAAGTCCTTTCCCCGCAACCCTATCTAGACTTTTTGTTCAACTTATTTGACAACAAATAGATGATAATATATCATATGTGTTAACCACGAAGTTGAACGAAATAATTGTAGGGGTCCTTTTATAGTTTACCAAAATTTGTGGGCACCAAAACTTTTTGGAAACTAATTGACATTTTGTACTTTATAAATCGTTACATTTAATGATGATACACTACGTACTTCCAAATATGTGGTTTTTTATTGCTTGATGGATACCTTTTTTTTGTTGAGTAAATGCCTTTGATGACCTTTTCTATTGATCATCACAAAACACCAATAATCCCATACGATTGCTTTGGTTTTGAACATTCTTTAGTAAAATACTATATATTAATTTACTTAGCTAAATTCGATTTTGAGAATTTGAGTTTAGACTTAAAATTGACAAATTATGAAGTAATAATTTTTTTTTATATCTTGATTGAACTAAATGGTTGATTATTGTTAAATATTTGGTTTTTGATGAGTGAAAATAATCATCACCACTAATTTAATATAGATACATTATCTGACACGTATTGAGATAATCATGGTAAATGAATTCTCCTATGAGCATTCGTACTCAAATGAGATCCTACAAAAACCAAACAAGATGGAGTTCTGACGTAGGCAATCTAATGCTCAAGTCAATTGAAAGAAAATATAATAAAGTGGAAAAAATCATAATAGTTTGTCTAGATAAGTATGTTTGGAATTGGGTTATAAAAAAATAAAAAATAAAAAAAATTGGTGATTTCTCCTATAATGGATCAGCCTCATTATAAAAGTCAAACTCTCAATTATGAGAAACTTTTGTTGGGCCCCCACCAAACCGACCCGGCCTAGGGTTCGGCCTAAGTGGAGACCAGAACCAGTTAGAAGTCCAGAACCGGCTAGAAGGCCAGAAGACCCGACCTGGCTAGAAGGGCCGACCCGGCCAAACAAGATCCCGACCTAATCAGGTCAACCGGGCTAGGGTTCAACCCGAGGAAGCCAAGCCGACCAGGAGGCCCGAGAAGACCAAAAGGCCAGAAATCGAGGCCATTGTTGCAAGAAGAGCAGAAAAGACTTAGTTATTTCAAGTAATCTTCAAGAAAAGAAACAAATCAAGATCAAATCTTATCCGATTTAGATAGGATTTAATCCATTTTTCTCTTATTTGTACCCTAAAATCAAGGGATTTATTTCTTTCTTTCCAAGTTTCATATTTCAGGTCTAGCCTATAAATAGGGCCTCAATTATCATTCAAATGGATAAAAAGATAGATTTGAAATCATTGTAATTAGAGAGCTTTTTACTCTCAATCCTTATATAAAGACATTCTGGCTGGCCAAAACTGACCAACCAGAATAAGCCTAGCAAATTTACCCGAGTAGGCACCGGGCCATTCTTTTTCTTATTTTATTCGATTCTTGCACTTCCAATTCGGTTCGATTTCTTTAAGCCGGATCGACATTTCTTTGTGTTAGGCTAGGATTTTGTATCATACAAAATTTGACGTCAACACCTTTATACTCAATATTTCCCCATCAACTTTACGCAAAATATCTTGAAATACTATTAAACCAAATAAAAAAGATTGGTTTACCACACAATATACCTCATAAACTTTTCTACTACAAATTTGAAAAATTCTTGTCAAAAATCGCTTGCTCACATGTGAAATTGTGAACAAAGGACTGATGAGATGATAAGTTTGTTTTATCACCACTATATTTATTTTTTATCAACAAGAGTAAATTTGTCATTTTATTGAATTATGATAGAAAAATATATTATTTATTTTGAAAAATAAATCATTATATTAATTGTGGTAGAAAGATGTGATAACACTTAATTTTTATGTTAATAAATTCCATAATGTAAATAGATATAAATGGTATCATTTAAAAAAAAAAAAATTGGGTAGAAAAATACATATCATTGGGTTCGGGAACTCATGGTTAAAACTAATAAAAATTCAAATTTTAGTGAACAAAATTGCTCTCTACTTTGCTCCCAACTGATAATCCAAAAATTGAAAACAAATTAGGGTATTTATAGGTTAAAATCCTCAACCAAATGATAATATGATGTTGACCGTACCATGTGTTTCCATGCATTTAATTAATTAATTTAAATTGCACGATCTAACCATGTTTTGCCTCAAATATTATCCAATGCAATTTAGTATTGGAGTTCAACCCATGTGCTTGTATCCCTAAACTGCGTAATAGCCATGGATTGCCTAATCTTAATCCAATTATTTTCAATCTCAGGCAAATCAAATCAAGATGCATTAATTTAGTGGGTATGTCCCGACTTTCTTTCGTTCCATTCATTTAAAGGTAGAACTTTTGTGTAACTATCTTATTCATTTAATTTTGTAAAATAAGCTCGTAATTCATAACTCAAAAAATTTAAATTGATTTATTAAATGAGATTGAATTGTTGTGTATTATTTCACATAATTGTATCCATGAACGATGTTATATAAATTTTTGTATCAATTTTTTATTCCCATATTGAGAAAGGCCCAAAATGGATCATCCAACCCATCTGTGGGACGAGTTTGGATTTAAATTTAAGAAAATATCTTCCTAACATGTACGCACATATACAAAATTGTAATACCAATGCATTAAAATAATTATGATTTGATTTCTTATTATTAGCCTCTTACAATTAACATTAACACAAAAACTCATGTGAAACGGTTTCACATGAATTTTAATACTCCCTCCATCCCAAATTATTTGTCGTTTTAGCTTTTAAATTTGTCCCAAATTATTTGTCGTTTTAGGAATTCAAGGCATATTTTCCCAAATTCTTCCAAATTTACCCCTATTTATTATTCCTTACTAAATGCTCTATTATTTCAAAGTAAGCATTGGAAATATGTATTAAATAGGGATAGATCGGTCTTTTTGTTAGTTTCCTTAATCTGCGTGAAAAGTGTTAAAACGACAAATAATTTGGGACGGAGGGAGTATCTCTCTCCTTTTTTTTCCCTGTTAATTAATATATCTCTCTCTTTCTCATTTTTTGTTTACAATTAATATCTCTTAAATTTGAATTTTCAATAAAGGATTTGAATTATTTGATAAAAAAAAATGAAACATGATAACGAGTTGCTCCCTTTGTCCCTTAAGACTTTGCATCCTTATTTGTGCACAATTTTTAAGAAAAATTGAATGTTTGCTTTATAAGTGAGGGTATAAGGGTTCATTCTACTTTTTCTTAATTTGAATATTAAATTCAAACCTAATCCCTCCCAAACACTCAAGCTGACCGATCAAACAACATACATAAAATAAAATAAAAAATTGCACAGTTGCATGAAATTCAGATCAAGGAATTGTTTCCCACCAAAAATTACAAACAGTGTTCCCACCTATTTGGGCAGTCTAATCAGTCTTAAATGAGTACAAAAATGAGGCAAATTATCCCTCCTATTTTTACAAGACATTAAAGGCCCTCATAAATACAAATAGGGGGTCTTAAATACACATTCAATTCAAAATTCAACAATAAAAGCAAAAGGAAAATGGTCGTCAGAAGAAGGAATACTGAGCTAACTCCATCAAAAAAGAATCTTATTGCTCAATTCCTACTTGAAAACAACACCAATGGTGTTGTTCATAAGGGCAAGCTTGATGAAGCATCTGCATCATATGGAGTTTGCAAGAGGACCATACAAAATGTTTGGGCAGTTGCAAGAAAACAACAGTTAGATGGAGTCACAGTGTTCTTTAAGTCACAAAAACAACACATTACACATAATGTAAGGAAAAGAATTCAACTAGATGAAGAAATGTTGAAGGCCATACCATTTGAAAAAAGATCAACCATGAGAAGATTTGCCAAGGAGATGAAATGCAACAAATCAACAATTGGTAGGTGGGTGAAAACTGGGGCAATCAGACCGCACACAAATGCCATCAAGCCTAATCTTACAGCAGCAAATAAAATGCAAAGGCTAAAGTACAGTTTGAATTCCTTGTAAGTTGATAGGCTCAACAACAAAGTTAAGTTTGAATCAATGCATAATGTCATTTACATTGATGAGAAATTATTTTACATGACAAGAGCAAGTAAGAGGTACTACATGTTGCCAGGGGAAACTGAACCACATAGGACATGCAAAAGCAAGAGGTTCATACCCAAAATTATGTTTATGTGTGCAGTTGCAAGACCCCAATATTTAAGTGATGGGGAACTTGTGTTTGATGGGAAAATATGGATTTTTTCATTCACAATACAAGAACCAGCACAAAGAAACAACAAAAACAGAGTGAGGGGCACTATGGTGACAAAGTCAATAGACTCAATTACTAAAGAGGTCATCAAGGAATGCCTAATTAACCAGGTAAAACTATCAGAACATTATCATCACATAGTTTTACACACATAAGTAAGTCTCCAAAACAAGAAATGTTATCATTTCCCTATTGATGACATTACTTTTTACAGTTTCATCACATATAAGCAACTAATCATCATTTCTCATCAGATTATACTAGCAATTAAAGCAAAGTGGCCAGCAAGTGCAAGCAAACAAATTGCAATTCAGCAAGATAATGCAAAACCACATATTAGCAACCATGATCCTGAGTTTAGGGCTGCAGCCTCATCAGATGAATTCAACATCCAATTGGTTTGCCAACCACCAAACTCCCTTAACACTTAATGTCAATGACAGGGTGGTTCAGGGTTATACAATCATTACAAGTGGACACAACTTCATATAATGTGGATGATTTGGTGAAAAATGTGATGTTATCCTTTGAAAACCTCACACATACTACACTTAACAATGTATTCTTAAGTCTACAAAATTGCATTATTGAAATCTTGAAGGTAAAGGGAAACAACAACTACAAGTTGCCACACATGAACAAAGACACTTTACTTAGGGAAATAAGATTGCCATTAACACTAGAGGTGGAGGAAGACATGGTAAAAGAATGCATAGAGTACTTAGTGCAAGCTGGACAGATAGAAGATGCAACATATGACTTGGAAGAACTAATGACCAATCTAGGATATGATTAAAGCATAGGACATACGTTTTGACATCATTTTGAACCATCTCAAGGTAAAGATGGTAATGTTTACATCATAAACTAATGTTATTTAAGTCATATAGGACATGCTTAGGTTGTAAACATTCTATTACTACACCTTTTGCAAGTATTAACTCTTATATATTGCAATTTTCAGCTATGGTGACATTTTTTAGTGCAAGGGTAACACATAATCACATTCTAACCATATACACACAATCTGAATGGTTAACAGAATAAAGAATACTGAGCTAACTCAATCAAATGACCATCACATTAATCAATCAAATAAGAATTTGATTGATTAATTCCCTCAGAACAGTTTCATCATAGGGAAAAGGGTATCCTAAATCAAGCCTCCTAACCTAGGTTTGGAACCCAAATGGTGGCATTAATAAGGCATATTGGGTACACCATAACCCAACCCATTACACAAATAGAGTCTCCAAAATAAAGAAAATTTTACAATTTTCAGCTATGGTGACATTTTTTTAGTGTAAGGGTACCATATAATCACATTCTAATCATCACATCAATTCAATAGAATAATATCATCATTTCACCACTTATATTTTCACCCACCTACCAATAATCAACTTTGCACAATATCATCAACTTTGCGCAATTTTACCAAAAAAATAGGGGCAACATGCATAACAGTATATATACTCAGCATAACTCACAGTATTCATCAAGTAAATGAGATATTAGAGTAACCTAAGCATGAGGGGAAACCATCTCCCAGGCTTTCCAAGATATACCGATGCATGTCCTCGCTCCATCTCGAAGCCACCTCCATCGCCTCTATCCCCTCCTCTATTCCCTTCATTAGAGAACTCTCCACTGCATGAGTAGTATTAGAGGTTATATACATGATGAAAACAAAAAATACTGTAAAAAAATATTGTAAAAATACTGTAAAAATACCTGTGTGGATTAGAGGACTCTCAAATACCCACGAATCTTTTGAGTCGGCAACGACGGCGTTCTCAATGTCAAAAATAGGGGAGTCCATTTCAGAGAAAGCTGACTCCATTAAAGGTGTCTCGTCCTTAAAAGTTTTAGCTTCAAACAAAAGTTCTTTCAAATCCGACTCCATAATACAGATTGTCACGACCACACTTGCTCAACCGCACATAGAACGAATTTTAAATATAACATAATCTAAAAAAACCTACTTTTTTTTTTCTCTCCAACATAATATTTTCATATTAAAGAAGCTTCAACAAGCAGAAATCCACAAACAAGCTTCATGTTAATCCATTAGTATGCATTGTGTTATATAATACATAACATATTTAAAAGGGGCTTAATATTCAAAATCAAAAGCAACATAAATCACAATTATGCTCAACAGGTCGTCATTTATGTACACAAGTGCTCAAAACCCTGCAGGAGCTCCACAGCTTGCCCGGTACGTCCATAACATTACATATCATCATGGTTACCTACAAAGCATAAATTACGTGAGATAAATCTCAGTAAGCAGAAATTATGCATGATAGTATGGTTCTTTATAACTCATTCCCCTGAATCCACTTCTCGAATCACCTATTTCATTTTTAATCTCCCACTCAAACACTCAACTAATTCATTTCTAAAATATTTTGTGCACATAGCACCAACTCTGTGCACACAGCACCAACCCTGTGCACACAACACTAATTTCATACACACAACACCAACCGCGTGCACACAACACCAATTTCATGCGCACAACACCAACCTTGTGCACACAGCACCAATTTCGTACACATAATACCAACCTCGTGCACCCAGCACCAACTTCATGCACACAGCAGCACGTGGCCAACATAGATATGACCAAAAAGTACAGTTTCATCCCCTTATTGTCAAAACACATCATTTGATGAGACTCACAATTCAACCAACGATAACCAATTAACTATCAAATTCATTTCATAACAATCATTAAACTTGCAGGTTCATTTATTTTACGATAGCCACTGAACGACAAATCAAAACTCGTAAAACACATAGTATACATGTATCATCAAATAATTCATAAAATGCTATTTTATGCTTTGTAGTTATAATAAATTTCTACTTACCTGGGCCTCCAAAGATATTTGAGTGTATGTTCTAAATCATCTGTGAAACCTTCTTGATAGTAATTATGATGACCCTCCCTCGACTAAGCACATAAGCTAAACATAAACACACCTACCATTATTTTCTCTTTTTTTTTTAATTACTCTCGCATATCATTAGCAACAGAATGAAAATATATATGCTGATATGCACACCACTTCTATCTTCTATCATAAGCTTCTCCTGTTTTTTTTTAATAAATTATTATCATTATTATATTATTATGCTAAGTCGGCTTCTGGGAGCTTATTTCCCATTGACTAACACACACACACACACATATATATATATATATATATTATAATATTAAATAACCCTTTTTTATTTTTTTATTTATGCACATACGTGGCACATATATGGGTATATATATAAATATATTATTATATATATATGTGTGTTTATATGAATAACATATTTAAAAAAAAATCTGTAATTTATTTTACTATTAACCAAATAATTTATATAGTACATTTAAATATTATTAGAGTCCTAACTAATTATAATAGGGCTTTCTCAACACCAATTATGAAAGAGCATATAAATAATTAAATATTTAAAAGCAAAATAAAATAATATAAGATCATAAGTAGTACATAAATAATAAAAGAAGCATATGATGCATGCAGTGTATTGATCTAAGAGATGAGAAGCTCGGGTATCACACAGATCGAAGAAAAACAGAGTGGGATCGAAAAAAAAGACCGATCGATCGAAGAAAAGAACAGATTAATCGAAGAAAAAGAGAGATCGATTAAAGATCTACACAGTTTTAGATAGAGGCGAGATCGATCGAAAATCTCTTCATAGATTTTTTACAGAGTCGATTTAGGGGGAGGGGTAGAGACGACACATAGGGTTTCAGAGAGAGGCGTAACATCAGAGTTTTCAGAGAGTGGGGTGGGGTGGGGAAGACGATGGAAAAGAGAGAGAACATTAGGGTTTTCAGAGAGTGAAGTGGGGAAGACGGTGAAGATATGAAGAGATAATGAGATTAAGGTTGGGAAGAACATTCGAGAATGAGTGTATAATGGGTGGGGGTTAGGTTTTTTGTTTCAGAATTGGTGTAATGGGTAGGGTGATTTGGGTTGGGTTAGAATAAAAATTGAATTATGTTGGGTTTTTTAATGTATTGGGTTAATTGTGATTTGAATTTTTTAATTGTGTAATGGACTTATTAGTTCAATTAATTAGATGCAGTAGGTTAATTATGTGAGAAAAAGTAATGGCATTGTGTGTAAATACGTGTGTATTGTGAGGGTAAGAATTGTAATAAAATTTGTCATTTTTTGGTGTGCAAAGTGTTTGAGGATAGACTAAAAAGGAAAGTGTGCAAAGTGTTAAGGGACGGAGAGAGTATAATTTAGTTTATATACTAACACTATAATACTATCTAAACATAATATTTAGGGGAAAAAAGTTATTTTATCATCTATGTTTGTCTCATTAAATTTTTAATCCTCCATCTTTTACCTTTTGATTTTTGGTCCTCTATGTTTACAAAATATCATTTTTTTTAGTTCTTTTACTTGTAATAGCAGGTAATTTTTTTTTCTTTTTAATTAAAATTTAATCTTAACACCAAAAAAAGTTTTTATTCTTCTAACATGTCTAAATAATATTAATAATTAAGAATTCTATTTTTCATCCTGATACGAGTAAGTTTGAGTTTTGTTTGTGACTATGAAAAAAAAACATTTTAGCATCAAATTTGATATTAAGCAGTTAACAAATTTATAATTTTCACAAATTATATACATTTCATGCCAGAAAAGGATAATACAAAACTAAAAAACTTGCATCAATCATATTCTACTAGTTCTAAAATTATATCAATTTATATGTTGGAGAATTTTAACTAACTACAACTCCATGAATTATTTGGTGTAATTTGAGAACTAACAAAATATAATTAATGTATTTTTTTTTAGTATTGTGTTATTCGTTTCCGGCATGAAATGTATATAATTTGTGAAAAATAAATTTGTTAATTGTTTAATATTAAGTTGATGCTAAAATGTTTTATTTCTCATTGTCACAAAACTCTAACTCACTTGTATCAGGATGAAAAATAATTTTTTTAGTTATTAATATTAATTTAGACATGTTAAATGAAGTATAACATTTTTTTGGTGTTAAAAATAAATTGTAATTAAAAAAAAAAAGTTATCTACTATTATAGGTAAAAAGACTAAAAAATGATATTTTTTAAACATAAAGATTAAAAATTAAAAGATAAAAGATAGATGACTAAAATCTAACGAGTCAAAAATAAAAGACTAAAAAACTTATTTTCCCTAATATTTATGTAGAAATATATTGATCATAATTTTAGCGAAATAAAAATTTTATACTAGACGAAATTGGTGTATAGTCGCATGCAACATGACATCATACTTGACATCTATTTATATAAAAAGAAAATACAATTAAATTGGTCCATGAATTGTTGAGATCATTTTAAAAGAAACAAAATTAAATTACTAGTTAATTGATAAAATACAATAGTCAATTATCTAATAAAAGTTGTCTGATAATAATTTATGGAAATATCAAAATCCCCTCAATTTGACATGTGAATGTCAAGTGTGTAAGATTTGGTCGGAAAAATTCGTCGAAAGTTGCAACTTGTACATTTCGTGGATTATAAGTTGCAACCGATCAAAAAATAAAGTTTAGGTTGGGAAGTGTAAATACACGAAAAGTACAAATTGATTTAAATATTTAACTTTTATATATATATATATATATATATATCTTTTAGTAAAAAATTTACAAGAAATGAAATTTTTCATAAATGTTATGTTAAGGTTTAGATAATTTAAACACAATTTAAATTATACGCGTGCAAAATAATATAAACACAATTGGAGAGTGGCCGTTGAAGAGTCATCGTTGGTTCTGGTCTTCTAGAAGCCATGCTTGACTCGCTGATGGCCTAAGAGATACCATCATTTCTTGCCCACTCTACTCTATCAATTGACGAACTAATCGATGTTTATGTTTTTGTATTTAATGGCGTTTCCACTTAACGATATTCCCCGCTTTGTTCACTTGTATAATACTTTATTATTTCTTCGCTGCTTCTCTTGCCTTTTAGACTACCTTCATTCACAACCACACACAACCGGTTGTGGGAAAAGATAAAACAAAGTCATTTAAAAAAAAAGAAAAAATCATTATTTGGACACAACCCATGAATTAGGGGGGCTGTCGTCCAACCCAAGAAAATGAAATGGGCATTGAATCCTCTTATGCCAAGTGTCAGTCCATTATTGGTTGATTTAAATTTTTATGAATATAATTTAGATTGTTGATAAATGATATAATTTGTGTTTAATTTATTTTTTAAAAATTATCAAAATTCCTATTTTTTTTTGTCTATAAGTAGAGTCTAATATTGACATATTTTGAATCATAAATTTGAAGTTTTCCATTTTCTCTCAATCTCAAATTCTATCTTTTTTTACATTTTGATATTCTCTCTTTTCTCACATAATTTCTATCATTTGTTATTATGGATCCAAACAATCCAAATTATTTTACTTACTTCCAAAATTTTCCAAACTTCGAAAATTTTATGAATTCTGAAGATTACCAAAATTCTCAATATCATGAGAATTCTCAATTTTCTCCAAATTTCAATCAAGTTCCTATCACCGAACAAGTTCAACCATCACAAAATATTTCCCGAAATTTGTTCCAAAATGTTCAACAAACAAACATCTCTCAAAAGGTTAGTTGGTGTGTGAAAGAAGATGTTGCTCTCATGTCATCTTGGTGTTTCATTAGTGAAGATAGAGTGCATGGCAAAAA
Organism: Scutellaria galericulata; assembly: GCA_946896805.1. Taxonomy (NCBI): domain Eukaryota; kingdom Viridiplantae; phylum Streptophyta; class Magnoliopsida; order Lamiales; family Lamiaceae; genus Scutellaria; species Scutellaria galericulata. Next base: position 12,464,259 of record OX335791.1, on the reverse strand, counting down.
TCAAAAAGGTGCCTCTATATGGGGACGAGTGCATACAATGTTTCTTGAAGCTTGAGCAGAAAATCCTGAAGATATCAAAGAAAGAAATGTGGATTCACTCAAAGGTCGTTTCAAACGACTTAATGAAAATGGAAACAAGTGGCTTGCGGCTTGCAAGGAAGCAAATGGTCGAAAAAGGAGTGGAATGAGCCAGAAAGATGTTGAGAAAGAAGCTCATACAATTTATGAAGCAGGTGGTAGCAAGTTTCAAGATTTAATTGTATTTAATGAAGTAATGTGTAAACATCCCAAGTGGGAATTAAAATTAGACCATGATTTAACACGTTTCCGTCCCGAAAATGAGGAGGGTAATGAAGAAAGTGGTGGCATGCATTCTTTGGAACGCCAGGTACGTGCAATGATATTAATGTACTCCATCGTTCTCCAGTTTTTAATGATGTGTTGGAAGGTCGAGCACCAAAGGTTAGTTATGTCGTGAATGGTCGCGAAAATGATAGGGCATATTATCTCACTGATGGCATATATCCTTCATGGGCTGCGTTTGTCAAGTCCATTTCTGCTCCACAACTCCGAAAGCATAAGTTGTTCGCTCAACATCAAGAGGCTGTTAGAAAAGATGTCGAACGAGCATTTGGAGTTCTACAAGCTCGTTTCGCATTTCTTCGACGCCCATGTCTAGTTTGGGACAAACTTTTGATGGGAAAAATTATGATGGCTTGTATCATCATGCACAATATGATAGTAGAGGATGAACGAGACACATATCAAAATTATTATAATCTGACGGAATTTATTATGGATAAACCTATAAACCAACAGGAAATCAGAAATGGATTACAAGAAGACGAAGATGATGATCAACATTTTCAATACTCTACCGAGCGCATTGCAAACATCTCCACTTATATGAGAAACAGAGAACAATTTCGCAATAGAGAGGCTCATAACGTTCTAAAAAACGACTTGATTGAGCATATATGACAAAAATTCGGCAATGATAATTAAATATATAATTTCTATCTTCTATAGTTCTATGTTTGTAATTTCATATTTCATGCATTTTTTTCGGTTTTTTATTCCAACTATTGTGAGTTTAATTTAGTTATTGAGTTTGTTGTTATTTTAAGTGTATGAGAAAAATATTTTCCTTATTATAAAAAAATTATATCAAAAAAGATTTCGATATTGTTGCACGGAAATTTCGATATTTGGGTGAAGGAAGCTAGAAATCTTCCGAATATGGATTTCTTCCACAAGAATTTAGGTGATATGTTTGGGAGGTTATCTGGGAAGTTTATGTCTAAAGTGGAAGGAACCACACCTCCCAAGATAACTAGTGATCCTTACGTTACTATCGCGATATCTGGTGCTGTGATTGGTAGGACTTTTGTGATTGGTAACAGTGAGAACCCTACTTGGGCCCAGCAATTTTATGTTCCAGTGGCACATTATGGTGCAGAGGTCCACTTTGTGGTTAAGGATAGTGATGTTGTTGGATCTCAGTTTATAGGAGATGTTGGTATCCCTGCAGAGCAGTTGATCTCAGGTGAAAGAATCGAAGGGACTTATCCGATTGTTGGTGCAAATGGGAAGCAATGTAATCCGGGGGCTGTTTTGAGCCTATCAATTCAGTTTATACCGATGGAGAGAGATCTATCGTATCAGGGTGTACCTGGCACTTATTTTCCTCTTCGAAGAGGAGGAACAGTTACTCTATATCAAGATGCCCACGCTCATGATGGACCAGATCTGTGGTTGGCTAATGGGAGGCAGTATCAGCACGGACATTGTTGGCGTGAGATATTTGATGCAATATCTCAGGCTCGTCGCCTGATTTATATAACAGGGTGGTCTGTTCACCACCTGGTTCAGCTTGTGAGGGATGATCCAAATGTAACTGATAGTACGTTGGGGGAGATTCTCAAATTCAAGTCTCAGGAAGGTGTGCGAGTGTTGCTCCTAGTATGGGATTATCCTACCTCCACCAGCATATTGGGGTATAAAACTGTAAGAATCATCCATGCTATATACCTTCATGTTTCTCTTTCTTTCTTTTCTCAGTAAGAATTGCTTAAAATGTGAAATGATGCATTGTTATGTTAACTTTTAATGCAAATCCAAGCATAGTTTGTGTACCATCTTTTGACAACCTATCTCTAATCACAAATGTGGCATATATAAAAGTTGAATGCAATTCTAATACAAGTTTGAATTTAATCAGCTTGTTGGTGATAATGTTTGATGCAATTCATTACTGATAACAGTTTTCAGTGTGTTCTAAAGATGGACTTTTCAATGTATATCATATTTTTGTTGGGATAAGAGGTAGCCTGCCACTTGCATTTATTAAGCCTTTAACTTGGTTATTGGCATTCAGGATGGTGTAATGGGTACAAGTGATGAAGAAACACGCCATTATTTCCAGCATTCATCAGTGCAAGTGCTTCTGTGTCCACGGACTGCTGGGAAAGGCAGCTGGGTTGTTAAAAAGCAGGTTCAATTTTGCTTCACCTTCTCCACATGGATAGGAATCCTTTTTTAGTAAATTCTTTTTTCATGCAAAGGGATCATCAGTTCCATCACTTCACTGCTAATTTAATATGCTTTAGAATGCTCATGTATTTCCTAGGAAATCAAGGCTATCCTGAATATTAACATGATTCGTAGAAATTCACTTCAGCCAAATTATACCCATTAAGTAATTGGATCTAGGATATTCATAATGACTAATATTATTATGGTTTTGAAAAAGTCATAATTCTATGTATGTAGTTGTAAAAGGTATGAGAGGAAAAACTAAATTTTCCATAAGTGTGTTAATAACAAATATTCTTTAAATTATACATGCAATTATTATTTAATTTGCTTGAATTATTGTTTAATTTGATTTATTAAGTTTTTTTGTGCATCTTAATAGATACTCTTATTTTAGTTTTATTGCCTATCCAATAACCCAAGTGGGCTTTCTTTATACAAATACTATCTTAATAGGATTACAAAAATTTAATGTATTTTAAATATTTATTTTTGGATTATTTGGATCTTTACAAGATCAAAAATATTCATTGTTTATTTTTGGATCTTTTATGCTTGAGAATAAATGCTCATTGATTATAATCTTATTCTAGCATTATAATTAAGAATATGTATTCTTATTTTAAAGGTTAATAATAAATGAAATAAAATAGTTTTAAGTCAGGATCTTTAAGAAATTGACCATAGAGCATGGTTCTTTGAAACATTCATTTATTTTTCCAAAAAAAATGTATGGTTTTATCTTTTTTTTGACTTGTTAATAATCTAATGTACATGTGTTAAAACTAATTGACTTATTAATAACCCCTTCCAAATGTATGAATATATATACATATAGTGTTATATTTGTTGTTATACATCAAATTATTTTTTAACAAAATAATTGTATTTAGTTGAATTAGTGTTTTATGCAATTTATAGTAATATCAACATTTAATGGAAAAAGAATCCATTTTAGTATTTTTAGAATAATGATTTAGTGATAAATAAATAATTGCAAGTATATTTTATTTTCCCTATAAATTCATGCTTTATTTTCCTTTCTTTTCTTTTTTCCTTATATAATAATAAAAGAACTTATTTTATTAAAAAGACTTGAAAAATGTGTAAGCACATGATTTTGTAATTGAAGGTAGGAGTTAGACTCTTGTCCACAAAATTTCCTGTATTTAGTGCTTTAACGAAATGTGTATTTAGTGCTTCAATGAAATGTTTTAGGGACTATTGACAGTTCTTGAATGAAATGATTAATTTTGTTGTTGGTATGAATGAGATGATTGATTTTCGGATCTTTTTGGATTCAGGCATTGTTTGGACTGAACTAGTGTGAACCACACCTATTTGGCCTTGTTTGATACCAATATTACTTAAAACTTCCAAGTGTTCCAAGAGTTATAATAGAAAACTGATACATTAATAATTTGATGAAGAAATTAAAACTTAAAAAGATATCTTCCTTATAAGTAAATTCATCACCATCATCATCTTCAAATCCCATCCTGCTCCTTGTGGGGTCAGCTACTTGTACGTGCCAACCGACTTTAGTGAATAAATTGAGATATGGCAATTTTCTATATGTATTATCTGGTTTGTGTCCATTTCTTCCTTCTAGTGCATGCTCATCTCATATAGGTTAGATTGAAAGAAGAATAAAATGTTTAATCCATATTCTCTTTGATTCAAAAGAAACTGTCACTTAATTTCGGAAACCGGTACAATCTATACTCATCATCAGAAAAGCGTGATAGTAGATGCTGATGCAGGTAACTACAAGAGAAGGATCATATCGTTTGTTGGGGGGCTTGACCTCTGCAAGGGAAGATATGATACCCAAAAGCACCCGCTTTTTAGTACATTGCAAACTGTTCACAAAGAGGACTATCATAATCCTAATTATACTGTAAGATTCTACTTAGTTTTTGTCAATAACCTGTTTCTTCTATTGTGCATATTGATTGTTTTGTATATAAAGGCTCATAACAATGAGTGAATCAATTCTCATTCTCGATGCATCGTTTCTCCAAACAGGGGCCTGCTCCTGGTTGCCCGCGAGAGCCATGGCATGATTTACACAGTAAAATTGATGGTCCAGCAGCTTATGATGTCTTGACCAACTTTGAAGAGCGCTGGTTGAAGGCCTCCAAGCGTCATGGGCTTCAGAAAATGAAAAAAACTTTATATGATGATTCCTTACTCAGGCTTGAAAGAATCCCTGATGTATTTTAGAAATAAGTTGTAATTCTCTTACTTTTCAAAAAAGAGCTTGGAAGCTCCTAAGATAAGATCTTATTTTTAAGCTTATTTTTAGAGCTTATAAGATGTAAAATTTAAGTTAGAAATAAGTTATTGAAGTATTTGGATAAATAAGATGGTGGAGCTTATAAGATCTTAGTAATGACATTTGTGTAATTTTAATGATCAAATTTGAAGTTGTTTTAAAAAATAAGCTCTTATTTTAGAAATAAGTTAAGATTGCCCAACTTTTCAAAAAAGAACTTATAAGCTCCTTTCATCTTAGACAAAAACTTTTATACACCTGCTGCACATACCCTACATCCATGCACTCGGGTCAGGTCGACCTGTCACGTGCCTGTACGAGCCTCTAGGTCGCGGATAAAATCCATCCAAACATGCTCCTAGGTGTCTGACCTTTATGTTATGTTAAGTATACATTTTAGTAGTGTTAGACGTACCTTTTTAGTTATGTTAGTCATACTTTTTATGTTATTTTAACTATACCTTTTAGTAGTGTTAGACATACCTTTTAGTTATGTTAGTCATACCTTTTATGTTGTGTTAACTATATCTTTTAATAGTGTTAAACATACATTTAAGTTAAATTAAGTCATACCTTTTGTAAGGCTACCTACCTTAGGATTTTTTTTAGATTTAGTTAAATATACCTTTATGTGTTCATAAGATGACCATTATATATTTTTAAGTATACCTTTATAAGTCAGCCATTTAAGGTACATTATGTATAAATTCCAAGACCTTTATGTTAAGTTACTTATACATTTTGTCTCAATAACATGACCTTTATGTATTATTAAGATGACCTTTAGATTCAGAAATTGTATCAATTGCATCAGCAAATTCATCTTCTCCACTAGATAACTCAACAATTTGAAGGTTAGGTATAGTTTCACCTATGATAGAATATTACGAACACAACATCAGTTAACCTTTTCGCATTGATAATTGAAGACAATATCTGAATTTCTAAGAAGTTATCAGCGTTGTCCGTGTTTTCGTTTGTAATTTGAAGGTTGGAATCACAGGCGAGATGATTGATTGAAGAGGTGAAGTTTAGACCGTGTTTTCGTTTGTAATTTGAAGGTTGGAATCATAGGCGCGCCCATAGAGATGATTGATTGAAGAGGTGAAGCTTAAGGAGGAGGTAAAAACGCGATGGTGAACTGAGGATTGCGCATCTTAATTAGGGCATCTATTATGAAAAAAAAAAGATATATATATATATATATATATATTTATCTGACTGGGCCGGATCGGGTTTGAGTTGCACGGATCTTAAGATCCGTGCAACAAGTTCATGCCAGCCCAACTCTTCATCTTATAAGCTCCTAAAATAAGATTTTATTTTTAAAACTTAGCCACACACTTTTGAGGAGCTTATAAGTTCTTAACATCTTATAAACTCTTTTAAGGAACTTATAAGCTCACCCAAACACTTAGTCAAATACTTTTAAGGAGCTTATAAACTCACCCAAACAAACATACACACTCTCTCTCTAAATTTTATTTTACAACTTTCTTAAAATAGGAACAAATAATATCTACATTATATCAAGAAGTTAAAAATAAATACAACAATTTATTTATTTTTTAGAAGAGATGCAAAATTTCACATCGTTGATAGTCAATATGATGAAACAAGATAATTTGTTTGCATCACAAAGAGGTCCAATTATTTTGACTGAGGTTCTTTTATCACATATTGAGATAATCATAGTAAATGAATTCTCCTGTGAGCATTCGTACTTAAATTAGATCCTACAAAAAACCAACAAGATGGAGTTCTGATGTAGGCACTCTAATGCTCAAGTCAATAGAAAGAAAATATAATAAAGTGGAAAAAATCATATTAGTTTGTCTCTCTACCTTAGATAAGTGAGTTTGGAATTGGGTTATAAAAAAATAAAAATTAAAAAAATTGGTGATTTCTCCTATAATGGATCAGCCTCATTATAAAAGTCAAAACTCTCAATTATGAAAACCAAATAAAAAAGATTGTTTCACCACACAATATACCTCATAAACTTTTCTACTACAAATTTGAAAAATTCTTGTCAAAAATCGCTTGCTCACATGTGAAATTGTGCATAAGTTTGTCTTTATCACCACTATATTTATTTTTTATCAACAAGAGTAAATTTGTCATTTTATTGATTAAACAACTCTTTAAAATTTCTTGGAGTATTTCCTCTCCACTCATTCAAATGGTAACGAGTTCCTCTATATGGAGAAAGAAAACTCGGACCATATGTGTAACCCGCATCCACAAGGTAATATTGTTCTATAAAAGTTTGTAAGAATACAAATCAAATACTAAAATTAAATATTAAGAGATAAGAATATTTTTACTAACAAAAGTTTACCTACCCCGGGTAACATTTAAACCATTAGGCCTTTGTATAGCATCACGTAGTACTCGTGCATCTGAAGCAGATCCTTCCCACCCAGGTAGTACAAACAGAAATCTCATGTTAGCATCACATACTCCTAAAACGTTGGTACTTATGCAACCTTTTCTATTTCTATATTTGCTACGAACTTCTGCTGGAACTGTGATATCAACAAATGTCCCATCTAATGGCCCCACTGCATTCTACATAATATTATCATAAATTTAAGGTATACATTCAAATGATATTGAATACAAACAATGATAAATAATTACCGGAAACCAGCTCCATCTCTCAACATCTCTTTGATTGTAGTTTTGATCACATTGTTGTTTGAGAAAAAAACTTTTCAATTTTCAACACTGCACGCAGCACAATATGAAATTGCCTACTTATGGTTTCACCTGACCGTACAAATGTGGCTGTGGCGGTGCTATTCCTCTGATCGTGTCCAATGATATACATGAAAAGTGCCACGATTCTTGTATTATCATATTTTTAGAAGCAACTAATCCACCCTTATTGCGTAGTAGGTTACACAATCTATTAAATGTTTTAATATTTACTCGTAGTTGTTTAAAACATGTAGGACCATGACTTAAAGATTTCATCTAAAGTTCCCTTTGGTGAGCTCTTTCATCATGACACATTGGGAACTCCTTGATCAAATATTTATCATGGTACCAAACTCCAACAATTCCCATTAGAAAGCTCAACAAAGATATAATGACTTGTGTCTCCTCTTCATCATTTTCCAAATCCTCTCTGAGGCGTTTTTTGTTATTAGTATTCATCGAACCTACATTGACATATTAATCAATTCTAAACAATCGTAAGTGATGTAAAATTACATGCATTCAACGTTTCATAGTGGATGTCATTTGAATTACTATTACTTTCTTTATTCATTACTTTTATACAGAACATAATTTAAAGTAAACCCATCTTAAATGATTTTAAAGCATGCATGTATCTCTCAAATTCCCTGAACATCTAACTTGGTTTAGTCTTTTGCACAATCAAATTCATAAAGATCAATAGCAAGATAATGATTATATCTTTACATATGTGATGAGATGTTCATTTACCATATAATTGAAATTTGCACCAAACCTCTAATCATTTAAGTTTTCTATTTTCATTTTCCAAGTAGAATATGCTACATTAGAGATTTACAGGACCAAGATTGCATCCAAATGCAATCATTGTTGCAATTTCAATTAAATTAAGCTGAGATGATAATAAACCATATCAAAAATTTAGATGAATTCGCTTTTCAGAAGTCAAATATATAAACGGCAAAATACTGAACAAGATGAAAGACACATTAATCAGAAATCAAGTTAAAAAGCAAAAAAAATTCACAACAATGTCTAAATATAGAGTGTTATTGATACCTGTTGTGCAATCACATTACTCTGCTCCCGTATAAACCCTGCAGGCTAGAAAACAATAATAAGAATAAGTTACCACTACTGACTACAATATTAAAATTTTATTTAAATCGGCACCTAAATGGTAAATCAATAATGGACTAAAACAAAGAACTGATATATACTGTTTGAGTGTAACAGACATCAACTATTTCATATCGATTTGCCTGTAATTCCAAGACACATCTCATCACAAAAACGAAAAAGAATGTAGAGCCATGAGTTTGTAACATGAGAAAATATATTTCAAAAAACTATCAAACAGATGTTTAACAAGCAGTATATATTTTGAATAATGATTTTTGCCCAATCTATTTCAGTATTGATCTTGTAAAATTGAGCATCGCCTAACTTAGACCTTGTCATACTTTTGCAACATTTTTGAAGCATCTACCAAATGCATGATCATACACGACATGCCAAATGGCTGTAAAAATTTAGAATATAACAGGGCACAAAGCTCTGCTATCAATAATAAAAAGTATTTGTAACACCCTATACCCCTCTGACGTATATTTAACCATAAAATATTCATCATGATACATGTGTTCCAAAATGCAAAATGAGGAGGAGGAGAAGGTTGCACGAGGCATCAGCCGGCCGACCTGTATAGCGTGACGTCTATATATACAAACCACCTCAAAAGAGCTATTGAACCTAAAACAATATATATGCGATTTTTATGAGTCACAACTCAGTGAATATAAACCGTTAACTTAATTACACAATAAGCCAATAACAATCATTAACATTGATCATAAACATATGCAAATGCCACTATGTTCGGTTTATTATTCTGTGAACTGCTCAAGCTTGGATCTGTCCCGGGATTTCCAATATGTCATTGTGTATATAGACCCGTAGGTCTCCAATATGAATTTGACCCGTAGGTCTCCAATATGATTTAGACCTGTAGGTCTCCACTGTGTATATAGACCCGTAGGTCTCCAATATGAATTTGACCCGTAGGTCTCCAATATGATTTAGACCCGTAGGTCTCCACTGTGTATACAGATCTATAGCAAGACAGTCACATGCCTTTTAATTTCGTGCAATTGTAATGCAACACAACAATCATCTGAACATATGCTCACGTATACATTTACCAATATATCATTTGATCCAATGACAAATTCATATAAATACATATTTCTTATAGAACACATATAACAAACATTGCATATAAATCACATCACATTGCGTATAAATCACATATACGGTTTATACTCACCTGACTATGATAAGTAATCCGTTTGTCACTCTGGTTCCTCCTCTTGTTCTACAGCTCGTGCTCCTATATGATTCAATGCAATTTAGCCTAATCATCCCCTTAATATTTATTTTCACTATGCAATGAAATGCAATGCATGTATGCTTCATTAACCATGTTCATTGTTTTCCCTATAACTTGAGTTATAAAATTCCGAGTCAAGCAGGGTAAAATTGTGTAGAAACTTAACATATAGCTCTACAACTTTCATGTTTAGCATTTTTCAAAATTCAGTCTCCAACCTGCTTAAAATTAAGCCACAATCACATCATACATATATAATACTAAATTCTAGCAACCTTTATTCTTTTGACATTATCTCACTCAACATTTAACCGAGTCATTTACGGTTTGCTTCTGAGTTTAGCTAAGAGATAGGGCTATAACTTTCATGTTTTAAGTTTTTCCTAATTCGGCCTATAAAGCTACCAAAACATCTAATGAATTACGATAACTGGAGATATATAATTCACTAATTTCTTTGTACCTTTTTGGGATAAATCTTAAGAATTCACTCCGATCAAATCGAAGAGCATGTCACCACGAGCTCCCCGTCAAAATCTGAAGAAAAACGGTGAAGAAACGAACTCAAAATCACAAACCCTCCTCTCTTCTTTCCTTTCTTCTTTCCTCTCTTTTTTTTTTCTTTCTTTTTCTCTGTTTCTGTACTCGTTGCTCTTTCTACTTTTCTTTTTATTTATTTATTTACTTACCGCCTTTTCCACCGTCCTGCCAATTGCACTGCTAACCTTTATTAATATAATTATATTATTATTCCTTTTTTCTTTTCTTTAATTATATATATATTATAATATTAATTAAATTTTATATTTCTTTTATTCTTTTCTATATTTCTAATTGATTTCTACTATTTATTTTCAAACCAAGTATTATTCTAAATTCTTTACGAATGCCAATATGATATGTTTTTAATGCATCATGAAATGAATGCATGAAATGGATGTCAAATGACGTGTATGTTTTGGTCGAGAATGTTACAATTCTCCCCCTCTATAAGAATTTTGTTCTCAAAATTTGTTATTCCTCTATGCAATGTATCAATAAGAAGATCAGTTACCAGTGAATAAATGCGGATATAACTTTTTCATCTTTTCTTCTGTTTCCCAGGTTGCTTCCTCTATACCATGGTTTCTCCAAATAACTTTAACCATTGGAATTTCTCTGTTCCGCAATTGTTTGATTCTGAAATCTGCTATCGAGACTGGTTCTTCTATGTAGCTTAAGTTTTCTGCAATCTGTACTCCTGAATCCCGCAATACATGTGAAGGATCAGATCGATATCGTCGTAACATGCTAACATGAAAAACATTATGGATCTGAACCAATTCTAGAGGTAAAGCTAACTCATATGCTAATAGTCCCACTTTTCCGATGATATCGTATGGCCCGATATATCGAGGGCTTAATTTTCCTTTGTTACCGAATCTCATAACACATTTCGACGGAGAAACTCGTAAAAATATCTTATCACCAACCTGGTATTCTATCTCTTTTCTATGTTGATCAAAGTAGCTCTTCTGTCGGTCCTGTGCAGCCTTCAATTTACTTTTAATGACATCAACCTTGTCAATTGTGTTCTGAATAATTTCTGATCCTTCTAAAATTTCTACACCCTCTTTATCCCAATATAGTGGACTTCTGCACTTTCTTCCATATAACGCCTCATATGGTGCCATTCCAATGCTACTGTGAAACTGGTTATTATACGCAAATTCCATTAGTGGAATATATCTATCCCACGAACCTTGAAACTCAATAACACAAGCGCGTAGCATCTCTTCTAACGTCTGTATAGTCCTTTCTGATTGGCCATCTGTTTGAGGGTGAAAAGTTGTACTGAAGTGTAATTTCATCCCCATAGCTGTCTGAAAACTCTCCCAAAATTGAGAAGTAAATCTCGGATCTCTATCTGAAACAATAGACACTGGTATACCATGGAGTCGTATAATCTCTCTGACGTATCTATCTGACAATTGATCTAATGAACAACCCCAACGTAAGGGTAAGAAATGTGCTGATTTAGTCAATCTATCCACGATGACCCAAATAGCATTATTCCCTTGTTGCGTTCTCGGTAATCCCAAAACAAAATTCATCGTAATCCGCTCTCATTTCCAAATCGGAATAGATAGGGGTTTTAGCATACCTGCGGGTGCTTGATGTTCTGCTTTAACTTGCTGACAAGTAAGACAACTGGAAATAAATTCAGCAACATCTTTCTTCATTTTCGGCCACCAGTAATGTTGTCTCAATGTGTGGTACATCTTTGTTGTACCTGGATGCATAACATATGGTGCATTATGTGCCTCATCTAAAATCTCTCGTCGTAAATCATCAATGTCTGGTACACACAACCCGGTGCCAAACATTAATGTACCATCTTGTAACTCAAATGGCGTGTCTTTGCCGTGTCGCACTTGTTCAATAATTTCTGTCAAATTTTCATCTCTGTTTTGTGCATCTTGTATTCGTTGTCTCAATATCGGACAAATCTCCAAGGTAGTAATCAGCCTCCACCTGTATCTAACTGTAGTCTCGTGTTCAAACTTCGTAGAGCAACCAAATCTGAAAATGGAGTCATATGCATATGTGTCACTGTACCATCGGACTTTCGACTTAACGCATCAGCTACAACGTTAGTCTTTCCTGGATGGTACTCTATCGTGCAATCATTGTCTTTCAATAGTTCCATCCAACGTCTCTGTCGCATGTTCAGTTCTCTCTGACTCATCAAATACTTTAAACTTTTATGATCGGTAAATATCTGGAATGTCTCTCCATAAAGATAATGCCGCCAGATTTTCAAAGCAAATACCACTGCCGCCAACTCTAAATCATGAACAGGATAGGAAATTTCATGTGGTCGTAATTGTCATGACGCATAAGAAATTACTTTCCCATTCTGTATTAGAACACAACCAAGTCCTTGATGTGAAGCATCACTGTAAACGACAAATCCCCCAATGCTTGTAGGAATTGTAAGTATCGGTGCTGTAGTCAAACGGTACTTTAACTCATCAAAGCTCTGTTGGCATCTGTCATTCCAATGAAATGGAACATTCTTTCGTAGCAGTTTCGTGAGTGGCGCTGCTATAATGGAAAATCCTTCGACAAACCGTCTGTAGTATCCAGTCATACCAAGAAAGCTTCGAACCTCCGAAACTGTCGTCGACACTTCCCAGTTTACCACTGCCTCAATCTTTCTAGAATCAACCTCTATGCCTTGTCCAGATACTATGTGTCCCAAAAATACCACATGATCCAACCAAAACTCACATTTACTCAACTTCGCATATAGTTGTTTTCTTGTAAAGTTTGTAACACTATCCGTAAGTGATCCGCGTGCTCCTCTGTACTCCGTGAATATACCAGTATATCATCAATGAAGACAATGACAAATCTATCAAGGAAAGGTTGGAACACTTTATTCATTAAAGCCATAAATGTTGTTGGTGCATTAGTCAAACCGAATGGCATCATTAAAAATTCATAATGCTCATATCGAGTTCTAAATGTTCTCTTCAGAATATCATCCTTAGCTATCTTTAACTGATGGTACCCAGATCGAAGATCTATCTTGGAAAATACTTGTGCATCTTGTAACTGATCAAATAAATCATCTATTTGTGGTAATGGGTATTTGTTCTTCACTGTTACTTGATTCAGCTTTCGGTAATCTATGCATAGTCGTAATGTACCATCTTTCTTTTTCACGAAAAGCACTGGCACACCCCAAGGTGATACACTAGCCCGTATATACCCTTTGTCTAACAGTTCCTGCAATTGTTTCTTTAATTCCTGTAACTCCAATGGGGCCATCCGATATGGAGGAATAGAGATTGGTGTGGTACCCGGTATCAATTCTATGGCAAACTCTGTCTCTCTATCTGGTGGTAATCCTGGTAAATCATCTGGGAAAACATCAGAAAAATCTTTAACAATTGGGATATCTCTGATCTCATCATTTGTAGTTGTATAATCTATAACATATGCCAGATATGCCTTGCATCCATCTCTAATCATACGGAAAGCTGTTGCTGCTGAAATCAAACATGTTGGTACAATCCGTCTATCACCATAGAAAACCACTTTAGTCTGTCCAGGAGAATCTATCACTACTTCTTTAGTATAACAATCCACTTTAGCATGATGTCTCGATAACCAGTCCATACGCAATATAACATCAAACTCACACAGAAATAACAGGATCAAATCAGCTGGTAACGCTACTATATCAACCCGTATTATACAATTTCGATATACCGTATGTACCATTACAACCTCACCCAATGAAGTATGTACTCCTAAGTTGTAATCTAGTGGTTCGGGTTCTTTATGCAAATGAGATACTATGGTAGATGATATGAATGAATGAGTGGATCCTGGATCTATCAAGACATGTATTTCAAAATCATTCAAATAGAGTTTACCAGTAATGACCTCAGGTGCTGTAGCTGTCTCCCGTTGTGACATAGCAAAAACTCGTGTCTGACCTGTGATCATGTTCCCAGTGTCTTTGATCTTCCTCTACTAGCAGTAGAACTCAAAGTCTGACCTCTACCACGACCTCTACTAACACTCACCACTGGTGTTGTTGGCTGAATATTTTGCACTGTCGATTCTGATGCCGCTCTGCCAGTGTTTGATCTATCAGGTCTAGCTGGACATTCCCTATAAAAATGTCCTTGTTGTCCATAGTAATAACAACCTCCAGTAAGAAATCGACACTCTTCTGCATGAAATTGACCACAGTGCTGACACATAGGTCGTGTCTGTATTATTGGGCTAGGTCCTCGGCCACCTCCACGACCAAAAGACTGTACATCCACCGTTTTGACCAGATGGACCACCTCTGCTAAATGTCTGTGCTGGAGAGGAAAAACTCTGACGTTTAGTTGGCCTTTCACTTGACTCACTAATATGAGTCATTGACTCTCTCTTTGGCTTTTGAAAATATATTTGTAGTTCTTTTAACAAAGTCTCAGCCCTAACTGCTGCAGTACGCAAATCTGTGTAAGTACGGAGATCCCAAGGTGTAATCTTGCTTCGAATATTATATGAAAGTCCCTCCTCAAAACGTCTGCATCTATCTCGCTCCGTAGCAACCATCGCAGCCGCATAAGGTGATAATTGAGTAAATTGTTTGTTATCTCGATATACCTCTGGCATATACCTATCTCTGAACACAGTGAGAAAATCATCCCAAGTAAGGATTGGTGGTTGTACTGTAGCATGTGGAACTGTCTCTCACCAATCATATGCATCCCCTTGTAACAGTGACACTGCAAAGTCAAACCATTCCTCTACAGTGCATCTCATCATGCCAAAAACTCTTTCTATTCTTTTGAGCCACGTCTCAGCTTCAGCAGGATCAATAGTCCCATAAAAGTCAACTATTACTAATTTACGGAGCTCCTTGAAATTTTTACTTCTGGAAACTATACCTGACCCCTGTACGACTTGTTCTACCCGTCTAGGTGAATCTTGTGCAGGCTCATATGATGCATGTAATGTATGAGATGTCTCTATCGATTGATGTGGCATGGCTGAACCTTCTCTCCTCAATGATTCATGCTCATGAATGTCCAAGATTCTTATTTATATAATTACAATTTCAATGTCAATTACATGTGATGTGTAATGCTTATGAATGCATGATGACACCGAGAAATCATATCCCCGCTCTAATACCAACCTAAATTGTAACACCCTATACCCCTCTAACGTATATTTAACCATAAAATATTCATTATGATACATGTGTTCCAAAATGAAAAATGAGGAGGAGGAGAAGGTTGCACGAGACATCAGCCGGCCGACCTGTATAGCATGACGTCTATATATACAAACCACCTCAAAAGAGCTATTGAACCTAAA
This sequence comes from Scutellaria galericulata, assembly GCA_946896805.1. Classification (NCBI taxonomy): domain Eukaryota; kingdom Viridiplantae; phylum Streptophyta; class Magnoliopsida; order Lamiales; family Lamiaceae; genus Scutellaria; species Scutellaria galericulata. The sequence goes on along the minus strand of OX335791.1, from coordinate 12,448,477 downwards.
ACAATATATATGCGATTTTTATGAGTCACAACTCAGTGAATATAAACCGTTAACTTAATTACACAATAAGCCAATAACAATCATTAACATTGATCATAAACATATGCAAATGCCACTATGTTCGGTTTATTATTCTGTGAACTGCTCAAGCTTGGATCTGTCCCGGGATTTCCAATATGTCATTGTGTATATAGACCCGTAGGTCTCCAATATGAATTTGACCCGTAGGTCTCCACTGTGTATATAGACCCGTAGGTCTCCAATATGAATTTGACCCGTAGGTCTCCAATATGATTTAGACCCGTAGGTCTCCACTGTGTATACAAATCTATAGCAAGACAGTCACATGCCTTTTAATTTCGTGCAATTGTAATGCAACACAACAATCATCTGAACATATGCTCACGTATACATTTACCAATATATCATTTGATCCAATGACAAATTCATATAAATACATATTTCTTATAGAACACATATAACAAACATTGCATATAAATCACATCACATTGCGTATAAATCACATATACGGTTTATACTCACCTGACTATGATAAGTAATCCGTTTGTCACTCTGGTTCCTCCTCTTGTTCTACAGCTCGTGCTCCTATATGATTCAATGCAATTTAGCCTAATCATCCCCTTAATATTTATTTTCACTATGCAATGAAATGCAATGCATGTATGCTTCATTAACCATGTTCATTGTTTTCCCTATAACTTGAGTTATAAAATTCCGAGTCAAGCAGGGTAAAATTGTGTAGAAACTTAACATATAGCTCTACAACTTTCATGTTTAGCATTTTTCAAAATTCAGTCTCCAACCTGCTTAAAATTAAGCCACAATCACATCATACATATATAATACTAAATTCTAGCAACCTTTATTCTTTTGACATTATCTCACTCAACATTTAACCGAGTCATTTACGGTTTGCTTCTGAGTTTAGCTAAGAGATAGGGCTATAACTTTCATGTTTTAAGTTTTTCCTAATTCGGCCTATAAAGCTACCAAAACATCTAATGAATTACGATAACTGGAGATATATAATTCACTAATTTCTTTGTACCTTTTTGGGATAAATCTTAAGAATTCACTCCGATCAAATCGAAGAGCATGTCACCACGAGCTCCCCGTCAAAATCTGAAGAAAAACGGTGAAGAAACGAACTCAAAATCACAAACCCTCCTCTCTTCTTTCCTTTCTTCTGTTCTCTCTTTTTTCTTTCTTTTTCTCTATTTCTGTACTCGCTGCTCTTTCTACTTTTCTTTTTATTTATTTATTTACTTACCGCCTTTTCTACCGTCCTGCCAATTGCACTGCTAACCTTTATTAATATAATTATATTATTATTCTTTTTCTCTTTTCTTTAATTATATATATATTATAATATTAATTAAATTTTATATTTCTTTTATTCTTCTCTATATTTCTAATTGATTTCTACTATTTATTTTCAAACCAAGTATTATTCTAAATTCTTTACAAATGCCAATATGATATGTTTTTAATGCATCATGAAATGAATGCATGAAATGGATGTCAAATGACGTGTATGTTTTGGTCGAGGATGTTACAGTATTGCAGAATATCCATTCTCTTTGTCATTAAATTAGAATAAATTTAACATTCCTATAAAAGTTAACATAGAAACAAAAGGCTCGTGGGAGTTTGAAACAACCCAAAAAAGTAAAGATAGACAAAAAAATTGCATAAAAGGGACTGTTGCTGCAATCAAAAGCAATCAAAAGTAATGTCCCAGTATATTGACAACAACCAAAGATGCGTACAAAATAATAGTCCAATTCCTGTTGGTTTTCAATGAGAATGAAACAGAAATAGTAACAGCTAAATAAAAGCGTTTTGGATTCCAATGTTTTAAAGATACAGAAAATTGAAAAAAAATTCATTTGTATTCATAATGTTAGAGATAATTAAGGGATTGTAATTCCATGTATATATTTAGATTGATTTATTTCCTAACTTATAGGATATTCTGTTGTATCTTGTACATATTATAAAATTAGTGGAATAACGTTCACAATCCTCAATTAAGGAAAACTAAATCCTATCACATGGTATCAGCCTAAACACGTACTAAAAACCCTTTTTTTTTCTATCCCTACGTCGCCGCAACACCATTCATGGCTGGAGACTCTTCCCTCTCGCAGACATCTGTCTACGACGCTACACTCTCCCTATAGGCCATGACTCATATGGTCCCGGTGAAGTTAACCTCCGCGAATTACCTGGTCTGGCATGCTCAGGTTTTTCCTCTGCTCGCGACGCAAAAATTCTTGCCCTACGTAGATGGCTCATCTCCTCATCCGCCATCGACGCTCGTTGAATCCGGCGTCTCCAAGCCCAATCCGGAGTATGCATCATGGGTCTCTCGAGATCAAATTGTTCGAGTGTTCTTGATGTCAACACTCACTGCAGAAACCATGCTCGTTGCTGTCGGGTGTGTCATGTCGGTAGAAATCTAGTCGACATTGGCTACGACGTTCAACCGCTCTTCGAAAGCTCATGAGTTGCGTCTAAAGACGAACTCCAACTAATCAAAAAAGGCACACGTTCCGTTTCTGATTTTGGAACTCACTTCAAATCTCTGGTTGATCAACTCGCTTCTATGGGTTGCATATTGTCCGAGACAGATAAGTCTCATTAGTTCCTTAGGGCCTAGGTCTGGATTTCTTCTCGTTTGCTACATCCCAAATTAATCTGGTTCCCCTCCCTTCATTTCCAGATTTACTATCTAAGGCAGAATCGCATGATTTGTTCACAAAATCAATGGACGACAGCACTGGCTCGTCTTCTGTTCAGGCAACGTTCGCTGCAAATCAGCAACCTCAGCGCACTTCCGATGGTCGTTTGTTAGGTGGCCCCTCCAGGCAGAATGTGTCGCTGGGCTCTCCTTTCCAAAACTCTGGAAGTCGTCCTCCTCAAAAGCAAGGGGGACGTGGTCGTGGGTGCTACCCTCCGCGTTGCCAAATATGTTGCCATGATGGCCACTATGCGACGTTTTGTCCGGATCGCTATCGGTAGCAACCTTCTCAAGCAAACCTTGCGGAATCTTTTCGTCAAGGTTGTTCTCTTAATACCTCTGTCTCTGATTGGTATGTGGACACCGGGGCTTCTACACATATGACCAACTTATCTGCTGGATTGATAATTGTCGGACACCGGGCAACGACAAAGTTGTCGTTGGAAATGATAATTCTCTCTCAATTACTCACAAGGGTACTCAGGCTCTTTCTTCTGATTTATCTTTGTTGGACATTCTGATTGTGCCGCATATTACCAAAAATTTACTGTTTGTTAGTAAATTGACAACTGATTTTCCAGTTAACGTTGTGTTCATTGATAAGCTGTTTGAAATTCAGAATCGGGAGACAGGATTCTCTTTAGCTCGGGGTAGACGAGAAAATGGCTTATATATTCTGGACATAGGACATACGAGGCTGGTTGCTGTTTTACGGTCTCGAAAAATTAGAGGTTCTTTTGATTTATGGCATCGTCATCTAGGACATGTCCATTATGATGTTATTTCTTTGTTGCATAAATTGGGATTGTTGTCGGTTACTTCTGTTTTGCCGAACACTACAGTATGCTCTTCTTGTCAGTTAGCCAAGAGCACGTGTTTATCTTTTGTCTCTAATCATAAACGTGTCACTTCTGTTTTAGATATTACACATTGTGACTTATGAGGACCTTCCCCAATTAAATCTTGTGATGGTTTTAGATATTATGTCGTATTTGTCGATGACTACTCTCGCTTCTCTTGGTTTTATCCTCTAAAGTTGAAGTCATAATTTTTTGATGTCTTTGTTCACTTTAAGACTCTTGTTGAAAATCAGTTTGGGCGGACCATTAAACGTTTTCAGTCTAATGGGGGTACTGAGTTTACCAGTTCCAAACTGCAAAATTAGTTTCTTAATTAAAGTGGCATAATACACTCCATGTCCCGCTCTTATAATCCTGCTCAAAATGGTCGAGCAGAATGAAAGCATCGTCACATCACTGAAACAGGCCTCACAATGTTGTTTTATGCTTCTGTTCCTTTGGAGTTTTGGGTTGAGGCTTTCACTACGGCTGTGTATATTATAAATCGTCTCCCTTCTGCCATACTTCAACAGAAGTCTCCCTATGAGCTATTATTCTATACTCCACATGCTTATGAGAATTTTCACGTTTTTAGATGCCGAGTATACCCTTGTCTTCATGACTATGCAGAAAATAAGCTCTCTCCCTGGTCGATTCCTTGTGTTTTTCTGAGATACAGTACCATGCACAAAGGTTTTTGTTACCTTGATCCTATCACCTTTCGGTTATACATCAATCGTTATGCTCAGTTTGATGAGACCTGTCTCCCATACACTAGTTCGCCTACTTCATCTTCGGCTCAACTACTTGACTTTGACTCATTTATCGATCCTCATCCGACTGTTGTCGTCACTCCGCAGTCTGTGCCTGCTCTGTCTCCGCCAGATTCTTTCCATGCTTCATCTGTCCAGATACAGTTCCACCGTCGACACCTCCTACTCCTTTGGATGATCATTCAGTTATTGAGACATCTCCACTATCTCCTCTCGATTCTACGCCGTCTCTCCGTGCTCCTTCTGCACATGTTCCTCGTTCTACTCATTTCATGCGCACGCGCTCTCAAGATGAGATTTTTAAGCCTAAGTATCCGACGTCTACTGTTCATATTGCTCACAATGCTTTTCTTACCACTCTTCACTCCACTAAAGAACCAAAGAGGTTCAAATCTGCTGCTAAATCTCCGCACTGGGTCAGTGCAATGGATGATGAACTTCGTGCCCTTCGTGCCAATCACACTTGGGACTTGGTTCCTCGACCTCCTGGTGAGAATATTATCAGTTCCAAATGGGTCTTTCGTACTAAGTTTCTGGCTAATGGCTCGATTGATCGTTATAAGGCTCGTTTGGTAGCCCAAGGGTTTTCTCAGCTTCCTGGGTTTGACTATGATCACACTTTCATTCCTGTTGTCAAGGCTTCTACTGTCCGCATTGTTCTTGCCTTGGCAGTCATGAATGGTTGGTCACTTCATCAGCTTGATGTCAACAATGTTTTTTGCATGATGTTCTTTCTAAACCGATCTATATGGCTCAACCACCTGGCTACTCTGATCCTCTTCGGCCAGATTATGTGTGTTGTCTCAACAAGGACATCTATGGTCTCAAGCAGGCTCCTCGAGCTTAGTTTCAACGTTTTTGTGCCTTTTTGATTGGTTTGGGTTTTGTGGAAAGTAAGTCGGATACTTCTCTTTTTATCTATTGTCGTGGATCCTTACTTTTATACCTTTTGGTGTATGTAGATGATATTATCATCACTAGCAATAACTCTACTCTAGTTTCTCACCTTGTTACACGTATTAGTAAAGAGTTTGCTATCAAAGATCTTGGCCGTCTGAACTATTTTCTTGGTCTTGAAGTCTCCTACACAGACTCTGGTTTATTTTTGGGACAGTCTAAGTATGCTCGTGATGTTCTTCTTCGTGCTGATTTACTTGAGTCGAAGCACGTCTCTACTCCTCTTGCTGCAGATGAAGCTCTTCGGGTGGATGACACACCTTTCTCGGACCCGACTCTATATCGGTCCTTAGTTGGTGTTCTGCAGTACTTAACTATTACCCGACCTGATCTGTCCTTTGCTGTGAACACTGTGAGTCAGTTTCAAGCCTCTCCTACCGTTGATCATTTTTAGGCAGTCAAGCGCATTTTGCGCTATGTGAAGGGTACTCTTGAATATGGTCTTGATTTCTCTCGTGGACCTTCTACTCTGCTTGCTTATTCCGATGCTGACTGGGCTCGATGTTTGGATACTCATCGCTCGACATATGGGTATTCTATTTTTCTTGGTCCAAATCTTATTTCGTGGAGTGCGAAGAAACAACCCATTGTTTCCCGATCTAGCTGTGAATTAGAATACCGTGCTATGGCCTATGCTGCGTCGGAGGTCATTTGGGTTACTATTCTCCTTCGTGAGTTGCATGTTTTGCCACCTTCTGCGCTAACTTTGCTTTGTGACAACAAGAGTGCTTTGTTCCTTAGCCAAAATCTGGTGGCTCATAAGCGCGCCAAGCATATTGACATTGACTACCACTTTGTTCGTGAACTTGTCACCGCTAAGCGTCTGTTCACTCAATTTGTTCCGTCTCATCTTCAGATTGCAGATATTTTTACAAAGAGTCTTCATCGGCCTCTCTTTGAGTTATTTCGTTCCAAGCTTTGTGTTTGCCCACACCCGCTTCGCTTGAGGAGGTGTTAGAGATAATTAAGGGATTGTAATTCCATGTATATATTTAGATTGATTTATTTCCTAACTTATAGGATATTCTGTTGTATCTTGTACACATTATAAAATTAGTGGAATAACGTTCACAATCCTCAATTGAGGAAAACTAAATCCTATCACACATAATTTAGGTTCAATAATAGAAGAGAATAAGAAGAAGATTGTATGAATGATGGAAGGAAAAAAGAAGAAGATTGATTCATACCTTGATAGCTCACATGAGAGTCGTTGCGCCGATCGAGCGAGAAGTGAGCTAGGGATTTGAAATGATGCATATTAGGAGTGGATTCTAAATCCCTTGAGATATAACTTGAAAATAAGATGGCCAAATCCAAGGATTTAAAATCCATTCATTTATAAACTTAGATTTTAAATCACTTCATTTCAATTTTGATCCAAACAAGTCCAATGGATTTAGAGTGTGGATTTCAAATCCATTGGGCCAAATCCATCTATCCAAATGAGCCCTTATTTATTTTGTGTGGTAGAAAAGTAATCATTATATTAATTGTGGTAGAAAGATGTGATAACACTCAATTTTTATGTTAATAGATTCCATAATGTAAATAGATATAAATGGTATCATTTTTTAAAATATTTTTTGGGTAGAAAAATACATATCATTGGGTTCGGGATCTCATGGTTAAAACTAATAAAAATTCTAATTTTAGTGCACAAAATTGCTCTCTACTTTGCTCCTAACTGATAATCCAAAAATTGAAAGCAAATTACGGTATTTATAGGGTTAAAATCCTCAACCAAATGATAATATTGTCACGCCCCATTTTCGTACTTAAAATATCATAGTTTTCTTAGTGGGCGTGCAAGAAGAAAGGGAAGAAGACTTACATTTTAAAACATACAGATAAAATAAACGAGTAAAGATTCGAAACAACGTTTGAAACAGAAACTTTGGAAATAACAAAACATACGATTTTACATGTTCGAATCATCGGCGTTCAACCATAATAAAACATTTGAAAAGCAAAGTAGTGGAAAATCATCAGGATCCAATCATAAAGAAGAACAGTTTAACATTTACAAACGGTCAACATCGTTCAAAAAGACAAATCCGAAAAGACAAAAAAGGTAAAAGAGACACAGTTGATATGACACCTCTCTCTACGCTTCTCCACTTTTATTATTACCTGTAGCGTGAATACACGTGGGGGTGAGTGCGTTGAATACACTCGTGGGAATAAACTCCGCATCTTAACATGCTATGACAGTTAAACAATTCGAATATACATAAGTTCAGCAATTAGACACAACACGTAGAATGCATAGTACATAATTCATAACCCAACCTCAGGTGCGGGTATTTCCCGTCTTACCCTATAAAACGGTCTTAATACCGCTGGTGCATTTCCAGGACCATCAATCCCATGACAGTAGAACATAAATGGATGATTTTTACGGACCATAAGTCTCTCCAATGGTGAATGTGGACCTTAGTCCTTTCACAATATAAATGACACATAATTCACAACATATAATCACGGCCCATAAGATTCAATAGTTCATATATCTGATAGGGAAAACAATAAACACATAGAGATTTAGAAATTACCCCCACCTTATTCGGTGGTATTCGCGTGAGTTGTCAAAGTATCAAATTTTAAGAGTATTGATCCGATTGTAATACTACACATGTAAACAAGGGTTTCTTAGATCCATATTACATTAATTACATATATATAATTATATAAACTCTCTCTCTCGAAGAAGAAATGATAGGGAAAAATGAGACAGAACGAAAGATCTAAAGATCAAGGATGAAGAAATGAGTGTGGAAGGTTAAATAGGTGATCTCAGGATAAAGAGGGAAAGATTAGGGTTGCAACGGAAGAAGAATGGGATTAATCGGAGTTAAACGAGCTCAAATGGAGCATTTTAAGGTATATGAGCGTTTTCGTAATTTTCAGAAAAGAATTGACTTTGACTGGGACCCTTGACTCCCGACCGACGACAATACGTCGCCGGCGACACAACGCACACACATGACGACACGCACACAGCGTGCACAACAGACCCGGTGCCGCGTGCACAATGCCCCCGTCGCTCGCTTGCGTGCGCCTGTCCCGGCGCTCGACAGCGCACGCGCGTTCCACTCGTCACTCACTCGCGCGCGCGACTCTCGGGGCCCACCCAGCGCGCCCGTCGTCTCCTATCGCGCGCACCACACGCCCAGAAACTGCAGCGGCGGCGCCACCTAGCGCCGCCCCCCACGACTCGCCGGCGCCACCAGCGCCGGCCACCACCACTACCACCACGGCGGCGCTGCACAGCGCCGCCACCAACAACAGCCAACACACACATGCATACACACACTATGCACGACCAACACACACACACCTGCACAGCTACGGCGCCACCACCCCCACCCCACGACACACACACCCAAGGAAGGTTAGGCTACTGTTCCGGCGAGGGAGAAGAACAGAGGAGGGAGGAAATTTAGGTTTTCCGACGATTGATTGGCCGTTTTCTGGTAAAGGAGATGTCGGAATGAAAATCTGAGACCTGTTCTAGAATCGTCTTGGCGAGACCTACAAGCTGTGTGAAAATCGGTCGAAATCGAGAAAAAGTTTCCGGTACCGACGACAGCGGCTGCCAGAAAACAGAGGAAGGGGAAGAGAGAAAAAGAAGAGATAATATTCTTACTTTTTCGATTTCTTGTTCGAATAATTACTTTTATGATTCGTTTCGTTTTATTTACTCTTTTTCGAAAAACCGTACTATTCATCGAGAATAATTTAAATTTTACTATTCATGAAAATATCTTACTATTCATTGAAATATCTTACTTTTACTATTCATCGAAAATATCTCGTTTTCGATTCTTCGTATTTCGTCGTATACTTCGTGATTTGAGCTACGGGTCCCCGGTTGACCTTAAATTCGTTTCTATATTCTCGTTTTTCGATTACGAACCTTATGATAAAATTATAATCTATGTTGTTCGATTAAATTATACCACTGATTAATTAAACATGCATTTTATCGTTTTTCTGAAACGCACATAATTAAATCAAACAATTATGAGTTTAATTATTTAATTAATCAATTATGCGTCGTTTTTGTTCTAGGCGCTACAAATATGATGTTGACCATGTGTTTCCATGCATTTAAATAATTTAAATTGAACGATCTAACCATGTTTTGCCTCAAATATTATCCAATGCAATTTAGTATTGGAGTTCAACTTCAATCCATGTGCTTGTATCCCTAACCTGCGTAATAGCCATGGATTGCCTAATCTTAATCCAATTATTTTCAATCTCAGGCAAATCAAATCAAGATGCATTAAGTTAGTGGGTACGGCCCGACTTTCTTTCGTTCCATTCATTTAAAGGTAGAACTTTTGTGTAACTATCTTATTCATTTAATTTTGTAAAATAAGCTCATAATTCATAACTCAAAAAATTTAAATTGATTTATTAAATGAGATTGAATTGTTTTGTATTATTTCACATAATTGTATTCATGAACGATGTTATATAAATTTTTGTATCAATTTTTTATTCCCATATTGAGAAAGGCCCAAAATGGATCATCCAACTCATTTGTGGGACGAGTTTGGATTTAAATTTAAGAAAATATCTTCCTAACGTGTACGCATATTTGTAATACCAATGCATTAAAATAATTATGATTTGATTCTTATTATTAGCCTCTAACAATTAACATTAACACAAAAATTCATGTGTGACGGTCTTACATGAATTTTAATATCTCTGTCCTTTTTTTTTCCTGTCAATTAATATATCTCTCTCTTTTTTTTTATACAATTAATATCTCTTAAATTTGAATTTTCAATAAAAGATTTGAATTATTTGATAAAAAAAAGAAAAAGAAACATGATAACGAGTTATAATTTAGTTTATATACTAATACTATAATACTATCTAGACATAATATTTAGGGGAAAAAAGTTATTTTGTCATCTATGTTTGCCTCGTTGGATTTTTAATCCTCCATCTTGTACCTTTTAATTGTTAGTCTTCTATGTTTACAAAATATCTTTTTTTAGTTCTTTTATCTGTAATAGCAGGTAATTTTTGTTTCTTTTTAATTAAAATTTAATCTTAACACCAAAAAAAGTTTTTATTCCTCTAACATATCTAAATAATATTAATAGTTATGAATTTTATTTTTCATCCTGATACGAGTAAGTTTGAGTTTTGTTTGTGACTATGAAAAAAAACATTTTAGCATCAAATTTGATTTTAAATAGTTAACAAATTTATAATTAATCATATTCTACTAGTTCTAAAATTATATCAATTTATATGTTGGAGAATTTTAACTAACTACAACTCCATGAATCATTTGGTGGTATTTGAGAACTAGCAAAATATAATTAAATTGATCCATGAATTGTTGAGGCATTTTAAAAGAAATTAAATTAAATTATTAGTTAATTGATAAAATACAAGAGTCAATTGTCTAATAAAAATTGTCTCATAGTAATTCATGAAAATATCAAAATCCCCTCAATTTGGCACGTGTGTGAGATTTGATCGAAAAAATTCGTCTAAGGCTGCAACTTGTACAATTCATGGATTTCAAATTGCAACCGATAAAAAAAAAAAATATTCAGGTTGGAAAGTGTAAATACACAAGTACAAATTCATTTAAATATTTAACCAATATATGTCTTTTAGTAAAAAGTTACAATAAATGAAAATTTTCATAAATGTTATGTTAAGGTTTAGATAATTTAAACACAATTTAAATTATATGCGTGCAAAATAATATACACACAATTGGAGAGTGGCCGTTGAAGAGTCATCGTTGGTTCTGGTCTTCTAGAAGCCATGCTTGACTCGCCGGCGGCCTAAGAGATACCATCATTTCTTGCCCACTCTACTCTATCAATTGACGAACTAATCGATGTTTATGCTTTTGTATTTAATGGCGTTTCCACTTAACGATATTCCCCGCTTTGTTCACTTGAATAAAACTTTATTATTTCTTCGCTGCTTCTCTTGTTTTACCTGTTTGATGAAACGACCCACTGAAATATTCAATGGGTCTTTTTTGAAGATATTACAGCCATCTTTATTTGAATATTCCACCAATTGGATTGGTTGGACATTGAATGGCGCAGCCCATGTTCTTTTTTCAGTCAACGCCAAATTTATCTATATTTAATGGTTTATTGTCCCCATTTTCTTCCTTTCTCCTTTGTTTATTCTGCCTAAATCTTGTTGTATCAAGCTAACTCCTTTGAGATTTCTGCTATTATGTATGGTTTTTGAGCTACAGAGGATTGAAATTTGATTCTTGGTTCAGATTACTTATCTGGGAGATTTTTTTTCTTCTGGTTATTGATATTACACATACTGGTTTTTATTTATGTTTTTAGCAGTTTGACCACAATCTGGATACGTTGTGTTGCTTTTACTGTTGTCATCAGATGCATTCCTTGTATTGTTATTGTACAATAAGATTGATTGAATATTGAATCTTGATTGCTTTTTGTGACATCTATCTTTGGAATCTGTTGGGTATTCATCTCTTTTCTGATTCATCCATATAGTTCTGAATTCATCTCAAATAGAAAGAGCCTTCCTTTAAGATTTCTGAAACATGGCTCACTTAAATTATTCTGATTCGATGTCTGGGAGCTCACAGCATGGTCAAGGCGTGCAATTTGTGCCGTTTAAGACCTCTGCAGGGTCCCTTAGGGTGATATTGTTGCACGGAAATTTCGATATTTGGGTGAAGGAAGCTAGAAATCTTCCGAATATGGATTTATTCCACAAGAATTTAGGTGATATGTTTGGGAGGTTATCTGGGAAGTTTATATCTAAAGTGGAAGGAACCACACCTCCCAAGATAACTAGTGATCCTTACGTTACTATCGCGGTATCTGATGCTGTGATTGGTAGGACTTTCGTCATTAGTAACAGTGAGAACCCTACTTGGGCCCAGCATTTTTATGTTCCAGTGGCACATTATGGTGCAGAGGTCCACTTTGTGGTTAAGGATAGTGATGTTGTTGGATCTCAGATTATAGGAGCTGTTGGTATCCCTGCAGAGCAGTTGATCTCAGGTGAAAGAATCGAAGGGACTTATCCGATTGTTGGTACAAATGGTAAGCAATGTAATCCGGGGGCTGTTCTGAGCCTATCAATTCAGTATATACCGATGGAGAGAGTGCCCCTTTATCATGGTGGTGTTGGAGGAGATCTATCGTATCAGGGTGTACCTGGCACTTATTTTCCTCTTCGAAGAGGAGGAACAGTTACTCTATATCAAGATGCCCACGCTCATGATGGACCTAATCTGTGGTTGGCTAATGGGCGGCAGTATCAGCACGGACATTGTTGGCGTGAGATATTTGATGCAATATCTCAGGCTCGTCGCCTGATTTATATAACAGGGTGGTCTGTTTACCACCTGATTCAGCTTGTGAGGGATGATCCAAATGTAACTAATAGTACGTTGGGGGAGATTCTCAAAGTCAAGTCTCAGGAAGGTGTGCGAGTGTTGCTCCTAGTATGGGATGATCCTACCTCCACCAGCATATTGGGGTATAAAACTGTAAGAATCATCCATGCTGTATACCTTCATGTTTCTCTTTCTTTCTTTTCTCAGTTAAAATTGCTTAAAATGTGAAATGATGCGTTGTTATGTTAACTTTTAATACAAATCCAAACATAGTTTGTGTACCATCTTTTGACAACCTATCTCTAATCACAAATGTGGCATATATAAAAGTTGAATGCACTTCTAATGCAAGTTTGAATTTAATCAGCTTGTTGATGATAATGTTTGATGCAATTCATTACTGAACAGTTTTCAGTGTGTTCTAAAGATGGACTTTTCAATGTATATTGTTGGGATAAGAGGTAGCCTGCAACTTGCATTTATTTAGCTTTTAACTTGGTCAACTATTATGAACCAACGAAAGGAGTTACATAGTCTACTTGTGATCATAACCGTAGATGTTACATATTTTGTTCTTTATAGTTATGATTCATTGACCTAATATGTCTTATTCAGTAGCTATGCTAAAAAATTTGAGTTTTTAACCTTTATTGGCATTCAGGATGGTGTAATGGGTACAAGTGATGAAGAAACACGCCGTTATTTCAAGCATTCATCAGTGCAAGTGCTTCTGTGTCCACGGACTGCTGGGAAAGGCAGCTGGGTTAAAAAGAAGGTACAATTTTGCTTCACCTTCTCCTTTTTTAGTAAATTCTTTTTTCATGCAAAGGGATCATCAGTTCCATCACTTCACTGCTAATTTAATATGCTTTAGAATGCTCATGTATTTCCTAGGAAATCAAGGCTATCCTGAATATTAACATGATTCGTAGAAATTCACTTCAGCCAAATTATACCCATTAAGTAATCGGATCTAGGATATTCATAATGACTAATATTATTATGGTTTTGAAAAAGTCACAATTCTATGTATGTAGTTGTAAAAGGTATGAGAGGAAAAACTAAATTTTCCATAAGTGTGTTAATAACAAATATTCTTTAAATTATACATGCAATTATTATTTAATTTGCTTGAATTATTGTTTAATTTGATTTATTAAGTTTTTTTGTGCATCTTAATAGATACTCTTATTTTAGTTTTATTGCCTATCCAATAACCCAAGTGGGCTTTCTTTATACAAATACTATCTTAATAGGATTACAAAAATTTAATGTATTTTAAATATTTATTTTTGGATTATTTGGATCTTTACAAGATCAAAAATATTCATTGTTTATTTTTGGATCTTTAATGCTTGAGAATAAATGCTCATTGATTATAATCTTATTCTAGCATTATAAATAAGAATATGTATTCTTATTTTAAAGGTTAATAATAAATGAAATAAAATAGTTTTAAGTCAGGATCTTTAAGAAATTGACCATAGAGCATGGTTCTTTGAAACATTCATTTATTTTTCCAAAAAAAAATGTATGGTTTTATCTTTTTTTTGACTTGTTAATAATCTAATGTACATGTGTTAAAACTAATTGACTTATTAATAACCCCTTCCAAATGTATGAATATATATACATATAGTGTTATATTTGTTGTTATACATCAAATTATTTTTTAACAAAATAAGTTTATTTAATTGAATTAGTGTTTTATGCAATTTATAGTAATATCAACATTTAATGGAAAAAGAATCCATTTTAGTATTTTTAGTATAACGATTTAGTGATAAATAAATAATTGCAAGTATATTTTATTTTCCCTATAAATTCATGCTTTCTTTTCTTTTCTTTTCTTTTTCCTTATATAATAATAAAAGAACTTATTTTATTAAAAAGACTTGAACAATGTGTAAGCACATAATTTTGTAATTGAAGGTAGGAGTTAGACTCTTGTCCACAAAATTGCCTGTATTTAGTGCTTTAACGAAATGTGTATTTGGTGCTTCAATGAAATGTTTTAAGGTCTATTGATAGTTCTTGAATGAAATGATTAATTTTGTTGTTAGTGTGAATGAGATGATTGATTTTCGGATCTTTTTGGATTCGGGCATTGTTTGGACTGAACTAGTGTGAACCACACCTATTTGGCCTTAGTTGCATCGTGAGGCTCACACCGGTTTGGTTCGAACCTACACCCATTCACCCTAGTCTCACCTTTTGGATCACTAAGCCAACCAAACCATCTTAGCTAATAAGGTATTAAATCTCACCTTATTTTTCCTATTTGGGATATGGACTTTCCATATCCACACCTTGGTTTTAATAATGTAAATACACTAAATTTATCTACTCGAAACTTACATTTTCAATTTTGCTGACTCATTTCCATTTTCCTAAGATGATACATGTAAAAATGGTCAAAGATTGATCAAACCAACCTAATTAAATCAATTTATAACATTAAGTTATATTCTACATAATCCTATATATACATGTGCTAATGATACATTGTTGAAAAGCTTCCAAAATCTTGTTTGATTTGATACCAATATTACTTAAAACTTCCAAGTGTTCCAAGAGTTATAATAGAAAACTGATACATAAATAATTTGATGAAGAAATTAAAACTTAAAAAGATATCTTCCTTATAAGTAAATTCATCACCATCATCATCTTCAAATCCCATCCTGCTCCTTGTGGGGTCAGCTACTTGTACGTGCCAACCGACTTTAGTGAATAAATTGAGATATGGCAATTTTCTATATGTATTATCTGGTTTGTGTCCATTTCTTCCTTCTAGTGCATGCTCATCTCATATAGGTTAGATTGAAAGAAGAATAAAATGTTTAATCCATATTCTCTTTGATTCAAAAGAAACTGTCACTTAATTTCTCTTTTCACCATCAGGAAACCGGTACAATCTATACTCATCATCAGAAAAGCGTGATAGTAGATGCTGATGCAGGTAACTACAAGAGAAGGATCATATCGTTTGTTGGGGGGCTTGACCTCTGCAAGGGAAGATATGATACCCAAAAGCACCCGCTTTTTAGTACATTGCAAACTGTTCACAAAGAGGACTATCATAATCCTAATTATACTGTAAGATTCTACTTAGTTTTTGTCAATAACCTGTTTCTTCTATTGTGCATATTGATTGTTTTGTATATAAAGGCTCATAACAATGAGTGAATCAATTCTAATTCTCGTTGCATCGTTTCTCCAAACAGGGGCCTGCTCCTGGTTGCCCGCGAGAGCCATGGCATGATTTACATAGTAAAATTGATGGTCCAGCAGCTTATGATGTCTTGACCAACTTTGAAGAGCGTTGGCGGAAGGCCTCCAAGCGTCATGGGCTTCAGAAAATGAAAAAAACTTCATTTGATGATTCCTTACTCAATCTTGAAAGAATCCCTGATGTATTGGGAATAGCCGAGGCTGCTAACCAACAAGAAGGTGATCCAGAAGGTTGGCACGTCCAGGTATGGAAATTTTGTTATATAGAACTGTCGTTTCCTTTCTGTGGCTAAAATCACTGCATGATGTAGGTGTTTCGTTCTATTGACTCGAACTCAGTTAGCGGCTTCCCCAAGGATCCAAAGGAGGCTCCAAGCAGGGTAAAATATCACATTCTTTTATTTCGAATTTTACATGGTTTTTGATCCAATGATGGTGGTAATGACTTAGTAACTTTGCTGCATTGAAACAGAACCTGGTGTGTGGGAAAAATTTACTGATAGACATGAGTATACATACTGCTTATGTAAAGGCGATTCGCGCAGCGCAGCATTTTATTTACATTGAGAACCAGTACTTCCTTGGATCATCATTCAATTGGGCTAATTATAAGGATTTGGGTGAGAAACTTAATTTCTTTATTGGATTAATAAAGATAGACTCACCATGTATATGATAGAAACTGGATAATTTGTCTGGTGTTGCTGTTAGAAAGAAGCAAATTATGATGTTAGTCCTTCGATTTCAGGTGCAAACAACTTGATTCCTATGGAAATAGCTCTCAAGGTTGCTAATAAAATCAGAGCGAGGGAGAGGTTTTCTGTATACATTATCGTTCCAATGTGGCCAGAGGGAGTTCCTACGAGCACTCCCACTCAAAGAATCCTCTTTTGGCAGGTACACTGTTTACCCTCACTTAAATATTCTACGTCCCGTTTTTTATTTACAACAACTGGAATTAATGTTTCTAGAGAAACTTGAGATATTTTTACGAGTCCACCATCTCATATATTTGAATGCCATGTTAAAGAGATTGCTCTTTTGAGTGAGGTTTACTTCTCATCTTGTAAACCATTAATAATTTTCTGCATCCCTGCAGTATAATACAATGCAAATGATGTACGAAACAATATACAAAGCATTAGTAGAGGTGGGGCTCGACCAAGAGTACGAACCTCAGGATTATTTGAATTTCTTTTGCCTTGGGAATCGCGAGGCTGAAGTCAGCGGAAGCAAGCCGGACACAAAAGGCTCTAGTGGAAGCACTCCACAGGTACACTCTCGATTTCCCCTTAATTATTTCTAATGATTCACGTTCGTGTTAGTAGTCTTGACTTTTGAACATGTGGTGTTGCCATGTAGGCACTCACTAGGAAAAACAGGCGCTTCATGATCTATGTCCACTCGAAGGGAATGATAGTGGACGACGAATTTGTCCTAATGGGTTCGGCCAATATCAACCAACGCTCTCTAGAAGGAACGAGGGATACTGAAATTGCCATGGGTGCTTATCAGCCTCAGTACACATGGGCCACCAAACGTGCTAATCCACATGGACAGGTACACTATCAATTTGATTTTAGGCCTATATTTGGTAAAGATTTAAAAATAAGATCTTATTTCATCCTAAAATAAGATGTTAGAAGCTTATACGGGGGATCTTTAACTTATTTCTAAATTAAGATCTTATTTTTTATAAACACCTGCAAATCTGTTAATTTTAATTACATAATTGTCATTACTAACATCTTATAATCTCCACCATCTTATTTATCAACAACTTATTTTAAAAATAAGAGAAATCATTTTATAAGCTCTAAAAACATTTTATAAGATGGAAGAGCTTAAAAGTTAAAGCTCTTTCAAATAATCTTTGCCATTTACCCTCTAAGAACATTGGCTACTAAATATTTTAGTTTCTTTCAACTAAAACGTGCTAGCGTGTGTATAACCAAGTTGTTTCATCCTCTAGATCTACGGGTATAGAATGTCGCTGTGGGCGGAGCACACAGGCACTTTAGAGCAATGCTTTGAACAACCAGAGAGTCTCGAATGCATAAGACGAGTAAGATGGATGGGTGAGCTGAACTGGAAACAGTTTGCAGCAAACGAAACGAGTGAACTGCATGGCCATCTACTCAAGTATCCGGTGGAGGTTGACAGAACGGGAAAGGTGAGGTCTCTTCCGGGATGTGAAACGTTTCCTGATATGGGTGGCAAGATAATAGGCACTTTTACAGGCATTCAGGAGAATCTTACAATTTGAGCAAGCATTCTTGGTTTCAAATATTTTGCCTTTATTTTTACTCATTCCTTAATTCTATTGCCAGATACCTAGTTTTGGAAACTGGATGTAATCCACATATGATTAGAAAGTGGTGATTGCATTTGTAAAAGAGGCTTTTGTGCTCTGTTTTTTGTTTTCATTCTCAAAGTTTTGGTCTTTTTTCTCATTTCTTGATTACATGCTGTGTTTGATTGTAGTACCTAGATTACAGTTTATAGAGAGTGAGACCTACAGAGTACTTTGATTTTGATTGATGATTTTATTTTTAATCTTTTATCTATAAACTCAAATGTGGGGTTATTATCATTGTAGGGTTATACTGGTTCCGGTCTAGTTTTCTTCTGAACTTCCTGATAAAGATTATGTATCTTAAGAGGGGTAATTTCATGTTACTCCTATTGTGTTTGAACACCACTTAATATAAATATTATATATATATAAAATATTTGTTTACACACACATGCATGTAATTGGCTATGTAAAAAACTCAATCTATATTTATATATAAAATGAAGAAAGTTGACAAATATTACTTATTTGTTACTTTCCCGTCTAAACTATCTTGGAATACAAAAAATGAAAAATAACATTTTTTTTTTATATATCTATCTTGGAATACAAAAAATGAAAAATAATATTTTTTTATATATCGTACACAATAAACTTCACACATATTTCACATAATAAGCTTTTATATATTTTATAAAGGATGTTTAACAATAACAAGAACAACAATATTAATAGATAGTTTTTTAATAATAATAAAATATTATTGCCAAAAAAATTATAAAAATCAGCAAATAAAATTTAAATACTAATGATGATGGGTAATTAAAAAAAAAAACATAGGTGAAATTAAAAAAAAAAAAAAGATATAATTAATATACAAATTGCTCAAAAAATCTTAAATTTGTTTTGAAAATTTTGATAATTGTTTTAAAAATCTAAACGTAAATTTTAAAGCTAAAATCTATTCCAAAAAATTTAACAATAATGTTAAATAACTTAATCTATAAAATTTTATGATCATGCAATAAATAGTAAGAAAAAGTATATCCGTGAAAAAATAAATCCTTGGAAAATACTGAAATAAAAAAGTATGGTCCAAATACTTATTGAATATTTAATTCATTTAATTATTAGTAATTTTTGTCATATTTATTCATTAATCATATTCATAATTTCATTTTTAATGCATGTTATATCAAATTCATATCTATTTTAAAATTCATAATTTATTATTGATATTGCATATAAAATTATCAAATTTATTATTGACATTGCATAATTCATAATTCATAATTTCTAATTTTATCAAATACGATTATTTAAAATAACATAATTTTAGAGTTAAAATATCAACATTTTTATTAATATAGATATTAAAAGCAATATATATATTTTATATTTAAATGATATATCATTACATTATGTTATCAACATTAAAAATTATTAGATTTTATATAACAAACTGCGCATCGCGCGGGTATACTACTAGTATGTGTCTATATATATATACATGTCGTTGTATTATCATGCACGGTCGAATCGTGTCCCATGGCACGACCATGTGAGAGAAAAAAAAATCATATACTTAGAGCTGAAAATCACATACTTTAGAGCCGAAAAAAACATACGTGTACATTGTTGTGGTACACGGTCAACTGTCCCCCGTGGCACGACCGTGAACGGTCCCGTCGCACATGAGAGGGTTGTATATGAGTTTTTGTGTGGGTTGTATATGAGTTTTTGTGTAGTTGTTGTTGTTTTTTTATTATTATTATTATTATTATTATTATTATTATTATTATTATTATTATTATTATTATTATTATTATTATTATTATTATTATTATTATTATTATTATTATTATTATTATTATTATTATTATTATTATTATTATTATTATTATTATTATTATTATTATTATTATTATTATTATTATTATTATTATTATTATGTGTCAACTGCCTACACGCTTCTTTTTTATAATATTGAGTTATGTGATGAAAATGGTCCCATTCAAAATAAAATAAAAAGTGTTCATGAACATTGAGCAGGAGAAGGATTTAGGTGATATTGTCTCAAATTGAATTTTAGGGGAATTGATAATATAAAATTCATTTATGTTTGATGATAGATAGATAATTGAGTCTAGTATGTTTCTTCTATAGGTTTTGTGTGAGAGCTAACTGTATATTGAGAAATAGAGCATGGAGGTGACATATCAAGTATTAAGATACTGATCGTGAGCAACCTTATCGATCTAGTTTTGCCTGCAAAAAGACTCATATTATTATATCAATTAATGAAATGAAATTTTATTTTGTATATGGGCATAGTATGTTTAAGATTATATCATAAAATATTTAAATCTAATAATATTATAAAAGTGTTTTAATTTCAGTCAATTTTTGTAATGTCTATAGCATTCTTAATGAATTTAAAAAATTAAGAATACTTAGGTAATTCTATAAAAATTAAATAAACACATAAGTAAATAACTAAATAAATAAGAAACCTAATACTATTGGTAAATAACTAATAAATAAATAAACCTAATATTATTGGGGGAAAAAAAGAAGCTAATTTTCAACGACTAGGGTGTTGGTGAAACATGATGAGAAATACATAACGTCTGCCAATGCAAATAAGAAAAGCAATAAGTTGATTAAATGAGAGAAAGAGAAATCGTGATTTCTAACTATTCAATATGCATATTAATTTTCTAATATTTTTCGTTGCAATATTTTCAGATATTTATTTTAGTAATTGCTTGATGTAGTAAGATTATGGATTGAGGGTTCTATTCAAGTATAGTTGTCTGTGCCCATGAATGAATTAAGATTTTTGAATTACTGGTTTGAAAGAAATAATACGAAACCTTATTGATATATGTTATCTTTTACACAGTAATCCATGGCAATGTTTATCAAATTCGAAGATCTGGCCTTTTAGAGTAAAAAAACAAAATCTTCAAAGTTTTGACTTTCATTGTATTCAAATAGGTATTTCTTTATCTTTCTAAATCGTTTTTCTTAGCAAATATAGATTTTCTTACTTTTTCCTTCAGTATATGTATATTTGTATTATATTTAAATTTATGAATGTAGATTTAAATGGTATGTCATTCAAGTGTAAGCAAATGAATAAGAGAAGGGTTGGTATGTTCTTGGGCTATAGTGTGCCTCCAATCCTAACTCTAATAAATTTAAATGATACAATTAATATTTTTATATGTAACAAGTAATATCTTTAATTAACTAGTATATTTCACTAAAACATATATTTTAGTTATACAAGTAAATAATTTATGAGTAAGCAATTAATATCTCATGAGTATACACCTAATACTGAGTATTCAACTAATATTAAACTAATATCTTTGGAGGTACAATATACCCGGGGTAATAAGTTTTTGCCTATGAATAGATGGTTGAACATTGTTGAGAAACTATGGGGGTGTTTGACTAAGCTTATTTTTAGAGCTTATAAGCTCTTGCCTCTTATTGTTTTAGAGCTTATAAGATGATTAATTTAAGTTTAACATAAGTTGTTGAAGTGTTTGGATAAATAAGATGTGGAGCTTATAAGATGTTAGTAATGACATTTGTGTAATTTCAATCATCAAATTTGAAAGTCTTTTAAACAATAAGCTCTTATTTTAGAAATAAATTGGAATTCTCTTACTTTTAAAAAAAGAGCTTATAAGCTCCTAAGATAAGATCTTATTTTTAAACTTATTTTTAGAGCTTATAAGATGTAAAATTTAAGTTAGAAATAAGTTGATGAAGTGTTTGAATAAATAAGATGGTGGAGCTTATAAGATTTTAGAAATGACATTTGTGTAATTTTAATGATCAAATTTGAAGGTGTTTTAAAAAATAAGCTCTTATTTTAGAAATAAGTTAAGATTCCCCAACTTTTCAAAAAGGAACTTATAAAGCTCCTTACATCTTATAAGCTTCTAAAATAGATTTTATTTTTAAAACTTAGCCACATACTTTTGAGGAGCTTATAAGTTTTTAACGTCTTATAAGCTCTTTTAAGAGCATCCTTAGTGGAGTTTCTAAATTGAGGCTCTATATTTTGGTTTAGAGCACCCATTTAGAGCCCCGGAGGAATCTTTTGAATTTTTAAAACAACACTCGTCACAATGGTCGGGCTCTATAAATTGAGTTTCTATAAATTGTTTTATATAATAATTTGATTATAAGTTATTTTTGATGTGTTAACTTTTATAAATAATTAATTTATATGTGGGTAATCCTTATTTTATTTTTACGAATATTTCGACTTAAATATTATGAAAATATATGAATATTTCAAATTATTATCCGTATATCAAATCTCTTATTCGAATATAGTCCACTTGATTGGTGAAATTTGGACCTCGTGAATTTCCTCCGGTATCTTCCATTGTTTCCAAACTAATAATAACAAAACACTAAAATAAATTTAGAAAATATAATTGTTGGAAAATAATTATATAAAAAAAGGGTCTAGCTAATTATATAAAAAAGGGCCTAGCTAATTAAATTAAGCCCATGCATTTTAGTTTTAAACAAGAGAGCCCAGTCCAAATTAACAACTTAAAAACCTTTCTACACCAAAAAGTCCTTTCTTTTCCACGGCGTAAAACAAACTCACCTTTTTCTCTTCCACAGACTTGAAGGTCTTCCACGGCGCAGGAAAAGACTCATGATATATTTGCTTCTGCTCAACCCTCTCTCAAACTTTCTTCTCTCAAATCATTTTTTGATGCAGTTGCTGCTGTTGTAAAGTCGCCGCCGGCCACCGGAGTAGAGACTGGAAAAACAAAGAGAAGAGGTTAAAGTGAAGGACGTTGAAGAAGAGAATCCGATATTTATAGGAACTTTAATATTACCGTTGTTTATTTTTGAAAAATTCCCGTTGGAATTTATGTTTGAAAATTGTGAAAATCTTTGTGTTTTTTTATTAATTTTGTGATTGTTCTTCATAGTCCCATTTAATGAGGTTGCAAACTTAGTATTAAATTTGAGGATGAATTTGCAGCCCTTGGAAAATATATTAGATTTAGAGCCCACAAATTTGTACCACGGTGAGATCACTTTTGGGTCTGAATTTTTAAATATGGAGCTTTCATGTGTTATGAAGACTCCACTGAGGATGCTCTAAGGAGCTTATACACTTGGCAAAACACTTTTGAGGAGCTTATAAGCTCACCCAAACAAACATACATACTCTCTCTCTCTCTCTAAAAATAAATACAACAATTTATTTATTTATTTAACTCAATTTATTTATGTTTTACAAGAGATGCAAAATTTCACATCGTTGATAGTCAATATGATGAAGCAAGATAATTTGTTTGCATCACAAAGAGGTCAAATTATTTTGATTGAGGTTTGAATTTTAATTTTAACTGTGGGTTGTGCATTTTATACTCTTTTTATTTAATAAATTCTAAGAAATTTAATATTTTAATTGAAGACTGACAATGAGTATGATAATGTAGATGCTGGAAAAGCATTCGTGAATTGGTGTGCGGATATGGGTCTATTACGGATATAAGGATATCATAAATTATAAGAAAGTGATGCTCCTAAATCAGTGGTATTCACTTATTTATATATTTATTATTCTATTTTATTTTTCATAATATTTAAGATTATTTATGTGTTTATTTTAAATTTAAAAATCCAATCCATGTATTATTTTACTTTTTGAATCATAAACTGTAGATAAATACGTGTAATGGGGCCAATGACTTTTACTGTGATCATTTTTACACCAAACAATCCAAATAGCCCTAAAATGTGGAAAAAAAAAAAATTGGACTGAATAGAGAAGTTATTTGTTATGTTTTATTGCATCTCAGAATATAATATTTTGTATCTGTTTCTCGACTACTTTGAGAATATAAATTTTAGGGTTAATTACATAAAAATGCACGAACTTTGGGTTGAATTTCAATTGCAACATGAACTTTTAACTGTAACATAAAAAACGTTCAATTTAACGTTTGTTTCAATTTGGGACACGTTTGGATATAATTATTGATAACATTGATGTTTCAATGTTTAAAAATATAATTTTATAAGATTTATGCATATAAAATTTTATATGCATTATGTTGTAATTTTATATGCATTAAAATTATATAAATTTTGTTGTATTTTAATTTAATAAAATTAAACATTTTGCAATAAAATTATAAATTCAATAAAATTTATAAAATTTTAATGCATATAAAATTATAACATAATGCATATAAAATTTTATATGCAGCAATCTTATAAAATTATATTTTTAAACATTGAAACATCAATGTTATCAATAATTATATCCAAATGTGTCCCAAATTGAAACAATCGTTAAATTGAACGTTTTTTATGTTACAGTTAAAAGTTCATGTTGCAATTGAAATTCAACCCAAAGTTCGTGTATTTTTATGTAATTAACCCTAAATTTTATTATCTGTTGCTACTCTGTGAGGCAACTGATAAAGTTTTTTTAGTCAACTGCAAGTCGCAATATTAATTGATAATTTTTTTTTTTTGTCTGTTTCTCTGCTAATCCATATATGAAAAGTTAAAATATTTGAAAATAAGTATAAAATGTAGATTTGTAGTTAATATATATTTTTTTAATTTATCGATATACATCTCCATATTTGTAATCTTGATATGGATATGATGGGTAAATAAATTTTAACAGTATATCTCCAGGATAAAAACTGAAAACAAATATCAAAAAAATTAATTGAGGAAAACATAAAATAAAATTTAAAACGTAAACACTTCAACGACAAGGATAAAACGAATATAAAAAAATTCTAAAAAATATTGAGAAACGAATATCAAAAAAATTGTAAAAAAATTTGAGAAAATTAACATTGTTAGGATCAAGAAAATCAACAAATACTTTAAATTTATTTCATTCATGTGATATTGAGAAAATCAATATTATTAGCCCGAAAATATCGAGAAAATCAACACTATTAAAGTCAAAGCTACTAGTTTTACCTATCTCAAATTTTTATTTATCTAAAATATCACTAATATTTAAATCACAACAATCAGTAATATTGATATCTAATATTAGAAAAGGCAAAAACTTATATGCTCCTGGGGCACCCCAATCAGACCCGGTGCATGGGCTGCTCCCACGCGCACCCACACTGTAGTTATGTTCAGGTATCACACATTTTCTCTTCAGGTATCACATATCTACCCTTAATGTATTATGCGGAAACAGTGTTGTTTTTTTTTTTTTTTTTTTTTCTTATTTCTCCTCCTTCTTAGTCTCTTTTCTTATTAATTTGTTATTCTTCTTATTTGTTTAGTACATTCTTCTTCTTATTGTTCTTGTATATCTTCTTGTTATTATTCTTTTTCAAATTGCCATGAAATCATTTAAGGTATTACATAATTACCTAATAGGTATTTGTATATGTTACTCTCAGGGGTATTACATAAATATCTTTCAGGTATTACACAAGTATCTTTTAAGTATCACACATATTTCTTTCGAGTATTACATAAACACCTTATATGTATTTGTATATGTTACTTTCAGGTATTATACAAGTATCTTTTAAGTATCACACATATTACTTTCAGGTATTACATAAATACCTTAGAAGTAGGTATTTGTATATGTTACTCTCAGGTATTACATAAATACCTTTTAGGTATTACACAAGTATCCTTTTAGGTATCACACATATTACTTTCAAGTATTATATAAATATCTTATAGGTTTTTGTATATGTTACTCTCAAGTATTATATAAATACATTTCAGGTATTACACATGTATCATACATATTTCTTTCAGGTATTACCTAATTTGAGTCCTTATTGACAAGGATATGATCAAGTCTCGTACAAATTAAGCAAGGGATTATCAGTTCAAAGAATTCAACGATTTTATTGAATAGAAAAGCTAGGAATCCATTGATGAAAAGCAAGATTATTACCACCCATTCAAGAATGACATATATCAAGAAATACGGTAGAGTTCCAAACTTTTCCTCTATAGAAAGCCTTAACGATCCCATCATCGACAAACCAGAAAACCCAAGAAAGAAAGAAAAAGTGAAAACCGAAGATCAAAAAGGGATTTCAAGTGGAGAGATTCAAGAACGTTTGGAATGTAGGAACACCCACACAGATCATGAAATCTCTCCCTCTTCCGTCTTCTCTCTCTACTAGAAATTTAACCAAAATTCATATCTTGCAGAGTGCTTGCTACATGGAGAGGGCTTCAGAGTGAGGGGCAAGAACAATTCACTAGGCAATCATAACCATCTTCATATATACTATAATATTACTTGTCTTGTTTTTGGATAATAGAGATAGAAAAGAAGAGAACAAGAAAGAGAGAAAAATAGATTAGAGAAAGAAAAAAAAAAGAATTAGAAGGAGGAGGAGTTGCAGGACTATGGGGAGGAATTAGGAAATTAGGGTTTGAAGGGAAAAAAAAAATTTAAAAAGAAAAAAGAAAAAAGGTATATGGGTGGAGTGGGTCGGGTTGGGGGCACGAATCCCAAATTCGTGCCCTAGGTGCACAAGAGTCCTTCTCATTAGAAAATATCGACCCCACATTTACAAGTCAACAATCTTGAAAATTGATATCCAATATTAAAAAAATATCGACTCCACATCTACAATCAACTATCACGAATATTAAAGTAGTGTAGACTCCACTGTCTTGTCTTTTCTAACATATGTATTGTGTCTAATACTATATTGCAGTGGAATCAATATAATACTATTAGCCATTGTGTGGCTGTTTTAGTCCTTTTTTATTGTATGTTTTTCTTGGAACAATATATATTGTGGTGGAATCAATGGAATACTATCTGTGTTCGTTTGGTCCACATTTGATCAGTGTTCATTTGATCCACATTTGATTAGTGATTTGTTGGATGCCGAAGAGAAGATATCTACACTAACGGAGAGTCGTTATCTATTGAAGTATCGTAGTTCGGAGGATGCTGACAAGGAAACCAAACGACTTGCGATCTTGGTCAGCGTTGTCTATACTAAGTGATAAGCCACACCATTTGCAACCACGCAGACGTAACATCACTAACGGACTACTTATCCCAATAAGCTAGGGTTTATCTACGTAAAAACCAAACGAAGCTACTTATCCCAATAAGCTAGGGTTTGGTCGGCGTTGTCTATACTAAGTGATAAGTCACACCGTTTACAACCACGCAGACGTAACATCACTGACGTATAATTTTACACACATGTTTTCATCTATTAAATTTCTTCTATCGGTCTATAGTAAATAAAATTTTCAAATACTAAGAAGGACGAGGATTCTATGCTTTTAACCTTCTTGTTCAATCCGTAAATGAAATATGCCTCCTACATACCACTTTTAAGCTAACAAAATAATTATTTTCTCTCATGTAGTGTTCTAGTAGAGACGAATCGTCATTCTTTACTAACAAGTCACTTAATTATAATGTTTTAATTTTTTAATAAAAGGTTCATTAATAAATGAAAAACTTAAGTGAAAATGTTATTTTTTAATGACCATTTAAAATATAATATTAAAAATTGATAAAAAGATATCAGATAATTATTTTGTGATACTTTAATTATATTGAGAAATCACAATGTCCAAAAATGTGTATAATAGTTTCAGAATATGTGGATAAAGTTGAAAATATTTAATCAATATGGTACGAAGAATGCTAGAGATGTACATGAGGAATTTATAAGAGATGACAAAAATGAGTTTGTAATTAATAGATGCGGAATAGATCCCATGTAATGTCTAACAAGTAATTTTCAAACTACTAAAAATAATTTAACCCCAAAACATCAATCAAATTTTATATACTTTACGTGTACACACATAAAAGTTATAGCCAAATATTTTAATATATGTATTTTCTAAAGTACTAATTTAGTGTTTCTATTTGATTTTTGCGTAATCCAATAATCTTTGACGTGCAAGTGTGTGTGTGTGTGTATATATATATATTTGTGTGTGTAATAAAGCTAACTAAAGTGCAAGTGGAGGACAACATTACACTCACTACACTGTTAAGTAAAACTGCAATAACATATGTCGTATGTTTTCTAGGGAATTACATTACATCAATATAAGAGATTCAGATGTAAACAATCTTTTTTGAGTGCTTAATTAAATTTATTGTTATTGTTATTATTCATAATTTTTTTGTTATTATTAATATTAACTTGATTAAATAGTATGGTAATAACATGATAT
This sequence comes from Scutellaria galericulata, assembly GCA_946896805.1. NCBI lineage: Eukaryota > Viridiplantae > Streptophyta > Magnoliopsida > Lamiales > Lamiaceae > Scutellaria > Scutellaria galericulata. Next base: position 12,419,997 of record OX335791.1, on the reverse strand, counting down.
TTAAATGTATAAAGTCAAAATTGATGAAGGGAGAAAGTTCATCAACACACCACCAAACATTGAGTTTGCAAGCATACATATATACATTTCCACATACTTCTAAACCAGGAAATAAAAGTGTTGGAGGAAAAGTTGTATGTCGTCACCAAAAAGTAGAAAATATAGAATAAAGGGTATCCGAAAATACTTTAGAAAAAAAAAAAAAAACCGAATAACAAGAAAAGATAGAAAAAGAGGTACTTGAAGAAAGAAAAAAAAAAGCATGATGACCATCTTATTGAAGAGAGCAGAGATGAGATGAAAATTAAAGGACTCATGCCAAAACAAAGAAAAAAGCAAAGCCTCAAGCAAAAATAACAAAGCATGCAAGAACAACAAATTCCAAAAAACAGAAGAAAAAAATTAGAATATACATCAAATTTTACCTTTTTATATAGATTAATTTTTAACTTCCTCGATTTAAACTTTTTTCTTAATTGTAACATGGACATCATTTTCTTTTTTTTTTTTTTCCCTTAATGTCTACATTTAATTAAAAAATGTTAACTTATAATAATCAAATATTGAAATAATTAATAAAATAGTTCAACAAAAATTAAAGTCCAATAAATATTGAATGAAATTAACAACAAAAAATGACCACTAAATCAAATTAATATTTCAGAAAAAAAAGGGGGGGGGGGCCTCCACGTGCACGTTTTCAAAACTAGCATATATAAATGTCTATTCAAAGAGGAACACTTCTGTGCACCAATTGCATAGAAGTGAAATTCATGCAATCCATACTTTTATGTTATAAATGTAGTACATTTATGTCATAAATGTAATACCTTTATGTATGTTCATTTTAAAAGGTATGGATATTTGTACATAAAGGTACTACATTTATAACATAAATGTATGAATTGCACGAATTTCACTTCTGTGCAACTGGTGCACAGAAGTTTTTGTGCTATTCAAAATATATACTTCTAAATAATTAGATATTGATTTAAGGGTTACAAAATATAAAAATATATTTTTGACAGTATAGATACTAAAATTAGAAGCACATCCTTCTAGGTTAGAGAATCACAAGCCAAATTTGATAAAAGTAAGGACTCAGAAATGCTATTTTAATCTCTAACCAAAGGGAAATTTTATTTTTCAATGTTATTTTACGAGCAAACATTAATATAATTATTAGATATAATATGTTATATTATTAAATTTTAAGGCGAGAAACTATTGTATTTGATTTGAAACGAAAAAACACAATTGTCAATATGCAAGAACAATATAAGAAACCATCATATAATTCAACAAAGTAATAATTGACTTTGATATTTATTCTTTATTAAACCATGACAATAATTTTAATTAGAAATTAATATAAAAATCGAAAATCTTAGACCAATCAAATAATATAGTTGGTGCATAATTGCATATGACTCGTGGCCAGCTCAAAGAGTAGAATAAACAAAGATAGTGAGAATAAAAGTGACATCGTGGGACTATATATATTTGAAAACAAACAATTAAAGATAGTTGATCTTTTGGAAATAAAAATGACAATTAATTTGGATCTTGTATTTTAAATTTGATATCTCAAAATCTTATATTTGTTATTTTTAATTCACGTACTATTTAAATTAAAAATATTATTGATTATTTTAAAACATTAGACGAAGTATCAATATGAAATATCTTTACACTTAACGTATAATAGTTATTTTAAAATATCACACCAAACACCACACGAAATAGAAGATAATATTTGCAATTAAGAAGTACACGTAGATTGATCTCACAAGATGTAATTTGCTGGGTAGGTAGTAGACAATAGTCACGAGTCACTATATTAATTATAAAATGGTCCCTCCCATAATTCCAAAATAATTCCAGATTGACCCCAAAAATAATATATATTACTCGAGCCCATCACCCAAACTTACCACGTTTAAAGTGCAAGTACGCACCTACCCCCTTTGCCCAAGAATATCAGGAAGAAGAGTACTAAAGTGGAGATTTGGGGCCCACCACCCCCAACCCCCAACCCCCCCTCCCCCCTTATATTTTCTCATTTTTCCTACTATAGATCCAATCTTAAAAGGATTCAATGCTAAAAAAAATTCAATTATAGTCATCTAACTATAATTATGCTTCTTTGTAGGCTTTTGATGGTGACTAATACATAACCATGATGAGCTTCACCATGGTAAACTGAAAAAAAAAAAAAAAAAAATTTCAACGCGTAATTGAACGTCCCCTTCTCATTGACGCGTACATTGAACGTGCCACACAGACGCGTGGAAGGCTTAGGAGCCATGGTAAACTGAAAAAAAAAAATAAAAAATTCACCGCGTAATTGAACGCCTCCTTCTCATTGACGCGTGCATTGAACGTGCCACACAGGCGCGTGGAAGGCTCAGGAGCCCATGTGCGTGACAACTTTTTTTTCTTTTTTTTCTTTTTCCTATTTTGACATTATTTGATTTGTTTTTTCTTTCATTTACTTCATTTTATTAAAAATTGAGTCTGGTTCATTCTCTTACCTTTTCTTGTTTTTTTTTTCCAATTTTTGAGATAACCAATAATTTTATTTTTTATTTTTTCTTATTAACTCAATTTTAAATATATTATTTAATTAAATTTGAGAAAAAATATAAAAATGTACCAAATCAAAATAGAGCCGTTTATGTCGATTGCCAAAATAGAGCCGTTTACGACTGTTGTCAAAATAGAGCCGTTTATGGTTTTTAATAAACGACTCTATTTTTTTCTATAAATACACCAAGTCAATTTTCATTTATTCCAATTATAAAATCATATTTCATCTATAATTATCCAAGCTTTTTGTTGGTTCCATATTTTTCATAATCTTTTCAACCCACTTCTCCAAATGGCCGAAAATAATCGAGATTTCTTCGAAAATTTTGATTATTTGCAATTTCTTTCACCTACACAAAATCCACCAAACACAAATTTACCCGATTATTCGCAACAATCAGAAATACCATCTTCCGTGTTGGAAACACAACAATCACAATATTCAATTCCAATTGATTTGGAAAGTTCTGAACAAGAATTTATCGCCACTGAAGGTAGATGCCCGACAAAATGGAGGGTTGAGGAAGACGAGCTGCTAGCACACTCATTTGTCATGGTAAGTGAAGATCCCATAGTCGGCAATGATAAAAAAGGGGATGCCTTTTGGAGAAGAATTGCAACATACTACAATGCTAATCGCAAGACTGGTATGTCAGAAAGAATTTGTAATTCGATAAAATCACACTAGTATAACACTGTTCAGAAGAAGGAAAACCTTTTCAATGCTTGCTACAACATTATTGAAAGTACTTATAGAAGTGGGCATAACGATGAAGATTTATTGAGAATGACCTATGCCAAATATCGTTCTAATAACAAAAACGTTGCTTTCAATTTTGAGCATGTATGTTAATATAAAAGGATCGAGCACTTTATGCTCCACAATATGGTGTTCATCAAGATTCCTCAAAAAAGATAAGGACATCGGATTCAAATACGAGCAACACGTTAACTCCACGAGGTAATTGTTTAGAATTTAATCTAAACTTCGAAGAAACACGTCCAATTGGACCGAAGGCTGCTAAGAGAAAAGCTAAAGGCAAGGGTAAAACATCAACCCAAAATAATGATGATGGTGTTGATAAAGTTATCGAGCAATTCAAGGAGTATTCGATTCACAAGCAAAATATGGTTGATGTAGTAAGAGAACAAAACATACGAGTAAAAGAACAAAATATTCTCAAAGAACATTAACTCGAGTTGATTGAGTTTCATTTTATGTTAATGTTTTCTCTATTATTGAAAAGTGTGATCAATTGCAACCACATAATTTGAAAATCTTTCTCAATATCAATAAATGGTCATAAGTTAGAGTCCAAATATACATTATGACAAGCATGTTATTTTACATGTAGTGTTTTCTCTATTATTGAAAAGTGTGATCAATTGCAACCACATAATTTGAGAATCTTTCTCAATATTAATAAATGGTCATAAGCTAGAGTCCAAGTATACATTATGACAAGCATGTTATTTCACATATAGTGTTTTCTCTATTATTGAAAAGTGTGATCAATTGCAACCACATAATTTGACTTGCAACCACATACACTTTAACTCTATAAATATAGGGTTATATTACTTTATTATTCAAAAAAAACATTTGAAACAAAGATATCACTCAGAGCTTTCATCTACTGCCCCATAATGTCTCATTCTCAAAATTCCGATGAATCTAACACTGACGATTAGACCCACGATCAACCTGGTTCACCTGGCGAACAAATGATGTTTACTATTATTCAACTTCTCGAAGCTCAGACACAAAAGAACACTAGAAGAAGGTTTATTGAGAGAAATCTTGAAGAGGAACATGCTAAACTCTACCAAGATTACTTCTCTCAGAATTCGGTGTATCCCAACAATATATTTTGACGACGATTTCGCATGCGTAGGGATTTATTCATGTGCATAGTTAATGCATTGGAGAATCATTCGGCGGAATTTCAACAAAGAACCGACACTACAAATAGACAAGGCCTCTTACCGTTATAAAAATGCACTGCGGCTATTCGTCAGTTGGCTTATGGAGTCCCTGTCGACAGCCTTGACGAGTACTTACACATGGAAAATTCTACCGATGTAAGGTGTCTATTCAAATTTTGTGAATGTATTTATTCAATATTTGGTGATAGATATTTGAGAAGGCCGAATAACAATGACGTTCAATGTCTTCTACATCTTCACGAGTCGAGACATGGATATCCGGGCATGTTGGGTAGTTTTGATTGCATGCATTGGGAGTGGAATAACTTCCCAGTTGCTTGGAAAGGTCAATTTTCGAGAGGTCATAAATCTCCAACAATTGTACTTGAAGCGGTCGCATGGCAGGACTTGTGGATATGGCATACCTTTTTTGGGGTCACATATTCTCGTAATGACATCAACGTGTTGAATGAATCTACTTTGTTCAACCATGTTTTAGTTGGGGAAGGGCCGATAATGGACTATAGTAAGAATGACACACAATATAATCATGGATACTATCTAACAGATGAAATCTATCCGAAATGGTCAACTTTTGTCAAGGCTTGTCCATGTCCACAAGATCCAAAGAGACGATTATTTAAGGAAAGACAAGAAGCTGCAAGGAAGGACGTCGAACGAGCATTTGGGGTGTTGCAAGCACAATGGGCTATTGTCAGGGGTCCTGCTCGTTTTTTCTATAGGAAAAAATTGAAGTTAATAATGTTATCATGTATTATTTTATACAACATGATTGTCGAAGATGAGGGAGAAATGATTTCTTTGGAATTCTGATGAAGTTGATGAGCCTGCACAACCAATACTTGGAGCTACACGAGATTTTGCAAATTATCTACACATTAATTCGGATCTATGTTCCAACACAGTTCATCACCAACTTCATGCGGACTTAGTTGAGCATATTTGGGCACGCACCAACGAAGAGAGGCATTAATTTGTTATCTATTTTATGTCTGAAATTTGTGTTAGTCGGTATTTTCAATTAATTGTCTTTAAATTATTGTTCGGTCTGATGTACTACTTTATTAAGTTCTTGTTTAATTTGATGTACCACTTTTTTTAAATTTATAATAATTTTTTATAACTATATATTTTTCCAAATGCAAAATAAATTGATTTTTTTTTTAAATTCGTCCAAATGTGACGAAAAAAATTTATAAGATTTTTTAACAATGTTGTGAAAAAATCTAAATTTTAAAAAATGATATTTATTTTATTCACATTATCGTAAATATAAAATTAATTTAGATGATAAACAATCTCAAATTAAATATAAAAATATTTGGACAAAAATGTGATTTGATTGCAGTTATCCAAATAGTATCATGATTGGAGGAGTTAAAAAATGTGAATTATAATTAATGAAATAATGATGTGGATGAAAGGTGGAGGGGAGAAACTTAACTATAACTCACATTTTTGTCCAGCATTGTAAATGCTCTTACAAAGCTATAGCCACTCCATATATAGCACCTACCAACTTTTCTTGTTATTAAAAGACTATTTTGCCCACTGCTAATTATTCTAAGACTGCTTTTTTAAAGCTTCACATAAAAGGGTTTTACATGCGAGGGTTCCACACAAAGCTCTTTTCTTAATTTTAATTAGATTTGTCTCGATTTGAAAACAAAACCTTTTATTTTTATTTTTTTATTAACCCTCTTAGTAGAGTTTCTAACAAACATAATTAGATGGACTTTAATTCTTTGGTAATAGTAATTATTTGTACAATCAATGTAAAAATATATAAAATATTGAGAAGAGAAATACAATAAGAAGATGAATTGTTGAGTATTTATTTCATTTGAGTTTCCAACTAGTCAACATATATGATCATATGGGAAATTATAAGGTCTTAAAGATGATTCCCATATTTAAGAATCTATTAAGTAATATTTTTATATTTTACAACATTTCTCATGGAATATTATAACGTGATATCAATGTTTTTGGGCAACCTTATTAGAAAAATCCAATGAAAACAAATAAGGCAAGGAAAATATTACATGACATACGTATTCTTCACTGTTGCACTATCTTATTAAAATTCTCTAACTAAGAAAATTTTATGGATAAAAACTTAGTAGAAAAAGAAAAGAGTCTAATATTAATCATTGTTTTTCAAAGCTTAATCTTCATGATTATTTTGGAAATGTCAAACCCACCCACCTCCCCTACCATCCCCCCCCCCCCCCCCACTCCTTCCAAGCCCACACATTCAAGTACCATCACACTCATTGCCAATTTGTACAACACAAACTACATTGTTCTTATAGAGGATTATGAGAGATTTATAATCTGTGGCCATGTCACAAGAACCATGAATTTATTCTACAAATGTTATTAAATATTATACACTTTATCATGAAGTCACAAGTGAATTTATAATATTTAAGTGGTTCAAAGAAGTGGTAACTATATATGGATTGTTTAATAGATATTTATGAAATTGTAGCACATCATACAGAAAAATATAATCATTTAGGATTTATATTATGAGAATCACACATATAACCAGCATTTGAGTAGGCACCAATGTCATCATTTGATATCTTGTAAAAAAGTAAATTAAGATTTTGTGAACATTAAAGGTATCGAAAAATGTTCTCGATGGATTTTAATTCCTCCAAGTAGGAAAAACTTTAAACCTTGCTAGCAAGTTTAATACAAACTTAATATCAAGGTTGGTTAAATTTGCAAGAGAAAGTAATGTGACAATAACATTCTAGTAATTAACTTCTCACGACCAAATTAATTCTTTTAATCAAATAAGTAATATGTTTCTTGTAAAATTAACTATATATTCATCCGCGTTAACTGAGTAACTACAATATAAGATTTATATCTAGGATTCTTACATCTCAACCCTACTCTATTTTCACGTGCCTTCGTCCCCGTGCATACACACTCCTGTTTTCATCCAAGTTCTATCAAACAAGTAATATTTTTAGTTATATATGCAATACCTTTTAGTTATCTGAATAATATTTTTTTGTTATACGAGTAATATATTTCAACCAAACGAGTAATACCTTTAGTTATACGATTAATATAAATCTTTCAATTTAACATGTAATATATTTTCGGTAATGAGAGAAATACATTTGAGTGAAACAAGTAATACATTTTCGAGATATTAGTAATACATTTTAGGTATACACTTGATACATTTTAGGTATATTGGTAATACCTTTCATTGAAATAAAGTAAGTTATACATTTTCAATATATTGATAATACCTTTTAGTTATATGATTAATACATTTAAATTATATAGGTAATATCTTTTATTAAAACTTAACAATATCATGACTATTTACCTTTTTTTCCTAATAGTAAACCCAACTTAAACCATAATTATCAGTTATGGAGTCAACTGCTCCTACTCGTGCATTGGGGGAGCAGAGAAAGAGGAATAAGGATGAAAAGAAGAAAGAAGGAGGAGGAGCAAAGGAGCAAAAGAAACGAGGAAGAGGAAGAGCAGACTGTGATGAAGAAAAAGAAGCAGAGAAGTAGTTAGGAAAATAGAGCAAAGAAAAAAAAAAAAAATATATATATATATATATATATATATATCTCTTGCGGTACATTATAATCATAAAATATTATTTTTTTAGTTATAAGATTAAACATTTTAACTGATATTTATATATTTTAGAAATCGAATCATATTTTCATTAGTTGGCGAGGGTTAGACGGATTAGACGAATCAAATCGAGTTGCATGGATATTATTACAACTAATTTATATAAAAGAGTTAGTCCATGCAACTAGGTCGATCCGATCCTGATCCGCGCGCTTTTGGACTTATTTATTTATTTATATGTTTCACTTATTATGTTATATTCGTGTCACTTTTATATACAAATATCCTTTCATTTACATACTGTAACTAGGAAAAAGAAGAAAAATTTAAGCACAATTTGTACATATATATTTTTATGAAATATTACTCATATTTTTATATGATATTACTTATACATTTATATTAACATAGTCATACATTTTGTGTAATATATAAATGTGCAACTAACATAAATAAAAGTAATGAGCACATAACTAAATGTATGACTAACATAATTAAAAGGTATGAAAAGAAATTATATAAATGTATGATTATATTGATATAAAGGTATACATAATGTTACATAAAGGTATACGTAATATCACATAAATGTATGTTGATCCAAAAATGCATTGAAATTCTTTCTTTCTTTTTTTTTTCTAAATTCAAGTACATAAAGGTTATGATGATATTTGTACATAAATGTCATACTAATATAACATAAACGTAACACGTGAATTTAAAAAAAAAAAATCAAAAATGTGCGGTCTGGTGAATTAAAAAAAAAAAAAAAAAGGATTCGGGTTGAATGGACCCAACCTGATGCAGATGAGTTTTTGTGTATGCAAAATGAGACAAACTCTTATCTCAAAGATTAAGATTTATGAAGCCCTTTCATAACCAATTTTATCATATCAATATTCTCTTTCCCATATATAGTTAAAATAGAATACTAAATATTCCACTGCCCATTACTACACCATAACAATAATTTCAATATTACGAGGGCATCATATCTGATGCTGTCCCCATGCATGCTGCATGCATATAAAAATAACTAAAAATTAAAATCATTAAATAGCTCAAATTTAATGCATACAGATCGTGGGTACACATAATCGAACTTCAAGGGTAGTTTCGTCAAACCACAGTAAATAACAAACAGGAATGTCGATGTCCAAAATTCATCATCATATATTTAAATAGCATTCAGATTCAGATCGAAGAACATTAGCAACATTTTTTGCTCCTCAATTTTCTCTCACACACTACAATGGGCGCCACCGCCAACGGCTCCGATGCTCAGCCGCTCAAGTTTCTGATCTATGGCCGCACCGGTTGGATTGGCGGCCTACTCGGAAAGCTCTGCGAAGCGCAGAACATCGACTACGTGTACGGATCGGGCCGGCTCGAGAACCGTGCCTCAATCGAGGCCGACATCGCATCGATCCGGCCCTCACATGTCTTCAACGCCGCCGGGGTGACCGGCCGGCCCAACGTCGACTGGTGCGAATCGCACAAGGTCGAGACAATCCGCACCAACGTTGTCGGCACGCTCACGATCGCCGACGTTTGTCGCGAGAAGGGTTTGGTGTTGATTAACTACGCCACGGGTTGTATATTCGAGTACGATTCGGAGCATCCGCTCGGGTCGGGTATCGGGTTCAAGGAGGAGGATACTCCTAATTTCATCGGATCCTTTTATTCCAAGACCAAAGCCATGGTGAGTTTGCTTTCATCTTGTTGTATTTTGTGAATGTGGTGAAGGGTATTTGAGATTTGAGTGTGAATGTTTGTTTATTTAATGTGTTTTGTTAATGAGATTGTGTAACTGGTAGTTCATGATAAATGTATGAGATCTTGTGGCTGTTGTGCGATTGAGTGATTTGGAATTGAAAAGAAAATGCATTTCGCATCAAATCTTTGGAAACTGATTTGTATTAGGCCATTTAAGGAATCAATGTAGCTAGATTAATGAAATCCGTTTTATATTGATGTTCAAAGCTGGTTCTTGATTTTGTCTGTAAGCTAGAGGTTTAAGGATGTGGTATTATGATAATTAATTATGTTTTCTTGATACTCTTGACTGTTAATTTAGGACAATAATTTAAATTCTTCGTGAGTTTAGGATTTTCAGGCTTGAAAATTTTATATTAATTTCTAGCTCGAATGTCCTTAATGTCCCCAAATATTTAGTTTCGCTAATTTTGTCATACCCCTATAGTTATTGATAAAAAGGTATACATTCATGCCTCGATTGTGCTCTCTGTTTACTTGTTCTTAGGTCGAGGATCTACTCAAGAACTACGAGAATGTCTGCACATTGCGAGTGAGGATGCCCATTTCATCAGATCTTTCAAACCCGCGTAATTTCATTACAAAGATTTCAAGGTATGAGAAGGTGGTGAACATACCCAACTCCATGACAATATTGGATGAGCTTCTTCCGATATCCATTGAGATGGCGAAGAGGAACCTCACCGGAATCTGGAACTTCACAAATCCGGGAGTTGTAAGCCATAACGAGATTTTGGAGATGTATCGTGAGTACATTGATCCAAGCTTCACTTGGAAGAACTTCACTCTCGAGGAGCAAGCTAAGGTGATTGTTGCCCCAAGGAGCAACAACGAGCTTGATGCTACCAAACTAAAGACCGAGTTTCCCGAAATGATGTCGATCAAAGATTCCCTCATTCACTACGTGTTCAAGCCCAATCGAAAGACCCCAGTTGCTTGAGGTTTGCAGATGTTACATTCTGTTATTGATTCTTTCTGTTCCTTCACTTGATTCTGTTCCAATTTTACATGCTTGATCCCACTTTTTTTTATTGTACTGGATGTTGTATTGTATTGATTGCAAGTTTACAACATTGAATAAATGAAATAGAAATGTTAAATTTTAAGGTTTGTTGCACAGAGATGATCTCAATGTTTTTCCTACATTTCTTATCATGTATTGTTCTTATATCCAAGAGAAACTTCTCCACCTCATTTGCATCTCTCATTAGCCATGTTGATATATAATCTATTTTTTATACGAGAATAAATTTAGAACCCAATATGGGATTCCAACAAGCTACCACAAATTTTATAGCTCACGCAAATTAAAACACTGAAAACTATTATTTTCCTATGTAATAACCAAGGCATAAGAGCCAATTCATGGCATCAGTGATATGCAAGAGGTCCATTCTCAATTGTCTTCTTGGAATAGAATCTTCGATACTTGGAATCTACTTGAGAGAGATAGTATGTACCTGTTGTAAGAAGACTACAACAATCCTTGTTTGTTACAAGCTCTTTGCCTCCATACCTTCTCTCCATTAGCTTCATCGTTTCCACAAACTTTTCTGGAGGGAACTGCAGACGAGACTTATCATCATTTTCACCCACGAACCTTGAGAGGGATGTAGATGAACTCACCCTAAAACTACTATGAAGTGAATAAGAAAATGAACCTAAGACCAGTGTACCTCATGTCTTGATTTCAACTTCTCTGAAACATTCATTACGGATGCAATGTTTGAGAGGCTAAAAGGGTGCTGACCCTCGTTTAAACGCAGAGAAAACATGGTGGCCGTTAGACCACTTCCATAGGAGAATAGTATCACCCTCTTTTCAGCCTGGATAATTAGGAAGGAGAAAGCCAATAAGAACCAGTAAATCTTTCTACATATCAACATTAATAGAGCCAAAACCAAGACAAGAAAAGTGAACTTTACCAACGTGCTATGTTTGTTGTGAAGTAAAGATGCAAAAGCAGCATACAGTGAGCCGGTGTACATGTTCCCTACTTGTTTTGGTATCGGTGTAGATGGCTGCACCTTTTCATCATAAAATGGCTTCGCAACTTGTTGGGATGCCTGTAATTTCGAATAAACAAGCTTATCTATGTTTATATCAATGCATGTAGAATTATAAAAACCAATCAATAGTGAACTTAAGTTCCAAATATCAACAAACATACCATTGTCACCAAGACATAATTGAATTGAAGCGATATGTTCTATACAAACCTTCTCAAGGTCACGACTTTGGTAGCTTTCGTCTATAGTTAAAGATGAAAATGGAGCCAGCAATTCTTTAGCAGCCTCATTAATGGAGCTGTAATTCATTATTAAGAAAAATTGTGTAAGCAAAGTCCTTTTTTCTAACACGCTCATGCTCTGTTAAAAGAAAATACTCACCTGGCACTCCTCAAAGAATCATTGAATAGAAGTCTTGAGAAGCTCTTCTGTACAAGCTGCATGGGGAAAGTTGAACAGAATAGATCAGTTCATCCATCTTTCCAAGTGGAGAATATGAAGACGCTAATTTGAATACTGAGATTCTTGTTATATGGAGAATGAAATACAAAGTAATCAGCATCAGAAACTGAAAACTGCTTTCCATCTAGTTTCTCAAACCTATACAAGAATCGAGCGCCATGAAGTAACAAGTTTGAGAAAGGTTTCCATCAACAACCTAACAAACACATTCAGAATATGCGGACAACTTTGATGCCACTGAAATTAACAACACTGACAGAAGCAATGGGGCTGAAGAAAAGGATTACCGGATATTCACTAGCAAGATCGGGCTTGTAAAAATCATAAGCATGAGCTTGCTTTCGAAAACAATAGGAGCATTTGGTCCTATTAGCATGGCGATAGCTGCAGCTCCTCCTGTAGGCCTAGCTGGTCCCTCAGCATAGACCTATTGAATGAAGCTAAGCTAGTAAGGAACATGGAAAGGATAGAGCATAAGATTTAGTAGTTTCATGGAACTTAGAAATGTATGACAAGAAAAGCTCCTTTTTCAAGTGGATATTGATGTATGAAGATGATGCAGTACCGCACTGTCTGTGCAGACAACGAGCCCATATCTTCCATCCCACGAACTACTTTCCACCCAATTGACACAGTTAAATAGCGCAGCAGTACCTCCATAGCACGCGTTGGTAGAATCAACACCTTCTTTCTCAGTATTTCCACATTTCTGGCCCCATTCACAAGGCAAGAAGAAAGGATAAATTTATAATTGAACCAAGATAGGCAAATGAATAGAGCCTGCACAGAAAAAAGTTAATTAATAGAAAGTTGATTTACTATATGCAAAGCACATGGGATTTGCTCGCTCCTGATAGTATTCAGATCAGACACCAAAATACCTCAAAAACAGGCACCAAGAAAGTCTTGATGGATTTGCTCTTATCAAGTACAGTTTCACTTCCAACTTCAAGACGACCAATCTGATTGGGATCAATCTCATACTTCTCCAGGAGCAAAGTGACAGCTGTCATACTGGAGATCAAAAGTTAACAAGAGAAAATAACAGCAAATTCTGATCTACTTTTTACAAAGAGAAACTAGCTCTTATTTATCTGTTTCCCCTTGAGAGTGAAACAATGAACAAAGTTACATATATGTACTAGTTCTATGAATTCATATAGAATGATAACCCTTATAAAAGCACCCTTCGAGATTGTAAAGCGATCAATAGCCGAATACATCAATATTAATACTACAAAGAAATTGAAGCATGAAAGATATAAACTTATCAAAAGACTAATAACCAAACTAGAGAATGGAGATGATATATTAGCATTCTGAAACTTTACTTGCATGACTAAAAATAAGGACTTCACACTGTTTTTTAAAACCAAAAAATCACACATAAATAAGGCAAGCAAAAGACTGGAAACAATCTTTAAAGAGAACTCAGTTTAATTTAATCTACATTCTACCAGCATTATAAGATAAATGAATATCAAATAAAGATTTATACTACTCATTCACAATGCAGAATAATTATTCAAAAAATATTACAAAGCTAATATATTTGAAATGGCTCCTTTTATCTCTGTAAAATAAAATCCAGGAAATTCGCCAAAGGGAGAGGTTTGTTTGTTGAGTGAGGAAATTTGGCGGCTTTCTTTGGTAGATATTCAAATTATAAGCTCCTACATCTTAAGATATTTTTAGAGTTCATAAAATATGTTTAATTTTAATTTAAAAAAAGTTATTAAAGTATTTGGATAAATAAATTGGTGTATATCTTGTAAGAAGTTAGTAATAACAATTGTGTAATTTAAATAATCAAATTTGAAGGTGTTTATAAAAAATAAGATCTTATTTGGAAAATAAGTTGGCATTCCCTACTTTTTATTAAAAAAAAAAAAAAAGTTTATTAGCTCATAACATCTTATTTTAGGATGAAATAATTAAGATCTTATTTGTACAAATTTATATGTGAATTGTGAAGTATGAATTATGGGTTGACTCATCTCACGTAATTAGATTCATGTGACGGTCTCACATGAAACTCACTCGTTATTTATTTATTTATACATTTGAAGCTTCTTAATCAAAATCTAGAAAAGTCATCTCATAGACAATAAACATACTTCTTAACTCATTGAATTCCAAGTGTAGATGTTATCGAAAACCTTAATTGTTTGTACTTACATATTGCAACATTTTATGAATCAATCACATGTTTTTGAGAGGGCCAATAGACACCATGTTTAGACGTATTTAGGTTGAGAAATGTTATGGCAGCAGATGTAGGAACCATTCTCATCATGTTAGTTATATTTAGGTGCATCAATTTCTGGTGCCATAACTCATTCCTAATAATAAAGTGGCATGTGATGCATTAATATTCCACCATTTAACAATTTTCAAATCATCACATAAAAAATTAAACACACATGTTAGAATGGTTTATTAGATGTTATAATGGTTGGTGTCATGTGTGTGATGCATTACAAGTGTTTTCCACCACAAACTCACACACATTGTGTGAATTTTAATTAGTGAGTAATCTACAACATCTTATAGATGTATTACAACAATCAAATATATAAAATGGATCTCTTTGTGGACCTATTAAATAAACAATTTTTCATACATTTGATTATACTAAAAAGATTGACTTTAAGACCTAAAAAAAAAAAAAAAGAATTTATTCATACATTTGATTTATACTGATCAGAAGATTGACTTTAAGAGCATTACTAAACTCTTTAGTTTTCACTATATTTTGCAAAAAATTACACAATCTTATATACAAAGTTGCAATTTCCGACACTAGTCAGTATTTAAATTTTTTCTTAATGACGTATCCAGATAACTAGATGCGCCAGCTGCCACATGGAAAAAAAAAAAAAGACATCACCTTTACAATTGCTATAAAAATCACAATCTTTACTTCAATAAAAATTTAACTTAAAACTTCTGATTATTGCAAAAAATCACCAATTATACATATGCCGTAAAAATTCCCACATTTACAGTTGTCGTAAAAATATGTAAGCAGTAATAAAATGGTGTTGTTTCCATTTAACATAAAAGAAATGAGAGATAAATGACATCATTTTAATAATGCGTGAAAAATGTTTTTTTTAATATCCATGTTGGCAGCTCACGTTAGAGTGTTCAAACGGTTCAAACCTCCAGTTTAAAAAATCATGGAGGAACAAACCAAAATCGAATCATGAGGATTTCGATTCTGGTTTGTAAAATGCCGGTTTGGCGGTTTTGTTTTTTATTTTTTTTTAAATTAAATTTACTTATAAAATATTACAGTTATTCATATATTACAAAATAATAATTTTGTTTGAGTTAATAATTTGATATAAATTAAATTAGAAATTACTTTACAAGTTACAACAACACAACATTACAACTTCAAAAATTAGAAATTACAATTTAAATACAACGAAATACAAATCATATACCTAAAAAAATTTACAACTTATAAGACAAATAAAAAATAATAATCAATACAACTTAAAATAAAAAAATAAAATAACATAAAAAATATTATTTATATATAATAAAAAATTAAAAAAATAGAACCGTCGGTTTGAACCGTTGGTTTGGAACCATCAGTTAAACCACCAGTTTTCGGTTTGAAATTACATCGAACCGAAACCAAACCGTGTAACCATGGTTCACGGTTCCAGTTTCGTCAGTCAATGGTTTTTCGAACGATTGACCCCGCTTAGTTCCACTTCGGTTCCGACTTTTCAAACCAAATGAGCACCTCTAGCTCAGGTACACGTCAGTAAAAAAATATTTAAACATTAATCGGTGATCAAAATGGTACATACATACATACATGTGTGTGTATATATATATATATATATAATTTTTACAATTATTCAAAGTTATGGTTAAAATTGCCATTTAAGTAATATGGTGATCTTAATTTACTAGAATTGTAAAAATGGCATATGTTCAAAAGTTCACGGCCTATACTTAAATTGTTATAATCATATGATATTTATCATTGTGAATTTAAGATAGAACGTCCATCCTAAGATGATTATGTATGTTTTAATTAATTTTTATTTTTTTATTCATCCGCTGCACTAGACTTTGAAAAGATGGACGAGTTTTAATTTCATAAAAACCTTCTCAAGGAACGTCCATGAAAAGAAATTTTTTTAAAATGTTTTATTATAAAATAAAGTTTAGACAAAATCTTAGAATGTTTAATTATGCGTTTTCTTAAAATATATCATAAATATTGATATACAACATGAAATCATTATATTTCAAGAAAATTTGGTTAATTGCATTATAAACAAGTTAGTCATATTTGTGTTGGATTGAATTCCGTTTCTCATTGTACTTCACGTCGAATCAATATTGGGTTATCATGTCGAGGCATGGAATATTATACATATATATATATATATATATATATATATATATATATATAATTATTTCAATTAAAAAAGTTATAGGACAAATATTAAAAAAAAAATAGAATAACAGTGGAC
The DNA here is from genome assembly GCA_946896805.1 of Scutellaria galericulata. NCBI lineage: Eukaryota > Viridiplantae > Streptophyta > Magnoliopsida > Lamiales > Lamiaceae > Scutellaria > Scutellaria galericulata. The sequence goes on along the minus strand of OX335791.1, from coordinate 12,403,088 downwards.
TGATTGAAAATTGATTAGTCAAACTTTTAAAAGCTATGAATAAATGAAATTCAATAAATTTTGCGAAAATTTTACGCAGTCTAAAATAGATTATAGATTTACTTGGGAAATTTTGCCTTTTACTTTATATCATGTAATTGAAAAGAAAATTTGAAGATCATTCTATGCTTTAATAAATAAATAAATAATGATGGGAGAATCAAATAATATAATAGACATAACCACATATTTTTTCATAATAAAAAAATAATATTTATGTTTATTTACAAATGCAACATATATTCAACAATTAAATATTACTTCATCCGTCCTTTAACACTTTGCACCCTTATTTGTACACAAATTTTAAGAAAATTTGAATGTTTATTTTATAAATGAGGGTATAAGGGTCAATTCTACTTTTTCTAATCAAGGGATTAGTTTGAATGTTTGTGAAAAAGTAATGACATTGTGTGTAAACAAGTGTGTATTGTGAGGATAAAAATTGTGATAAAATTTGTCATTTTTTGGTGTGCAAAGTGTTTGGGGACAAATTAAAAAGGAAAATGTGCAAAGTGTTAAGGGATAGAGGAAGTATATTATATTTAATGCTACAGTAGACAATATGCATTGCACAAAAATGTAAATATATATCTTTTCTTATATAAATACTCACTCTACTTCAAAATACACACAGATAGACAAAAAATATCAAAAAATTAAGATAAAATCTATATATGAGATTGATATAGAGACATCATCGCTATATCAAGAAATTATATTTATGTGTGTTTAAAAAAAATAAAGTTTAACAAAAAAACATTAAAAATTAAATATAAAAAGTTAGAAAAATATAATTAAATAAAGTTTAACAAAAAAACATTAAAATTAAAGATAAAAAATTAGAAAAATATAATTTGTTGAGAGTGGGATTTGAACCCACGCCCTTTCGGACCAGAACCTTAATCTGGCGCCTTAGACCAACTCGGCCATCTCAACTCTTGTTGAGGCTTGTATTAATTGCATATATATTGATGTTTATAGAATATGATTGTCTTATAGTTTTATAGGTAAAATGCACATTTTTATGTTTCTAAGATATTAAATTTTAATTCGAAGGTTCCTCAAGTATTAATTACTTTTTAGATGTTTCTAAAGTTTAAAATGTTGTGTCTAGTTTCCTCAATGATGGATTATGTTAGCTTTCATCATAAATGAACAATTTTCAATATGTCGGGGATCTTTTGAAAGGTTTTTAAAGTATATAATAATGTTACTCTTAAGTCTCTTGATGATATTTTGTAAATTTTATAATCAAATAGCCTGAACTTGTCAATATTAATTATTTGATATTTTAAAGGTCATTCCAAACAATTTTTCATAATTTGGAGACAAAGATTTATATTTTGCCTTTTTTTTTACTCACTCAAATTGAAATGAGCTTGGCTCATGTCGCGAGTGACATATGGCCATAAATGACTTGTTCGGTTCGTGGAAATCAAGTCTTACATCTCATGTTAGTCATACCGTTATTGAAATCAAATTTTTATAACATCGTGAATACAATCTTTCAAGAAAAAAAATGATATGTAATCAGGACGAATTGTTACAGACACGATCGTAAATGATACAAACATATGTCAAAATAGGATATGTCAGTAAAAAAATTAGAATATATATTCGCTTTCCCAAAAACTGATTTGGGAAATTGTTTAATGTTTACTCAAAACTAAATGGAGGGATATTTATGTCAAATGTAACCTTGTGTGTGTGGGGATAGGGGTGTTAACAATGATGTTTTCTTATACGGTGGCTAGAAAACATTTGTTCTTTTTCCATCATCGGTGACTAAACCAATCATGTTTGAGGTGGGACCGGTTAAAAGAAATCGAACAATATCCTTTTAAATTTTTATCATATACATAATATAATTATTACTTTTTAAATTTGTAGACAACGACGACAACAATAATAATAAATAAAAATTTCTTATTAATAAAATCTAAGGCTTCGTTTGGATTGAAGTAGTTCAGATTCTAGTCATTTGAAGCAAATGGATTTTGATTGAGATTCTAATTATTGAAGCAAATGGATTTTGGATTCCTTCAATTTAAAGTCCACTCCTTTAAAATTGCATATTTAATTGGATAAAGTGTAGATTTATTTTACAAACACAGATTTCAAATTTATTGTTTGGCAAAATTTAATGAGCATTTGAAATATTCTCCATCGTCATTTTTTTCTTTGTTATTATTTAATAAATAATATAGAGAACATAATTTTATTGAATTTAATATAAAATATAATAAACACAAACAAAAGCACATAGCAAAAATATTTAAAAATATAGCCATAAACTCCATGAAAAAAAATGGATCTAGAGAAAACAAAATAAAAATAATGGGAGTAGGTCTCCTATGCAACTGGTGCATGGATCTAACATGCAATCGTGTCGAGTCGGGTCGGACCGGATCTGACCCTATTCTGCACTTTTTTTTGTGCCCTAACATTTATGTTATGTTATTCATAAATTTATATTATATTAGTCATATATTTATATTATATTGGTCATACATTTACATCCAAATATCATAACCTTAGTGTAATAATTTAACTTAAAAAAAAAAACAGCTGACCTCTATACTATGTTAGTCATACATTTATGTTATATTAGTCATACCTTTATGTACAAATATCATACTTATGTTAAGGTACAACTAACATTACTAAAGGTATGACTATCATAACTCAAATGTATGATTAACACTATTAAAAGGTATGAATAACATAATATAAATAAATGACACCTGAAAGTATGTTTGGGCGAATTTGTGCGCGACTTGGCTGCGCGTGCGGGCGTGTGGTTGCACGTGGTGGTCGGATCGACTCGAGTGCACGGACGCTAGATCCGTGCACCAAGTGTATAGAAGCTTTTGTGAAATAATGGAAGATAGATTGGAAAATTTTAGAAATAGAAGATGGGATATTCCATATTGTCAAGAAACTAATACGTATGTTGAATCGAATTGAAGAATACATGTTAGAAAACGAAGCTATCAGAAAAAAAAAAACTAGGGTAATCAGAGGTTGAATTATCGTTTGTGTTTCTTTATTTTGATATTCCAATCTTTTTCTGTGTCATTTTGAGAGAAGAGAGTGATGGAGATCCATGATGAGAGAGAGAGAATGAATGTTGGAGGAGAAGAGAGATCATCTAGACAGTTGAGAGGGCGTAAAGAGAAAAAGAAAAAGAGAAGATCGAGACACCTGATGAGAGAGAGCATGAGGAGAAGCTAGAGAATACGACTGTGTATCACAAGAGAGATTTCAAATAATTAGGTTAGAGAGTATTGTAAATCCTTCAAAATTTAACTACAAATCCACATGACCCAAAACAGAGATGTCAAGTCCATTCATTTAAAATTTTGTATTTGAGAATCCATTCATTTACTCTTTTTATCCAAACAAGTAGAATGGATTTGGATTGACTTTCAAATGCATAGCCCAAATCCCTCAATCCAAACACAGCCTAAAATATATTTTCAAAATAAACAAAAATGCACATCATATCAACTAAACCACATACATAGACGTAATAGAATATCAACTTATAAAACACTAATATATATATATGAATATATTCTTAAAAGTTGTTTCATGCATATTGAACAAAAACGAAAGATATTATAGTGGATTGAAGCCATGTACTTAAGTGATGCTAATGTTTAGTAGTTAGTTATCTTGTATTATCTTTAAGGTTGAATCTGTATTTTTTTTATTTCCAATTTTGTCCAGTTTTTAAAGATTTGACCGTGGAAACGGTTTTGTACATGATAATAGGGTCGATGCGATCCAGTCCCGCCCACAAACAATGCTTAGGTCCATATCCACTATTTCAAATTTTGAAAGAACCCGAAATGATTGAAAATTACATAACATAACATTTTATTTATCACACGACCTGAAAAAACGCAATTCCAAAATCCTTCCATCCAAATATACTCTTATTAAAACAATGTGAACCAACAATTACAATAATAAATAAACCCCTACATAATCAATTTGTTTCTCCAAATCTCTCCTTCAGAATCTTCACTCCCATATACCTGCATAATACAACAAATACAAACAAAACCAAATAAAACAACATCAATAAGATAAATTAATTCCCAAAAAAATTAAATGCATCCATGCATGTGTCGATCAACATGAAAATGGATGGACTATAATCATTTCTCTTCTCATAGCCATGGTGTCTTTCGATTTTGGTTTTATAATTGTCACGATTTTTAATTTACTCCTACGATTTAAGAATCTATCTGATTTTAGTCCAATTTATCAGAATTGAGTCTTTCTAATGACTTAAAAATGAGAGGACAACATGTGTCAAATTCTTATTGATTGACACGTGTTGTCACATCACTTCTGAGTCATAAAAAACCATTTTCAAACGAAATTTGAGCTTTCCGACCAAAATTGGACTAAAATCGAACAGATTCTTAAATTGTGGGGCAAAATTGAAAATCGTGGTACTCATGAGACCAAAACCGAAAGACACTATAGTTATGGAACGAAAAATGATCTTAACCGGAAAATGGATGATAGTTACCTCCCGAGCATCATGACCGTGGCCTGAGGATTAGTCCCCGGAGAGTCAATAAAGGTGGATCCATCGACAACACGCAAAGCATCGACACCCAAAACCCTATAATCAGAATCCACCACACTCCCAACTTGGCAGCCTCCATGGTAATGCCATATGGTCATCACAGTGTCCTTGCAGAACTGCTCCAAAGACATGGAGACGTTGGTGTGATGTGGCAGCAGGTTGACCGGAGCACTGGCGGTCATGTTGAGGAGGGTGGGGAGGGAGAGATAGTCATATCTGAAGGGCGAAAAGGGCTTCGATTGGATAACGGTTTCGATGACTTTAAGGCCGTCGACACATCGCTGCAAATCCTGAGGATCGGAGAAGTAGTTGAAAGTGACAGAAGGGTTGTGGTTAGGGTTCTTGTCGACGAGGCTTAGATGGCCTTTGGAGAGAGGGCCTCTGATCTTTTCAAGAATGAATCCACCTCTGAACATGGGGGGGTCTAGGGCTTCCATTGCCTTTATTGCTTCTGATATTGCTTCTGGGCTTCTTTGCTTTGGTGGCAATGTTGATAGCTGCCCAATCTGCATGCATATATGTAGAGAGTGTGGTTTAGCATAAATTTTTTCATGCATTTTGTTATGTATATGTTTACAAGATTTTTGGACTCGTATATTTAAGAAGCGATTTTAGATATGGAAACTTCTTTTATATGTCCAAAATAGTGTCACATGCCCCCAACGACCTCCAAACCCTAAGTCTAGTTATTAATGTTACGTGGAAATCCTCGTTATTAACCAACACCTATTAAAAAAAAAAGTGAGTTACATTTTGTTAGTTTCTTGAATTTTCTTAGTTGTTGTAGTCAATTATACCTTTATATTGGGTTTGGTGGTACGAACTGATGCAAACAAAATAATACGATTTTTTTATTGGTATTTGATAAGTTGGTACAATTTGAGGTTGAATCATTCAACTTGAATGGTACAGACTGATGTAAATGGAACAATCGGATTCTATTAGTATGAAAATATGATGATATGATCTAAATTTGATAGATATATAGAGTATTTGGTTCGAGTTAAAAATGATAAAAATTTTAAATTTGGTTAAAAAAAAAAAAAAAGAATGAATGTTAAGTTTGACTAGAAGTTTAACCTTTTTTTTTTTTTTTAACCATGAGTGGCTAGGAAATGAAATTAACTCATTAATGATTTACTTTAAAAGAAATTTACTTAAGTTTTTCATCAATCAAAAATGTAAACATCAAAAAAAAAAAAAAAAAAGGATCATGGGCTTAGAAGCCCAATAAGAAGACATGAAAAAATTTGGGCCACATTGTGAAGAAATGTACAAAAAAAGTTGAAGGTTGGAAATTAAGAAAGCATATATTACCTTAGGAGAAAACATCCCAAAGTCTCTTTGAGTAGGACCTCCGGCGAAGTTTTCACCGGAAGCAGCTTCGACGTAGCTCCCGTGACCTGTGATTCCGACCACCTGAATCAACGATACCTCAACCGGCACCGGCGACGGTACAAATATAGCGTTCATTGGGTTGTCCGACATGCCCTGGCCCACTAATGGCTGGTCCAAAACTACTGTTATATTATGGGCCTTGAGGTGGTCCATTGGGCCCACCCCACTTAGCATTAAGAGTTGTGGGCTTCCAAGTGCCCCAGCTGATAATATCACCTCGTTCTTCGCCCCACTCTTTAAGTAGGCCTTGTGCTTGTTTCCCAATGCATCTCTAAACACCACTCCGTGAGCTAATGGCCTCTTTTTACCTGTTTTTTTTTTCCTCAATATACAATTTTAATTTGAATACATTACTATTTTTAATTAATAGATTTCAATTTAAATGTACGGGTTAGTTACATCTATAAATATTTGATCAAATTTCCAAATAAACTTCAAAATTTGTGAAAATTATATACAATCAAACCCTTTAATTGAAAATTCATTATCTCAATCGATTTCTACTCGTAATTCAATATGAAGTCACTCATTCATAACATTATCATACTTTAGGATTAAGGGAATCATATTTTCAAAATTTGATTGCTGACGGGTTTAATTGTAATTTTCAAAAACTTCAAGAATTGTGTGTTAGATAATTTGATCAAATATCAAAATTAGTAGATATAGTTACCATAAATACTATTCTTAATTAAATAAATAACTTACCATCAAAAAAATTAATTAAATACCTTTGTTTCTATCTCACAAAAAAAAAAAAAAAATGTTTCCAGATTATAATTGAGATAGCATGTTTGTCACGTTTATGAGTGTGTAATAAAATGACTGAACTTTATTAGTAAAAACAACTTAATGTTGTGTTGAAGAAACAATTAAATATTAAAAAAATGGTTAAATTCAATTTGGTTTTGTATGTATGACACATTTCATTTTTTGATTAATGTTTTCAATATTGGCTTTTCAGGTTTTAATCTTTTTTAATTTCAATCCAATTTTGATATGAATTTTCAAAATCACTGATGTTGGAATTTGGCTGCTACTTCAGAATTTCTAACGACTACATCAGCACTTTTGAAAATTCCGATCATAATTGAATTGAAATTTAAAAAAAAAAATTAAAACATAGATATTAGAAAACAAGTACTAAAATTTGTTAAAAAAAACAAAAAAGAAGTGTTAAATACAAATTCAAAATTGAAATTAACCAACATACCTTTGGTTCTGAACAAGATTTTATGAACAGAAGCATGTAACAAGACGGTAAGGCCCTTGGGGTCAGCATACTGGAGAAGATCCGCCGCCGTGTGGCGCCGCCCCTCGCCGTCAAAGATGGTTCCGCCGACCTTGGTTCCGACCAGATGATCATACGTAAAGCCATTGTACGGATTTATTCCTGCCTCGAGCAATCCATCCCTCACCGCCGTTTGCCACTGCTTTATCTCCGGTTGGAACGCCACCACCTTCTCCACCCACCTGTACGATGCCGTCACAAGGTTCTGGTCCCACCCGACGTCGGCCACGTACTTGGCGGCGGCGCGTGAGTAGAACCCGGCGTTGATGCAGCTGCCGCCCCCCAGCACACGGGCACGCGCATTGATCACACCGTCTTCTGAAATGAAGCGCTGAGAAGGTGAGGAGTCGGAGAGGTCGGAGAGGGCCCTACCAAAGGTGGAGAGATTGGTGACGTTGGGGTTTCCGTAAGGCGAGCTGCCACGCTCGAGGAGGAGCACGGTCGAGTTTTGTGAGAGCGTGGCCGCGAGTGGGCAGCCGGCGGTGCCGCCGCCAATTATTATGTAGTCGTAGTACGAGATTGGTGGAGCTGAGGTTGCTTGGTGCATGAAAGTGTAGTTTGAAGCTAAAAAAAAAAAAAAACATAAATCTCGTATTAGGTAGTGATAATCACATTAGATCTTTTATTATACCCACTCTATTTCGTAATAAGTGTCACGTTGGGGTTTTTGTCATTAAGAAACAAAAAAATTAGATAAATATATTTTTAATTAATTCAGGAATTTATGATTCAAAATTGAAAATCAAATCAAATTAGTTTCATAAAATGTATCATATTAAATCTCTAACTTTTAATTAAGGAATATTAATAGAGACAAAATAAAATTGTATAAAAATTTAAAACGACACTTAATATGAAATAAAATTTAAACTCTAGAACGACACTTATTGTGAAACGGAGCGAGTATATGAGATTACATCTTCAATTTCAAAATAATCACCACATGTCACATGTATTAGATAACTTTTTTTTTTAATACGTGATATGTATTAAATGTTATAAAACATAAAATGTAACACTAAATGTAAAGAGGATCTGCATAGCTGATTAATTACTAAAGCTTATTTTATTATTCTAATGTCAATATTAGGGAAAATAATTAAATATAGTAATAACAGTTATAGAACATGATTCCCTTTCATCTTTTATGTAAACTTCTAAAACTGTCATTTAATTTGAATTGAAAGGAATATTTATTAGTGACCGTCTAAAAAGATCATTTATCATTAAATATCTAGAAGAATAGCTGTTTAAATATAAAAAAATTAAGAAAAACTTTTTAATTAATTAGACAGAATATTTACGTGGCTCTATTCCTCCCTCCCGTTGAAGTGGTTGGATGTTTACCCTCTTTAACGGCGCATAATAAATTAAATAGGACCAATAACCGACGATTTGTTCAATTTTTTTTTTTTTTTTAAACTAAAATAGATTAAGAGTTTTGAGGTGAAAATGTATTGAGAAGACATCTTTTATTTCATTATTCATTTTATCTAATATTTCAAAAGAATTACAACACATTATGTATACATAAACTATATATATCATTAATAATATAAGATGAAATATAAAAATAATAAAATATAAGACAGAATATCAAATATAACACAAGACTCAATCATATTTATTAATAACACATAGTGAAAATCATTTTACAATGAAGTACATACCATATTGTCTAGTAAATTAACAATGACAAGAAAGTATAGATATAACCGGGTTGTTACATTTGGTGTTGCATCTTATATTTCATAATATTTAATGCACGTTATATGTTAATTAGCGATATATCATATGATACACGTGCCGAGTATAATTAGTTTGAAATATAAAATATATCATGAAGTATAATAGAAGATCCCATGTGATCTATAACATGCATGAGTCTTTTCATGGCTTAAGTAGACTGAACTGAATTAAGCTGTAAAAATTGTAGTGAAATTAAGATGTATAAATCACCCTCATCACACTGATATATCAGAAAAAAATGAAATTTCTCCTTGAAAAATATAATGAACTTCATTTGATGTTATTTAGTCATATATAAATCTTGGAAAAAATAAATTAATTAAATGCAGAAAAAGAGTGATGAAAAAGTAGTGAGTGATCTATTAAGTACCTTGATCTTGTGATGAAGTACAGAAGCCATGGAAGAGCAGAATTCCAGCAAATGCAACAAAGAACAATCTCCACAGCAAAAAACCCATTTATAATTCTATCTTAAATCCACTCACAATCTTGTTTTAGTTATTGTAAATAATTAAAATGGAACACTAAAATGTGTAGAGAAATTAAATTGATCAACTCACTTGATCTCGTCTATATAAGTTGAAATGTTGAAGAGATTTATAAGGCTATATTGATGAGAATGAAAAGATGGTTTGAAGAAGGCTAAAAGGTAGAAAAAAAACTCAAGAAATATGTCCAATTTTGTTGGAGGCCAACAAGATATGCAAATGTTTTATATTATGGATAATATGTATTTAAGAATGAAAGAAGGGTTAGAGGGTAGATGAAGAAAATAGGAGTGGCAATTAATAGGGGAAAATGCAACCTTTTGAAGCTTCTAGATTTGGCTCTTATATGCTCTTATAACACTAAGACCCATATTAATATAACCTTAAATTAGAGATGCCAAGGGCCACAACTGTTTAAATAGAAAAAAATTAAAGAAAAAAAAAAGAGTTAGGTTACCTCTTTATATAGCTCGATCTGGATTCTCTATTTGATGTTTCACCTCGTGTTTCATTATTTTTATTTCATACCATATATAAACTAGTAATAGCATTTAGTTATACTTAATGTGTGGTGGTTATTTTGGAACATTAGATGAAACATCAACGTAAAATGGAGGATTTTGTTTGCTTTAAGTTGATCATTTTACCCAAAATTTGTTTTATCTGTAAGTTAAATTGACAAATTAGCCTAAAACCTAAAAATTTGTTATCTATCTTTATTTTAGATTCTATTGTTATCATGATTTTAAACCAGATAAGCACCACCATCATCATTATTATTATTATTTTATTATTATTTTATTATTATCATTATTTATTATTATTATTATTATTATTATTATTATTATTATTATATTTATTTATTTCTAGCAAACACACTTCCAAAATCAAAATACAAATTTTAGAAATTATAACTTGTATGGTCTTATTAACAATCCATCACATCTGAAATATTATCAAGTGAGTATCTTGATTTTATGCATGATACATTACATCAATTAGCCAATTTTTTTAATTTTTTTGTTTTAAATCTAATCTGACTAATTAGCCCCAAACGTAGAAATTTGTCATCTTATTTTAGATTCCATTGTTTTCCTGATTTTTAAACTGGCTAAACATTATTTTCAACATTTTTCAGAACATCAATATGTTATTATTATTATTTTCTGGCAAACCACACTTCCAAAATCACAGCACAGATTTTAGAAATTACAATTTGTGTGGTCTTATTAACGATTCATCACATCTGAAATATTATCAAGCAAGTATCTTGATTTTATGCATGGTACTGGTACATTACGTAGGATGCAATATATAATATTTATTTACATATAAACACATTTATACTCTTTACATATGAGAATATATATTAACAATAAATATTGTACCTGATGTGATTTACAAAATGTAACATCTACAAGACTTGTTAGTTTACCAATTCTTAATTTTTTTCCCAGAAAACACTTTTTTTGTGAAAGAAAAGATTGGAACAGTTCAGCTTCGAAAATCAGATAGTACTCCATGAGTCGTATTTTCAATTTTAAATATTTTGATTCAATTTTAAATGCAATTTAGTATTCTCCGAATCTCATTCTCAGTAACTAGCATCCAAACTCGAAACGGTTTGAATCGATAGTTTTGGTTCTAAGCCGATGGTTCAAAATTATTTAAACCTAAACCGTAATTGAACCATTTTATACATGGTTTGGGTTACAGTTTTTCGATCTCAACCTTCGCTTCGAACAATTTTGTTTATTTTTTGAATTCAAAAAATAGATGTGATCATGTATTAATATAAATAACAACAGTTGAGTGAACAATTTGAAGAAAATGTTATAATATGAAAACCACCTATTTGAACTCACGTCAACAGTTTGACATATGCACAAATGAAGACCTGCATATATGCTTTGCAATTTTTATATGGAATCAAAATTGAGTCTAACAGTTAATTGTCAATCTCAATTTGATTCCCCCTCTTTTTTTTTTTTTAATCAGATGGACATCTCTATTAATATCCCTAAATTCCACACACATTAGGAGGGAAAATATCATACTCAGTTTGATCCCACATTTGATCTTATTTCAAATTTATATAGCACCTGATATTTCCACTTCATCAAAAGTTGTCATTTTTAAACAAATTTGATCAACACCATTAAAAATCCATCCAAATTGATGGAATTAAGGTTCAAATTCATATTTAGGTCAAAATTTCCTTTCTCCAAACTTGATGTTTCCTATTTCTCCTGCCTCTACATTGAACCCTAGTTTCTACTTCCCAATAAAAAACCCAATTTATAACTAAACATTTCCCAAATCTTCCAATTTCTAGAATTAGAACATGACAATTCCAAATTGTTATCTTACTATGCATTACACAAAATTAATGTAAATTTGGAGATAAAAAAATTATTGAAGATGTGGATGAAAAGTGATTAGTAAAGATCAGACATAGTTAAATTGTTCTATAAATGTAGGGTCCAAAAATCCAACAAAAGATTAACTTGCTAGTTTTTGGCTCAAAAATAAATTTAACAGTGATATTTGCACCTACCTATATGGACAAACCGTAAGGTCTTTTTTGCACCAAATTTAGAAATGTATTTGCATCTAAAAACACTCGTCATTTTTGCACATTTTTCCCTAGTAAATATCTAACAAAATAAGTAGCACTGTATCAGCTGCAGCCGCTACAAAGTCATGATTCAGTAAAAAATCAGATGAGAGTAGATCAGAAGCTCTGGTAAAAATTGTCAGCTATTACTGCACTAATTGAAAAGCAGCAGATGTAACATCTGATTTTCTTATATTGACTTTAACAAGATTCAGTTGTGAAGAATAATTAATGAATAAATAGGAAGGTAGACATAGGCATGTGGTGAGTACATTAATGGTTCCAAAGATGCATCATGCATGGTCCCTCTTCATCATTAATGGCTACTAACTACTAAAGACTATGACAATGATACATGCACTAACTAAATTTTCTGCAACTACTAATTCACTCACATTTCAATTAACCCTACGGCCATTAAATTTATTCAAATGTATGCATTAAATATGAACCTGAATTTGTCGTACAAACAATTTCATCCTTATATGTACACACAAAAATATTATTACAAAGATAAATGGAGGAGTGATTATTCAATCAAAACCTCTTGCCATACCATTAAGGTGAATAATAAAGAATAAATGAACGTATGATAATGTTATTTCGACTAGATATAAATAAAGATTGTATTTAGTACAGAGAATTGTATGTAAAGCACGTAGCAACAATGGAGGTAATGCAAATAACGAGGGAAGGAAGTAGAGTGATGTTTAAGAGCTTACTCTCCCCTAAAAACCCGGCAAGGGTGATCGTTGCATCAGCAACGACTCGTGCAAGTGTCCCGGCTTCTGTACTCAGAAGGCCACCATTGTAAGTTCCGCGAGAAAGCCTCGATGACATCACTCTCGAGAGGAGTGACAAATTTACCCCTGCAATAAAAGCAAATCATAGTACAATGTTAAACTGATCATATTTTGAGTGCACTTCCTATTTCTACCAACTCAGTTATCATTTAATAACTTCACATGGAGGATTAATTTAATCTTAATAATGGCCCCTACAATTGTTGAATATTAATGCTTGGTACATCAACTAGATTGCTTAGTAATGAAACCTCAAACCAGAAAAATTAAATCAAGCCACAAATTCTGCCAAAAGAATATTTAACCTCATGAACGCAGTAGATTCACGTGTGTTTCAGCTCTTAATAAATTTAAAGGGTGGATTACATCTACTTCCCCAAAATTTTAAGCTAATTACAAAAAAGAACCCTGAATTTTGAGGAAATTACATTGAAACATCCTGTCCAACCCGACTGCCTAGCAACGGAAAATTATTCACTCTAATTTGACCAAACCTCAAGGGGGTATATATATATTATATATAGATGAATGTAATTCACTCTGATTAGCATTTAGTAGTATCAACTCCAAGAGTGGACTGGAAGGAATTGTTATCTTACTAGATGACCAAAGATAATCAGGTCACTAGGAAATTAAAATGCTTTATAATGAAAAATACGAGAAGCCATAAGTTGTAGATACAGAATGAAATGGTTTCAGATTACTGGAAAAAGTACGCAGCAAGATTAGACTATCAATTTGTCTTAAAAAATGATTGTACAGCACTTGGTAGTAGAACAATTGAATATAGAAACTTTACCTTCCAATACTTCAGCAGCTACAAACATGATAAGGCCTGAACAGACGTATTGTGGCACAGTATATGGGATAAACATTTGGAAGCTGAAAACTATACCCAAGAAGACCACAATTTCAGACACCATTAATATTTGCCTGCAAACAGATTCATTATATTAGTTGATCAGTAGATTGGATATCAATGGTTTAAGATCATTTTTAGCACACGACCAACAGTTTTGACATAGAGATGCTTATAAAGAAAAAATGCTCGATCATCATAGTTAAACGAAGAGTTTCACCTTCAAATCCCTATAAATTGAGGCATTGTTCAAAATCAAAGTTGTTTTGCAACATTTTTGAGGTAGAAAATGAATATTGTTAACAGTTATGGCTTAAGAAAAATCGGGACGCTACATTGTCACTATTTTCCATGAAATTAAGATCGCTATAATGCATGTGGCAATGTAATGGCTTGGTTCAAAAGAAATTACCTGTCCTCAAACATATTGCTTATGTAGCTTCCAACGAGAATGTTGACTGGAAGCACCGTTAGGCCAAGGCTGAAAAGAAAAATTGCCACAGAGCTCGTGTTCCAACCAAAATAGTAAGTCGTAACAACACTTGATTCTGAAAGTAGGATCTCCATAGCATATTTAAGCATAAAGTAAATCAGCAATTGCACCTGCAACATAGCAGATCAACTTTCATGACATCGAATAAACATGACATCATATTCAGCTAGTATGGGTGATAGAAATATGGTTTATGATTGACAATATAGTGGAAAAAATGACTGAGTTGAGCATAAACTATTTTTAATTCTTTCTTCTTTCTTTAAACAAAATCATCATAGAGCTCAAACTTGACAACTACCTAAACAACTTTTAGACTTTTTTTAATAAGGCTATGTTGGTATTATTTTCAATATTTTCTTTCATTCTCAATTCATTCTCCCAGAGTAAACCTAACATATATCTTGTTTTTCAATATACACATTCTCTCTAAACATAAAAACATCATAGGCTAGAATTTCTACAGTTGTTTTGAGTTTCACTTGGAATCCTTAAGCACCAAGATTATTCCAAGATCTAACTAAATTAGTATTAATTTATTATTGTTTTAGTTCTTATCCTTGCAGCTAAAATCTTTTACACCTATACAAAATATGATGTAATCTATCATTTAATTAGATTGGGTTACTAGTGAAAATTTGTATTGCAATGTTTGAATTTTGCTCACAAACTCTTTTCTCCTTTTAGTTCCCTCCTTCAACTAATGTTGCAAATTCTCCTTATTATACTTTTAGCACTTAAAAACATATCAGAAATCTAGTAAGGCCCTGCTCTATGAAAAATGCACATGGCAATTTTAACTTTTCCGAGTATTTACTGACAGAGGGGAAATTTAGTTTTCTAATCTTGCAAAAAACTATAAATCTCAAGATCTTCTATGCATTACCTTAACAGATGGCGTGAGTAACCTGTAGGCATCACCTAGTGAGTTGGCTGGTTGACGAGATTCTTCTGAAGCCTCTTCGCTCTCATCACATTCTTCATCCCCCTCTTCATCTTGTTCATTTTCAGTTGACTTTAGAAGTAATGGTTGTGCAAGACCCTTCTCAAGTGTATCATGATGTTCTGCTCAAAACAGTAAATATGTCAGGTTTCAATTTTTTTTTTTTTTGGAGTAACTGAAAACAGAGTTAAAAAAACATTTTAAGGTGTATGGTGCAAATGAGTCTGGTTTTTCGCTCAACGCCCATCTCAACCCATTATTACATCAAGGCTCAATTATAATTACGTGATTGTATACTTAGAACATAAATTATTTGTATGTTGAAATGTTACAATCTTCAAACTCCTGATAGAAACTGAATTAACTGTTCTTCAGGTCATCATGTGACCCTGAGATTTCCAAAATATGATACTAAATGCGTGATGGGATTAATATTGTGAGTGCAATTATATTTAATGGACAAAATCAAAATTTCACTTAATATTAACAGCAAACTTTGTATCCAACATAAATACAAGGATAGAAATGAGCGATACGAATGAGATGATATACCAGGAGTGGGTTCATTTGGGACATCGTTGGTTTCGGTCTCAAAGGCAGGTTCTCTAAATGATATCCACAACCATACTAGATACACTAACCACGCTATAGCCATCACCCAACCAGGCAACGTTTCTTGATTAAAAGTGATATTATAGATCTTGAAGTTGGTCTGAAGTAACCCAGCTAGTGCAGGACCACATGCCATTCCTAGAGCACTTGCACTAACGAAACCTGCTGAAGCCTGCATGCGAACTTTGAGCGGCACACAGTCGCTAATGTAACGCCGGTTAACTGCTCTGGCAGAACCCAACCTACAAATTTATTAAACCAATAAAAAATCATCATTTTTTTAAAGTAATAGCCAAGCCAATTTCTTGAGGACCAGAAATTGTATTTAGCAACCAATATGAGTGAATTAGGATCAAGCAGAAAATAAGATAGCGGAGAGAGAGAGAGAGAGAGAGAGAGAGAGAGAGAGAGAGAGAGAGAGAGAGAGAACGTACCCACAAAATAGTCTACCAATCAAAAGTATGGATATTGAATTGAGATCATAAGCCAATGCATACATAGCATTTCCCACACAAAGAATGATGCTGCTAAATACCAAAGGTCTAAAGTATGACTTATTGGACCAAGCACTGAAATATATGGAGGAAAATATCTGAGCCACTGCCATCGATCCAATTACAACACCGCAGACTGTTGCTGGTGCTCCAAGGCTTGTAGAGTAGTTATCAGCTGTTGGAACAATAATGTACGTATTGACCATGTAAAGAAACGTGTTTGCCAAGTTCAGAATAAGTGATACGCAATGATATCTTTGATCATCGACAGGTTCCTCAGTAGGAGAGGGCAACTGTTCTTGCATGATAAATGCATGTTGCGCCAAAAAGCTAAGGAAATTCGTTGAGTTGGTTAATCTGTCAATAGCTGCTTTTATGGAGTCAACAACGGGATCCTGCAGATTAATTCTTCACAGGATAAGAATGCAAGAAGCAATTTCAAGATAGCCACAGTCGACTGTTAGATGCAAAAAAAATAAAATAAATAATCATTGGGAGATGACAAAATGTTGCTACCTGAAGAGGAAGGGCGGGCTGGTCGTATATAGATAAGTAGCTTCCTTGGCGAACCTGAAGATCTACGAGATTACGAGATATAGCTCCAAAAACGGCTCCAAGTCCCTGAAATCATTGTCAAGTTAATATAGGTATCTCTCAGTTTCCTGTCACTGGTTGCAAGTATGATTGCTAAGCTCCATTGTTAATAAAGTAATAATGTCGAGACAAAACTGTCGTTAGCAGTGAGATATTTACCACATGTTTGAAAACTTGCTGAAGTTGGGAATAAGGATGATTGGCACGAGTTTTCACATAGTAATCAGTGAATTTGTACCCAAATCGCTTATCAAACTTCTTGAGGATCTTCCGTACACCAATGGCATTCATTTCTACAAAGAAGAGAAGCTTTAAGAGGTCTTGCCCAACTGATCTGTAAGCTTCTTGTAGCTCAGATATTTTGGATATTTCAGGCTCTTCTTGAAGTGACTCTTGTTGCTCATTAATGTGTGCAATCCTGCTTGCCAGAAGGCCTTGTTGCTCTAACATAAACAAAACGATCGTTTCAATCTGGAAGGGAACCAGAATTTAATTAGGTAAGGTACAAAAGATTGAGTAGAGACTAAAACTTTTGTAACTAAACATGAAATGTCATCTAAGTACAATGAACAATGTTATTTCCTTAGTCTTCTTCTCGAGTATATCAGACAAAATGCTCGGCTTCACTTATTAATACCAATGACACAGGAACAAATAAACTATATATCTCTTTTCTCATTGTTTGTTTTTTTTTTTTTTTCTCTTTTTCACGTCTCTATTATTTCCAGGTTAATTGAAAACTTTGTCAACATTAACCAGCTTTTTGAACATTCTGCTCGTTATAATCAGAATGCACCATTCGGAGCAATAGGACTTACCTAGAAAACAAATTAGAAAAATATGTAAAATATAACCATGCAAGCAGAGTAAGAGGAGATGCTGAATAATATCTATTTGAGATCTTAAATTTCAGAAACATCAACTCGATCATGATTGTAGAATATATGAGATCACTGGAGATATCAGCAATGGAACTATGTTTATTCTATATGCGATTTCATTACCTGATTATCCATCATTCTCGAGAAATCCTTAAGAACATGTCGGCGCTCCACTGCTCCAGATTCAATTTGATTAGAATACTGCTTCACTTTTTTCTTCATCAGTTTGTAGTTGATGTAGTATCTGAATAACATCAGAGTATTTCAGATTATAGCATACAAAAGGACTCCACCACATGACCATTAACTTTTTCATAGAACAAGCCACTGAATGTGTAAGCTGAACAACTATAATGTCCTCAAATCCTCAAACACTTCAAATTTTGGAAGGAATGTTAAAGTTAACCAACAACATGAATCGATATTAAACTAAGTTTAATATGCATACCCTTGCCATTCTTGTATTTGTCTCTCCTTCAATTTCTTCCCGAATTCAACCATCTTTATCTGCAAAGACAAAGTCCAATCCAATAGAACTGCAATTTTAATCAGTGGCCATCATATATAGCTTCACACCAAAAAAGAAGATAACAGCAACAGTTTCGACACACTCTTCAACTACCAATGTGTTTGTATGTGCTGAAAATACTACTTTATAATCATCACTCTCTCAATTTGACATTTTTTAACAGAAAATAAAACCAAATAGAAATAAAGTGAAAAACATCTTGGAGTACTATGCATGCCTTCTCTAATGTTGTATTGCTAATGACAACCCCTTGAACTTTCTCTTTATCTCAAACAAAATTAAAGTTGAAGATGTTAAATGAGTACAAAACTGATAGATTTTATGAGCCTAATCAGATGTTGACTACATCTCATACTTTTCTTACGAAATTCCTCTATCACTGTATTAAACTACCAACTCGCCTAAAAGTTTAAGCAGCCACAGAAAAGTATATTAATCCATTTCAAATTAATATTTTCAACACTTTGTTCTTTCATATTGTATGGTTGAATAAGAATCCCCATCAAAGAGTGTTGTTTATATCTTCAATGGGACCTAATCGTAATAAAAAATAAAGAAAATTGTATAATCAATTACAATTTCAACTGGATTGTTGAAGGTTCCACGCCTCTTATTTTGAAAATAAACACAATTTTGAACAGAGATCTTGAGTGCGTTTCCTATACCAAAGCAAATCAAAACAAAAATAAATAATATAAGAGGAAATCAAATAAACTAACATCATATTCAAGCTCTGCTTACCAGTCAACTGCACGATTACTGAACTACAACTCGTTGAATAAAACTTTAGTTGACATCACATTAACAGTTTTCCTTTTCGTTAGAATGAACAAGTCTCTGCCAAAAACAGGGATATATATATATATATATATATATATATATATATATATATATATATATTCTTCAAATGTTCTAATTTCTCAAGGAAAATATGAAGTAAATATAATTTACTTAAAATGGAAATAAAGATAATTTAGTTATTTGCTTACAAATTCAAAATGAAATTACGAAATTTGTTTGGTGTGGAACAATTGAAGGGGAAATATTAATAAGTATCACTACTATATAAGACTATGCATTCTACTCGTCAATGTTTGCTTTTTACCCACTTTTCATTTAAAAACCAAAAAATTCATAGAAAATAAACTAATAAAGAAGCTTCCATAGATAATGTTAAAGTCAAATTGAAGGGTATTTTTGACGGGAAAATAGAAAATGAGTAAAAACACATGTTGGAAAATCATCTGAACTCCATAATTGAGTTAAATAATTATTTAAATGAAAAAAATTACATATAATATATATAGACAGACCATAAATGATACGAACTTCCAAGCTGTAGCTGTAATCAATATAAACCACTAATATTTAGTAAACATAAATAGCAGGTGGATTGGGTCACTTGCTCAGCTTCTGTATATGATTATTATCCACATAAACAACCATATCCATAATTCATAAACCCAAGATCTTTAATATATTTATAAAAAAAAAAAAAAGCAATAAAAAAAAAGAGGGTTTGGCTGTGTTCCCTGGGCGAAGAGCTAAATAGAAAGAGTTAAATGTCACATCGTTCACGAGAATGTTTTGTATTGTGAATTTCCGACTAATACGCAGACATGTAAGCATACGAATGTGCAGACATGCAAGCAGAGAGTAGAGAGAGAAAGAGAAAGACAGAGAGAGAAAGCAGTACCAAAATTGAGAGGGTAGAATTAGATGAGCATCAACAAACGAATATTCTTCTGGAATCAACCAAATGGTATAGAGAGAGAGAGAGGATACGAGACTCGAGAAAATGATTGTTTTTCCTTTTTGAGAAAATGTTTTTTTATATAAATGACGATCCTATAACGACGACACTGGATAATTTTCAGCATTGATTATTGGTTAAAAAGAGGTGGGGGTAGCCCGTCTCTGTTTAATTACCAAAATACCAAAGAAGGAATGAAAAGATATTTGAAAAGTCTCCTTTTTGCTTTTTGTTTTGTTTTTCAAACGAATCTCCCATTAGAAATTGGAAAAGAATGTTGGTTTTGACTAATCTTTGATTAAATTTTAATGTTGATTCAATTTTAAATAAATTGAAATAAGTTGCTAAATCGGAATTTACGTTTCATATAGATGAATGTAGTGTATTTACTTTCGAATTTCCAATTTCGGGTAAATGAGAAATTAATACACAAAGTTGGCAACTTGAATCCTTCTTGTGAAGGAAAATGGGAGAAAAGAGAATGTTGTCCCACATTGGAAAAATGGTGGAAAAAGTTCCACTTTATTAATAAGAGCACATGTATAAGAGATAATCATGTGTGTTCCCTTATGGTGGAACCTAATGCCATTATTTGGACCTAGTTGGCTAAGCACTCACGCACCATCCGAACCGCACGAGACACCATCGCACTCGGGTTGGATCCGAACCGGGTTGGGTCATCCAGGTAACATCTGTCATCCAAATTTCCTAATTTCTCCCCGAAAGGTTCTCCCATCCAGGTAACATCTGCCAAGTCTGCTATACCTGCCAAGTCTGCTAAGTTTTATTTTGGTTTGCCAAATGGTGCTTGGACTTTATTATGCAATAGATCAATTTTAAGTGAAAGGCAGATACACAAGGGTGTGTTTTCTGAGTTTAACTTGATTGCTTACCTGGATGAGAGGAGTTTACTGAAGTCTGTATCTTGTGCCCAGTTATATCCTCCTGCAGTTGTGTTTGAATTTTATGCTAATCTCCATAAGACATTAATTGATCAGACTGATAGAAAGTATGGGGATGTTTATTTGAGGGGGAGAGTATATTTTTTTCGTCCTAGCAATGTAAATGTTGTTTTGGGTGTGAATGAAGTGTTAGATGATGCTGTTGTTGATGACTGGAATTTGGTGGTAAGGGAATTAACTGGAGGGATGATACTCAATTGGCCTAAGAAGTTTCATGCTTCTTCACTGACCTCTCTATACGTTGTCTTACACAAGTTGTGTGTACACAACTGGCTCCCCTCCACCAACACTACCTCGATGACCGAAGAACAAGCTACTCTAATGTATCGCCTCGGCAAAAGATTACCTGTTAATCTTGGCCGCGTGATTTTGTCTAACCTTGTTCGTTTTGCAGGAAAGTTTTCAGAAATTGGTATTTTACCCTATCCTTCTCTCATCTATTCGGTTTTGCAAGCATAGGGGTTCAAGAAGAAATCATCTGAACCTCTTACCAATGAGATTCCAGTGCTGACAATTGCCAAAGTCTTGCTAACTGGATCACGTGTTCTTGATTTGCCCTATCAGTCGAATGTTGCCCCTTCGGTTGGCAACATTCAGCCCAACATCTCTCTGGAGGCACTCAAGCAGCAACTACATATTCTTAATGTTCATATTACTGGACTAATTGCAGTTCGCGATAACTTGGAGAGCATGATTTCTGCTCAAAAGGGGGAGAGGGGGTGTGACCAAATGGTGTGATCATTGGGTTCAAATGACTTGACCCTTGAGAAGAGGTGTGAACACACCTCTTGGGTCCAAGGGTGGTGTCCATTGTGGGAAATGACACATCTCATTACTTCTATAAATAGAAGGCCCCCCATTTCATTTCATTCATTAGAACTTTCAAACTTTGGGTCATTCAGAAAAATCACGCATTTCTCAATAGTCATTAAGAAAGTCACGAGTATCGAGTAAGTTCGCTGATAGCTTTTGGGTTGTTGTGCTATAATCCTTAAGTTTGAAGTCGTTGTATTTTGGAGACGATTGTTGTTAACCGTGAGCACTTGGATACAGGGCAATATCGTCTTACAGAGAAAGAGTCTAGCTCTTGCCTCGACTTAACCCCGTAATTGTTGTTAGTGTTGTTGTTGGCAACGTCAGTGGCAACATTAATTATTTTATCCTTTTTTCTTTATAAATTAAATTAAGAGATTTATGGAGTTCACGTGACTTGATATTCTGAGATTAATTATGAATTATTCACATGTGTTTATTGTGCAGATTGATAATCAAGATTTGAATAATTCAAATAAACTAAATTCCTAGTTTCAAGGGATTTGTTTAGTTGGATTGTATCTAGGATATCTTTTAACTCACATGTTTTATTTGCAGAATTTTTGACCAAGTAATTTGAATCTTTCAAAATAAACAAACTCCTATATTTATGGGATTTGTTTATGAAGGATTAATATTACTTAATATACAAAAAGACGTGAGTTTATTTTTGATCAAGCAGAAGCGCACGATCATAGTGATGAAGACCGATTCAACATGAAGGAGTGAAGACCGTGTTTTCTAAGGCTAAGGAATGAAGGAGAGACTAGGTCAAAGATGAATGAGAAGAAGGCTTGCACGTGAGAGAGTGTGGAAGCCTTATGCTACCGTGAAGAAGTATGGAGAAAGTGCGTGGAGAGCAAGCATGAAGAACGAGTCCACTATTGATCTTGGAGCGCAAGGAAAT
Source organism: Scutellaria galericulata (assembly GCA_946896805.1). Lineage (NCBI taxonomy): Eukaryota > Viridiplantae > Streptophyta > Magnoliopsida > Lamiales > Lamiaceae > Scutellaria > Scutellaria galericulata. Next base: position 12,380,254 of record OX335791.1, on the reverse strand, counting down.
GAAGTGGAAGTTAAAGCATGAAGTGTGGCTAGATCATGCACTCAAGAAACTCTATAAATAGGAGATGGATTTCTGGAGATCGACACACTTCCACATTTTGCATACAAGAGATTTCAAGCAAGTTTTTCATTTCTAGCTCTTGTATTGTTTTAGTCGACTATCTTTTGATTCTCAACACTCTACTTATTTTAATAGATTTATTGGATCTATTCTCCAATAGATCTCTAGCAAAGTAGAAATTGTTGCTTGGTCGATAGATTTGAGAGTTTACACGTCCATAGTTTTCATCGTTAGAGTGGACGTATATAGAGTGTCTTTTTAAAGGATTTCACAAAGTCCTCGTATTGAGTTGTATTACAAAGATATACTAATAAGACATTTTTGCTGTGCTGGCATTCCACGAGTATCATTATATACTCGTGGATAATTTTCTTGTCGTTCCATTTTATATCTTTGTTATTTACCGCTGCGTGTTAACTCTGGTGTTAACAACATTATATACAACATTTGGTTTCTGTTGTTTTGTTTTATCTTGCATAAGAACATTCAAACACTTTCAATTGTGCATCTTTTCAATACGCCTAACCACTTATTTTCCAACATCTCCTTCTAACTTTGAAGCTAACTTGGTGATTTTATGGTGATACGTTAAGTAGATTAAACCAAAATGTCAGTGTATATAAGTTGAGGGAAATAACATAATATAACATATAATTCGTTGCAAAAATAAAAAATAAAAATTCAAGAGGTGAAATTGGTTGGTATCAAATATTAAAATAGTAATGGGCATTGCATTGAAAAAGGAGAGGAAACAGTTTTTTTTTCTCTCCTCCAAGTTTGTTTTGTTGAATTTTAATCATTTATTTTTTAATTCTCTACATAGAATGTCATTTTTTTTCCCATTTATCTACCACAAGAGGCATATCTTATTTTTTGATACATTACATTTATCATCATCAAGTTTGATTAAATTACCAAATAAACTATTTGATTTGTGAAAATCACAAACAAACTCATTAATTAACTATGAAAAGTAAAACTCAGACAATGTTTCAATCAATTTCTATATATATAATTCAAATTACTGAGTGAGTGATAAAGTGTTAGTGTTTCATGCCAATATGCATCAGTCATACTTTACAAATATTTTTTATTTGGTATAATAGTTTAAAAAAAATTTGTATTTATTCTTTATTTTGACTTTTATTTTCCAAAAGTACATTTCTTTAATATCATACAACAGTCTTCATACATTATAAATATGGTATATAAAAAATTCACAACGCTTCTACCATGTATTTACTACCTATTAAATTATATATATTTTAGATATAATATGCAACTCATGTTGTTAATACTAATTAAGTTAGTTTGTTAATCAAATGAAAAATGGATTTCTATATTTTGTCATATTCATTGAAAAACAAATTCCCAATTTAAAGGAATTGTGGACCATAGGTCAAACTAACAAAGATATTTAATGAGTTACACTTGCGTGCACTAGTTAAACGATGCAATTGGACACAATTTGAATCTGACCTACGTTCGTTGAAATTTAATATTAATCTTTTTAACTCATTCACTGACCTTTATGTTATATTATTATAACATTTATGTATAAATACAATAACATTTATGTAATACTTTAACTTCATATATTGAATTTTTTTATTCGCTCGTCTATTTTTTCCCTAGTAGAAACCTTTATTTCATATTGTCTAATTTTTATATACAAATATCATAACTTTTATGTGATATTATCTATACCTTTATATTAGCATAGTCATATCTTTAAAATTTTAAAATTAATGTAGTATAACACTTTTACCTCAACATTGTCATACATTTATGTTATATTATTATAACCTTTGTGTACAAATATCATAACCTTTATGTAATATTACTTATATATATACATATATATATATATCAACATAAAATATGTATTATTATAACATAAATGTTATATTATAATAACATAAAATTTCAAAAACTATTACATGTTTGTATAATATAATGTAAAAGTTAAATTAACATATCATAAATGTTACGCACGCTAACATAATATAAATATTACGTTAACATAATTAAACGGTATAACATGCGAGATAGAATGTGGACCTGAAAATATGGGCACGTGGGGGCGCAAGAAATGCGTAAAAATCACCTTTCAAGTCCGGCGATCCGAATTGTATGGATATATGACTCATGCACCTGGTGGACATAAAAAATTGTGATATTTAATTTGTAAACACCCTTTAAGAAAATAAAAGTACTTAAAAAAACCAAAAAATAAGAAAAAACATTCTATTGTAGTGTACAAAATGAAATAACACATGATATTATCCTTCCCTTTCTTTCAACTGCTCAATGTTGTGACAATGTAGTGTGAGGTGATGACAAAAATTATATCAACTTTTATTTCCTTCACAGAAGCATGTGGACATAGTAACTTCGATCTGACTTGAAGTCAAATTGAGCGAGAGATGATGTAGTATATATCATGTTTTATATATTTATGAAATTTATCTTATCACAACCAACCCCCCCCCCCCCCCCTTCTAGTTTTTAATTTTTATTTTTAATGATTAAAATTTCTTTTGTTGAGATACAATATGAACTTTTATACTTGAGTTAATTATACGATAAATCATCATCTTTAATCTTATTTCAACTATAAAATGATCTTTCGACCCTAACATTATAGATCACCATCTTCAGCTTTTTTTACAATTTTGTACATGGTCGGGGTTATTTGGGTTCTAATTATTTATACGGAACTCGAAATTTGTAAAGTATTCCTTTCGTCAATCAATGTGTCTCAGAATTGTCCAATAATTGAAATGACAATCAATTTTGTCCAACTAATATCCTCTGTCATCGGTCAATTTTGTTAAATTTTTGCCTAAAAAAATTAAGAAACGTCATTTTATGGTAACATATATGAGTTTTTCATTTGCTAGACAATTTGGATTTAGGTTAACCTATGACAAGAATATTTTTCAAATTTCGGGCTCCATATCAGTAATTGGAACATAAACGCACTGATTATATATCTAATTGTAACAAAATTGAAAGTGGTAACCTGTGATGTCATATTGTAATTGAAAAAAATCTAAATATAGTGGTTTGTCATGTAATTAACATTTATATTTTTATTTCAAAAATTTGATTAGATTTTTCTCTTTTAATTTCAGACTCAGTTAGGCCATCTATGTTCCTTCTTCTTAGGTATAAAAAAAGATTATTGTATTCTAATCTATCCATACCAAAATCTGGTTCTGGCCCCTACTTGCCATGATGACCAAAAGTGAAATTATTTTATCGATTTTTTTTTTTTTTTTTTGTAAATTTCATATTATAATTTCGAGGGAGAAAAATCCACCGTCTAGAAACAAATATGGGTTCCACCATTTTTTTTCATTTTGACCTAACCTCTACTTTTCTAACTCTAAGTTGAGATCGAAGAAATCCACTTGGAAGAAATGAGGGTCAATTTTGTACGGAGCAGATGGGGTTCCTAATTTTGAAAGTCAATGTCACTGTACGAGATGAGTTGTATAGCATTATTAATAGGTCCTTGTCATAGTCTATAATCTATATATGTTTGAATTATTCGATTAATTAGTTCACATGCAGTCAAATGCTGCCCATTTATCTCATGTAAGCTATTTTCTTCTTTTTAATCTTATTAATTATATTAGAATTCAGTACTCATGATTTCTTGTTATTTTCAAGTATTAGTTAATAATTAACTAGTAGTACTCCCCTACGATGCGCAGTTTATTATTTATTACGAATATATATGATTTGTAAATAGAAGACTATCTTATTTGATATATTATTTATTATGACAATATATACGAATACCAATAGAAAACTATCAAATAACATATACCAGACTATTAGTAAAAATAAGACAATTGAGCTTAAATGTGTGTCTATATATATATATATATACTTAATTAAAGTAATAACACTTTTCTTTAATCTTAATATATACATATTCATTATTTTGAAAGTTTTACTTGTTATAATTTTTTTTATGTTGATTAATTGATTCTTCAATTTGAAAACATTACTGGACATTAATTTCAAAATTCTCCAAATTGAAATCCATGAACAATCTTACATAATACCTCCTCTACAAAATTTTATATTGATAACCAAAAGTGATTTGGTAACTTGATCACACATTTCGAGCATCTCAAAAACTTACTAAAAAAATCAAATGTATATTGATTTCATTTTACTTGTTCCAAAGAAAAAAAATCATTATCGGACTTAATTTTTTTTACAACGATTTGATTGGGCGGACAACGCATTGAGAACACATAATTCAGCCCATTATTGGTACACCACGCTTACTTATGTGCTCCGCCCAAAGAAAAAAGAAAGCAACTTATACTTGGGTTGGCCCAAATTTATTTACAGTGGAAGTCAAACTTCAAATTAGAGTGACTTAATGCTGAATTTCTAAGCTAACAAGAATTACCAAATTATTGTAGTAAAAACTTGAAATCAATTTATTTATATTGTAAAATCATTATAACATGAAATCATGAGTCAAATAAGAAGTAGTGTAAATTGGGATATGGATCCTCTATTGCAGAAAAACCATCAACATCTTCCATGAACACCAATCATCCATAAATGGATATAGTGTAAATTGAATCTTTCATGAACCAATCGTCATCATCCATCAGTAACCAAAACAATCTAAAATATCGCGATGAAGAATAAGAAAATGAAGAAGGATAGCAGTAGAGAAATTGCAGATGTTGGGGAAGATTTGTATCCTCTTTCATCTTCTTAAACGCCATATAGAGAAAAATGAGAAGAAGAAGAAGAAGAAGAAGAAGAAGAAGAAGAAGAAGAAGTGTAGAATGTAGAAGAGCATTAGATTAAAAAATTACCCAATCCGACTTGCACACGCCCAATTACATGAATCTAGATTTGTGCACCAAGAGATAGATCGAAAGGAGGGCCAAGGGGGGCATTGGAACCCCTTGAATTTTTTCCTAAATAATAAGGGTATTTTTGTCTTTTCACATTTTTATTAATATATATATATATATATATATATTCAAAAATTAATTAAACATGCGTGTAGCAGCAGGCTCTACTTACAGTGTCAGACCTTCATTTTCATCTTCACCCCTCTAATTTTCCCCTCTTTCTTTCACACACACAAACCCTAATTTCATTGCTCCCAATTGTTTCTCCATATAATTTCAAGGTAAAGTGCTCTTTTTATATTATTTGTTTGATTTCCTTTGGTAATTTATTTACGGATTATTTATCTATACTTAAGATTTGAATTATGAAAAAAATTCCATTGTGGTAGGAGATGGGAAAACTTATTTTGTCGAATGCCTAAATTATTTGATGGTTAAATTACTATAGGATTTAATTTCTTTTGAGAAAGAAAAAAAATCAAAAAAATTATTTTGTTTACTTAACTCTTGAAATTTCATTTTTTTTACTCAAATCTCATTTTATTTTACTTATCTCTTGAAATTTCAATTCTTTTGCTCATAGGTTTTGCCAAGTTCTTGAACTTTTAATGTATTTCTAATATTTGTCCTACTTTTATAGATAATGGAAAGATACTTCGAAAAAATACAACCTACTATGAAGACATCATCATCTTCTGTCAATACACCTCTTGTTCAACCTCAACTATCATCGAGTCAAGATAACAATAATAAGGTTGATATGAAAAATCTTCCGAGTGATCAAGGACTATGACCCAACATAATGAGTTATCCACCTAATTTAATTAAACAGGTTTGTAGAGCTTACTTACTAAAAGGTCCATGTCAACCACGTGAGCATGATTTTCCTCAAAAGATATATGAAAATAAAAAACATAAATTTGTTGCATCTTGGTTTTGATGAATTTAATGATTGGTTGGAGTATAGCATAACAAATATATTGTTATCTTTTCTCAACGGGACATAGTGAAAGAGGACATGATACTTTTATGTCTGAGGGGTTTAATGTTTGGCGTAAGAAAGAAAGATTGAGAGATCATGTGGGAGATCATAACAGTAAGCATAATAAATGTAGATTAGCTTGTCAAAATTTGATGAATTAAGGTCAGCACATCAAAGTATCTTTTTCTAAGATATCAGAGCAGTCAAAGATTGAATATTGTTATAGGTTGAATGCATCAATTATTTGCTTGTGTTATCTCATTATGCAAGGATTGACTTTTTGAAGAAATGATGAGTCCGAAGAATCATTGAATCAAGGAAATTTTATTGAGCTTTTGAAAGTTATTGTTTTGTGTAATCAAAAAATCAATATGCATGCATAATGCTCCTAAAAATCTCAAGCTTACATCTTCGAAAATTCAAAAAGATATTATAAATGCAGCTGCTATTGAGACTACTAATGCCATCATTAAAGATCTTGAAAATTATTTTTTCTCCATTTTAATTGATGAGTGTCGAGATATGTCTATCAAAGAGCAAATGAGAGTGGTTATCCGCTATGTGAATAAGAATGGATGTGTATTGAACGTTTTATTGGTCTTGTGCATGTTAGTTGTTCACTATTTTCTTTTAGCTACTCCCGTAAGTGTACGGTGTAGGGTGTAGAAGTGGTGAGTAAGGTTGATCCCACAGAGACTGGCTATCTAGGCATTAACTAATTACTCAAATTCAATTTTCAGCTTTATCTAGGAAAATCAAATCACACAAATTGCAGATTAATTCAATAGAAAAGTAACTACGTAGATAAATTCACTCAATAATAACAGATATCTAAGATAGGTTTTAGGACATGCTTTCATCTAATTCTCATCAAAACATCACTTTAACCAATTCAAGTTCATTAATCAATCGTCTTATATGAGCAATCACATATGTTGAATTAACAACTCTCCCGAGTCAGTTGACCGATTAATTATTATGCCACCAGAGGTATCCCTACTCAATCTGATTGAAACATAACAACTCCCAAAAGTACCTAAGATTGATTTCTCATCACATAAATTCTTTAATCTCCTGATTTAAGTCTTTTTATACATCATGTGTTTATTCTTCCACAATTAAATCTCATCTCCTGAATTTTGATCTAATTACTAAAACATGCTCAATTACCGGCCGAATAACCAAACAAACAATCAACTCATAAACACACAAATAGGATAAACGATCATGAACTTTGAATTGAAATTAACTATTCATCTAAATTCGAATCAAATTACTAACAAGCCCTAGAAATCCTAGAAAATTAGTTAGACATGAGGATAAACAAACTCATAGACAAGATTGAAAATATCATATCTATTAATACTTAACAAAAGAAGAAAAGATTAAAAACTCTATTAGACGATGATCTCGCGATTCCTCGATCTCTTGAATTCTTCTTCAAATCCTCTCGATGCTTCTTAAACTATCGTGTTTTTCTCTATGAATCTATCTTCTTAATTTCTCTCCCTATTTTCTTCTCAAACCCATGTTGAGTATCTATATTGTTTTGGGAATCTTTCAAGTGAAGTAAGAGGTGAAAATACTCTGTTGGTCCCGTGAGTCCCAAGTGATCAGAAATTCAGAGGGGAGTGAATGAACCTCTATCGATTTTGCAAACTCTTTTGAAAACTTTTTCTGTCTAACAGATTCCTGACCTAAATGCAGTAACCTGTCTCGAATCAGTAACCTGGCTCTAAGCTCAATCAGGTTACTGACCCGATATCAGAATGTAACGCAGCGGAATAAACTTGATAGAGTTCTTTTGGAAATCAGTTTTCTTTTACAAGTATGCTCTTTGCCAATATGTTAATGCACGATGCTTATGATGTATACCGTAAGATATATGATGATGTAAGATGCAGAGCAGTAAGTAAATCAAAGCATATAAACACACAAGGTTTATTGTGGTTCGAAGGTGGTGTAAGCCTTCTATGTCCACTCTACTCCTACTCAAGGAGGAACTTTGTTAGGTCAATTCGAATTACAAGTCTCGCTATACAAACATCTTCTTAACAAACTACGCCTACTAGAATCTCAGACTCTAGTCGAAGGCCACAACCCACAAAGGGTACAATCCTACAAAGGGAAGACTTAGCAAGGATCTAATCCTCTCAACTAAGTTACACCATAAAACAACCTAGCGCACACAACACAATGGTTAAAAGAAAATAAAAGGTTCTTCAACTGGTGCGGAATAGTCTTGATCTTTATAGTCCTAAAACTGTTGTATGCTGCTCCTAGAAGGTTGAGTGGCTGAACATGGATAAACTTGAGAAGCTTTGGAATATGTCTGATTTTCCTCTCGACTCTGTTTAGCAATTTTCTTCAATCAACCACACCTTCTATTTATAGATCTTGAGAATGTGTCCGTTGGAGGAAAGTATCCGTTGAAGGAAGACACTTCCCCATTTTGAATGTGAACTCCAATTTCTCAAGATCTTCTTCTGTAGCCGCATTAAATGTTTCTGAGTTGATCTTGACGTGTGCATTTAATGCGCCTACAATTTGCTCCTGGACCTCTCTGTCATTCCTATAGACCTGTCAAGTCGGTATGGGTCCAAGGCTGAAGTTCATGCAATGGCTGCTTGAAGTCAGCTAGTTTTTCTCTTTTTACTGCATGATCTTCTTGATGCTGCTTCTTGCTGTCCTCAGCTTGCTTTTTCTCTCCAACTTGCTGGCTTCTGTAATCTGCTGATAGCTTCCTATTTCCTCAACTTGCTACTTCTTTCTAGCTTGCTAGCTTCTGTAATCTGCTGACAGCTTCCTGTTTCCTTCGTCGACAGCTTTCTGTTCGAAGATTTCTTTTTCTTTTTTAGCATGTTGTTCCTTACAGCTTGCTGTCTACTCCTTGCAGCATCCTATCTGCTTCCTATGCAGATACTTCCTCTCAGCTTACTGTTTCCTACAACTTGCTGACCCTTAGAGAATGTCTTTTTAATTTTTCTAAAGTTGGTTTCCTTATCATTTGGAAAACCATTACATGATCGTATTCATAGATAAATAAGTTTATGATCATGTAATCAGTGGAAACTTTCTTTTAGCAAACTTCATTATCTTATTACGCATATTGTTCTGTCTTATCAAGATAACTACTGAAATATCCCAACATACTTCAAGAAAACCAAAACTCTACGAATTCCTATTTACCCGGACACGGTCGTGTTGTACAGCACGGTCGACTATGCCCTGCCATCGAGCACTCTCTGTATAATGGCACACGGTCGTGCTGCATGGCACGACCAGACCGTATCCACAAACTCTTCCATACAATCTCATATTTCAACTTTTATTTTTTCTCGTTTTTCTATAATTCCTTCATTGGTCATCAATTACACTTAAAACTTGCATTTTTCTCATCAAAATCATGAAACTAAGCACAAATTCCTACTGAAATATCCCAACATACTTTAAGAAAACAAAAACTCTACGAATTCATGTTCACCTGGGCACGGTCGTGCTGTACAACACGGTCGACCATGCCCTACCATCGAGCACTCTCTGTATAATAGCGCATGGTCGTGCTGCATGGCACGACCAGACCGCACGCCACAAACTCTTCCATGCAATCTCGTATTTCAAATTTTATTTTTTCTCATTTTTCTATGATTCCTTCCTTGGTCATCAATTACACTTGAAACTTGCATTTTTCTCATCAAAATCATGAAACTAAGCACAAAGTCGTCAAATGCAACTTATACAATATAATATCAGAAATCACCATAAAAATGTATCTAAACATATTTAAATGAATACACAAACATACGCAAAAATACATGAAAAACGACACTTATCATTAGTGACAAAATTGTAGCTTCAGTTGAGAAAGGTATCGAATTATTTTCTCCACTTATGGCTCGAGTATTTCTAATTTGAGGGGTCAGAGTTATGATTGAGCTAGCAATATGAGAGGTGAACTACATGGTTTAAAAAATTTACTACTCAAGAAGAATTTTGCTGCTTATTAGGCTCATTGTTTTGCTCATCAACTCCAACAGACACTTGTTGTCGTTGCTAAAAAACATACAAGTATTAGTTTTTTTTTCAATAATGTTATATGTGTATGTAATGTTGTTGGAAGTTCTTGCAAGCGCATGGATATGCTTCGAGAGAAGCAAATGGAAAAGGGTCATTGAAGACATTGCAAATGATGAAGTTAAGGCCAGGAGAGGATTAAATCAAGAAAGGACATTGAAGCGGTTAGGAGATACTCGTTGGAGTTGTCATTATGGCACTCTCATTAACTTGATGCATTTATTTTCATCTATTCTTGATGTTCTTTAGTATGTTGGAGAGAATGACAATGATGATTCACAAGGGCCGAGGCAATTGATTTGCTAGATATTGTGACTCAATTTGAGTTTATCTTTGATTTACATCTCCTGAGAAAATTTTAAGGAATCATACATGAACTATCACAAGTTCTCCAAGAAAGGATCGAGATATTGTTAATGCAATGAATTTTATTAAAGTATCCAAAGATCATTTGCAAGCATTGAGAGAAGATGGTTGGGAAGCTTTATTGACTGAAGTTTCAGAATTTTATAGTAAAAATGAGATAGTTTTATTAAATATGGAATATATATATATATATATATATATGTACCTCGGGGAAGATCAAGACGTAAAATTGAAAGGTTCATTAATCTTCACCATTACAGAGTTGAGTTATTTTATTCTGTGATTGACATGCAAGCTCAAGAGCTAAATCATCATTTTGATAATGTGAACACCAAATTGCTTTTATGTATGACATATTTTGATCCTAGAGATTCATTTGCTGCATTTGATAAAAACATCGTCTTGTAAAATTTTATCCATTTGAATTTTCTGCAGTTGCTCGATATGAACTTGAGAGTCAACTTGAGAACTTTGTTTTTGATATGCGCTTGGAAAAAAACTTCTCTGAAGTAAATAGAACAAACGGACTTGCTCAGAAGATGGCCTTTACAAGGAAGCACATTATTTTTCCATTAGTTTATTTATTGATTAAACTCTTGTATGGCTCGAGTATTTCTAATTTGAGGGGTCAGAGTTATGATTGAGCTAGCAATATGAGAGGTGAACTACATGGTTTAAAAAATTTACTACTCAAGAAGAATTTTGCTGCTTATTAGGCTCATTGTTTTGCTCATCAACTCCAACAGACACTTGTTGTCGTTGCTAAAAAACATACAAGTATTAGTTTTTTTTTCAATAATGTTATATGTGTATGTAATGTTGTTGGAAGTTCTTGCAAGCGCATGGATATGCTTCGAGAGAAGCAAATGGAAAAGGGTCATTGAAGACATTGCAAATGATGAAGTTAAGGCCAGGAGAGGATTAAATCAAGAAAGGACATTGAAGCGGTTAGGAGATACTCGTTGGAGTTGTCATTATGGCACTCTCATTAACTTGATGCATTTATTTTCATCTATTCTTGATGTTCTTTAGTATGTTGGAGAGAATGACAATGATGATTCACAAGGGCCGAGGCAATTGATTTGCTAGATATTGTGACTCAATTTGAGTTTATCTTTGATTTACATCTCCTGAGAAAATTTTAAGGAATCATACATGAACTATCACAAGTTCTCCAAGAAAGGATCGAGATATTGTTAATGCAATGAATTTTATTAAAGTATCCAAAGATCATTTGCAAGCATTGAGAGAAGATGGTTGGGAAGCTTTATTGACTGAAGTTTCAGAATTTTATAGTAAAAATGAGATAGTTTTATTAAATATGGAATATATATATATATATATATATATGTACCTCGGGGAAGATCAAGACGTAAAATTGAAAGGTTCATTAATCTTCACCATTACAGAGTTGAGTTATTTTATTCTGTGATTGACATGCAAGCTCAAGAGCTAAATCATCATTTTGATAATGTGAACACCAAATTGCTTTTATGTATGACATATTTTGATCCTAGAGATTCATTTGCTGCATTTGATAAAAACATCGTCTTGTAAAATTTTATCCATTTGAATTTTCTGCAGTTGCTCGATATGAACTTGAGAGTCAACTTGAGAACTTTGTTTTTGATATGCGCTTGGAAAAAAACTTCTCTGAAGTAAATAGAACAAACGGACTTGCTCAGAAGATGGCCTTTACAAGGAAGCACATTATTTTTCCATTAGTTTATTTATTGATTAAACTCTTGTTGATATTATCGGTCGTCATTACCACAGTAGAAAGAACTTTTTCGGCAATGAAGATCATTAAGAGTTCTCTTCGCAATCGAATGGGTGATACACTATTGAATGATTGTTTGGTTGCATACATTGAAAATGATGTATTTAGAAATGTTAGTAATGAAGCTATTATGCAACGATTTCAAAATATGAAAAATAGAAGAGAAATGTTGTAATACATTGATTTTATCGAAATTGCGATATATATATATATATTAGGTTATTTCTGTATAGATTTTGATGAGATAAAATAGTTTTGTATAGGAATTTGGAGTACCCAATTTATTCATAATGTTTATGTAGAAACTTAATTTTTGGTTAAGTTTATGTTTGATGAAGTAAGAAGATTTGTGGAAATCACAAAGTTAGAAGGTTTCTCATAGCAGTAGGATTCCGCAAAGGAGTGCTATCGAATACTGCTAATCAGTAACCAGTAACTCAGCAAGCAACATACAATAAGCAGCAATGAGGATTGTGAGGCTTTTTACTGGTTCAAAACAGAAAACAGTTCAGAATTAGAAAGTTGTTCAGAATTAGTAAGCAGATTCACTATCAGTAAATAGTCGCAGAACAAAAAGTTGGCGCAGAACAGGAAGTAGTTAATGCATCCTGATCAGAGAACAAGAAGACACAACATTCTTATTTATTACAGTACGAGGAAGATCAATGCAACATGAGGATTGAGCATTATCAAAGTAGCCGGTAGATGGAAGTTAGCAACCATCCAATGACGTGCTGCCATCTGGACCAAAAACCTACAAACGTACTATTACCGAGGAGTGACACCATTAATGCCATGCAGAGTAGGACATGCCTTATTTCCCCAGTCTTTTCCATTTGCATTTAATTCAAGATGAAGTGTGTCTCTCTTTAATGGACACATTTTCCTACAAGTATATAAGGAGGTAGAGTTGACTGAGAAAACAACTAAACAAAAACTGAAACTATTATCTCTCAATCTCCTCTCTTAAGTAAATGCAAGTTTTCCCTCAAGTTAGTCACTCAACCTTCCTGAAGCAGTCAAAGTGAAGATTTCCAAAACTTCAAGATCTTAAGGCTGTCTTCGAAGTACAAGTTGAAGAACCATATACTTTTAACCATTTGTGTTGTGTGTTAGGTTGTTTATTAGTGTCCTCAGTGGGAAGGATTTAGAACCCCACTGAGTGTTAGTCTTAAGTGTTTTAAGGCTTTTAACCGATCGGAGTTGAAACGAGCTCGAACGGAGCATTTTAAGGTTGAGGGGTATTTTGGTAATTTTGGTCGAGGGTTGACTTTGACCGGTCCCACGGACCCCGATCAACGACGTCTTGTCATCGACGACTCGATACGGATGAAAGACGGAAAGAAAACGAGGTTCGGATTGAAAACACGGCGTCGTGTGCACGTCGGAACCCGACGGGCGCGCACGGGCGCGTACGTGCGCGCGCGGAACCCGGCGGTCTCGGCAGCTCGGGTCCTCGACTCGGCAGGCTGCCGAGTTTTCTCAGCAGTGTGTGCGTGGGTCTCGGCGGCCTCGCGCGCCAGCGCGCGCATCTCGGCAGGTCTCAGCGGCTGCCAAGTTTTCTCGGCAGCGGGTGTCGACGCTCGACAGCTGGTCGAGTTTTCTCGGCCAGCTCCTTCCCAGGTCTCCGGCGCCCAGGCTGCTTGACGCGCCACCTTCCCGGCATCACCCAGTGCGGTGGCGCCGCCCTCTGCCGCCGCTTCCAGGTTCGCCGGAAACCTTGCACCGCCGGCTACCTCCTCCGGCCATCCCTCGCCGGATTCCGGCGGTGAATAGTGCCCGGAATCTCACCGCAAAATCCTTCGATGCTCAGTTTCATAAAATCAAACCCCACCTCTCCAAACTCCGGCCGGCGACTTCCAATCGCCGGCGACCCTTCCCAGACCCCCGGCCGGCAACCTCCCGTCGCCGGTGACCATCCCCGACCAACCAAACACACACACAGCCTATATATACACACGCATAAACACACACACTCACGCTCAAACACACACACACACACACACCTCCCTCTTCTTGGTCGGCGGCCACCAGCCGCCGGCTGCTTCCTCCTCCACCTCGTCGACGACCTCCCGTCGCCTGCCGTTCCTTCCCCCATGGCGGCGCCCCCCGACACCGCCTCCAACAGCATGCACGAACATACACACACACTCATACACCATACAACACACACATGCATGCATACATATATATATATAGCTACTGTCCTTCTCTGGCGCCGCCACCCACGGCGGCGCCGGCACTCCAGCGACGGGCCACGACCTCCGGCGGTGCTCCGGCCATCAGCTCCGGCGAGAAAGATGAAGAAACAGAAGAGCGAAAAAAGATAGTGCAAGGGTTGGGGTTTAAGGGGCTGTTTTTCGCCGTTTTCCGGCGAACGAGAAATCGGAATTGAATTCCGGAAGCTATCCTAGACTCGTCTCGTCGAGAGCTACATCGTGTGCGAAAATTGACCGAAACCGACAACTTACAGATTTTCCGGCCGGCGGCGGCGGCGCGCCGGAGGCAGAAAAGAGAGGAGAGAGGGAGAGGATGGAGGAGAGAGAACTTACTCGTTTTCGGCGCGTTCGGCTCGTTCGGAAAAACGATGAAAAATGAACTGACTAAGCCCTCTATTTATAGATTTCCAAAAGTTACTATTCATCGGAATATTCTTTGGAATATTCTTTTTACTATTCATCAAGAATATCTCGTATATTATACTCTTCGTATACGTCTCGTATACGTCGTATTCTTCATTTTCACTATTTTCTTCACTACTAGAGCTATGTATCTCCGATTGACCTCTAGTTCATTTCTATGTTCTCGTATTTCAAATACGCATCGCGTGGTAAATTAATATCCTATGTTTCGCGAATAATAAATTTATCAATCTAAAACATGCATTAAACACGTATCTGAAACGCACGTAATAAATTAAACAGTCAAAGCATACGCACATAATTATTAAATTATAGGTTTGAATATTTAATTAATCAATTATGCTCGTTTTGATCTGGGGCGCTACAGTTAGGTTCATAATATTGCAACCCAACCTATAGTGGACCGTTTAGCCCGAAGCCCGCCAGGACTAGCCCGTTTAACATCTCTAATTCTATCCCAAAAAAAAAAATAAACAATTAATTTTATCCAAAATAAATAATAAAAATGATATTAGTGGAATAAGAAGATGGATCTCAAGGCAAATAAGTATATTTATATATATAAAAAAGTTAATTAAGAGAATATAACAAAATTTTATACAAACTAGGAACCACAATCGTAATCAAAATTCTTTACATATTTAAGGCTAATAAAGTGTATATATATATTTTTTTTAAGTAAAACCATCTTATCAATCCACAATCTGTAAAATAAAAACTATATTAATTGTAAAATAAAATTTGAATTGTGATGTAATATCAATCTTATATAAAAATTTGTGAGAAAATAAATCTTTGTTTTCCAAATTCAAAAAAAGGAGGGACTAAGGCCATCTCCAACAGCTTGCACTATTCTAGTGCATAATTAGCACTACTCTAGTGCAGAATCAGTATCTCTTCTCCAACAGCTCGCACTACTTTCAGCACTACTTTATTTTTAATATCATTTTTTAAATATATTAATACTAAAAATGTAATTAAAATACATATTATATGAAATAAAAGTGGAATAACAATACATATTTCAATGAAATAAAAATACAATAAAAATGCATATTACATGATTAATAAAAGTGCACCAAATATACATATTACATGAAAAAATACAATAAAAATACATATTACATGATTAATAAAAGTGCAATAAAATAAATAAACATGATTAGTCGTCTGAATTAGAATACTTTGCCCACAAATGCTCAATTAGTGCATTTCGTAGTGTGAAATGACCTTCTGAAGATCGAATTTACCTAAATCGAGTTATAAAATTTTGAAAACGTGCAGTTTCATTTTCAGCTAATTCGACATCTAGAGGTTGTACTTCTCTTACATCCTGAATTGGAGCATCCAGTTCTCGTTCATCTTCAACTATCATGTTATGCATTATTATGCACGCAGTCATAATATCTTTCAAATGATGTTTATTCCATAGACGTGCTGGATTTGCCACAATTGCAAATCGACTTTGTAAGACTCCAAATGCACGTTCTACATCCTTCCTACACGCTTCTTGTTTCATTGAAAATATTTCTTTTTTGGACCACTTGGTGCATGAATCGATTGCACAAGAGTTGACCATTTGGGGTATATACCGTCAGCCAAATAATACCCCATGTTAAACTCTGTTCCTTGAATGAAATAATTTGCCGGAGGGGCAATACCTCTAGCAAGGTTAGAGAAAAGGGGAGACATTTCCAACACATTAATATCATTGTTTGATCCTGACATCCCAAAATAAGCATGTCATATCCACAAATCATAATCAGCCACAGCTTCAAGAATTATTGTTGGAGATACACTTCGACCAGCATATCGTCCTGCCCATCCGGTCGGACAATTTTCCACTTCCAATGCATGCAATCCAAACTTCCCAACATCCCTGGAAAGCCACGTTGCTCACCAATATGAAGTAATCTTGCTACATCGTTGACATTTGGTGTTGTTAGATATTCTTCCTGAAATATCTCCACAACAGCACGACTGAATCTTTTGACACACTCAATTGCAGTAGATTCTCCAATTCTAATATACTCATCAGTTGCATCTGCGGGCATTGCATACGCTAGTATCCGAAATGCAACAGTGATTTTTTGAAGAGTAGACAATCCAAGTTTTCCAGTTGCATCTCGACTCTGACGAAAGTATGAATCATGATTTTGTACAGCATTAACAATACGAAGAAATAAACTTCGGGACATTCGATAACGCCGACGAAATTGATCTTCATTAAATGTTGGATTTTCAGAAAAGTAGTCTCTGAAAAAATTTGCAGCTCCTGTGGCTCGATCATGAAATATTGTACGATGACCCAAAACTGAGCCTCCATGGGTGGGTTCATCATTTTAACGCCTCAAATATTCAAGCATCCAGCAATTGTTAGCATACAATTGAGCCGCAACAGCTTGGTCCTCTGGATCGAGAGTACCACTGCGTAATATTTTTTGAAGTTCATCTTCAGATGAACTTGAAGAACCAGAAGAAATAGGAGAAGCTGACATGTGAGCTTGTGGGGGTTGAAAAAAGGATATCAAAATGTGAAAGGTGAAGGGTTGATTGATGTGAAGATATGCTTGGAGCATGTATTCATTAAATAGAGGGTTAAAAAAAGCACAATCCTTGTGCATTTAATATGAGCCGTTGATAGCAACTTTCAATCTGAGCCTTACACATGTAAAGCTGAATAAAGCACAATCCTTGTGCTTTTAATATGAGCTGTTGATAACAACTTTCAATCTGAGCCTTACACGTGTAAAGTTGAATAAAGCACAATCCTTGTGCTTTCAATATGAGCCGTTGATAACAACTTT
This sequence comes from Scutellaria galericulata, assembly GCA_946896805.1. Lineage (NCBI taxonomy): Eukaryota > Viridiplantae > Streptophyta > Magnoliopsida > Lamiales > Lamiaceae > Scutellaria > Scutellaria galericulata. The sequence continues at coordinate 12,362,645 of OX335791.1, read as the reverse complement.
CAATCTGAGCCTTCAAATCTACTATAAATATATGACTCCTTACTTCACTAATTTCACACACTTCTACGATTCATCCTTATTTTCTATAAATCCTTTTTTGCTTACTTTCAATCTTTGAAAAGTCTTTATTTGCTTACATATTTTTCTTGAAAATGCCTCCTAAGCGCACAACTAATTACACTTCTACTGAAAATTCACACCTTGTGAGTGTTTATCTTGAAATTTCACAAGATCCAATTGTGGGTATCAATCAATCTCAATTAGTTTTTTGGGATCGTATTGTTACAAAATATAATGCAGAGAAACCAAGCGCCAGGATGCCAGATCGTAATTCAAGATCGCTATATTGTCGATGGAAAAATATTCTCAAGTTTTGTAGAAAATTCAACGGATGTGTGCACCAAATAGAAATGAGCAATCCAAGTGGTGCAAATTGGGAAACAATTGTAAGTTTTAAGAGTACTATTTTCTTGTTATTTTAAATATTGATTTTAACAATATTATTTAAAATATGTAGAAGAATCGTGCTGAAGAATTGATGAAAGGAGAGCGAGGATATGAGGGTGGATTCAACTTTGATCATGTATGGTCTGCTATGCAGCCGACTCTACAAGCCGAAATGTTGGCTTCATCAAATGAACCAGTTCTTTCTCCTAAACCTTCTTTGTCATCATTTTCTATCAATTTAGATAGTGAAAACAACAGTAGCGGTGCTAGTAGCGGTAATGGTAGCGGCGGTACTACATCAAGAAGACCCATGGGTGTAAAAAAATCTAAAATGAAAAAGAAACAAAACGATGCCGACCATAGTAAGTTTCAAGCTATATATGACCAAAATGAACAGTTGAGTCAAATATTAAAGAATAGTCACGAGTTGAGAGCTCGTGAACTTCAGTTGCAACAGGATATTCTACGAACAAAGGAAAACAAGACATTAGCAATCAATTTGTCCAGTATCGAGAATCTTCCACAACGTGAGTTTTTACAACTAGAACAACTAAGAATTATGCAGAAGAGGGCCGACGAGGATAAATCAACACCACATACTTTTAATATGTTTGGAGAATATTTTAGAGATATTGGAGGGTCAGGGTCCGGAGATGGTCTTTCAGATTATTGGGATTTATATTTTGTTTTATTGTTTTATGTATTTCTATGTTTTTCATTTATGTAATTTTATGTTTTATGTAACTTTATGTATTTTTCATTATTCTCCAATATTACTCTATGTTTATTATATTTTGCACTATTCAATTAATTTAAATTTTCATTGAATAAATTTAACTTAATTAAGTTTTAATTAATTGAATTAATTAACACATTAAGGAAATTTATATTTAATTTCATTAATAATTTAATTAATTAATTTGTTTATACAATAAATACATTTAAATAATACTCAAGTCCAAGCCCAATTGTTTATTTGGACAAAAAGATAGGGAAAAAAAAAATACTAAGCCCAAGCAACAAGCCCATTACCATATAAAATTAGAAAAAAAAAGGAAAAGAAGTAGAGATGGATTAAGCCGTCTCTTCTTCTGGTGCAGAACGGACAAGGATTAGCTTCTGCGCTATCTTAGCTCACACAATAGCAACCCGTTGGAGATTGAATCCCTGTGCTAGAATCTATTCTAGCGCAGGGTTGGAGAAGCCTAAAGGCACCCAACAACTTTTAAACTCAACCCAATTTAATTAATTTTTAAATAAAAAAGTTAAAATATTAAAAAATACTCATTTTATCCTTTTATCTTTTTTGAAACCCTATCCTTTTTTTTACAATTTTATTTTCTTTTTTGTTTTTTCTTCTTTTTTATTCTTTGTTGTTTCTTTAATTTTCTTTGAGGAATTGAATGCAAAATTAATTATGGGTATCTCACGAATTAGTCAAATATATGAAAATCGAATGAAAATTGAACGGAAAAACACAAAAATATCATGACCGAATGGGGATGGTCGGGTTTGATCGATTTTTTTGCGTTCTTTTTTTATATAAAATCTTTTAATTTTTTGAAGAATGTAATGTCAACATAATAACGAACATTCAATAAATTTGTTAAATGTGTGAAAATCACGTGAAAATCGTAGGAAAAAGCATAAAAAAAGATCAAACACGAACAGTTTCGTTCGATCTCGATTGACCGAACACATAAAAAAGTGTTCGACCATCTTAACCAACACGAAAAAATACGTTCGACCATAATGATCGAACAAAAGAATAAAATAAATATTTTTTAATATTTTAATTTTTTTAATAAAAAATTTATTAAATTGGGATGGCTCAGAAGTTGTGGGGTGCTTTATTCCCTCCCTTCAAAAAATCGTCTCTTTACTCTTTAGACAAAACCCATCAACGTCAATCTCCCAAACTCGTCTGCCACGTGTCCATTTTAATTTGCCAAAAATGATACGATAAAACAAATAAAATAAAGGTACTGTACCTAGTGTGGATGTGGGGCCCACACTAAATAGAGTAGATGTTCTTGGAAAAGAAACACAGTCCTAAAATAATAAAATAAAGGCAAAAACTTTCGTGTAATTGGTGCACCGTGAAATCTGCACATTTATGTTAACATAAATGTGATATATTTTTATGCATGTTTATTTTAAAAAATACAAATATTTGTATATAAAAGTACTACATTTATAATATAAAGATCTTTCGTGCAACTCTGTGCACCAATTGCACGGAAGTGTTACTCATAATAAAAGGGAAGACATGAAACACTTCGTTCCATTTCATCACTAGCCATGCAGGCTGCAGCTGCTCTCTCTCTCTCTCAATTCCTAAACCCTAGCAGTTAAACTCAGGCCTCGCTATCTTTCCTCTTTGCAATTTTCCTCTTGAATGATGTTTTTCGTTGTTGATTTCCTTGAAATTTGGTGGTTTTGATACTATTTTAACGGTGCTCTGTTTTGGTTTGCTAGTAAGAACTGTTATATACCTTGTGTTTTTTCTTTTACTACTCTACTTTAAGTTTTCGATGTTCATATTATGTTTATTATTTGGACATTTTATGGTGGTCTGATTTTCGAAAACGATGATTGATGCATTTTTCTATTTTCCTTTTTGGGGAAAGTTCTGTTTATCTTTCTAGTGCTGTTTGATGTGTCGTTTTGTTTAGTCTCTTGTTGGCGAAATGTGAGTAATAGCAAATGAAATTGAAGAATTCTTGCTGCATTTGATCTCATTTTTACGCGTCATTACAATATATTCTCTTTTAGAAAAGTAGTTGAGGAGAATGTGAATGATACAGCGGTAATGTGTTAGCTTTTCATTTAAAGCGTAGTTTTTTTTTTTGTTTTTTTTTTTTTGGGATTATTTTGCATCTCTCTAATTGGTGGAATTTTGATTTCTGTTTACAGGTTTAGTTGTATATCTAAACCGATGCTCTGTTATTAAGCTGAGAGATTTCACAATTAACTGAAAATTGACTCGAAGAATTCATTCAGCTGAGCTCTTACCATTAGCTTGGTGAGATAAAGGTATGTTTATGTTTCGATTACTAGTACTTAGCACCTATGGTCTGTTATTGCTCTCAAAAGAAATGAAAAACAGAAAATGGTAATGGCCATATTACTGCAAAATCTTATCAAAATCCATATATGATGCTCCCCACTTTTGTTGCTTGCTGCTTCTTTGTGTGTGAAGTGGGAATGTCATCGAATCTCATTCTCAATAAACTCCTTTAGGTTCTCTGTAGATTGAAGGATTTGATAATATATTTTGAAATTCAAAGTATTAAATCATCGGTAGTTGTTTAGATTGGTATAGATTTGAAATCCATAACTCTAATGTCAACTAGATTTGGGTGGATTTGAAAACCGATTGAGTCCAATCTTTCAAACCAAATGCGAACTTTCATTATTTGTTTGCAGTAGGTGTAGTGAGTGAGTCTGAGATAGAATCATGCTGATTCATGCTATGGACAATTGAAGCAACAGATGGTGAAGGTTTCAGAAGACAAATTCAAGTGCTAGGGGAAAAAGAAGCATATCTTCGGCTTCAAGGATCTTTTTCAGCATGCATCTGGGGTAAGTCAGGGATCAAGCAAAAGGAGATCAAGGGATAGGGGAAAACATTTAGGTTTGAAAAAATTTATGGAAAAGGAAATTAAAGGAGAGAGTTCATGTCACGCCCCATTTTACATTGCCGTAGAATATCAGAGTCTTCAATAAATTTTCTATTGGGCGTCCAGTAACTAAACAAAACATACCTTTTTACAAAATCTTTTAAAAATAAATGAATAGAATAAAATATCTCAAGCATCTCTATTTTATAAAAGAGAACGCAAAACTTTGGTACAACGGAAGAAAAGGTATTACTTCGTTGTTGGGCAAAACAAAATTTGTACAACTTTGCAAAACAAGACATCCAACAGGATTCGAGACCAACAAAAAAGACACCTCTTTCACTTCCTGTCTAGAAGGCTGTCACCTGTAAAACAAAATCATTTAAGGGGTGAGTGCAAAAGACACTCAGTGGGGTGGGATTTGTGATCATTGAAACATAAATAAAACATAGACACGAAGTTCATTCAGCATATAGTTACGGCTTTAAATCATCGTATAACATCCTGTGGTTCTTTAGCCACGTTGATATCCTTCTGTGGTTCCTTAGCCACGTTGATAAACATTATGTGGTTCTTTAGCCACGTTGATAACATTTTTGTGGTTCTTTAGCCACGTTGATAACGTCTTGTGGTTCTTTAGCCACGTTGATACACCTCTCCCAAATACCACCCCTTCGTTCACATTGCAAACAGACACATAGAGTGCACTTTAAACACATTTCATCACCTTGATTAAGGTAACACATTCATCATACAATCACCATTTCACCTTGCAAACAACATACATTCACTTGTGCCTCGTAGTATAGCATATAATGCAACATTCATTAGGTAAACACATTTATTTCAAGTAGGCACATATCTTCACGTCAAACTCACTTGGAAACTTAAACATAAAAGCATAGAAATTACCCCCACCTCAGATAAGTGGTGTCTTTGGTAACTGCTACTGTTCAAGAAAAACTAGGAGATTCCTCGCTGGTGTTTCCTATAAAAGTATAAGAATAGAATCTATTTAGCAGCTTAAAGAAATTGCTCATAACTTGGCTAAAACGTGAGTTAAGACATTCCTAAATATGATCGATGATCAAGGTCTATGAGTAAAATCTTGAATGAAAAAGGAGAGAGCTCGTACTACTAGGCAAGAGGGGTTTTTGTGCAAACTAGAACTTATGACAGAAAAATTAATACTAATTTACTAGAATAAAATCAAATTCGGCTAAAAGAATTAGCTTTGCAAAATAAATAACTCTTTCAAAATAACTAAATCTTGCGAAATTAAACTGACTTGGCAAAATAAATGAATCTTGTAAACTAGCTCACTCTTGCGAAAGTAAATCAATTTTGTACAACAATTAAATCTTGCAAAGTTGCACCTAATTTGCAAAGTTGAACTCAATTTGCAAAAAGATTAAAACTTGGTTTGCTGTAATTAATTTGCGAAGCTAAAATAATTTGCAGAGTATAAAGGTGATCTTTCCAGACTAAAAATAACTGAACTTGAAATGCATATTGCAAAGCAAAAAATAAAGCAACTCAACCTGTAGAGTAAAATAAAATCTTTGCCTAAGCTAAAGGAATTAAATTTGAAATGAATTTTGCAAAACCATGCCAAATATATAGAATTAAATTCTGCAAACATAAAGAAAAACAACTCTCTCTTTTCCTCATCCCAAATCTGCTCCGACTAGCCATTTTCCGTTGCTGCTACCACTGACTCCGGCGACCCGCGTCGCCGGCGACTCAGACCCAACTGACCACCACACTACCACCTATCTAGACGACCCACCAACATACACCTAGTCACTCTATAGCTCAAACAAACACAGCTCGAAGGGCGGTCGCTGACCAGCCCCCGAACAGACCCGGCGCGTCCCAGGCCAGCGCCCAGCAGCCGCGCCCAGCGCCCCCTGCGCCCGCGCCCAGTTCCCCCAGCCCGACTCCCCAACTCCCCGACTCACCTAGTAGCAGCAACAACCAAAAACAGGCAGCCCAAGCAAACTTGGAACGAGAGAGATATAGAGAAAGGGAGAGAAAAATAAACCTTGAGGGAGGGAGAGAGAGAGAGCTGAAATGAAGCTGTGTGTGTGCGTGAGTATTGTGCTGCTTTTCTTTTTATTTATTACCCTCCTTTCCCATGTTCACACACAAACCAGTTTATATGCAAGGTGGCAGTACATGGAGCAGAAAATAAGTGGTGGCGTGTGATATGAAGAGTAGGAAAGGTGAGTAAGCAGCACAATTAAATAAAGCACCTTTCTTTTCTTTTATTACCTAATTACTTAATCTTATATCATTTACTGCACATAACCTAGTTTTATGTATTCAACTAATTAATTACTTAATTAACTATTTAATCATACCTATGTACATATACATATATATATATATATATATATATTAATTAATTAATTAGGGTGTTATATCCTTCCCTCCTTCAAAGAAATTTCGTCCTCGAAATTTAGATACGTACCATAATACGGTAAATTCGGGTACTTCGCTAGGATCTCTTCTTCTTTTTCCCAAGTCGCCTCTTTAATGTTGTGACGGCTCCAAAGGATTTTGACCAAAACGACCTCACGGTTCCTCAAGTGGTGGATTCGTTTATCCAGGATGGCCACGGGAATTTCTTCGTACGTTAAGTCCTTCTCAAGTCCAACATCCTGTTGATCGATAACATGGCTCGAGTCGAATACATATTTTCGTAACATGGATACGTGGAAGACGTTATGGATTCCTGCGAAGTCCGGCGGTAGAGCTAGTCGATAAGCCACCTTACCAACCGGTTCAAGTATTTCAAATGGTCCAATGAATCTTGGCTTTAGCTTTCCCTTTTTCCCAAAGCGATATACTCCTTTTGTGGGTGATACTTTCAAGAAGACTTTATCTCCCACTTCAAATTTTAGCTCTCTTCGTCTTTTATCTGCGTAGGACTTTTGTCGATCTTGCGCTATCTTGATTCTTTCTCGGACTTTCTTTATTACTTCCACTGTCCGTTCTACTAATTCCGGCCCTAACACCCTTTTTTCACCTACTTCATCCCAGTAAAGAGGTGAACGACATCTTCTTCCATATAGAGCTTCATATGGTGCCATTCCAATTGTCGATTGGTAGCTGTTATTATATGCGAATTCCACTAAGTACAAATGATCCTCCCAGCTTCCATGTAGATCTATGGCACAAGCTCGTAGTAGATCCTCCAAAGTTTGTATAGTTCGTTCACTCTGTCCGTCCGTCTGAGGATGAAATGCCGTACTGAATGTTAACTTGGTGCCTAACTCTCCTTGTAGGCTCTGCCAGAATCTGGACGTAAAACGTGGGTCCCTGTCTGATATAATGGAGACTGGTACTCCATGCAACCTGACAATTTCTTTTATATAGATTTGAGCCAACTTGTCTATCTGGAATGTCATCTTAATCGGCAGAAAATGAGCAGACTTGGTTAATCTGTCCACAATAACCCATATGGCATGGTTCCCATGATTAGTTGTAGGTAGTCCCATCACAAAATCCATAGTAATATGTTCCCACTTCCACTCCGGAATGTCAAGCGGCATTAACATTCCTGCCGGTCGTTGATGTTCTGCTTTTATCTGTTGGCACACTAAACATTTCTTAACAAATTGCCCGATGCCCCCTTTCATGTTTCTCCACCAGAATGTTTCCTTCAAATCCCTGTACATCTTTGTACCTCCAGGATGAACTGTGTATGGTGTTGTATGCGCTTCCTCTAATATTCTTCTTCTTAATGTATCATCCTTAGGTATGCAAAGTCTTCCCTTAAAAGTTAAGGCCCCATCTGTTGACATTTTAAATCCTTCTTCAGCTCCTTTTTCCATACGAGTCCTTATCTTTTGTAAAAATTTATCTTTTTCCTGAGCTTTAATTATTTGTTCCCTGAGCGTGGGCTTGATCATTAGGGCTATGATCCGGGCCCTAATATTGTTTGGAGGTATGACTACTTCCAGGCGTAGTTCCGACATTTCACTTATTAATTGATGTTGATTGGTAAGCATATTGGCCATTTCGCTCTTACTCTTTCGACTGAGCGCATCAGCAACCACATTCGCTTTTCCTGGATGGTAAAGAATTGTGCAATCATAATCTTTCACTAGCTCCAGCCACCTTCTCTGTCGCATGTTGAGTTCTTTCTGTTCAAATAAATATTTTAAACTTTTATGATCCGTGTAGATTTCGCACTTTCCTCCATATAAGTAGTGTCGCCAAATCTTAAGTGCATACACTACAGCAGCTAGCTCCAAGTCATGAGTTGGATAATTCTGTTCATGTGTCCTTAATTGTCTTGAGGCGTAGGCTACAACTCTTCCTTGTTGCATCAGCACACACCCTAGACCTTGCTTGGATGCATCGCTATATACAACGAATTCTTTTGTTCCATCAGGAACAACCAAAACTGGTGCAGCAGTCAATCTTTTCTTTAATTCCTGAAAACTCTTTTCACACTGTTCAGTCCATTGGAACTTCGTTTCCTTGCGAGTCAATCGAGTCATGGGAATGGCAATCTTCGAAAACCCTTCAATAAATCTTCGATAGTATCCGGCCAAACCCAAGAAACTCCGCACTTCATTCACGTTAGTTGGTGCTTTCCAATTACTAACTGCCTCCACTTTTACTGGATCCACTTCGATTCCCTTCGAGGAAACTATGTGTCCAAGAAAAGCAACTCTTTCCAGCCAAAACTCACACTTTTTAAATTTCGCATATAATTTTTCTCTTCGCAAAGTATCCAATGTGGTTCTCAAATGCTCCTCGTGTTGAGTTTTATCCAATGAGTATACTAAAATATCATCAATGAATACTATCACGAAGCGGTCCAGATACGGATGAAATACCCGATTCATCATATCCATAAAAATTGCCGGTGCATTGCTGAGCCCGAAAGGCATCACTACAAACTCGTAGTGTCCATATCTTGTTCTAAAAGCTGTTTTGGACACATCTTCCCTTTTAATCTTTACCTGATGGTATCCAGACCTCAAGTCAATTTTTGAAAATACGCTCGCGCCCCTTAACTGATCAAATAAATCTTCGATTCGTGGTAGCGGGTACTTGTTCTTAATAGTCCTTTTGTTCAATTCGCGATAATCTATACACATTCGGAATGTTCCATCTTTTTTCTTCACGAATAGAACTGGAGCTCCCCAAGGTGACACACTAGGGCGGATAAAACCTTTTTCCAGTAGTTCTTGTAATTGAACCTTCAATTCTTGTAGTTCCTTCGGTGCCATCCGATATGGTGCCTTCGATACAGGTGCTGACCCGGGTACTAAGTCGATGCCAAATTCGACCTGTCTATCGGGTGGAAGGCCCGGCAGTTCTTCTGGAAAAACATCCTCGTACTCACTTACTATCGGCACTTTCTTAATCGAGTCCGATTCAAGCCCCGAATTAACTATGTTCACCAATAGGGCCTCACAATTTCCCTTCTTCAGTACTTTGATCGCCTGCATGGCCGATATTACTCTTGGGTTCACCCCAACTCGTGCTCCAAAGAATGTGTATTCTTCATTCCCAGACGACTGGAAGAGAATCTCCTTCTCTCGACATCTAATTATCGCATGGTTGGCTTGAAGCCAATCCATTCCTAGAATAACATCAAAATCTTTCATTTCTAGGACATGCAAATCAGCCAAAATGACTTTCCCTTCAAAGGCAATTGGTACGTCTAGACACACAAATTGGGTTGCTACGTTTCTTCCAGAAGGGATACTAACCTCTAATATTCCCGTATCTATTTTATTGTCTTCACATTTCATAAGTTCATAAAATTTAAACGAGACAAACGAATGGGTTGCCCCAGTGTCAAACAAAATAAACGCAGGTACATCGTACACTGATAACATACCCGCCATAGTTTCTGGTTCATTAGCGGCTTCTGCTCTGGTGAGGGCAAAAGCACGAGCTTTCCCTGCTTCTGGTCTTGGCCCAGTGCTTGGACCTATCTTTGGAGGGTTGGGGCAAAATCTTGCAATATGGCCCGGTTCCTGGCACCGGAAACAACGTCCCGTTTTCAATAAGCATGGTCCAAAATGGATCCTCCCACATTTGGGACAGGGAACCCGTCCTTGAGGAGTGGGGACATTCGGAGCTCCACCCATTAATTGTCTTCTAGGTTGGTTAAAGATCGGATTCCGATTTATACTCGGACCCTCCCACTTTCTCTTTTCTGGTAAGATTGGCACCCTTTTTGGAGGCATTGATTCTAACCGCATGCGTGAAGCGATTTCTTGAGCTCTTTCTATGACTTCTGCATAAGTCATTTCACCTTGGCCGGCTAGGATAACACCTATTTCCTGGCGTAGACCCCTGCTGAAACGCCTGGCTTTCTTTGCGTCTGTATCCACCAGGTGAACTGCGTAACGACTCAACTGGTTAAATTTCCTCTCGTATTCACCAACAGTCATCTGTCCCTGGCGAAGGTATAGAAATTCTGTCTCCTTTTTGTCCCGATAAGACTGTGGCAAATAATTCTGCATAACTATCTCCTTAAAATGCGTCCAGGTCATTGCGTTCCTCCTATCTGCCGTTAAAGTCCTTTCGTATGACTCCCACCAGAAACTGGCCTCTTCAATAAGTTGGAAAATAGCACATGATATCTTCTGTGAATCGGTACATACAAGATGTGTAAAAAGTCGGTCTAGACTCCTTAGCCATTCTTCGGCATCCGCTGGTTCCCCTTTTCCATTAAAAAATGGCGGATTAAAGCGTCGATATTGCTCGATTATTAAATTTTCCTCGCTTCTTAACGTTGGAGGGGGCGGTGCCGCTCGTGCCGTATTTAGTTGTTCTGCCAATCCCTTTAGTACATCGACCAAATTTCTAATCATTCCACCATCGCCCTGCTGTTGAGGTTCTTCGGCGGGCCTATCGGGTTCCGCCGCTTCTATATGTGGTTCCTCTACTGGCTCTGGTGGTTCCCTAGCAGGTTGAACATTTTTACGTGGTCGTCCTCGGGGAGGCATATTTCTGTCATAGTTAACAATATTTATAATTACTTAGTATTATAACATTATTTATTTTTTTTTTTTTTTTTAGCAAAGAAATCTAAATACCCTATATAAAGATGAACAAACATTTCATTTACAGCAAAATAGCACGATGGTTTCATATATTCACATACATACAGCAAAAATCAACCATTTTTACTTTTCACCAAAACCATGCATACCTATCTACCTATCATCAGATACTTCCCACCTACATATATATATCAAAAGTTTGTCATTCACCCTTCTTATATACATAACCTATGTTCCTAGATTCAAACAACTGCAGCTGGAGGAGAAGGAGGTCCCTGAAATCCTAGTGCCTTGTTCTCTGGTGTACCCTCATCGGGGTATTCTTCAGGGTCTTCTTCTATTTCCTCTGGCTCTTCCTCCCCTTCAATATCTTCCTCCTCTTCGGACTCTTCCTCCCCTTCCTCTACAGGGTCCTCGTCATCACTTGACGCATCATAAGGTCCTCTTTCCGGGGTAGTAGGAAGGACAGGTCGACTCCACAGTTCTAGTAAATGTCTCGCGACTCTTCCAAAGTCGATAATAGGTGTACCATCCACTGCTGAATAAACTATCTCATCCCTATAAACGAGGCGTGCTCTAACAGCCCACTCTTCAGGCAATGTCCGAATCATATGGAGGCAAGCCTGCACACCGATAATAATACCCCCTGCACCCCCAGCTTCAGTCCAACAATGTAGGAGTTTAGCAATATGTTCACCCACTGACACATCCCCTTCTACCCGGCTATCATAAAAACGACGTCTGAATCTCATTGCTCGTGTCTCCGGGACCCTTTTCCTAGCAGTGTGCTTACACCTAGCCATCTGTTATATACCATTTTATTTAGAGTTCATGATATAATTATTTCCAACAAATCACACACTTCTAAGGCTTAAATAAATAAACATCAATAGCACTGACACATAATATAATTCATAATATCCACATACCCCTTGACAGCTTCGTCGAAGGAGAGTGAAAGAGAAATTATTTATCTGTTCACAATGCATTTTTTAAACAATCTGAAATATTAAATTTTTCATAAAAATTTAAATCTGAGCAAGCTCTACAAAAGAGTAGAGTCAGGCTCTGATACCACAACTGTCACGCCCCATTTTACATTGCCGTAGAATATCAGAGTCTTCAATAAATTTTCTATTGGGCGTCCAGTAACTAAACAAAACATACCTTTTTACAAAATCTTTTAAAAATAAATGAATAGAATAAAATATCTCAAGCATCTCTATTTTATAAAAGAGAACGCAAAACTTTGGTACAACGGAAGAAAAGGTATTACTTCGTTGTTGGGCAAAACAAAATTTGTACAACTTTGCAAAACAAGACATCCAACAGGATTCGAGACCAACAAAAAAGACACCTCTTTCACTTCCTGTCTAGAAGGCTGTCACCTGTAAAACAAAATCATTTAAGGGGTGAGTGCAAAAGACACTCAGTGGGGTGGGATTTGTGATCATTGAAACATAAATAAAACATAGACACGAAGTTCATTCAGCATATAGTTACGGCTTTAAATCATCGTATAACATCCTGTGGTTCTTTAGCCACGTTGATATCCTTCTGTGGTTCCTTAGCCACGTTGATAAACATTATGTGGTTCTTTAGCCACGTTGATAACATTTTTGTGGTTCTTTAGCCACGTTGATAACGTCTTGTGGTTCTTTAGCCACGTTGATACACCTCTCCCAAATACCACCCCTTCGTTCACATTGCAAACAGACACATAGAGTGCACTTTAAACACATTTCATCACCTTGATTAAGGTAACACATTCATCATACAATCACCATTTCACCTTGCAAACAACATACATTCACTTGTGCCTCGTAGTATAGCATATAATGCAACATTCATTAGGTAAACACATTTATTTCAAGTAGGCACATATCTTCACGTCAAACTCACTTGGAAACTTAAACATAAAAGCATAGAAATTACCCCCACCTCAGATAAGTGGTGTCTTTGGTAACTGCTACTGTTCAAGAAAAACTAGGAGATTCCTCGCTGGTGTTTCCTATAAAAGTATAAGAATAGAATCTATTTAGCAGCTTAAAGAAATTGCTCATAACTTGGCTAAAACGTGAGTTAAGACATTCCTAAATATGATCGATGATCAAGGTCTATGAGTAAAATCTTGAATGAAAAAGGAGAGAGCTCGTACTACTAGGCAAGAGGGGTTTTTGTGCAAACTAGAACTTATGACAGAAAAATTAATACTAATTTACTAGAATAAAATCAAATTCGGCTAAAAGAATTAGCTTTGCAAAATAAATAACTCTTTCAAAATAACTAAATCTTGCGAAATTAAACTGACTTGGCAAAATAAATGAATCTTGTAAACTAGCTCACTCTTGCGAAAGTAAATCAATTTTGTACAACAATTAAATCTTGCAAAGTTGCACCTAATTTGCAAAGTTGAACTCAATTTGCAAAAAGATTAAAACTTGGTTTGCTGTAATTAATTTGCGAAGCTAAAATAATTTGCAGAGTATAAAGGTGATCTTTCCAGACTAAAAATAACTGAACTTGAAATGCATATTGCAAAGCAAAAAATAAAGCAACTCAACCTGTAGAGTAAAATAAAATCTTTGCCTAAGCTAAAGGAATTAAATTTGAAATGAATTTTGCAAAACCATGCCAAATATATAGAATTAAATTCTGCAAACATAAAGAAAAACAACTCTCTCTTTTCCTCATCCCAAATCTGCTCCGACTAGCCATTTTCCGTTGCTGCTACCACTGACTCCGGCGACCCGCGTCGCCGGCGACTCAGACCCAACTGACCACCACACTACCACCTATCTAGACGACCCACCAACATACACCTAGTCACTCTATAGCTCAAACAAACACAGCTCGAAGGGCGGTCGCTGACCAGCCCCCGAACAGACCCGGCGCGTCCCAGGCCAGCGCCCAGCAGCCGCGCCCAGCGCCCCCTGCGCCCGCGCCCAGTTCCCCCAGCCCGACTCCCCAACTCCCCGACTCACCTAGTAGCAGCAACAACCAAAAACAGGCAGCCCAAGCAAACTTGGAACGAGAGAGATATAGAGAAAGGGAGAGAAAAATAAACCTTGAGGGAGGGAGAGAGAGAGAGCTGAAATGAAGCTGTGTGTGTGCGTGAGTATTGTGCTGCTTTTCTTTTTATTTATTACCCTCCTTTCCCATGTTCACACACAAACCAGTTTATATGCAAGGTGGCAGTACATGGAGCAGAAAATAAGTGGTGGCGTGTGATATGAAGAGTAGGAAAGGTGAGTAAGCAGCACAATTAAATAAAGCACCTTTCTTTTCTTTTATTACCTAATTACTTAATCTTATATCATTTACTGCACATAACCTAGTTTTATGTATTCAACTAATTAATTACTTAATTAACTATTTAATCATACCTATGTACATATACATATATATATATATATATATATATTAATTAATTAATTAGGGTGTTATAGTTCATCAGCAATTATAGTGGACAATGATGAGCATGAGGAGAGCAGTGATGTAAATGAGCTCTATGTGTGGCCATGGATGGGTATTGTGGCAAATATTTCCATGCAGTTGAAGGATGGACGTTATGTTGGAGAAAATGGCTCGAAACTTAGGGATGAGCTAACCAAGAAGGGGTTTAATCCAATGAAGGTTCACCCTTTGTGGAACTCTAGGGGTCACTCTGGATATGCAGTAGTGGAATTTAAGCATGACTGGCTTGGATTAACTGATGCCTTCAGATTTGAGAGGGCTTATGAGGCTAAGCATCAAGGAAGGAGGGACTATTATGGAACTGAAGAGAAGGGAGATTGTATATATTGTTGGGTGGCAAGGGATAATGATTTCCACTCAGAAAATATTGTTGGTGATCATCTACAAAAAAATACGAATCTAAAGACGATAGCACAATATCATTATGAAGAGGAGATTAAAAAAATCAGACTCAGTATCAGCCAAAATATTGATATAATTCGAGCTTTTAATGAAGGTTTTATATCATTTTCACCTTTGTTATAATTCTTTGACATATTCTATTCCTCTTTGTTATTTCCTAGAGTTTTCGCCATTATTTTACCTTTCACCTTTTCCTTTTCCTAACAAAGCTTACTTATATGGATCTTTCCTATGCAATGATATCTATTAGAAAGAAAAAAACAGCAACAGGATGTCAGTAATCAACTCAGGAGATTTTCTGAGGACCATGATAGAATCAAACTTGAGCTGGAAGTACAATGGGATAAGCTCAAGCAGCGCGAGCAAGAATTGAAGGAATGTGAGGTTCAGATCAAGAATGAGAGACTCAAGCTCTATCATGAGTGGGACCAGGTAAATTTAACTCTCTAACTGAAGTAGTAGTATCTCCTCTAACGGCCATCATATTATGATAATTAAGAAAATGAGGCTCATTAAAACAGTTTGTGATTCCTATTTGAGGATCAAAACATCTAAATTTATTTTGATTTTGCATTATGTATCATATAATAACTTATCCAATAATCAGGATGATTTGCTCAAGGCTGAATGGGTTGAGTATCATATTGTACATTGGTTATTCTGAATTTTAAACTCAAATACATATGGTACTGTGTTTTCAGTATGTTCTAGATCTAACCTCATCAGTTGTTACAAAATTGTTGATGATTTTTCTTTGTATTTAGCATAATCGGGCAATCTCGGAGCAAAAGATGGCAGTTGAAAATGTTTTAAAATTGGCAGAGGAACATCATCAGGTGATATGTTTGTTTAAAATAAATAGAGCAATCAACTCTTAGTTTTCTATCAACATAAGGAAGTTCAAAAAAATTTTGTAGAGAGAAAATGAACAACTTCAGAGGAAAATAATTGACTTACAAATGAAACTTGATACAAAGCAACAAGAACTAGAAGAGAGGGAAGAAAAACTTCAACACCTTGACGAACTCATTCAAGCTCTTATTGTCAAAGAACGCAATAGCAATGATGAATTACAAGAAGTTCGCAAGGAATTAATAACAGTATGCACTCAATATTTGCATTGAAAATTGATAGCTTAATATTTGATTTCCTATAAATGTGAGTCGAGTATTTTGTTTCATTATTTGTGTGCATGTGCATATGTTCAAGTGTTTCTAATCTGGAGAGAATATATTACTGGGCAAATTTGCGCTTTTATACCCTCAGATAGGGCATCATCAAAACTTTAAATTAAAAGCTGATATGTCTAAACTAGAGTGATAGACTTTGCTCTTGAATAAATAATGTCAGCTTCCCAATTCAATTATGAATTTCCATATTGCATGAAATTTCAGGACTTGTCTCATAAGGTGTGGCTGCATAATAGAATTGATTGAATTTTCCCTTCCATTGTCCCTTTTTGAGATGCTTTTACATAAGCGGAAAACAACAGAAGTTTTCTTAGTTCCTTCAAGTTTGGCCCCTCCTATCAGTAAAGTTGAAAATTAAAAGTATGTATAATATCTTTTCCACACATTGATCATGAATTCCATGTTTAAAGTAAATAAAAGAGGGTCTCATTATGCTCGTGGTGATTGGTGATGATAATATTATTGCAAAGAGTGTTGATTTCTGATTTGTATCCTGTCTATTTTGCAGATGCATTTAATGAATGTCGAGTAACTTCAATATTATTTGTGTACTTAATTTTTTTTTTGGGTGTTTTGTTAAAAAGTATTACTTCTAGTTCTTCAGGGAAAACTCCTCTCGGGCGTTGATAGGAGTCAAAAGAATGGGGGAGTTAAATAGTAAAGCCTTCACAGCAGCAGCCAAACGGAAACACTCGGAAGAAGACATAGAGGTCAAGGCTATTGAGCTATGTACTCAATGGGAAGATCATATACGTAATTCCAATTGGCACCCTTTTAAGATCGTTCCTATTGAAGATGGTAAAAGTAACAAGGTATGTGTTACTGAATAAGATGAAAAGATATTTGCATGACTTCATATATGGCGTGGTGGTTCACAGTGCTTTAGGCATGTCTGATCAATTAGCTTCCGAAAGTAACACATAGACCATGATGCAAGCAGATCATCAATAAAGTTGAATTGTAAATTTTCCAACTGCATGCCATAATGTAGAATTTTAGCGTGGAACTCAATTGATTAGTTCTATCCATATGATGCTATTTCATGTTGGAATAGAAGTCTTGAATGTTTTTTATGATAAATAAGCTGTACTTTTCAAAGTCCACAAAGAATGTCATTTACTATCGAGTTGTTGGCATCTTTAGCTACACAAGAATTTAGCTTTTTCTTTCAACAATCTGGTGCAGCTTATCTTGGATGAAGAAGATGAGGAACTGGCGAAACTGAGTAGTGAGTTAGGCGAAGAAGCCTATGAAGCAGTGTCAACGGCCTTGATGGAGATGAATGAGTACAATCCAAGTGGGAGGTACATTGTTCATGAGCTGTGGAATAACAAAGAGCAAAGAAAAGCAACACTCAAAGAAGGAATTTCATACTTAGTGAAGCAATTGAGTATGTCGAAAAGGAAGAGGCATTAAATGCTGGTTAAGAGACACAGCTCTCTCCATTTGGAAGTTATATTTTAGTGAAAGGTAAATTTATATTTTCCAAATCTATTATAGTTGGACACCATTGGTAGCCTCAAGTGGATTTAGTATTTGATCATTCATGATTCGATGTATGGATGCAATGACGTATTTAAACCAATGCTCTAAATTCATTTTTGATAGGTTTAATGTATACCAGAAATTTGAAAGATGTAGAAAATTGTATAAATATTGATTCACTGAAAACTTCGATACAAAACTGAAATCTTGAAAAGCGATGGTTTTGTTAGATTAGGCTAATTTCAAAGAAGATCCTCCAAAAGCTGAGATTCATAATAAGCAACACTTGAAGTTGATCACAGCATGAATGAGGTGAACACAAACATGGTCACTCTACTTGGATAAAATCAATATGAAATGCTCTCGAATCAGTTGCAAACTCCACGTCATTTCTATACCACCTTAACCATCACCTGATACAAACAGAAAACAGTTGCACGAAACAACATTGTAAGTCAAGTTCTGAGGGCATGTAGGCATTCTTGCTGGAAAAAAGGTAACAACACCATGTCTATTATGAGTTAATTAATGATACATAAAAGCAAAAGGTACTTGTTTGAGAAACAGAAACATGCTTCACATTACTATAGAAAGAATAAGCAATTTTATCAAGACTAATTTCTGATATAACTCAACTCATCATTCATGTAGTATGCTCCACAAATGCAAAGATACGCTCTTAACCACGGACAAAGAGGACTCACAATAGTTGATATGATGTTGAAATTTGTATATAACAACAATTTATTTCTAACTTCCTTAAATCAATCATCATATTCATATAAAAACTAGATTATTTCACATTCTGCATACTAAATATACATTACATTTAAAGACAAATTAGAGTTGAGTGTCATCACTTCGAAACGACACATTAAACGAACTAGCAAAAGGAGTCCAATTGATTAGGAAAATCGGGATCGAATCATGATCAATTGTTAGGAAAATCATTGACTTGATTTCGGTTTGAGCTATGTTCAAATTATGAACCAACAGTTTTCCTTTTTTTTCTTTTTTTTTTTCCTTAAAATGAATATGCCATGTGTACGGCTGAGATTCATTGACAAAATCGATCCAACGTATACGATTTAAGAAAGCCAGACAAATTGATGATTTGGACTGGCGGGCTCCAAAACTTTAAATTTTCACACGACCACGTGGACCAACGAGATGATTTGAACATTGAAGATCGATGGTCAAGAATTTTTGACCATTAGTTTGAATCGATTGTTGTCTAGAAAATTGTGAGGTGTTAATAGCCCCACCAAAAAGAAATATTATATAGAGAATTAATTTTAACTAAAAAATAATAAAAATGATTTTAGTGGAATAAGAAGATGGATATCAAGACAAAGAAGAATAGGGGTAGCACTCATTTATACCCAATACACAAAGTACAAAATGAAATTTACCCACTTAATAAGAAACAATGTTTTCTACCCAATTTTGAGGTAAAATTACCTAACTACCCTTATTATAATATTTGGTGAAGTCAATTGGGGATAATTGAAGTCAAAATTACCTTCAATCCAACCCTAGAAAATTACCACTGAAAATTACCACTGAAAATTACCTTCGAAATGCAAGAACTGCTCTTCGTGATTGTGGTGGGATCTTCGTGATTGAGATTGGAGGAGAAAGCAAGCATCGTGTCGGGCGTGGAGGGAGGTTGCGGCGCCTTCGTGCCCTGTTTGGAGGTTTGACAGACGGGTCTTCAGATTTGGAGGTTTGACAGATTAAAAAGAGAAGGCGGTGGCGATTTGTCGACGGATCTGTTGAGGGAGGTGTTGGGCGGCACGACTGCTTGCCGGAGAATGACAGCAGGGGAACAAGTAAGTATTTTTTTCAGTCTTGAGCAATTTCACGATGTCGACGATAGATCACGAAAAATTAATGCTTAGTTACGATGGAAAGGTTTAGATCACGAGGGTTGATTTGTAGATTACGATGGTAGATGTAGACCATCGTTACTAACACTTAGTAACGATGGAGATGTTAGATCACGAGCCCTGATGCTTAGTAACGATGGAAGCAAGTAAGTTTCTCGATTGCGATTGAGGCCTAGATTTCTCTTCTCTTCACTGTAGCCCTAGATTAAAGGGGGAACAAAAAATTAGCAGGGATTGTTATAATCTTTCATGATATTTGATGATAAAACTTCATTTTGAGCAGTCAAATGTTGGATTAGTTGCAATAATTTCTAGAATTTAGGTTTTGGAATCTGTTCATGTACATTGTAGTTAGATCACGAGGGTGGATATAAACAGCAAGATGGTAGCGATAGATGACGATGGTACATGGTTAATAACGATGGAAATGTTGATAACGAGGGATATACGTATATAAATCACAAGGGTAGGGTTAGATCACGAGGGTAGATGCTTAATAACGAGGGAAATGTTGATAACGAGGGTAGGGTATATAAATCACGAGGGTATGGTTAGATCACGAGGGTATATGCTTAATAACGAGGGAAATGTTGATAACGAGGGTAGGGATAGATCACGAAACATGTTTTCTGATTCCTTTGCATAATAGATCACGGTGCTGATTCCTTTGTATAATAGATCACGAAGCTAAGATGTATAGATCACGAGGATAATTATAGATCACGATGCTCATGGTAAAAATCTTGAAAATTTGATTTTTCAAATTAATAATTATGGTATAAAATATCTAAATGACTTTTCAAAATAAATATGAATATTAAAATACATAAAAACAATTATCCAATGATAAACATAATATTAAATCTTAACATAATAATAATAATAATAATAATAATAATAATAATAAATATTATTGTTATTCATGTTTTTTAAGATAAAATTAATTAATACAATCTAAAATTTCTTTAAAAATAGTAATATTATTTTTAAAATAACTCAATTAATTATAGATCACGAGGGTGGATGCTTAGTAACGATGATAATTATAGATCACGATGCTGATGGTAAAAATTTAGATAATTTTGATTTTGCAAAATAATTAATGTGGTATAAAACATTTAAACAACTTAAAAAAAAATTATTCATGTTTCTCAAAAAAGAATTATTAAAATGCAACATAATATTAAAATTGAACATAATAATAATATTTATATTATTGTTATTCAGCTTTTTTAAGATAAAATTAAGTAATACAATATAAAAATTTCTTTAATAATCCTAATATTTGATTTAAAATAACTCAATCAATTGTAATTTCATATTAATATACTTTAAAATACTAGAAATTAGTATAAAATATATTTGGAAAATTTGATTTTTCAGATTAATAATTGTGGTTTAAAATATTTAAACAACTTTAAAAATAAAAATAATTATTAAAACTGGTTTTAAAAAAAATTGGGAAAATCCAACATAATATTAAATTGTTATTGTTAATAATAATAATAATAATAATAATAATAATAATAATAATAAATATTATTGTTATTCATGTTTTGTAAGATAAAATTAATTAATATAATCTAAAAATTGGTTGCAAACTAGTAATATTATTTTGAGTGAAGTAACTGAATGAATTAATTTTTCACTATTAATATACTTGTACAAATCCTACAAATTATATTTATAAAAACAAAGAAAGCGGACAACAATTGCCTAAGTTTTTTCACAATCCAAAAAGAGGAGTACATTTGAAAAATCATAATAATTCGTACACTACTCCAAAATTTATCCAATTTTAACCATAAACTCAGAACTTGATATAAAATAACATACGAAAACAGTTTTCAAAAACGCCCAAGTGTAAGATTTTATAAAAATCGATGAAGCGGACTGCATTTTTCTACGAGTTTTATGTCTTGTGTTTATATTATTATGGGATTGTTCTGTTTATTTGATTATGAGACTATGATCTGTTGGACTGTGTTTATATACTGTTAAAATGCCTTTATTATTGTTATTAGGCTATAGTTGCACTGTATTTACAGGTCTTGATAAATCAATTCTAACATTATAATTATTTGCAAATTCTTAACAGCCACAGTGGAAGTGGCGGGGACGTTTGAACTTAGAGGCTAGATGTAGTACCTATTGTCTGAGCAAGGTTATTAGCGACATAGATAAGGAGTTGAGCCTCTGCGATAGGTTAGATGTGTTTCAGCGATCTTGTTTTGGTCACTTCTTGAGTTTTGACAGGCATGCCGTTATTAGTGGTCGAGGACTTTTATATCTATTCGACCGAGAGATCATCCATCCAGGAGGGAGTCCACACGAGTGTTGGTTCCGTGTCGGAAATCGATCTTTGAGGTTTTCGAAGGTCGAGTTTTGTATGATTACAGGGTTGAAATTCGGAACTTCCGAATTTCAACCCGATTGTTCACCATGTGAGCCACCACAGGACAGTGTGTATAAGAGGAGTTTTGATGGGCAAGCTGTGGTAGCCGGCGATTTGTTTAACCGTTTTAAGAATGGAGAGTTCCGAAGCCGTCCAGACGATGCAGTGAAGATTTCATATATATTGTTGCTGACACTGTACCTGTTTGGCATGGATGTACGGACGCCGGTACCCCATTGGCTATGGAGTTTGGTCGAGCAGGCAACTGTGTTTGACAAATTCCCTTGGGGCTCGTACGTTTTTCAGCGATTGATGCATTACTTGGACCATTCCCTACATCCTTTACCATCCGGCGCTCCAAGACCACTATATCATTTATACGGATATCAAATCGCGTTGCAGGTATATTAGTTTTGACTGTTTAAGTATTGTGTACTCAGATTAAGTATTGTGTCAATTATGATCTAACACTATCGTTATCGTCACTTTGTAGATCTGGGCTTTCGAGTGCATCCCTGAATTCGGTTCACAATTAGGAGAGAAGAAATCGGATGAATTTCCAAGAGGTATCCGATGGCGAAGTACAGGAAAGCGTCCAAGTATTCCTGACATCTTTAATCCACGAACGGTGAGTAATTGTGAACTTAGAGTTATTTATCTTATACTTCTTGTGCATCTAAAATCTAATATAATGTCAATATGCATAAGATCGAGTGCATTCAGTTGGTGCCTACACAGACAGAGACGGCATCACCATATATGGCAGACATTGAGATGGACATCCTATCTGGAGTAAGATTTGTCCATCAAGATCGACCGATTGGACGTAGTGTAGGTGGGCGAAGAATGTCTAGGTCGGACACTGTTCGTTCTCAGGAAACAAAGAGAAGGTCGAGAACTAGTAAACGGGCTTCAAAGAGAACAAAAATTGACAAGGATATTGACATTACCGATGGAGGTGACGAGGGTAATCCTCCAGCAGCAACCACTTCATCCCCACTAGCACCTCCCCCACCTGCAGCCTCGTGTGGACCACCACCACCACTTGAGGTATGGGTTGTTACTCAAGCGTTTGCGACTCTTTATAAATGAATTTCAAATTCTCCATTAATAAACACTTATTGGTTATTTTTTTACATTTTTCATTTAATCAGAAGTCGAGAGACGATTCAAAGAAGCGGCGTAAATCCAAGAAGTTATCTGCACGAGCGACTTCTGAATTCTTGAGGACGGAGCTAAAATCAGCGATGCCGTCCCTCGTTCGAGAGTCGCTGCCTGATGTACTGCGAGATGTCATGCCAGACATTATTCGACAGTCGCTTCCGGATATCCTCCGTGATCTGATGCCAGACTTTGTACGTCAGCTGACTCCGGAGGTAGTTAGACAAATGAGGGAGACTAAGTCTTCGATGCCCTCCAAAGGGACCGAGAGTCCCCAGGGCCTTGGAGCACACAGTCCTGCACAAACATCTGACTTCGTATATGGGGTTAGTACAAATAGACTACACTCGACAGTCATAATTGTCCGACATTAGTTTACTACATACATTCAATTACTTATTGATGTTATTCTAAATTTTGATGCTAAGGATACTAGATTTCCTATACTGTTGGACCAGCAGTCGCAAGCGTTGGCACGAACGTCCGGAGACGTGTTTGTCCCAGAACCTTTTCAGCCACCTCCGATTACTGTCTTAGAACGACAGGGAGAGACAGCATCCCTCAATGAGGATACACCTACAGAAGTGAAGTTGAGAGATGAGGTAGATCCACTGCCGGAGGAACCAGCTCAGAAGGACGAGACAGAAGACGTGCTAGAGGTCCCTGCAGTGAAAGATACTGAAATGAAATCGCCTCTGAAAGATGGATCGGCCATTGAAACTTACACTAGACGCGTACGAGCAAAGTCTGCTGCAATCCGGACACCATTCGTCGATCCAGACCTCAAGAAAAAGCGTTTCAAGTTAGAGGCTGATTACAAAGACTTTATGAGTAGTGATTTATCTCGACGGATTCATGGGACCAATTTGCTTGTGAATGCTGGTTGGTTCAAGGATATCGAGGACACGTCAATGGATCTCGGTACAGATGTAAGTTTGTTTCTATACATTGAAACTCGTTAATAATTGAATATTGCAAACATGTGATGTGGTGATGGACTTCATTCTTGAGATGATTGTAGGTATTGGATAGCTATATGAGTGTTTTGGCTCTGCGGCTAAAACAAGGCGATTCTGTCATTTCCGGACTGGCCCCAAACAGCTTCAACATCGTTGATTCCACTTTTATGGTGAGTTTAGTTACTAGTAGTTTTTGCAATTTTTTTTTTCATTAGACTGCTATAACAATGTTCAAATCATATTTTCAGACCTTGATAAGATTTTCCTGGATGAGGATGTACAAAAATGAACCTCAGTTCGTCAACGGTGATCCATCGGGCCCTTGCAGATATCCGAATTGGACACCAGATAATGATTTGCAAAGATATGTGAGAGGCGCCTTCCCCTCGTGGGGACACCCATGGCATCGAGTCCCAGATGTAAGTTTTCAACGTCTATTTGATCTTGTTTTTTGATCTACAAATTTACATATCACGAGGAGTAATATATACATTTTGATGAAAATTGTTAAACAACTTTTACTGATATGCCATTGCGGAGATTTTAGCCACTGGATTACCTGTCTAGTGCGATTACGTGAGTGGCAAATTCATGTCTATGACTCATTGAGCTATAACAGTGTTGATGATGAAAACTCTGTGTTTGAGAGGAGAGTGCTTCAGCTGACACCACTACGGCGTTTGTTGCCTAGATTACTTGAGGTAGCAGGGTGGTTTGCGAAGCTAAAGATTACGCCGAACTATGAGCCATTTGAGGTTGTAGAGGTTCCTCTAGAAGATCAATTCACACAGAATGACTCACATAATTGTGGTGCATTCGCTTGTATGTACATTGAGCGCTTTATATCTAGTAGATTTGTTGATCCTAGCAGCGATGAGATTGTTGCTCAATATAGGAAACAAATGGCACTTAAGCTTTTTGAGATGAGTACCTAGGTTTCGTTGTTTGTTATTGTGGTTACTGACTTCGCTTGTATGCTATTGTTGACATTTGTAGTGGTTGTTTATTTGATGTTATGTTGCAGGCTACTGTCTTCCGTTTCTGGTTGTTGGTTCTATAAGAATTCGATATTGTTGGTTTTTGGTTATTGTTGGTTATAAGCGGGGATGTTGTTGTTTATAAGCAGGGATATCGTTGGTTTTTCGTTAGACATTATATAAGCAGGGATATTGTCGGTTTTCTGATTTTTGGTTATTGTTGGTTATAAGCAGGGATATTGTTGGTTTTTCGTTATACATTATATAAGAAGGGATATTGTCGGTTTTCTGATTTTATATAATTAATTTTCTAAGGTCCGAAACCATTTTTGAGCAACTCGAAATCGGACAATCTTTGAAAATTCATCATAATTCATAGACTACTCCAAATATTGTCAAATTTTAACCATAAACTCAACACTTCATGTAGTATAACATACCGAAACAGTTTTGAAAAAATCCAACCGTACGATTTTATAAAAATAATTTCTACAGTCCGAAAGTGCATAATTTTAACTCGAAATCGGACAATCTTTGAAAATTCATCATAATTCATAGACTACTCCAAATATTATCAAATTTTAACCATAAACTCAACACTTCATGTAGTATAACATACCAAAACAGTTTTGAAAAAATCCAACCGTACGATTTTATAAAAATAATTTCTACAGTCTGAAAGTGCATAATTTTAACTCGAAATCGGACAATCTTTGAAAATTCATCATAATTCATACACTACTCCAAATATTATCATAATTGTCATACACTAACATTGTAAAAAACTAATTGTAGTCAATTATTTCCAGAATCCGCTGCCTCGCTGCACCACTTCCGGATATCCTACAAGAAAGACAAAACAGACAAAATGCAACACCCCAATCAGTCAAAATATCATATACTACCAAAATTAGTAATAATCATATATTTTGGCAACTAATCTTCATACGTCAATCTTCTTCCGAACTGCTTGAAATTGCTCGTTGACCACATGTCCTCTTTGAATGTCCAACTGTTCTGCAGATGCTACACTTTTTCGGTTGCCTTTTCTTAGGTTCGACAGGTTGTTGGGCAGCTACGTTCGCATTCGGTATCATCAGATTCACCGTACATCTAGCAGAATTGTGGTCAGTACCATGACATATTGAACATTTCTGAACACGAGACCTGCTACTTGATTCCCCCCCGAAGGATGACGTCTCTGTCGAGGACGACCCGCTTGTCTCGGGTTGTCAGGTGGATTGACAGTCATCATGGCATTATCAATTTGCTGCGGAATACACCAATCAACTGGGGTCGGAACAGGCATTATCAGCTCTGAATATAACTTTTGCAACGTCATCGTCTTATAATAGTATGAGACATAGGAACCAAGCGAGTGATTTGCCTCACTGTGACAAAATGGAGTATGATTAGACTAGTTATCACAAAACAAAGAAAAACGATAACGTAGGAGTATTAAATTACCTCAGAGCTTTGATTGCATGACAACATGGTATTAAATCCAACTAGAATTCACAACATGTGCACGAGCTTTGCCCCAAATCAACGACATGGTTATGAAGACCGTCCTTCACATTGAACACGGACCCACTAATCTGAGAAATCTTCATACGTTGGCTATCTTGTTGAGCTCCATGTATTCTTTGAAGGATATTCGGACTTAAGCTGGATTCCACACTGAACCATTTCGTACGTCGTTTCGAAAATCATGTTTGAAGTAGGTTGCGAGCAAATTCAAGAAGAGAACAAATCGGCAACTTTCGTGCCCATAAGAGTCTTGAATTCAGAGACTCTGCTGAGTTTGATGTCATAATCTCATACCGACGCACGGGACAACATGCACGAGCCCATCTTCTGACCTTCGCTTTTCTCAACTTCTTCCAGCCTTTCTTGTTTAATATCTTGATTTGCTGCATATACTTCTTGTGCATCTCTCTTATATAGGAATATGCAGCTTTCTTATACAAGCTCACAAATCGAGCTCCATATGAGCGAAAGTTCAACTCCATGTGCCACGAACATAACCCATGGCATGCCCCTGGAAATACTCTTTCAATTGCATTTTGTATGCTCACATGACGATCTGATTAACAAAATAGGTAAAAACAATTAATATTTCAAACTTAAACTTATCAAAAAAAAGCTAAAAAAAATGATATTCAAACCTGACACAATTATAAGATCGACCGGATGACCATATGCTTTCTTTAATTGAGTCAAGAACCAATGCCAAGATTCATCGTTCTCTTTGTCACCAACACCAAATGCAAGAGGATAAATCTGTTTGTTACCATCCTGAGTAGCAGCCACAAACATAAGACCCTTGTATCTGCCTTTCAAATGTGTTCCATCAACCACAATTACAGGTCTACAATATTGTTGAAATCCTCTTATTGATGCACCAACAGCCATGAAAACATACTTGAACTTATCATCTTCATCTGTTTCAAAAGATGTTACAGTACCGGGATTTGATCTTCTCAGCATGTGCAAGTACGCAGGTAACATCCTCCACGAGTGATCAAAATCGCCATATACTAAGCTGTGTGCATGATGATGAGCTCTCAGTGCCTTATCATATTGAATCTCGATACCATGGTGTGTAGAAATATCATCCATAATGTCTCTGGGCTTAAGTATACGACCATCTCGAAGCAATGAAGGAGCAAAATAAGCCCCAATTATTTTCGATGACAATTGACGAGGTCGGGCTGTCATATCCAGGTGGCAGTTATGTGGAGCCTTAAACTTTTT